>CM063498.1:189665551-189830551 GCA_032207245.1 Pardosa pseudoannulata
TATTTGAGAAAAAAGTACCAAAAATGGAATTTTTTTTCTCCTTAATTTTGTTCATTTTCATCATCATCAAAATGTTAGAAAATTATTATTTAAAAAAATTTGAACGAAGTAAATACTATTTTTAATATTTTCACATACATGGGAAATACTAATGGATTACAGTAATTTTTGCTCAAATTACAGCAAAATAAATCAAATGACATAATTTTGCAAATAAATATAAAATAATATAACAATATTGTTCTGTATCAACTGTCATGAATTACATGTCTCTCAGATTCCTTGATCGATGGCCAAATGGTAGGGTGCTGACCTTCGGAACCGAAGTTCGTGGGTTCGAATCCCATTACGGCATGGATGTTCGTAGCCTTTTGGAATCGGCTTTAAGCAGTAGGTCCCGGTCTCATTAGCCCTTGTGTTGCAAAAAGTAGACCATAACACTCCAAAACCAAAACCAAACCAAACCCTCAGATTAATTGAATTTCACAATTCCTGATGGTGTACTTTTCGACTGAGAATTCCTTTAAGATGCTTTTCATGAGAGGTGGTATTGACCACACATCTTGGCCCCTAAAGTCGCTCTCTGGACGTTGTGACTTCTGATAATAGGGTCTTATTAAGATTTACATTGATTGGCATTTCCCATGCACCAGGCTAGGTTTTTTAATAAACCAACTCGTTGTTGGTGCAATAAGGAGGATGGTTCTGTAGATAATCTTATATATTGTTGTGAATTAGTTAATGATACTAGGAAAAAGTTTTTCCCTAACAATTATTTATCTCTAAACTTATTTAATTTGTGTAACTCGCTTAAGTCTAGGCGAGGTTTATTATGTATATTATGGAATTTTTTGTTAATTTGTCTATTGATGGCTAAATTGTTGTACTGTATTCGATAATTTCGTTTTGTTTGTAATTCAATGATTGTAATTGTAGTTTACCACTGTTTTTGATTTTTTGTAAAAAAAAAAGTGAGAGAGAGAGAGAGAGAGAGAGTCTTGAACCCTGGAAAGGTATTCCGGTTTGGCGGTTTCACTTCCCAGTTAGGATTAATTAGAAATTAGATTAGCTATCTATTTTGTTAAATTTGGTATGGTACAGGGTTGTTATCATGGCGACTAGGTATCGTTTTCCCGTATACCATAAGCTGGGTTGGATTAATAAGTAACTAACTTACATTGAGTGGTATCAAAAACTCCAAATGTAAGATGCTTTATGGAATAGATAGCTGGGAATATTTTGCTGACGATATACGAGTCCATTTTGCTTGGGGGTGGGTAAGTTTCTGTAAGTTCTTTGCCAACTGACTTAGCTGATAGACCTACGCAGCAGAGCTGCTCTATTTTCTGAGTTTTAACATCATTAAAACGAAGCTTTAAAGTAATCGGTTCTTAGACTGCATCATTTTTGTCTAGCCTAGCCTCAGAAAACCAAAGTTGGGTTGTCGTCGACAAATTGCTCAGTTTTTCTCCTGATTAACCAGTCAAATTCGCTGACTAAGTTTCCGTTTCTCTGGAAAATAATTCGTATTTGTCTCACTCTGTTCTATCACGTGTTTTTACGTACCTTTCCTCTTCTGCCGGTGACTAGTGAAGATGACCTTTTCTAGCAGCTCTTAGAAAAAATTTCAATTAGACTTGGACTTGTGTGGTGGACTCTTCAATGTGGCCCGACTGTATCTTATTTTATTACTCCTAGCTGATTAGACTTCTCCTTGGCCAGTAGCCCGGGCAAGTAAAAACAATAGGACCTACATAAGTATTGTGACCGGCAGTTATTATTTTGCTGGATTACACACACACACACACACACACACACATAAAGGCATGGCATGAAATATTTATAAACACATTTAACATGATATATGGTACATTTATCAAGTAAATGTTCGTCAAACAAAACCTGAGGAATGTTAATGAAGATAAAATAACTAAACATAAAATGTGTGATTGGGTATCATAGATCTACATTCTATAGAGAGAAGCGTCATCAAGCGGTGCACGCTGAGGCCGCTTTTAATTTCCACATATATATACGCATTTATTTGTGTGTGTCTAATGAGAGGGAGAAATTTACACATTGAGTCAGACCCCTGTCCTCGTAACCCAATAATTTTTTCATTCCTTTAAGAGCTCTAAAGGATAACGAAATAAAACGGGTTGAAGAGTAAAGGAGACGAAAAAAAGTAACAGTATGCGAAAAGTCAACAGATCTCATTAAACAAGCAAACTTTCCGAAACTTTGAATCGGGGCAAGCAACGCGATAAACGGTGCTCGAGCTGGCAACAAGGCGAACACAGCTGACGAAGATAGATACATTAAAATAAAAAAAATAAAAGCACAGCTCCGTGTCCGCTGAGAGCGCGTCCAAACAGACATCGTGCGGGGCGTTGTCAGGCCCCAACACCAACATTAACTCTGGTTGTGTCCACAAAAAAACAGCCTCGGAATTTTCTAATCTGCGGAGCGCGGGATCGAATTTTCGTTTTCAGTGACTGCGCTCATAACTCAGACGATGCGGGAGGAAGAGGAGGCAGCTACCGGAATGCGAGGTGCCAGACAGTGACAAATGAGGGGTCGTCCAGGAGCACACTCATCAGCCCTGGCAGAGATATTTCGGGACCAACAAATCTCGCGATGCGTGGGTTTCGCGCGCGCCAACAGCGTGAGAAAAACCTCCTCCTTTCGATAGATTGGGACTTTGCTTTTTATTTCTTTTGGGACTCCCACCATGAGAATGCAAATACAGCGTGACACTTCTTTCTTTCCAGAAATGTAACTCACGCCAGTTTTCCAGATTCTACTGCGAGGTTGCTTTAGTTTTTTTTTCCTCAAAGGGTGCAATTTTGAAAGTCTTCTTCATCATAAACAAGCATTCTTTTACAAAGAAAGCATTATAAATGATGGTGGAGCGAAGAAGTTACGATGGAACATTCAAAGCTTTATTGCAAAAATCTGATATACACAATCCCCTACAAAAAGTCTATTAATCCAAGAGCCTTGAAAATTTTCTATGTGAGGTATTTAATTTTTTCTGTGATCAAATTTCAAGTATGGTTAATTTTGCATATTATAATATAGGGTGTTTAAAAGCCTGGTTCTGTTGTAAATCAAATAAAAAAAGTGGTAGGTGTCTAAAATCGAATTTATATCTATTCCTTTTGTGACTCCACCATGAAAATATAAATACAGCCTGACACTTCTTTCTTTCCAGAAATGTAAATCACACCAGTTTTCCGGATTCTACTGCAAGGTTGCTTTAGTTTTATTTTTCCTCAAAGGGTGCAATTTTGAAAGCCTTTTTCATGACAAACGAACATTCTTTTACTAAGAAAGCATTATAAATTATGGTGGAGCGAAGAAGTTAGGATTGAACATTCAAAGCTTTATTGCAAAAATCTGAACACAAAGAACACTTTGCTATTACAGATTTAGGCCCCAAAGCGAGACACGGAGACAAAATCTTCCCAAGAGAAAGCTGCTCAATCAGCGTTATTCACAGTCAGACAGGAACTTAGATTATTGTAGGAGTAAGCTGTTTTATTGAGACAGCTGGAAAATATGGAGAGCGGGCAGAAAATTTGCATTTATTGCAGAGAAAACTTTGGGAGATTAGATATAAAGAATTTTAAGTCGCAGACACTCCTTTAGATAAGATATTTTGTGGCTACGAAAATAGTTTGGTTTGGAGCGCTACGGTCTACTTTTTGCAACACGAGGGCTAATGAGACCGGGACCTACAGCTTAAAGCCGTTTCCGAATGGCTACGAACCCACGAACTCCGGTACGGAAGGCCAGCACCCTAATCATTCGGCCATCGTTCGGCTATTTTTTTTAAATGAATCTTAAAGTTTAGCGAAGATAACTGTCAGCCATCGGAAATACTAAATGATACACACATTCACAATAACTAACAACCACCACAGATGATACTACTGATTGATCTTTATATTCAATACTTTCTGCATCCTATACTTCTAGATAAACGCTACGAAAATAGATTTGAAGGAATAAGAATGGGAAAGGAGGAGAATTTTTAAGAGATATTAAAGTGTAATAATTTTGATATATTACATATATATGTAATCCTTTGTATGTTTATATCTATTCATTTTGTGAATCCTTCCATGAGATTAAAGATGGATAACATAAACTTCTTTCTTTCCAGAAATTTAACTCACGTCAGTTTTCCAGATATACCATGTTTCATTACTTAAAAATAAAACTATTTAGAACAGGCATGCCCAACCCGCGGCCCATTTAAAAACTTTTTGCGGCCCAATTGAAGTTTTCAACTGTCTATATAGTTTTAGTCATTTTGACTATATACAGTTGAAACATAGAATTTTAGTTGTTAATGTTTGCAATAATAAATATCACATATTATGTATACATGTTAAGACTTAATAGTAACCAACGTAAGCCTGGTTTTTGAGTAGAGTTGGACAGGTTACGTTAGCAAATAAGTTACGATTGGAACATTCACAAAGCTTTATTGCAAAAATCTAAATTTGAGTGTTCTAGACTATTCTGCTGTTAGTCCAAGAGCCTTGAAAATGGGGCCATTACTTATACAACCAGCTGACTCGAGTTACGTCCACGTGCTCTGTGCGACCAGTCAGTGGAAGTTGTATGGAAAGAAAGTTATAAATTATATTTATGGCTATTGAAGTTATCATTAATTGTAAAAGAATTGTGGCGTTCTAGTTTTTAAATTTCCGCATCGAAGAAGCTCCCGTCAAAAACAAATTGACATGGATGCAAATTTACCTGGATGCTGCGCGCGGGACTAAGTTGCAGTATATAAGGTGAGCGGCACAGTTTCGTCAAGAGGGGAAAATCACTCTCGGCTTTGGAATCAGCGGGGTTGAGTAAAACAACTTTTCTCCTGTTAGTCACTTGCAAGCCGCAAGTGTTATTAACGCACAGATGTCATATACTTTACAACTGTTAGTCCAAGAGCCTTGAAGATGAAAATTTTTTTATGTGGGTCATTGAACAGTTTTTAAATTTTGCATATTATTAAACGGTTCTTCACGGTTCTTAAACGTATTCTTAAACGGTTGCACATCTTTGAAACTACCTAATTGATCACGAATCATCAATCTTTCACTAAAAAAGCATTATAAATGATCGTGCAATGACAAAACTGTGATCAAACGTTCAATGATTTATTGTAAAAATCTAATTTTAAGAATCTTCTAGAAATTAATTGCTGGTTCATAACACCTGAAAATGGAAATTTTCGTTATAGGGGTCACTAGGCTGTAATTAAATGATCTTATGATCAAATCTCAAGTATGACACTTTTTAGATATTAATAAAGGTTTTTACAATCCTCATTCTACCGTAAACCAAGTAAAAGAAGTGGCATTGTTGAAAAAGTGGTGTCTAAAATCACAATTATCTTTTCTCTTTGTGACTTTTCTCTGGCCAAAGGATGGCCAAATGGTCAATGCGCTGATCTTCGTTACCGGAGTTTGTGGGTTCGAAACCCACTGTAGCATGGTTGTTCGTGGACTTTCGGAATTGGCTTTAAACAGTCGGTCCCGATCTCATTAGCTCTCGTTTTACAAAACGTAGACAGTAGCTCACCAAAACTAACCTAACCTAGCCTAACTTTCAGTGGAGTGAAAATACAGCCTAACTTCTTCCTTTGCGAATGTATAACTTACGCAATTAACTCCAGTTTTCTAAATTCTATTTCATGGTTGCTTTGATTTTCCCCCCTTAAAATGTTGTCAAAAATTCTGAATCTATGTAATCCATCACTAACGAGCATTCTTCCCTAAAAACATTATAAATGATCATGTACCATTATAAATGATCAAGTTATAGACAGTATCGTTATATTCAGGCTTTTTATCAATATATACGCATATACATGAGCATGTGTATATACACACACAGATTCCGATTCCGAATATTTACTTTCTGACTTACATAAACCGAAGATTAATTGAAATCTCCATTTGTCTCAACATATACCATCTCCTCCATGCTTTTCTCACGTACGACGCCAAGACTTACAACTCTCCGTTTACGAAATCTCTAAACTAAGAATTGAATAAACGTAGTTGGGGAAAAAAGCAGACGCACCGAAGGTAGGTTCTGGAGAAGAGGGTTGAGGCAATATCCCTCTACAGAACAATTAAGGCATTGTTTATTTAGAAAACGCAAGCTAACGATGCTTTTGAAATTCTAACCGCCAAAATGTTTACCTTCCCAATAAATCACGGCGACGTTATTTCCAATTAGGGGGGCCCGGGGCGTCGGAGTCGGGTTGCGAATCTGTCGGCAGGGCCCCATCCATCATAAGGCGAGGGCAGCCGGAGATAAGTCGGGTGACGTCCCAAACAAATATGATTAATCAAGGAGAGAGAGAGGGGTGGTGGCGTCTTCCTCACCACATCAAACAAGACACATTTTATTTTTATATGCGTCACCACAGTTCAGTAAATTGATTTTTGGCCCACCAGCCGATTTGGGTTGGGCACCCCTGATTTAGAGCATATACAGTCGAACGTTGGGACGAGACGCATAACGTTAGTTACAGGTGTAATATCTATATGATATAATATATTTGTGACAAACTAAGTCGAATATTTTTTGGGGTCCCCTGGGACTTCGAGTTATCGAAGTTCGACTGTATTTAAATTTTAAAAAATAAACAATATTTAAAAATTTATTTTATTTAAATTTTTAATTTTATTTTTTATTTTTACTAATGTGTGTAAATACAATACAATAACCCCCCCCCATTTTGGGGCTAGAAGGGATCAAGCTCTCCCTCTGTATATATATATATATATATATACCCATCGTAAGTGCCAGTTGAGAGGAATGGTATGTATACAGATTAATAAAATTGTGTTTGTAGCTGAGAACTGCTTCCGCCTGACCGGATTATCCTGAAAGCGGGGCTAGAGGGATTAAGCTCTTCTTCTGTATATGTTATTATAAAAGAGTTCCCATCGTAAGTGCCAGTTGAGAGGAATGGTACCCTTTTGTAGATTTGTGTGTAATTTATTTTATTTAAATTTTTATTTTTATTTAATTTTTATTTTTATTAACTTTCTTTTTGTTAAGTCGAATATTTTTTGGGGGTCCCCTGAAAAGGCTTTTATCGGACTATGTTATTCTAAACAGTCGATTATAAAAGGTTACAACAAAAATCTTCCTACACATTTTCGGTACATGGTTTCGATATAATTTTAAAGAATATTTAAAAATTTATTTTATTTCAATTTTTATTTTTATTTAAATTTTTTATTACTAACTTTGTTTAAGTTTGTCTGATTTTCACGTGATATACGTAATGGTCAAAATTTCGTTACACGATTTCGTTACGTGATTTTGTCCCTCATTGTCGTATTTATTTGAATATTAAAATACAATACAATAAACCCCCCCCCCCATTTTGGGGCTAGAGGGATCAAGCTCTCCCTCTGTATGTTGGGTAATTCGACTGTATTTAAATTTTAAAATATAAAGAATATTTAAAAATTTATTTTATTTCAATTTTTATTTTTATTTAAGTTTTTATTTTTTATAACTTTGTTTAAGTATACAGTTTAAAAAATTGTTTAATTGAATATTAAAATACAATACAATAACCCTCCCCATTTTGGGGCTAGAAGGGATCAAGCTCTCCCTCTTCGGATAAGTCGAATATTTTTGGGGGGTCCCTATAGAATATTTAAAAATTTATTTTATTTCAATTTTTATTGGTGTTTCAATTTTTAATTTTATTTTTATTAACCTGCGTCATTTTCATTGTTCGTGGCAATACAATAAACCCCCCCCCCATTTTTGGGGCTAGAGGGATCAAGCTCTCTCCTCTGTATATGGATTGAAACTTATCTTTTTGCAAGCTCATCAAATAGTTCAAAAATGCTTCCGATCGTAAGTTGCCAGTTGAGAGGAATGCGAGCGTGGGTCTTTTTCATTTATTTTATTATTATAAGAGTTCACTTTTTATTTTACGGTGAATTGTTTTTTGAGTTATACTCGACAACTTAGACACACACACACACACACACACACACACACTTAATTGTTTCGTTAAATAAAATGCAGGTTCATAAATGTTTAGAATATATTTTGAACTGCTAAGAAAATCTAACTTTTCTTGTCATTCTTTTCATACATTATTTAATTGATTTCATATACTGTATTGTTTAAATTTATTAATTTCCTGATTTTTTGCATATTTTTATAGCCAGTTAAAAAAATTAATTTAAATCAAACCATAAATAAAATGTAATTTTTTTTTCTTTTCATGTTATACCTTTCGTTGTCCAGGACATAGCAATGGTGAGTACATTTTATCTCAGATATTTCGTTTTATATTTCTTATTTGAAACAAAATTGAATTATATGATGGGATGCAATTTATAAACATCTTAAACATTAGATAACAGAAAACGTACTAGTACGTGTCCCGTATACAATGTGTTAAAGAAAAGAGGCGATTTATTGTAAATTAATTTAGATCTTATAATCCAATTTAAAGCATATACAAGAGATAAAAAATTTGTTCGAACAGTTCATCTAATTTAAACTAAACTTTTAAAATCCTTATAAATTTTTCAGGTAGCTGAAGTAAATATAACAAACAGCTGGAGGCAATATCTTGCAGCTCTCAAAATTCAAAGCTGCAGTTTCTGTCGCATTACCGCACAAGGGAGTATATAAAAGCATATTTTAGTATTTATTTTAATTTTAATAATTGAATAGTGCGTCCAAACTCAATGTAGCGAGGGGAAAATACCTTTGAGGGGTCTTCTTTCAGTCGTTTTCAATCCAGCGACTGTCCGTATGTAATTATCCGGATACTGATCGGCTCTCTTGCCACTGTAGTCTCTCATCGATGCGTCAGCCCCTAAAAAAAGAAAATAATTATTTTGTAGTTGTTATCGGAAACACTTTCAAAATTTCAATGAACATTAAAATAAATTTGAAAAATATTAAAGCAATTGCAATGAGCGGAATCATTGAGTTGTAATGCTTAAAAAAATAGGTGTAAAAAGAAATAGTAATTTAAAACAGAGGCTATTGATTGCTTTATTTTGGTTTGGAGTGGTACGGTCTACTTTTTCCCTAGTTTTCCAGGCTAAATGAAACCAGGTCCTACTTCTAAAACACAATTCCGAACAGCAGCGAACAACCATGAAAGTGGAATTCGAAAAGAAATAATCAACTTATTGCTGATTTCACTTACAGTTAATAAATGCAAAAAAAAAATTTTTATATTAATTTCTTTTAAATTTTATGGTTGTAAAGGCGTATGCAATTGACTCTTATGGTATGTAGAAAATTCGGGTGAAAAAAATTAAATCACAGGAAAGTATTGGAAAACTAAAAAACTTGTAACATGAAAAAAAAATCTTTTTCTTTGTTATATTGGATATTTGTGTGTGTATGTAAATTAGGTGTAAACTACAATTCTAAGGATACTGAAATAAAAAGACAACAATAATAAGTTACATTAACTCTTTTTTAAAAATACGTGAATGCTGCTTGCGTCTTTGGTATGGATACTACATCACATAAGAGCAAATAATTGTTACTTATACAGCCTCTATTCAGTCAGATCGAGCGTTCATGGGAATAATTATTGGGATATATTTATACGAAATTTCTTGTGTTTTGTCAATATAGTATATTTATAGAGGGAAAATTGTTTTATGAACGTAAAAAGGATTGCATCAGTAATGCCCAGGGAAAGGGAGGATAAAATTATTGATTTTCTCACGAATTAGTCTCGAATGCTACAAATTGATCCACAAACCGCATCCAGTGGGTGGTCCGTCCAGACCCGGAGTGCCCCGTGCCGGAAATTTTGATTAAGCAAAATGAAAAGTTTATTAGTACAGTAAATCAAAATCATAGTTACTGTTTGAAGAAGTACTAGTTGTGTTGGGAAATGTTCCGTACTTTCGGTTTAATGTCATATATATATATATATATATATGTGCGTATATTAAGTATATAACTCATGTGTTAAATAACTTTACATGCACAAGAGTAATGATGAACTATTTAATCAATGTGATCTATTTTTGAGGAAATAGGGATAAACAAGCTTAATTTAGCATCATTCAATCAAAAGTAATTAAACGGCTTCTGATATACAAATCGAGGCTTACATTCTCCAAAAACGACAGCCGAACGATGGCAGATTGGTTAGGGTGCTGACTTTCGGTACCGGAATTCGTTGGGTTCGAATCCCACTGGTTATCATGGATGTTCGTAGCTATTCGGAAACGGCTTTAAGCTGTAGTTCCTGGTCTCATTAACCCTTGTGTTGCAAAAAAGTAGACCGTAGCACTCCAAACCAAACCAAACCGAAAACAAATCAAGCGTTTTTCGAAAATTGAATATGAGTGAATTCCTGTGACACAGTAACTGATTTCAGTGTGTAAGGGCTCAAATAACCTTTTCATAGCTTCAAAGTATCATTTGGAAGTCTATGCTATTTAGAAGTTGGCAGCCAGGGGTCTGAATATTTCAAGAACGTTATGGAAATAACGAAAAGATGGAACTGTTATAAGAAGGCTTGAACAAGGTCGTAAATGAATAACAACTGCTTCTGAAGATCAATACCTGGCAATAGCTGTCCGCCGTAACAGGAAGTCTGTACTATACTCTAAATGAAATAGTCTTTGGGACAGCTCTTTGTAGAGTTTATTCACATATTGACGTACACACACATATATACATTTAGAAGTCTTAAACCAGAAGGTGGGGTCAATTTCGATTCTAAAGAAAGTAGATGCTATTCTTAAAAACAAAAATGTATTCCACATTGTCGGTGACAACCTCGGCACCATTTTTGTTTTCAACTCTATTTCTCTCTACGTTGCCAATCGTGGAAAACTAAAAACAGCCGAATCAATCTCGAGCTCTCGACAAAGTCTACTGTTTACCAGTTATGCTCAGAGCTTGCAGCTGCGACTGGAACTGGTGTATCACAGCAAAGGGTTAACATAAAGCTTAATGAAAAATGCCTTAAAGCCAGAGAGACACGGGTAGATGTTTCACCATCTTCACAAAAAAGAGGGATCGCTATAAATGGTGCAAATAGCTTCAGAACTAGGGTGAACACCACTGGTCCTATGTTCTTTCTACTGATGACTCAAAGTTTAGTTTTACGGGTGATTCTAAACGTGTTCTCATCTGCAGGGAGCCAGGAACACGAAATTATCCCTCGAACATTATCGAACGTGACTCCTTCGGTAGTGGAAGCGTGATAGTATGGGGAGGAATAATGATCGATGGACGTTCGCCCCTTCACATTTTGAACAACGGATCAGTAACCGAATAGAGATATTGAATGAGGTCTTAGAACCTTATGTAAGACATTTCAGAGGTGCATGGGGATATGACCTTTTATTTATGGAGGATACTACTTTTCCGTAACGAGCAAACCTCGTTGGGGAATTTTGTGAATGTGAAGACACTGAGCGAATACCGTGGTCAGAAAAGTCTACTGATCATAATCCGATAGAGAACTTACGGGATTACATTGAAAGAGCAATTTTATGTAGATATACTCCTCCTATTTTGCAAATCAGTGTCTTTTTAAATAGCAATATATGTGTAGAAGTATTTATTAAAACTTAAACCATGATGACAACAATTGTTCCTAGACCCGAAATGGCGGAGAGAAGTGGGAGTAGTTTTTCCATTAAATATTTTCAGTAAAATTTCAGTTCTCATTAAATATTTTTAAACTCAATATTTAAAAGAAAGCTTCAGTTATTATATTTTAATGCTATTTATTTCATCTGCTAATCTATAAATTGGCCGCTTGCGTGTCTGCACCCACTGCACAACTACTAGGCCAAGCCATGCATTTATATATATGTGTGTGTGTGTGTGTATGAGTGATGAAGCTTTAACCTAAAACTAACCAACGTAATTGTAGTTTTTTTAAAGTAAATTTCAGGTGATTCTATCCTTAAATTACAATTTTTGGTCAAAATCTTTTGTTTCTCCCGTCTCAGTCTGGAAAATTGGCCAATTTTCCAGCCATGCATATATGTGTGATGATTCTTTAACTTGAAACTAACCAACTTAATTGTAATTTTATTTTAAAGTTAATTTTAGGTGATTCTATCCTTGAATCACAACCTTTGGCATAAATCTTTTATTTCTTCCGGCTCAGTATGAAAAATTGGCGACTTCTCATACACCAAAATTTATTCCTACTTGTTCCAACCCTTTTTATATAATTTAGTTACCCTTCTTCCCACTTCATCACAGGACTAACCATTAAAACAGTTCTTGGCTAACTCGCACTCTTATATAATGTCATATACATCTTTTTCGCCAGAACTCTTTTAGAGATGTAGCATCAATAAACTCACACTTTCTTTTCAAAATTTCCGTCTACTCTCTTCTGCTACCCAATTATTAATACCCAATTACTAATTATTCAAACCAATAGGAATGCCTTTCTTACCTTTGTGATGAATTGAAATGCCCATTACACACACACACATATGTAATGGTATTTTAACCTAAAATTTAGCAAAGTAATCATAATAGTATTTCAAAATAATTTTTTCGGGCAATTCTATTCGGAAATTGCACTCTTTGGCGAAACTTTTTTCTTCTTTCTGGAAAATTGGCGACTTAATATACACCAAACTTAGTTCCAGCTGGCCTTTCTGATATAACTCTTTATAATTAATTAATTTTGCTTCTTCTTCACCACGTGACTAAACATTAAAAATACTGTCTAGCTCATACACCTATATATTGTTAGGAATGTGCTTTTTTTCAACCCTATCAATTCCCGGGAGGAGTTGACTAATAAATTTATAATTCTATTTTCCTAATTTCTGGTTTTTATTCTAACTACCTTATTACTTACTTTATCCGAGGCAATTTGAATTCCCTTTCTACCTTTGTAATGAATTAAAATTATAATTCCCATACCCCAAAGCAGAATGTGTCAAAATGTGCGAAGCATGTCGCAGAACAATAGGCTCCGTTGCAGAACATTCGCGGCTTGCGAAATGTAACTGAAAAACATTAATTTACATTTTTTTGTAACATATAGAGAGGAAGAATGAATTGTGGCAAAGGTGGGATTCGAGAGGGAATGCAATGTTTATTGAAATCAAATCTTTATTAGTGCAAGCTATAAATGCATTTAAAACTGAAACACCTACATTTATCAGTTTCTTAATAGACGTTTTATCGATTTTCAAACCATAAAACATTTTCGAATTCTGGGAATCAGCAAGAGATAAAAACAAATAGGCATAAATGGGCCTTTTTGAAATAGGCATAATATAAATGATGGGGATGAAAGCACTGTCGGTACAACTGATAAAAGAATGTTTATTTTACACCACCAGGACACAGATAATTCCAAAAAGTATTAAAATGATCACTTTCTTTTAATGTTTGAGTCAAAATGGCTATTCCTATTTCATTATCGTGGTGATATTTCTAAAATATTTCACATACAAAGTAATTAACAGAACCGTAAATCCTATGTCATTGAGATAGGATTTACAGCCTCCGAGGTTACTCCAAGAGTCTTAGATTTACTCCGGTTTTAATAAAAACATTTTAATAAATTCATTGTTTTTATTATATATTTTGACTCTTTATTGTTTAAGATAAAAATATATTTGTATACTTTTTTTACTTGTATATGTGTACCACAATGGCAGTAATATTATGAAAAAGTAAAGGCTGATATAATAAACGTATTTGCGGTAGAATATTTTTGATTATCTGAAAGCTTGTTGCAGAACATTGAAAAGCATTCTGCTGTAGGGCATATGTAAGTATGTATATTACAGACCTATGTTTGACGGTTTACTCATTTGAGAAATGAAACTCTCGGTTTAAGTTTAAAAAAAGAAAGAAAGAAAAAGACGTCTTAGTTTTGAGAATCCATGGTGTGCCATAAAACAACTGTGTAAAGTACTTTTAAAACAACATCTTTATCAATAGTGGGAGTTTCCGCTTGGTCGTTTGTTATTCGAACAACCCACACAGGTGAAAAGCGGCGTCAAATGCCTGCAGGTAGGGGTTTAACGGTTAGATATCTCTGGCCTGTGAAAGAGTAGAAGGACACGTATGTAAAATATTTTAGTGGAAGCTGGAATAGATGAGATTATGTTTCATAAAAATAGTAAAAAGTTCACGTTCTATACTTTTTTCTATATTTTTATTCACTAGGTTTTTTTTCCTCCTGTCACAACGTTACGATACATGATTACTTAAAAAGTTAAGATTCTCTGGAAGTCCTTTCTGATCAAAAGCCGTGGGTTGTTCGCACCCCGCCCCACTTTCAGTGCATCTGTGACATTAGGACACTGAAGACATAGAGTTATTCCTTGATGAGTTTATTAAAACTATGACAACATCAAGAGATAGGAAAAAAATTATTTGTGAGCTTCAGTAGTTAAGTTGGCAAAAGCTATGATCTCGTAACTGGATGGTTGCGGGTTTGGGCTCGAGCCGGTGTAGAACTTGCGCTGTTCATTAATGGTAATTGGGGCACGTAAAAGTAGTCACTATATCCTCCAAGTTCTAAATCGATAATCCTGGGGGTGGCAGGCCAAGTCTGGGGTCTTCTGTTTGGTCACTGCTTCTAAATTACGAAGACCCACTTGAGCTAAGATGTTCTTTCACCCTAGCGGTACTCATGAAATGAAAGTCACACCCATTCGCTTTAATTCTGGCCCACTTGCTTGGCTCGTCCAAGTAGCATGGACAACAAGTTTTTATTTGCTGCCAAACAAAGTTTTTATACTCAGGAAAATCCCATGAGCAAGTTAAATCTGATTAGCTGATAAAGAGCCCATAGCAAATTATGAATTAACCCCTTTGGGACCAACGTATCGTCTACGCGAAGCAGCGATTTCACTCTAGTCCAGCGTTGCCTCCACGCGATGATCTCCGGTTGATATTAAGAGATCAGCGTCGCGTATGCGTCCTAGGAGATTTGAGTTTTTATTTTAATTTTAAATGCTAAAGGACCAGCACGTAAAGCATTTACGTGCTGGTCCTCAAGGGTTTAATTGGTTCGCCTCTGGCCCACGTGCTTGGTTCACCCAAGTAGCATGGGCAACTACAAATTTTTATTTGCTGTAAAAAAGTTTGTATACCGAGGAAAATTCCATGAGCATGTTAAATCTTATTATCTGATAAAGAGCCATAGCAAATTATGAACTATAGATTGACTAAAAATAAAATTTTAAAATATTCTAGTTAATACTGAAAACACAGAAACCAGTTTAAACAAAACTGTGAGTAAAATGTAACAGTATCGAAGTTCGTAGGAAAAGAAGAAGGAAAACTTAAACAAAATTTAGAAACAGATGGATTATTATTCTATCTTCAATAGCATTATGTTTGGAAAAAGTATTAAACATATATGTCACAAGCGTAATATTTTTTATTTTTCTATACATTTGTTTTCTTTAAATGATCTGACCAAAAAATCGTCAGTTGTCATCAAAAATAATTCTTTTATTTCTTTAGATTTTATTTTTTTGGTCAAATAAACAAATTGTTAAGTCTTTGATTTAAGAAATTTAATCAAATGTCTCATATATGACTAAACAATAAATGTCTACATTCCAATTTGGTCATATTATATTGTCTTTTTTATGTATATGATCTAAGTATTTTTCCACATTTCCACATGAACCATCTTTATAGGAAAGGGAAATGGTTGCTGATTGGCTTTTAACACATTGTATGCGGGACATATACTAGTACGTTTCCTGACGATCGATACTTGAGCGCAGGTCACGTATTAGTACGGGTTTTGTCGTGTACCTCTTTATAGAGGAAAATGCTCTGAACGTTACTACATTGTAAAATTTTATTAAATTCATGATTGCTCTTTTCATTTTTTTATAATTTAAAAATATTTATATATAACAGAATTAGAAAAAATTAAAACTATATACTACTATTTCTATTTGATTTTTCATATTTATGATACTATTATAGACTTAAGCATTAAAAAGTATATTTTTGCTTACAAAAATCTTACGGTTGTTATTTATATAATTATATTTATATATTTGTTTATGTATTTCAATATAAAATACGAAAAGTTGGTTAAAAAATGAAATAATTTTCGATCTATTGAGATTTAACTGAATAACTAAATTTAAGCACAAAACGCCCGCTCCCGGTACAATTCCGCTGCGAAATGTACCCTCACACAATGTGTTAACAACCAACAGAATGTAACACTGTTTCATAGTCTGTAAATAAAAATCCATTGCTGCATCACATTTATAAAGCATTTTTCAAGTTACTAAAAAACTTACCACGTTAATGTTAAAAATTCAGCCGAGTTGAAAGTATGTAAATATGATTGGTAAGTTCCTTACCAGGATATTTCTGAAATAACTGTGTAACTATAACTCATAGTTATATATTAATAAATAAATTGTATAATAATCAATTTAAATTTCCATAATGTGAAATTTACTTAGAAATACACATTGTTTTGAAAATATTTTATAGTTTATCTGGCAATTATTAATATTATTTTCTTTTTTTCATGTACCCTTTTCACCATTTCCTGTTACAGGGGGTAAGTAATTTTATTTCTTTTCAGTATATTAAAGATAATTATTCCTTTCTCTTTAAAAAAATGGCATATGTTTGATTTACCCGTTATTGAGAAATAAGAATATTGACCGAAATGCAGTGATGTTTTTATGAAAAGTTGTTATACAATATTATTAAACATGTTTATATAATTTTATATCTATGAAACTTTTTTTAATTTATCTATTTATGTTTATTCCATCAAAACTTTATGATATTAATTTAAATGATCCATTTTATGTATTTTAATGTTTAAATTGCTTACATGTGATTATTTATTTATAAATTCTTGATATAAACTCTGTTCTTTTCCTTGCACGTTCCTGTTTGGAATATGGACATTCCCTTCTCCTCTTCAAACAGTTTGTAAGTACACTTTATTTTGTACACTTTTTGATTAATGCACACTCCTAATTACACAATGACTATGAAGGGAACATAGTACCTCTCGTAACTTGAAATCCTTCAATCGACTACTCATATAAAATTATATTCCTTTTAAAATGAATTTTTGTTATTTAATAGCAATATAGTTTAAGAAATATTAACTTTTCCTTTTAAATTTGTTTTGAAAATAAGAAAAAAATATAAAAATGAAAATTCATTAAATTTACTTATCTACAAGATAACTTTGGAAAGATGTATATTAGAAACTAAATTATTATATCAAATTAAAATAAAATGTCTGCTTCGTTCTATAAACCAAAGCTTTAGTGACGTGATATCTCAGTAGGCATAGACGTCGATCTCATAACCGGAGAGATGTGAGTTCAAGGCTAAAGACAGCTAAAGATCCACCGTGTTTGTTAATGGCGGCTGGGACATGTAAAATAGGTTCGAGAAAGCAATGCCTTCCAAGTTCTCAAACGATACAAGATAGAGGGTAAATTGCTTCGTCCCTGCTTCTAAAAAAGGAGGTAAATAGAAACATCCTAAAATAGAACCCAATAGGAGCTAAAAGTAATTCTTTCACCCTAGAGAGGTTTTTCAAACGAAAGGCCCCTTAATTGCAATAGTGTCTGGCTCACAAACTTGTTAAAACTTTGAAAAAATTAAAAAAAGTGTTAAGAAATTAAGTATTTAAAAAATTGACGCTATAAAGTAAAATATATTGCTTATATTGATGTAACTGATGTTCATGAAATAAAAAATAACGAAACTCAGATAATAAAAAATTCTACTGGATATAAAAAAAATGGTTTCTAATTTACAAGTGTCAAAAGTTATTTTGTGGGTAAATGGATTTTAATTTTTGCACTTGGTGTATATATTTTATGCTTTTTAAAAAAGTATTGCATCATAAAACAAAAGTACATATATTTTTATAAGGTTAGACTTTTATTAATGCCCTATGAATTTTTTTAAGAGCAAAAGTTTTAAATTTTGTATTGAATCAAAACTATACTGTTTATAACTAAGACATTTTAACTCGAAAGGTACTATTGTTTCCTTAATACAGTAAAACTTATCTGTAATGATTCTGTGGGGTCTTGTATTGTTATAGACAGGTTATTTTTATAGACGGAATGTTTCATTACGTTGTGTGTGGCTGTCATTTATGGTATTAACTAGTTGAACTTTATAAAAATAATTTGAAATATTTATAACAAAATAGAAAAGGACTTTTATCAATTTTTCTATGATTTAAATTCTATCGATTCTTTAAAGTAGGAAATTTTTTTTCGTATCTTTATTATTTTGTATATTTACTGACAGCTAAGAAATGTCTGAATGGGTAAGGCTCCATACCACTGATCTATCCCACCCTTAGCTTGTATGTTTGTAGCCGTTTGGAATCGGCTGTAATCAGTATGTTTCGGTTACATTAGACCTCTTAAACAGCAGATCAACTTCAAACCAATCAATGAACTAATTACTAACCTCTTTGGGATTTTATATAGAATAAATACGGAATTCCAGGGATCAAAGAAAATAGAATCTGTAACTATATTTTCTTTGATGCCGAGAAATTCCAAAGGTACCAAATGTTGGGAAATGATCTGAGGAACACATTTCGATCATATACGTTCCAAAATTCCAATTAGTTAAAAAAGATGTTAGTTAAAAACCAACAAAAAAGAGAACATTTTAATTGTGTGGTACCTTAATTTTATTGTTCACTTGGCGTGAATAAATGAGCATTATCTCAATTTTGGCATCATTATCGCCCGATATTTGGTATTCCGATAATATATATACTATTGATATTCGAGTGTATACAAATGTATCTATATGTTACATGCTTTTATGTATGTATGGGAATCTATGCCCTCGCGAACTTTTGAACGCTGAATTTATTTAGACTACTTAAATCACCAAATTACAATCAATTAAAAAGAAATTAAACAACGAAAAAAGGAAATGTGTGGTGCTATATATGGACTAAAGTAACTACTATTACTCAGTTTCTATTTTTAATTAATATCTGTAAATACCAATAATAAAACGACTTTGTTTTGTAAGAATACGAAAAAGTCGAGAGAAGGCTGCGCCCGTTTTTTCAAATTGTGACATTTTTTTCGATCATTAAAGGACTTTTCTTAATTTTTCAATGATTTTAGATTTTTACCATTTTGGAAAGTAGGATTTTTTTTCTCGTATGTTTATTATTTTCCTTAAAAAATCTGCAGTTTCATAAATAAAAGTGAAACAGCGTATTTAGTTTTTAGTAATGTTTTAAACTAAAGAAATTTCCTTCTTTTATGCTAATGTCATTATGTACTCCCGCCCAAATAATAATAATAAAAATAATAACAATTTCTATGTATGCGATTGCAGTGTATAGTATAGAAATATTGTATCAGATATTTTTTTTTTATTGAATAATAGAAATAAAAGCAATCCCATACAGTGCGCAATGCATCATATACGTTGTGAATACGTATCATATAGTGATACATATTTGAACCGTATATGATACATTGTGCCCTGTATTGGATAAAACATTAAAAGTAGGATGAAAGTAAGACAGCTTTTACTGTGTTTATATGGTTCAAGCTGAAACAGTGTATTTAGTTTTTAGCAAGTTATACGTTTTAAACTAAAGAAATTTCTTTCTTTTATGCTAATGACATTATGTACCCCCAAATAATAATAATAATAATAATAATTTCTAGGTATGCGATTGCAATGTTTAGTATCGAAATATTGTATCAGATAATTTTTTTATTGCGTAATAGAAATAAAATCAATCCCATACAGTGCACAATGCATTATATACACGTTGTGAATACGTATCATATAATGATACGTATTTGAACCGTATATGATACATTGTGCCCTGTATTGGATAAAACATTAAAAATAGGACGAAAGCAAGACAGCTTTTACTGTATTTATATGGTTCAAGCTTGGTTTCAAGTCAGTATTATTGTTTAATCATGAAACCACCGTTGCAGGTAAACAGTGATTTTTCAAACCAGGAAATTTTGGTGACAGCCGCAAAACTAAATTGGCTAGCGCATTAGTCACTAACAAGCTAAGAGGCTGTTCCTAAATCACCCCTAATTACGTTCGGAAGTGGCGTCCTTCCCGAGGAATTCTTCGCCGATAAATTTTTATCAATGAATTTTGGAGGTTGCCGTGCGACCTTCCGCAGTTCTAACCGTTCTCCTCTTCCCCCGTACAGGAAAGGAAAAAAAAATATACACTAAAAAATGAAGAACTAAGATGGCGCCCGGGGGCAAATTGTCGTTGAGTGCTGACCTGGGTGGGCCTTGGCGATAATGTTTATGGATGACAGCCGATTTCCAGAGCTGTCATTAAAACCACTCTCGAGGCTGGGTGTTGACCGAACTTTCGAACAATTATCGAACTGAGATAAGTATAATAAACGCGAAAAGCAGATTTAAATCCGACTGCCGATTGCCCCTGCAGTTCTTCATCCATTCCTCTGTCTCTTCTTCTTTTAATTTTATTTGACCCAATGGGTGGGACCTGCGTCTTTCTAGTAATTCGAAAATGGACCTGGCTATCCTGTTATTACGCATGCGGAAAACACAACGAAAGTCAGCCTAGATAGGGGGCCTCTTACCATAATTTTCCCGTTAAGGTAAGCATGAATATATACCACAGTATTACGCTTTTATGTCTCAATTATTTTGACGAGGGAAAATTCGTTTCTGGAAAAGCTTTATGGCCAATCTGAGGGGTATAATTTACAGTTCTGTGTAATCAACCCCTTACGCAAAGCACTGAGCACAAGGTAAATCGTCGCCCTAAGTAAAGGGGTTCAACCATATTGCCCGTGAGCGTTTTGCTGCGGAATTTATTTAGATCACCTGGTGACCAAATGTTTTTGCAAGATTTATTGTACACTAATGAGACTCTGATTTATTACAAAAAAGCCTACTGCTATTTGTGGAACTATTTACTGCTTAGTCAATAATACCGTAACTTTATAGTTTGATTATTAGTTTTGGGATTAAGATACGAATGTAGAAAAAGCTTTAAACTGCCGATTTGTTTAAATACTGTAGTAGTATAAAACTATTAAAAAAAAAAAAGATTTTCAGTTTGTATTTTATTCGAATTGTTAGTAAGATGCAATTTTCAGTCATTTAATATTGTATGAGAGATATTATACTTAGCATACCTCAGTTATAAGAATCTGCATTTTAATATTGAAAACACTATGCTCTGTCCCTTTAAGTAAAGGAGCCATAGCATATTATGCCCCTTATCAAAAGTTTATAAATTTTTGTATGATCTTCCCAAATAAGATACTACTTTATGATCACCCACTCTCCGAAATCTCTACACATTTTTCGAATACGCTCCACAAGTTCAAAATAAACGCGTAGCCAGTTAAAGAACTTTACCAAAAAAAAAAAAAAAAAAAAAAAAAAAAAAAAAAATCACTATACTTTCACTGTTAATTATTAGCTAACGGTTGCTCTGCCTGACCGTGAAAGATGGAACCATTAAAATTTAATGTGTTATATATAAAATCAATTCATTTGTAACACACACACATATATATTTTTATATATATATATATATATATATATATATATATATATATATATATATATATGTTATTATATATTTTATATAAATATATATATTATATGTATATTATATATATATTATACATATTATATATATTATATATATTATATATATATATAATATATATTATATTATATAAATATATATATTATATACACACAAATGTATATATACACACACACACACACGTATATGTGTATATATATATATATGTATATATATGTATTTTATATATATATACAAATATATATATATATATATATATTATATATATATATATATATATATTTATATATATGTATATATGTATATATGTATATATGTATATATATATATATATATATATATTTATTTATTTATTTATAAATTTA
Source organism: Pardosa pseudoannulata (assembly GCA_032207245.1). Taxonomy (NCBI): domain Eukaryota; kingdom Metazoa; phylum Arthropoda; class Arachnida; order Araneae; family Lycosidae; genus Pardosa; species Pardosa pseudoannulata. The sequence goes on from CM063498.1 coordinate 189,687,538, forward strand.
TATATATATATATATATATTACACACACAATACATATATATATATATATATATATATATATATATATTATATATTTATATATTTATATATATATATATATATAATATAACACACACATACCTCAAGGCTTTTTCAGATGTTACTCTGTGCTCCCGTAAAACATATTTCAGAGGTAAGCCAGTAAGAAACGAGACCAGATATCAGAGTACAGAATGTCTGGTATCATTTTGTGTTGTCGCTTGTTTCAAAAACTATCATTCAAAGAATAATTAAGTTTTTCCATTGGCCCGAGATAACTCGGGATAGTAAACTAATATTAAATTTAAATGCTTTTACACTTGTAAAAAATTAAAAATTAAACTTAAAACCTACATATATTGTTTTGTTTCATTTCCTTGTATTTAATAATAAAGTAAAAAAAAATGTGATGATTTTTTTGCCATTTTTTTTTCAAATAAATTTGTAAAGGAAGCGGTTAAAGTCTTGTAATGGATATATTGAAAATATTTCTAGTAGGGTTCAGATTCCCTGAATCCTCTATATATACAGTACATCATGGTCATAAAAATAAAAAGGAACAGGAGATTAAAAAAATGAGGTAATAGTTTTTTTTAGACATATAAAAAAACTATTTTACTAGTAACTTTTAGTACCTGATAGAAAAAGTGATGCATATTTTTAATGATATAAAATGAATTTCTTCACAGATAAAATGAAATAAAAAGAAATCCATAAACGTACATTTCCTTCACCCAGGTACTCCCGTCTATCATTCATCCTACCTTGGTGGCGCCAGGACCTCATTATGAACTACTTTACAATCATTTGGGGTATAATCGCACACACACGGAGGGGAATGAAAAAATAAAAGCAGCAAAGAAATGGCCAATCCATAAAACACACTTCTGCACCTCTGCCTCGCTAATTGTGTCCGCTGACTCAGTGCACGGCGTATCCCCTCTCCGAGCAGTAGTGCCTGACAAGAAGCCATAAAGAACGTTTTCAGCGTGACGGGGCTATTTGCTCGCGCGCCGGGCCCCCCACGGGCCGCAGCAGATTTGTGGCCCGCCATTTGCCACTAAATATCTCCCGGTCGGAGGTACTTTACGGCGGCCCCCGCTTCCCGTGTCTCAAAACGGTCCTTGTTCGCCGATCCTCTCGCTCGAATCGAGCTCTGTCTCGATGTCGGGCACTAAATCCTCGATCCGCGGATTTATATCGCAGGGCTGGAATTCCGAAATACCGGTGAAATATGTCTCGGGTATTTCTTTTTTCTTTTTTATTTCTCTCTCCTCGTATCCGCATTGTTTCAGGGAATCGTTTCTTTCTCTTTCTAGCTTTCTCTGTCTGTCGTTTAATTGCAAGTGGGAAAAGAAATGGGAGTCAGGGAGGGGGGTTGGAGGGGCAGATTTAGGAAGGATTTGAAACAATTTTTCCCTTCATCGTCTCTTAGTGACCCGGATAACGTAGAGTTCATTGTCAGTAGCGACGTCAGTGAGAGAGACAAAGTGAAGTTCATCAAAGTTGAGTAAAAATACTTGATAATTCTACAGAAGAATTTTTTTTAAATCAAATATAGGAATATGAAAGATTTGTCATTGATTTTCCAACTAAAGACTAGAAATTACTTACGAATTAGCTAATAGTTTATCAGGGCCATAACTAGGTCCTTTGGCTCCCGTAGCAAAAAACTGGCCTGCGCCCTTATCGTTGAATTATAGTGAGAAAATATATAAACATGTTTTTTTTTAATATCATATATTCAAAATGAACTCACAAAATGTTTTATTCATTCTTAAAACGTTCCTAGTATATTAATTTTTAATTTTTCTTTTCTATTTTTACCTGAATGATACTTTAAGTTTTCATAAAATATTGACGAATTTCTAAATTTAAATTTAGATTTAGTTACTTTAATAAATTGGAAATTTAAAACAAATACCCGGATTTGTATTGAGGCATTTTAGGAGTCTTTGGCAAGTATTTTATAAGAATCTATAACAAGTTTAGTCTCTAGAAGCATTTAAAAAAAATAAGAGAATTCATAAAAAAAATAATTTCTAAACACTTTGAATTTTATAAATAAAATCAGATTTTATAACTAAAAAAAATTATTTTTCAACTTTTTATTTCTATTCGGATCGAACTGTCCTCTTTCGTATTCCATTTTCAACACGGTGCCGTGCTTCTATGACCGAAGCGCCTTTGGCAAATGCCACTTTTGTCAAGCCCTAGTTACAGCTCTGTAGTTTATGAGCTTACTCGTTTGCCTGTCCGATGCATCCCATATGATATCCACATGTAATGCTTTATATGCTTGTAAATCACGTGATGCACAAACTATATTTTATAAACAAGCCTTTATATATTTCAATTTTTATGTTATTCTGTGTCACATGTGATTCCCAAGCATACAAATCATTATATGCGGATATCACATCTACATCAGAGGCGTTGGTTATCTAGCAGTTCATGTAATATGCATAGCAGGGTATTTTAAATGTTCAAATCGTTTAAATTAATTTAATACCTTAAAATAATTTTTAAAATTTATATAAACAAAATGTATGAGTCACTGTATTTTTCAAAAACCTTTTTGATAAAGAAAAAATATCTTAAACTTTTAATCCTACTCCCAAAATTTAAAAATTGTTTGCTTATATCTTTTCTTTTTGTGCCAATAAAAACATTTTGAGAAAAGTTTACTTAATATATAAAACAACTGTATTATGTATAACGTATATTAACATGGTTACCAAAAGTTACTCAATCTTGAAATGAAAATGTTTTTAAATACTTTGAATTTCAAATCAAATATTTGAAATGAATTGCATTCTGTATACTGTATTTTAACATAGTTATCACAAATTACTAACTATTGAAAATCAAGTGTCTTGGAATATTGAATCAGGTATTTGAATTGAATTGTATTATGTATAATGCATTTTGATATGGTTACCGAAAGTTACTAAATTTTGAAATTCAAACGTATTTAAATGCTAGGAATATTATATCAGGTATCTGAATAGGTTATTGTGTATAATGAAATTTAACATGATTATCAAAAAATACTAAATCTTGAAATTAAAATGTTTTAAAGTACTTAGAATATCAAATCAAATATTTGAATTAAATTACATTATGTATACTGTATTTTAACATGGTTATCACAAATTACTAAATCTTGAAATTCAAATGTCTTTGAATATTAGGTATTTGAATTGAATTGTATTATGTATAATGCATTTTGATATGCTTACCGAAAGTTACTAAATTTTGAAATTCAAATGTATTTAAATGCTAGGATTATTATATCAGGTATCTAAATAGATCTATTGTGTATAATGAAATTTAACATGATTGCTAAAAAAATACTAAATCTTGAAATTAAAATGTTTTAAAGTACTTAGAATATCAAATCAAATATTTAAATTGAATTGCATTATGTATACTGTATTTTAACATACTTATCCCAAATTACTAAATCTTGAAATTAAAATGTCTTAGAATATTAAATCAGGTATTTGAATTGAATTGTATTATGTATAATGCATTTTGATATGGTTACCGAAAGATACTAAATTTTGAAATTCAAATATATTTAAATGCTAGGAATATTATAACAGGTATATGAATGGATATATTGTGTGTAATGAAATTTAACATAATTAACAAAAAATGCTAAATCTTGAAATTTAAATGTTTTAAAATGCTTGAAATATGAAATTAGTAGTCTTGAAATTCAGTTTAGTGCTAAGGGGAATTCTAGTTTTGTTTTGAAAGCAATTCTTTCGGCTCCATTATATGACAGATTGTGAGCGTCTCTACCGCCTTATCTTTTTCACAAATCTTTCATTAATTCAGTTCTAGTCCTATGGATTCAAGCTGAGTTTCCAATTAAGTATTTATCCATTTTCATTAATATTCAGTGGTAGAGCTATCAAGACTTTTGCTTATTACCATGAACCTTGAGTGCCGCATCACGACACTCTAGACGTCTGGGTTTAGAGTGTCTTCTACAAGAGCGACCCACAATTATTCAATTCGAGAGACGTCTCAATCCTCCAAAAAACTCGACGATTTCCATCTCCATCCTGTCGCTGTTCCTACACGTATGCTTTTGAGAGCAGAACTAACAACCCCCGCCGCTCGCGAGGCGTCACATCTTGTTTAACGGCCGCGTCACGAGCATCAAAGATGAGACATTTATCCCTGTCACGACTGCAAGGTGACAGCAGTTCGTGCCGGCTTACGAAAACAGACGGGGATCGGCACGCGTGTATAGATCACCCTAACTGCAAAACGGAGAGACCATATATCATGAGGTGGAATTGGCGAGATCACGTCTGGAGCCGGATACCTGAGATGCAGTAGCTGAAGAAGTACTCCCTCGTCGCGCTTAAAATGCCAGTGTCTTCGGGACCGTGTCACACTGGGCGGAAAAGAAGCCAAGAAGAAGCTGACTGACATTTTGACACCAGTGTCAAAGATATCCAAAGGGATGAGAAGAGCAAAAAACGAATAATCTGTGACTTCTGCTATTCAACCTCTTAAAAAGATAGGGTTTTTTTTTTTGTTATTAGTGAGGAAAATAAATCATCTCCGACACTTGCTTTATAATCCCGTGTTGCTTTGACTATTTCCGCTAAAGACGTGTGATTTCACGCACTCTCTAGAAGACAACTGTGATATAATTGTTTTGTAAACTATATCCAAAACACAGAACTTGTGACCAAAGCAGTAAATCTCGATTAAAAATAATCTGAATTAAAAACATTAATCTTCTGATAGTTTTAGTAACAAATCTATCCTTTTTATAATATTTATTTAAACTAAGGTTAACTGATTGAAATTTTATGGCTTACCTTATTACTTTTGCACAGAAATAGCGAAAAAATATTAAATAAAAAGTTAATTAAGATATAGGGAATAAATTTAAATACTTATGAACCAAAGAAGTTATTTTAAATTTCACACACACAAAAAAAGAAAAAGAAAAAAAAAACAAGAAAGAAAAAAACTGTACGATAACAAAGTGATAGCACCGAAAAGTTTGGCGATAGATGTGGGAAAACAAAGAATCCCGTTAACTATTATCGTTGATATCTTCATTATATCTTCGTTTTAGAAGGTAGTCATTAAACTACACAGATCTTTATTAAGATGCTCCAATGTTTTAAATTCTCTGTGGTCAAGACGATTTTCTTTATTTTTTAGTTATAAACAATATCCACTTTAAGGACGCATTTTCAGGAAAAGGAGTCCGGATGGGGATGGGGACTAGACCCTCCTTAAAATATTTTCAATTTATTGTGACGTCGCTACATCCCATTGGCTTCACAAAGAGGTTTTGTTAAAGCCCAGGCCAAGGGGATTTTCTGTCTGGGTTTTTAACACTGGCCTACAAAGGGTTTTTGCTTCTACGCGCCTTGAGATGTCCGAGGTGATTAGAAGGTCGGACGCGTCAACGAAATGTTAGACTGTGAGGTGCCAACTAAAGGACCAATTGGAAGCTAGTAAGCGGCGACGCTGATGGAAATGGTAAGTGAATGGGAAGAGGCGAAAGATGACGTCAGGTGGTGCGAGTTTTTCGCCAGAGAGTTTCCCTAAGGAACAGACGAGCGGAAGGCAACGAGAGTTGTGGTTTGTTTTTTTGGAGAGCATTTCTCCAGTTTTGTGTGGGACTCAAGGAGTCCCAGTTGTACCTCTGTACAACGGTTTATCTGTCGGCACCTGACCGCAGATTGTTTTTTAGATTCGCCTTGAACTTGGAACTTTTATGTTCGTACCAGCTCACCTGAGTCCTGTGATTTCCATTCGAAAAAATTTTAACTATCTTCTATTTAATCAAGAATAAAAGTTGTTATTTTTAAAAGCTGTACATCGTGTCACAACCACTTCGACACCCACACGCTACCCGAGGATCCAGTGACGTTACAGTATACATAGCAAGGTTTCTTAACTAAACAAATTATGCGCACATCGCAAGGCTGAAAGATCTTCATTTACGAAAAGAGTAAAATCATTTCTTCAATAGAACCGGTCTCAAGAGGTTGACAAATTTAGCATTACTTTTGGTGCATGTAGGCATGGCTATAAATGCGGATAAAGGTTTGAATTAATTTACTACTTTAAACAGCAAACCTTAAAAGCTAGAAGAATTAATTTACTACTTTTAACAGTAGTTTATAAATTACTGAGTATGCCTTTCTGTTTTTGAATTTTGATGTCATACAAGGTTTGCAATTTCCTAAAAGAAATATAAAAGGATATAATTCCTTTCTCAATATTTTTTTTATTTTCCTAATTATTCATAAAATGACTTTAATTTAAATGCGTCTGGTAAATACTAGAGCATAAATTCAATATGTTCCAGTATTTGCCAGCCAAATGTAAACCTGGTAAATACTTCAGAGCGTAAAATAAAAAACACAATGTGGTTACAAATATATTTTTCATGATCCAATGAAATTACGTAGAGCGTTATTGATCCGATATCTTATTTACGCTTATCGTATTTAAGTATTACTAATTATTTACGTAATTACGTTTTGCGCATTTACGCTAACGTATAACGTATTTGGGCTTAAGTATTTACGCATATTTACGAGTGTTTATCCCTATTTACGCTACTAAGTACTTACGTATTTACGCTACGTATTACGCTTTTACGCTTTACGAAATTGTTATACGCAAAACTGTGTTTGTATGTATAACAATTACGTATGCCTGCATGTACTTTGTATGTGAGTATGTAATGAATATATTTTTTAGAGATCGTTGTAATTTGTATTAAGACTCTGGACCCACCCCGGAAAAAAAATTCTGACTACGTCACTGAACCATTTTATCGCAAAAATTACCTCCTACAAGATCTTCCTTTACAGATCATTCTTTTCCTAAACGAAGTTTTGTTTGTTTTCCCTTGTTATCTTGTTCCTGGGCGTAGCTAATAAGTGTAAAGTGACTAAAAGGCTCAAGTTCTGCGCTTGTTTTTCTTTGATGTGATTTTAAGAACCAATGATATAGGTGTATTTTGCTCATTATTTAAGTTTCATTCATGTTATCTCTTTCCTTGTGTAGCTTCAAAAGTTAGAATTACTTCACTCCAAATTTCTTTTCATTGAAAACAAAAATTGAAAATGCAATGTTTTAGTAATTAACATTAAAAATTAAAAAAAATAAATAAAAATTTAAAGATTAAACAATTTGATTTCTTATCTCAGGTAATAGTATATGAAATATACTATTAGTGTACCAATAAGAGGGTACCAATTGAATAGTGTACCAATAAGAGGGATAAAAATCTGATGTGGCCACCACGTGTTTACCTTGTACGTTTACTGCAATACCTCTTTATTTAATTTTGTATGGTAATATCAACTTTTTCACAATTTCTCCAAGATTCAAAGTAAGTTTCGTTTCTCAACATATCCATGCTGTGTAAATACAGCTTAAACACTGCCATCTGGTGGAGACCCGTACCGTTAGGGTGGGTCTGTATCTGTTATATTTGATTCCTCTTGCTCCCTGTTAGCCTATGATAAAAATGAAATTTCCTCTTGCCCGACCACATTTTTATAATTCTTATACCTTTTAGCAAATTCTCTTGGACGTTGTCTTTCTCTTTTTTTAAAAAAACCTCGAGAAAAATGTATTTAAATTCAAATTATTTTTGAGAAATTTTAGTATACCCTTTTTTAAGTTGGTTGGTTGGATGGAGCTTAATGGCACTGTATCCTCCTGGGATATATTGTGCCAAACACAAGTGCTCATTAGCAAGAAAAGAATTAAAAATAATTTCAAAGTTTAAAACTTAAAGACGAAGCAATGAAGTGACAAAAGATTTCAAGAAGGCTCCAGACACCCCGGACGCTCCCTATAAATATGTAATTAAGTTTAGAGATGAATTTCTCATAATTAAATTTATACCTCTTTTTATAGTAATTTTTTTTCGTGAAAAAAGGGTTTGGCATCCTACAGTTTTGGCGAAATGCTAAAGCCAGCCCTGGATATCACTTAGTTTTTAGCTGATTTTGCAATTAATGGATTTGCGGTAACATTAAATTCCTTTTAGTAGAAAATAATTGTTTTGGTGTTGCAATACTCGGAACACAACTCCAAATACCTCTTTCCTTTTATTATCACAATGTTATGGCAGACCTTATAGTGGATATCACTTTGGCTTTAGCTTATTTTACAATTAATGAATTTCAAATAACATTAAATTTCTCTTAGAAGAAAATTATTTTGATATTGTAATACTAGGAACACAACTCTAAATACCTCGTTCCTTTTGTTATAATGTTATGGCGGTCTACATAGTGGATATTACTTTGACTTTAGCTTATTTTACAATTAATGAATTTAAGATAATTTTCTACTAAGAGAAATTTAATGTTATCCCAAATTCATTAATCGTAAAATGAGCTAAAGCCAAAGTGATATCTACTATAAGGATACAATAATATTATAATAACAAAAGGAACGAGGTATTTAGAGTTGTGTTCCTAGTATTACAATATAAAAATAATTTTCTACGAAGAGAAATTTAATGTTATTTTTATATTGTAATACTAGGAGCACAACTCTAAATACCTCGTTCCTTTTGTTATTATAATATTATTGTATCCTTATAGTAGATATCACTTTGGCCTTAGCACATTTTACAATTAATGAATTTGGAATAACATTAAATTTCTCTTAGTAGAAAATTATTTTGATATTGTAATACTTGGCACATAGCTCTAAATACCCCGTTCCTTTAGTTATCATAATGTTATGGCAGTCCTTATAGTGGATATCACTTTGACCTTAGCTCATTTTACAATTAATGAATTTGTGATAACATTAAATTTCTCTTAGTAGAAAATTATTTTGATATTGTAATACTAGGAACACAACTCTAAATACCTCGTTCCTTTTGTTATCATAATGTTATGGCAGTCCTTATAGTTAGATATCACTTTGGCCTTAGCTCATTGTACAATTAATGAATTTGGGATAACATTGAATTTCTCTTAGTAGAAATTTATTTTGATATTTTAATACTAGGAACACATTTCTACACACCTCGTTCCTTTTGTTATCATAATGTTATGACAATCCTTTTAGTGAACATCAGTTTGGCCTTCGCCCATTCTACAATTAATGAATTTGTGATAACATTAAATTTCTTTTAGTAGAAAATTATTTTGATATTGTAATACTAGGAACACAACTCTAAATACGTCTTTCCTTTTGTTAAATAGCTATAGCAATCCTTATAGTGGACATCACTTTGGCCTTAGCTCATTTTGCAATTAATGAATTTGGGATAACATTAAATTTCTCTCAGTAAAAAATCATTTTGATGTTGTAATACTAGGAACACAACTCCAAATACCTCGTTCCTTTTGTTATCGTAATGTTACGGCAGTCCTTACAGTAGATATCACTTTGGCCTTAGCTCATTTTACAATTAATGAATTTGGTATAACATTAAATTTCTCTTAGTAGAAAATTATTTTGATGTTGTAATACTAGAAGTACAACTCTAAATACCTCGTTCCTTTTGTTATTATAATATTGTGGCAATCTTTATAGTGAATATCACTTTGACCTTAGCTCATTTTACAATTAATTAATGACATTAAATTTTTCTTAGTAGAAAGTTATTTTGATATTGTAATATTAGGAACACAACTCTAAATACCTCATTCTTTTACCATAATATTATGGCAGTCCTTATAATAGACACTTTGGCCATAGCTGATTTTACAATTAGTGAGTGACCTCGTTCCTTTTGTTATCTTAATATTATGGCAGTCCTTATAATAGGTATCCCTTTGGTCTTATCGGATTTTACAATTAATGAATTTGGAATAACATTAAATTTCTCTTAGTAGAAAGTTATTTTGATATTGTAATACTAGGAACACAACTCTAAATACCTCGTTCCTTTTGTTATCATAATGTTACGACAATCATTTTAGTGGACATCACTTTGGCCTTAGCTTATTTTACCATTAATAAATTTGGGATATAACAATAAATTTCTCTTAGTAAAAAATTATTTTTATATTGTAATACTAGGAACACAATACCTCGTTCCTTTTGTTATCATAATGTTATGGCAGTCCTTATAGTCGATATCACTTTGGTCTTAGCTGATTTTACAATTAATGAATTTGGGATAACATTAAATTTCTCTTAGCAAAAAATTATCTTGATGTTGCAATGCAAGGAGCACAACAACTCTAAATACTTCGTTCTTCTCGGTATCATAATCAACATCAGTCGAAAAAAAAACTTTCACTTTTAACGGGGAGAGTCAGGAAGTAATATCTTTAACTGCTGCTGTCCGAGGAAGATTCTGAGAGGGCTTCCAGTGAACATGGCAGATATGCAACAAACCACCTGTCATGAGAAAGACAGGAATGCGAAAGGTTAGGGTTGAGGGCAGCCATTTATAAATAAACCAGACACGAGATATATCGGAAGGTGTCTCGGGGAGAAAGATTGAAAACTGTGGAAGCTCGTTTTGACGTCAGCTGTAAAATCAGGATGATGAATGGTGCAGGCACGATATCGAGATTTATGCCGTGGAACGAACGGGTGGTCAAGTTTCAAACAAACACCACCAATGGAAGAGAATTGAATATTAAACGAAGAATAGTCTGTCGCAAAAAAACTATTCCCGTGGAATCACTTTTTTTACTTCTTTTCATTCGAAGCTGCAAACAAATCAAAAGTTCAAGATGAGAAATGTTGTGACAATTCAACGGGACAAGATATTATTTAATAAAAAAAATTCTTTCAATGAGGTTTCGTTAAACAAATTAACATAAAATGGCTATTATTTAGTTTTTGATGGACACTTTGCTCATTTCAATCTCATTAGGTATGATTTTTTTTCTTTGCGAAAATTTCATGACGTTGTAAAATGAATTTATTTGCATACAATTTGTAAAAGAATTTTATTGAAACTATTTAAAACATTTAAAGCGTTAGTTCAATATGAAACACTATTTCTTGACACCAGGTCTCACTTCTGTTTCAGTAAATTGTAAAATATTATTAAGAATAAAAAGAAAAGGTGTTTAAACAGTTTTAACGTTATAATATTATCACAATAGACAATTCATTTATAAGTAATAACTACTTATAAATGTATAGCTTTTAAACCAAAAATTTATAATAAATGCATTTATATAATTTAATAATTTTTATATAATATAATAAATGCATTTATATAATTTAATAATTTTTATATAATATAATAAATGCATTTATATAATTTTATAATTTTTATATAATATAATAAATGCATTTATATAATTTAATAATTTTTATATAATATAATAAATGTATTTATATAATTTATAATAACTACTTATAAATGCATAGTTTTTAAACCAAAAATTTATGGATTTCAAAAAAATTAAAACATTCCAGATGTATTTCTATTCGTCATATGCCGTCAAAATGTATCGTCAATTTACCTCCTAGTTTCTCTTATCTTGTGTCTTATAAAACAAAATTTAGATAAAATTAGTACACTCCAATCTGCAAAAATTTATCTTTTTTAAATTAAATGAATTATAAAACGTATTTTATACAAGAAAAGGTGAATATATTAGCTGTTATAATTTTTTTCTGAATATTTTTATACCGAATGCTTATCGCAGCTCATAATTATTTTAAGACCTAAAAGATATTCTATGAATACAAATTACTTTATTATGCGTAAAAAAGATGCGCATGACGCTTTTTCAATAATGCTCCCTTTAAAATGATTAGTACATTTAAAATTATTAATATTCTACCTTGAAATTGTAAACACTTCTACAATAATATACCTCTGATAACGTACTGCATTTTCAAATATATGGGATACAAACAAAATTAATTAATTTTTTAAGTCTAATGTCCACATAAGCGGTCAACAGACTTCACAAAACGTGTTCGTAAATTGTTAATTTAGAGATATAAAACTGTGTACATATGTACATGGAAATATAAATTAATTAATCATACTTTTAAAAAATTTAGAAATTTGATCATTTTTTAAAAATTTAAATTTTGATATATTTTGTTCATTTTTAAAACGTTCTTTGCGCATTAATTTTCAATTTTTTTTTTCTACCTTTGGCTTATTGTTCTTAAAAATATCTTTGAACATTTTTTGGCATTATTTTGTTTAAACATTGAATAGTTAGTTTATAGGAAATGTCATACATGCGCTTTGAAATTTCGTGAAAAATTCAGATTACTCTGTTAAAATTTAGAGGTCGCAAATAAACTGTCTAGATTTTAAAGTGGTTAGCGTATTGTGCTCCCCCTCGATGGGTTTGGGTTCGATTCCCTAGTAAGGCTATGATGTATTTGTGTGTTATCCCCTCATAGGGACCATGAGAGTACTATATGTTACCCTAGCATATAGTACTCCCATAATAAAAAAGAGAAATAAATTAGCGGATTGTATGGTAAAATGCTAATAAAGGAAAGTACTCCGCATTTGCCTTTAAAAAACCTGAGTAAAGTAATCTAAATGAAGTTAATGTAAGACTATTACACAGATCAATTTTAATGCAGGCTAGAAATGTTTGATAAAAATTTAGTAGAAGTCTATGACAAATTTAAAAGCATTTTAAAAATTAATAAAATTAAAAAATTAGACAATTGAATTTTTCAAGAATATTTTGTAATTTAAGCAAAATTTTAGAATGGGATTAATTTAGATAAAATTCACTGTATGTATATATGTACGAAATTTTAGAACACTAAGCTAAATTTTTAACAGAAAAATCTTTTACTGACTATATTTCTATTTTCAAATTTTTCTGTCTTCTTTTAAGGCCTAACAACAACATTTTATCCAGCATGAATATCATTTCAAGTTTGTAGTGGATAAAAAACGCCCATTAGATATATATAAATATAATATATACTTATATAGAATAAAATATGATTATATTACTTACATATTATTCCTTTTGTTGGCTGAGTATGGAAATCTTTTTGACTTCCCTTTGATTGCATAGGAGTATCTGAAAAATAATTTTATACAATCACTTCTAAACAAATAAATATCAACATTTTCTGCATAGAGATATGTACAATACCTTAGATGTAATTTGCATTTAGAGTTTGTTTATACTTTTTTAAAAAATCTTACTGCTGATATAGTAACGCATTTGTTATAAAATCAAAACAGTACCCTGTTCCCCCTCAATAAACGACAGTACTCTTTTCCTGGTCAATAAACATTTGATATTTGTATGCCCCTTAAATTCGGATTTGAAACTAAAAGTTAAAAACATCAAAAAGTATGTGTTTGTACACCTAATTTAATTAGCACATCAAATTTAACTTTTACCTTATAATTTTATGGTGTTTCATTTAGTAAGCCAATTTCGAATGGTTTATGGCTTTTAAACTTTTACCTGATAGATAATTTTATAGTGTTTTATTTAGTAAGCCAACTTCTAATGGTTTGGGATATTAAACATTTACCTGATACATAATTTTATAGTGCTTCATTTAATAAGCCACCTTCTAATTGTTTGGGGATATTAAACATTTATCTGATACATAATTTTATAGTGCTTCATTTAGTAAGCCAATTTCTAATGGTTTGGGGATATTAAACTTTTACCTGATAGATAATTTTATTGTGTTTTATTTAGTAAGCCAATTTTTAATGGTTTGGGGATATTAAACTTTTACCTGATAGATAATTTTATAGTGTTTTATTTAGTAAGGCAATTTTAATGGCATGGGGATATTAAACTCTTACCTGATAGGTAATTTCATAGTGTTTCATTTAGTAAGGCAACTTCTAATGGTTTGGGGATATTAAACTTTTTACATGTTAGAGGGTTTCACTCTTTTCTTTAGCAAGCCGCGGTAGCTCAGTCGACAAAAGCAAAGAGCCCGTAAATGGAGGGCTACGGGGTTCGAGCTGACTAAGATCTGCCTTTTTCCGTTAATGGTGACTGACATACGTAAAATATGTTCGGCACAATGTCCTCCAAGTTTTCAAACGCCAAGTCCAACGATATGTCTGGGGATGAAGGGCAAAGCCTGAGAGTGTACTACTTGGTTCGTGCTTCTAAATTACGAAGACCAACTTGAGCTAAGGCGTTCTTTCAACCTAGTGGTGCCTGTCAAACGAAAGATGCACCTCTTCGCCTGAATTAGTGTGACCTCTGGCTCATGTATTTGGCTTGTCTAAGTGGCATTTGCCACAACACTTTTAGTCCTTTGATGTATCAGTACCAACATACCATGTGTCCACAGCACTTTCAGCCATCTGTTTGCTTTTTTAAAAGAATCCAATAAACAATAAAAATGTAATTTCACAACTTCTCAAATATATTTAAGTCGGTTCTTAAAGAAGTTTCTTAATTACATTTGAAAAGATTTCTCTCTGAAAGAAGAAAAGAGAAACTGGCTTTTTACTTGAATTTATTGTTAGTATCGTAATAAATCAATTTTAACTAATCAATTTATATCAGCCTGGTATTTTAATATTAATACACTTAACATAATTGTTTAATCGAATTTTTAAATGAAAATCTGTGCCATTTTTAATGTTAATTTTTTATTATTATTGTTATTACAGACAGCACTGCACTGGGGAGCCAAGCATGGAGATGCCAACATTATAAAGCTGATTGCTGGAACGTATAGAGTTAACCCCAATATTCGATCGGTGAGTGAACGAATTTTAATTCCTTTGAGTGAACACATTTTGCATGAAAAATAAACTACACGCATAAAATATATAGTAGTAAATCCAACATCGAATTTTGCAATTTTTTCTATGCTAATTCGTTGACCTACTTAAGAACATTAGTCACTTGAGTGCATTGATTTATTACTGTAACGGTTCAAAGGGTAAAAGTGAACTAAATATTAGTTTGATCTAAGTAAATGTTTATTTATTTTGTGTTTTATAAGTAAAGCTACTTTAAACGAAAGAAAATTTAAATTTATCGAAGTGCATTCATTACTTTCTAAGAATCTTCAGAAAATGATGCAACTAAAGCTCAAAAGAAAATATTAAAATTGATTAAAAAACAATTGGTACTAAAAATGACAATAATCAAAGAAGTTAACATATTAATGCTATCATGATCTAATTGAATCTTTAAAATAATAATGAACAATTTTTAATAGTATATTAGATTGCATTATTTAAATGTAAATAAATTGTGAAGAAGTCGAACTTTCAAAAGTTGTCATGTTTTTTATAATTATATTAATGAAATTGATTAATCTTCTGTTCCTCACGCAGGCTATTTTAAATATCCGAAAGACAAAAAGAGTATATTTTTAAGTTTTGAATGCATTAGGGTTTTATTTGTTTATATTAAAATTTATAACTTTATTTAAATATAAATTTACATGTAATATTACTTTTATAAAAGAATTGAAAGAAATCGTGTTTTAAATAGTGTTAATTTATGAGGAAAAAAATTGCAAAATACATCAAGGGAAATATCAAGGTGTATATTTTAAATATAAATAAAATGTGATAAAGCAGGCGTTTCAAGAGTTGTCATAATTTTTTAAACAATTATTTTAATAAAATGTATTTATCTATTATATTCTGTTTCTCACACAGGCCATTCTAAACACTTCGAAGTCACAAAATAATTTTTTTTTAAGTTTTAAATTTAAACTCATTGGGATTTTACTTGTTTATATAAAAAAGTATAACTGTATTTAAATATATATTTACATTTGATTTCAAGTTTTTAAACTAATTGAAAGAAGTTATTATTAGGTATTAAATAATGTTATAATGGTATAATAATAATGGTATAATGGTATAATGGTATAATGGTATAATAATAATGGCATAATAATAAATTAGGTACTATTAAGTATTAAATAATGTGAATGGATCATGGAAAAAATTGCGAGCTGCCGAAAATTATCAGGGAAATATCAGGGTTCATAATTTGAATAAAATGGGAAAAAAAAGCAGTAGTTACAAGAGCTGTCATAGTTCTTTTTTTATAATTATTTTTATGAAATTAACTTATCCCCTGTTTCTCATACAGGTCATTTTGAACACTCCAAAGACTGAAAAAAAATATTTCTAAGTTTTAAATTTAAATGCATTGGGATTTCACATGTGTGTATTAAAATGGATAATTTTATTTAAATTTAAATTTACATCTGATATTTGTTTTATACGAACATTGCAAGGAATTGTGGGAATTTATGAGGTATGTTTGTATTAAAATGCATAATTTTATTTAAATATAAATTTACATCTGGTATTTGTTTTATACAAACATTGCAAGGAAATGTGGGAATTTATGAGGCATGTTTGTAATAAAGTGTATAATTTTATTTAAATTTAAATTTACATCTGATATTTGTTTTATACAAACATTGCAAGAAATTGTGGGAATTTATGAGGTATGATTGTATTAAACTATATAATTTTATTTAAATATAAATTTACATCTGATATTTATTTTATACAAACATTGCAAGAAATTGTGGGAATTTATGAGGTATGTTTGTATTAACGTGTATAATTTTATATAAATATAAATTTACATCTGATATTTGTTTTATACAAACATTGCAAGGTATTGTGGGAATTTATGAGGTGTGTTTGTATTAAAGTGTATAATTTTATTTAAGTATAAATTTACATCTGATATTTGTTTTATACAAACATTTCAAAAAATTGTGGGAATTTATGAGGTATGTTTGTATTAAAGTGTATAATTTTATTTAAATATAAATTTACATCTGATATTTGTTTTATACAAACATTGCAAAAAATTGTGGGAATTTATGAGGTATGTTTGTATTAAACTGTATAATTTTATTTAAATATAAATTTACATCTGATATTTGTTTTACACAAACATTGGAAGTAATTGTGGGAATTTATGAGGTGTGTTTGTATTAAAGTGTATAATTTTATTTAAGTATAAATTTACATCTGATATTTGTTTTATACAAACATTGCAAGGAATTGTGGGAATTTATGAGGTATGTTTGTATTAAAGTGTATAATTTTATTTAAATATAAATTTACATCTGATATTTGTTTTATACAAACATTGGAAGTAATTGTGGGAATTTATGAGGTGTGTTTGTATTAAAGTGTATAATTTTATTTAAGTATAAATTTACATCTGATATTTGTTTTATACAAACATTGCAAGGAATTGTGGGAATTTATGAGGTATGTTTGTATTAAAGTGCATAATTTTATTTAAATATAAATTTACATCTGATATTTATTTTATACAAACTTTGCAAGGAATTGTGGGAATTTATGAGGTATGTTTGTATAATTTTATATAAATATAAATTTACATCTGATATTTGTTTTAAACAAACATCACAAGGTATTGTGGGAATTTATGACGGAAAAATTTGTGAAGTGCAGGGAAATATCAGAGAATTTCTAAATGTTTTTTTCTTGGATGTCTTGTGACTGCAAATATTTTATATGAAATTTTTCATTCTCAATAAAAATAATCATGCGTCTGACGACATGTTTAGTGGGATAAATATTCGATCCAACACGAACTATAAAAATAAAATAAATCATTTGATATTGGAAACCAGTTTTACTAAAGGAGTAAGATATCAACACAACTTTCTTTTCCTTCTTTATCTATAAAGAAAAAGAAATATTAAAGACATCATCAGTTAAAGATATAAATGTTCCGAAACGGAATAATCTAATACATCATCAAAAATATCAGTGACGCAAATTTTTATAACTTTTGAAAATAATGGGTTGCAGCTTTATTTCTGGTCATTTCTAACCAATCATTTATGTAAAAGAGCTTAGTTTAAATTCAATATCTGGTAAAAAAAACCTCGGATTGGAGACAAAGAACTTCTCAAAACTTATGGTAAGATTGATGGTGTCCCATTTCACTAAAGTGAGAATACTTGGGCTGTTTCAGCACGGACTTATTTCAAAACAGGGAAATTACTCATTGTTATAAACAAGAGATCTGAATGTGTAATGAGTGATATTTATCACGTGTTAAAGGAAAATAACTAAAACGGGGGAAAAAAAGACGTATCACGCCAGTCCTCCTTAATACAGATTAATTGTCAAAAAGAGGACTGGTCAGTGGCGCTTTCTTATGGGATTACATGCTATAATACGATTAGGCTGTGGAAATTAGGCCCGGAGGTTGACACCGAAGGTCGAAACAATGAATGATGACTCAAGAAATATGCAACTCTCTCCGTAACATTATGTCACCTGCAAATCGAAAACTAAAATTGGAATAGATGAAAGATTCGACTTTCGGCTCTTCAATTAGTTCACATCTTTGACTGTCGACCGAAGGAAGAAAGAATATCGAATAGCCGGCAGCCAGAATTGCTGAAACAATCTGAACATATATTGATCACTATATATCTGCTCCTTTTTTTTTCTTTGTTCCAGAAATCTAATTAATATTCTTTTCTTTCTTTTTCGGTCGACCCACCCTTCGCTGTCATTAATCACTCGGACAAGTAGAATGTAAGTATGCTATCCCCATATCTGTCTCAACTGCGTACATAATAATCCTTTTTAGATAGAGATTATACCCCGCGTGAAAAATGCGTGCGAAACGCTCTGCTCTTAAAGAAACATTGTACACTCTTAATACTTACAAATATTTGCCATGTGTGTGTTTTTTCAATTTTCTAATTACGTGATGTTAAATGAAAGACTATCAGAAGGAGGGGGTAAATTTGTGTAGTATCAGTTGGGACGTCGTGGGCAAAGCCGGTGGAGGTGGGATATTATCTTTGTGTTCAGTTGCAAGTGTTCGATTATCAAATCTAATTAGGTTCTTCAAATTATGCAACGAGTAGCAAAGTGCAAATCGAGATGCGATTTTAAACAGGTGTTAAGAAAATTTAAATTAGTTCTTAATCTTTTGTATTTAAGTACTTAGACGAAAACTGTGTAATTCTTAATTTTTTATTGTATAAATAAGTTCTGATAGAAATAATTTTAAACTTATACTCAATGTATAGTTACTAAATAATATAAACAATATATATATATATATTTATATATATATATATATATATATATATATATGACTTAAATAGTTAAGTAAGACATTTGGTTTTCTTTTTGGTACGTCTTAGATAAAATTCCCGATTAATTTTAAATTGTATCTTCAGTAAATTTTTTATCAGGATAAGAATCTTGAATAAGAATTGCGGATATATTTGATATTTTTATCGGTTTTTCATTTTTATACTTCTTAGATAAGAATTCTGGATAAATGATAAATTGTATTGTAAGTAAAATTTTTATCAATACTTAAATCTTATATTTTTGGATTAGAATTCCGGAAAAACTTATAATTGTATCGTGAGTAAGATTTTAATCAGTATTTAAACCTTACAACAACTTGGATAAGAATTCCGAATAAATTTGAAATTCTATCTTGAGCAAAATTTGAATCTATATTTAAATCTCCTACCTCTTGGATTAGAATTTGGATAATCTTGAGTAAACTTATGATTGAGTAATTAAATCTTACCTATAGTAACTAAAAAAATTAATTATGCTTAATAATTTTGAGATAACATTTTCCGTTATTAAATTACGTTAAAAAATTGTATTAGTCAATGCATAGTAATTTTTTCTAGTTTAAAACCAGAACATCCGTACCTTGCTACCTGCTACTCTTAAGTATGCCGACGAGTATATATATATATATATATATATATATATATATATATATATATATATATATATATGTATGTATATATATATATATATGTTATATATATATATATATATATATGTTTATATATATACATATATATGTTTATATATATACATATATATGTTTATATATATATATATATGTTTATATATATACATATATATGTTTATATATATATACATATATATGTTTATATATATATATATATATATATATATGTTTATATATATATATATTATATAAAGAAAGAAAGACAGTTAAAAAAATAAATGTGAATATAAATACATATGTACATAGACACACAACCACATATAAATGTTATGAATTCATTTTTATACTCTAAAGTTATATCCATGGTTTTAGAAATTGAGAATCAATATATATCTTTTATCAGAACCCATAGTCACTATATATTTGTGAATGTATTATGCAATTGTATATATAAATGAATTTATGTATGTATGTGTATAGATATTGATAGATTATACATGTAGGAATATAGAAATACGCGTACACACATATGTTTAAATAGATAGTTACTAGGTAAATAGTACTGGATATTATAAAAGAATATAGCTCTTATAGTTGAAATAACTTCAACAATCTTTCTAGCGTTAACATGAAATGTGTATCACTGAATTATATAATTTTAAATTATTGTATCTTCGGATTGTTTTCCTTTATTTAAGTCGCTTTATGATATGTTTACTGGATTGATAAACGTTGCAGAACGTTGCAAGAGAGACAGCAATTTTTTAATATCTATTTCTGTTATTTAAAGAGAAATAAACATCCTTTAAACACCAAAATGTCAATATGACGGCCTTATCACACGTCTAATTGTACGCGTTGAAAAACTTAAGTTTTTTTTTTCTAGATGAAGAATACGCATATTATGGTTGATAGAAAAAATGTTTCAACCGATTGATTTTGGCTCAGTTTGACGAGTATCAGGGATTTTAATCTGGATATTTTCACAAAATTATTCAGTTTTCAGCCGAATAGTGGTTGTGAGGAAAAGTGATACAAATCTGGTAATATAAACCACAGTTGTTGATTTCATAAAGCCTTATCATACGTCAACCTCTACGCGTTGTAAAAGCAATGGATTCAGTTTCCGATTCCTTTTCCCGAAAAAGAATGTGTGGTTTCCCGGGTAATAGCAAAAAAGTTTCAACTGATTAAAATCCCCTGAACTAATATAAATCTGTTGAAACCTTTTCGCTATCACCCAAAGAAATCCGCGTATTCGTGATCGGGAAAAGGAAACGAAACTGAATCCATTGCATTTTCGGTGCTTAGAGAGTTATATATGATACAGCCTGTGTACTGACATTTCATCCTTTGAAGGTAGTTTATTAACCTTTTTGAAACGGGTGGTTGATTTTTCAACCAGAGGGTGAAATCTTCAAAAATACGTGCCTGGTTCAAATATGAACCAAGCACTTCTTTTCCCCACTGTTCACTGTCCAATTGTTATAGGAAGTAGGCCAGAAGCATCGTAATCAATAACAGGTTTTAGGCTCCTCTCTCCAAAGGGCTACATTTCTAGAAATTCCCTTAAGCCATTCCCTATAAGTACAACAACTTATCACTACCAATTTTTAATAATTAATAAAAAATATTTATTTCCTTTCACATTTTTATTTCTCTTGATTTTTGTCTAATTTCTCTCATTTTGGTATTACAAATAAACATGTAGTAGGGGATTGGAATTTTCTTTTACGAGTTATTTCCTCGCAGTAGGGGAATAAGAGAAAATTTTCAGGAGAATAAACCCTCTGCTTTGTGGGTAGTAAATAGGTTAGTATTCGCCTATTGTTATGAAGAGCGGGAGTGTCAAAAAGATGATATTACTCGTCTTTATACCCATAAGTGTGAACAAAATTACAGCCGCGAAAAACTTAACGAAAACAACAATCGAAATCAACAATCTTATCTTAATTAATCTGTATTCCTTTTTTCTTCTCAACCACCATTCGGCTGAAAGCTAAACAATTTTGAATCGATATGCAATAAGCTAAATAATAAGCATCGTATATTACGCTGTAACGGCGTGATATAGCGGTGTATCGTCAAAGAACTTTGCTTTTAAAGGTGGACTTGTGTGAATACAAAAGAATTGTTTTCTACGGCACCATGAAGTCTACACGGCCGCGCACTATAGTGAAGGAACAAAACGCCAGACTGGACGGTACCTTTTCTGTCAGCTAAAAAGATGATCGCGGAACGACAAAGGGTTTGCCGCTTCTCAGATGTTGCCGCTAATGCAATCTTAGCTTTACGGCTGATAATGGTTTAACTCGGACCAATGCAGTTGGTCGAAGATGAGGTCATCGCTAGGTGACCCAATAATAAAAAAATGGGGGGGGGGGGGGGGGGGGGGGGGGGGGGGGGGGGGGGGGGGGGGGGGGGGGGGGGGGGGGGGGGGGGGGGGGGTAAAGGGGAAAAAAAAAATTGTGGGTGAGGCCCGTCTCTTGGAGGCCCCTCCCCTAGAAAGAGACGAAGAAGATATTTTTTTTGGAAAGAAGTTAGTTAGCAAGCAATCAGCTAATTCGTAGGTCGCCTTGACCTGTCTCTCTACCGGAGAGTTTTATTTGCGATAATCCCACCTTGGGATCTTTTCTTGAGTAGCCCGCATCGGCTAACTCGTTGGTCGCCTTGACCTGTCTCTCTACCGGAGAGTTTCATTTGCTATAATCCCATCTTGGGATAAATCTCTTGTGAGATTGAAGTGATACCCTGTGCTTGGGTTCTTCGTATGCTATTATAATCCTCTTCAGGATTGTCGCTATTCTTCAGAACTGTGCTAGAGTTTTTAGTGTGTTACAGTGATACAGTGAGAAAGCTACGAATTGTGTCTTCCGTCTATGCTACCATATTTCGGCAGAGTCTGAATTAGTTTAGGTACCCGTCTCTACTCAGGCCTGTACTCATCACTTCCTGTGATCAGATTGTTTTATTTTATACTTGTGAAATAATGTATATAGCTGATGTGTAATAAATCAATTAGTCTAGTACATCGGATTCTTCCTTGTGTCTCCTGAAACAGGGACCGGATACGTTACAACGCATTAGACGTGATGATGTGATGGATACAGCTGAGTAGTTTCTTGGAGGACGCATCTGACACTTTGCATAAAACGTTGGCACTCACCCAATATCCAACTCTCCATTCCAGTCTCCTAGAAAGAGTCGTAAATAATCAGCCATCTCCTTATTTGATTACTGCACCATTATGCTGGTGGTCTCTTATGTCGTAAAATACCACAACCACATCGTGATGCATTAACGGAATCGCCCAACTTCGGGCAATTCCAGCTATTTTGTGAGAAGTGCATCCTTCCGATGGAGCTATTGATTGTCTCCCATACGCGCTATTCATTTAGCATCGATGAAACAATCGAGAACTAAAGACAGTATGGAGTCATTCATTATTGGATTTACTTGTACAGAGTTATTAAATAATAGTGTACGTTATTTTCAGTTACCACATAGTTCAAGCAAAGCTATTAACACTAGAATACCGTACGACGATCAAGTCTAGATGTGCATCTCCTCTCTTGACTGATATATGCACTCTAAATATAACAAAAATATCAACATAACGCAAATTAACGTTACTGGTCTCCTTCAAACGACAGCATTTGAGCTCTTCTCATAGTTAAAATACTTTTATACAAATGTTTTTTGTGGTTAAAAGATAAAATTTTAGCATTTGTGTAACTCTCCAGATTAACACTACAACGCTCTTTGGAATCATTTGGATTCCAAGTCAATATATTCTTTTATAAAATCCAGTAATATTTATGTATATATCTATCAATCTATACATTTATATACATACATATAAATTATGTACACATATATATGCATATACGTATATATATATATATATATATATATATATATATATATATATATATATATATATATATATATGCATGCATATATACATATATGTGTAATGAGCAATTTAGCCTATCACAAAGAATGTAAAAACGTAGCAGAAAAAGATAACAAAGAATTTTGGGAAAGATAAATTTAGTTTATTGTAGCATCATATCCCGAAGGCTTCTGGGGTGAAAAATGGGCCAGCCAATCAGGGTTATCAAAGGTTAATCATGTAGGGGATACTTAATGACGTGGAGGAAGCGAAACTAATTATATAAGGAGTTATATAAGAAGTGCTGATGGAGGTAAGAATTATTTTTGGTGTTTTCAGACACGCTTATTCGATAGAAAGAACAAATAGTTTCCAAGTTTTGCCATAACTCAATCGCCCGAAAATTATTTTAAGATAGACTATTAAGATATTTAAAATAATTACGTTGGCTGGATTTTTAGGTTAAAAATATTATTAAATACACATACACACACACACATATATACTTTAGTGATAAAATGTATAGTAAATTTATGGTATAATACAATATATAATAATACATTGTAATTTATCAGTAACCTGGATATAACACTAGAATATAAAAATAGGACGCGTAACACTAAATATGTGTGTGTATATATATATATATATATATATATATATATATATATGTGTGTGTGTGTGTGTGTGTGTGTGTGTATATATATATATCGTGAATATTCTTGACACTAGCAAGTAGCAAGCTTCTAGGCGTTTGAGTGATAAAGAATAGTAGGTTTGTATCTCCCATTTAAACAAACAAAAAAAAATCAAATAAAGTGAAGAAAAATAAGTGTATAATTTAGCAGGCTTACAAGGAAATCAAGTAGTATCCGCATCAGATATTTGACAGATATTTTTAGAAACATTTGTTATTGCTACCTTAAAATTGCTTCTGATTATTTATGTTCTTTTCTTTACATACATTTCCTGTGATTGCCAAGTGGATGTATCTTTGCTTTATTTTCTAGGGGGTAAGTAAACTATTACTAATCACTACAAAATTTGATGTTCTTTCAACCATTATTTGTGTTTCTCTGGTATTACAACCTCTTCTTTTTAATAGGGATACACGCCAATACACCTCGCAACTATGTACAAGCATAATATGATAGTGGACCTTCTAGTTCATACATACGGTAAGTCATCCTGATTCAGAAATGTTCTACATTGTTAAACTATTAGTACTCTCTATCGTATAGAACTAGAGTGGAAAATCACTTACATGAAAGCTGAATGATTCCCAAACCTTTTTGGTACCAGAGCTTGTGGGTTTGAATCTTGCTAGCATGGATGTTTGTAACCATTTGGAATCGGCTTTAAGCAGTTAGTCAAGGTCTCATTATTTCCCATATAGAAGAACAGTAAGGTTTAGGTGAACTTTTTGATGTGACATATATCTTGATTTAGTTTGTTATGAACTTATACAAGATTTTTGTTTCGTGAAGATAACAAGAGTTAAGTTATTTTCCATGTAATGTTACAACTGTTTTCTATTTCCCATAAGATATGTGCAGGAGAATTTCAGGTAGACACAATACTTTCATGCACTTATATATATGTATATGTATATGTATATATATATATATATATATATATATATATATATATATATATATATATATATATATATAAATTTCAAAAGAGAGTGTTAGATTATGGCAACTTCGTTCTTCGACCAGACGGTAATTATAGAACTAGGGTTTGGCCTTTGACTGCTAAAGTTCATGGGTTTGAATTACATTTTGGGGCCTGATATTTGTAGCCTTTAAGTACCGTTTTTAAGGAATAGATCACTGTCTAATTAGTTTTCCTTTCTTGTAAACTTGCCCACAGCATTTCAAACCAATTCAAATTTTACTTCTATGAATATATAAAAATATTTTTTTCTCGATATTGGTGAATCTAGAAGGTAAAATGTCATTCAACGTTTCCAACATCCTCTATTAGGTGTTAATTTAGGAATTTTATAGAATTAAACATAAATATAATTCTGCATATATAGTCTTTACATTTCATAAAACATTTCATTATCGTTAAATTAACACATTAACAAAATTGTTTATGCCCAGTTAATGAAGCATTATTTAATGTTAGTTAATGTTTTCAGGTTGAAAGTCCCAGGGCGTGCGATTTTTTTTTTCTCGTGTTAACACTCCGCATGTAGGCAACGTATTTTCACGTTTTTTGTAGTCTTTCACTGGAGCGCAGGTCACGTAAAAATAAGTATTTAGTAGATTTGTGATGGATACTCGCTACCACAAATCTACTAAATACGTATAATTATATGCATTTGGGACATTATATGCGTGTTAATTTAGTTGTTATGCAACGAGTTGCATTTTTTCTTTCCACAAGTTATGGTTGTCGAGTGACTCGGTCTTTGGCTGTGTTATTTCGTCTTCAATCGAATTCCTAGCTCCGGAACGTACAAGTCGTGTTTTGTCAATTTGAAGCTTGGTTTTTATTGTTGAATACAAAATTGATAAAATGAGCCGTTGTGACAAAGATAGTGATGAAGAAATAGGCACTGATAGATTATCTGATTTTAATTTTAAAAATCGTTTATTTTTTGTGATTTCGTAAAAATATTGTTTTTTTTTTTTCTTAAATAATTATACAGTATATATTAAAGTGTAAAATAAAAAAGTTTTGTTCATAAAAGTAGTTTTCGATTTACTGCGATTTTTCTGAATAACTAAACTTTCGCGCGATTCACGAAAAAACGCCCGCTGCACGCATAAGTTGGCGGTGAAGTAAACCCGCATGCCAAGTGTTAATAGAGGGCTCTCCGTGTGATCGCTTACTACATTTTTCAAATGTTCGTTTTTAATCTTTTTTGCAAACTTCATAACTGTATGGGAACAACGAAAAAAAACTCTTCATCTATCTAGTTTGCATAACTTAAAACGTAGTTTTGATTAATGTGATGTCCTGAAACGTCATGATCGGCATAGATAATCATCGATATGCGAAACCCTTGTTGGAACGAGATTGAACACTCGCCGTTTCAAAAAAGAAGGTGCGGAGAGGCTTCCGAGAAGAATCTGTCCATCTCTGGAAATGGACTGTAAAAATGAAGCACGGCCTCGGCCAAATTATCGGCTGGCTGATCTGCGCTTCCGACACCTCTCCGTGGAAATACCTTATTGTAGTCGGCTACCGGTCATTCTGTATTTCACCCGCAATGGAGATTGATGGAGAGGAGATACGGGCTCGAGCATGCATGTTCCTCGCCGTGAAGTGGTTCCAATAAGTGGCCCGGGGGCATGATATCGTCAGCGGAGGATTTAGGAGGGCCCATAATCGTTCTGTCATTCAAATCGCGTAAATAAGCCATTATCGAACCCGCGGCCGTAATAAGTCTCGGAATCTATTTGCAACTCATTCCGGCTCCGAACCCCGTGTCCCACCATATTTCCCCATTGGAGCATTCCTGAAACAATTAGCAGAGATGGGTTAGTTAGACCACCCAATATATATATATTTGGTAAGAGATGAGATGGGGGGAGGGGGTGCGTCGCAAATGAAACCTAATTTCTACTTCACAGAATTCGAGTACCTTCTTATTTGGTCCAACGTTATCTTCAAATGCAATCTCGTAAAGTGTGTTGTCGCTAGAAAAAAATCCGAACCACATGCATCTATTTCGTAAAACAGAATTCAGGCGCCCTGGCGACATGTGCGCTCCGAATTTTGAAGAAGCTGACGGGAAATTTGCATAGCTTATAAGAAGTTGCAAGGACAAAGTTTTAATGTCGTATGTACCACACACATACACAAAAGAGTGGGGAGTGTGGGGGGATTTTTCTTCTTATATAGATCTGCATGAGTTATAAGACTGTTGAGAAAACAATGTTATATAACATACGGTCTTCTGTGTATAATATACACCTAGTCTTCTGTTTGGGATAGAAATGTGCCTGAGAATTTTAAGTAGACTAAAGTCTTCCATGTTCTTAACGTGCTTTTTTCCTGATTTAAAGGGACATTTAGGTGTATTATACTTCACATCAAATTTGTGTATGCTATTGTTACATACTTAAATATAATTTTTTATGTCCTCCCAAATTTTGGCTGTATCCTCATGAAGTTAATTTTTTTGACCTATTGTATGAAACATTTTGAAAATCTTATGGTTTATTGTTCACAAGAAATTTACATGATTCTCAATTTTATCTTAACCCATTAAGAAAAAAAATTAATTTTCCCCATTTCCCGTAGTCTGGTCCAAATAAATCTTTGAGTTGTATGCGAGATAATAACTAATCTGGTATAATTGTAGGGGGTTTTACGCTTTCAAATACACTTACAGTCACTTGTCAGTAGACAAATAACTCTTCCTAATGACTCTTCGTTTTGAAACAATAATTGAGTGCACCGTTCAGAACCAACTATACATTTGTTCAATCTCACCCATATAAATGCGAATGAAAGACAATATTTTAGAGCTGAATTTATGACAGTCATTATAACAAATTTTTGGTGCCCTATAACTCTAGAAGAAAGTTTTTTGGTGAAGCTTGCGAAATTTAGAGTTCTATTGTTCCTTGTTGAACTCCTTGCTACACCGTAAACCGAATCACGTATCGGGGTTGCAATAATATTTAACTGAAATGAATGGACTTTGAGAAAATGATGTATTTTCCCATATACTCAGTGTAGCCAGTGATATCTATGAAGATAGAAATAAAAAAGGGGTGTTTGAGGTTTTTTTAGAAGGGGACTGACAAAGATTAAGCCACAGTTAGTAACCTCATTATCATTAGAAGCTACATTTAAGTTAGTAATATAGGATGCCGCATAAGGTGATATATCTATAGATGCGAGTTTGGTGAAATTGTTATTGTTCTTATATAGTTTGATGAATTCATTGCATTTAAGTGATTCAAGCATCATTAAGTCATTTATTTATTTAACATAAGAAGGGGTGATAAAATATTTTTGTACTTACACTTTTTATAACTTTAATTTTTAGTTATTTTTTAATAAACAACTACATATTTAAATACCACTTCAATTAAAAATAATTACATAGAAGTATTTTTAAATAATTTTTTACATTATAAAGAAATACAATAGAAATTAATATTAAATTTTAAAAAGTTCTAATATAGCAACAATACAATTCTATTTTTGTAAAAATTTGTAATTTATATATTTCAATATTTATACAAGAACAAATTTTGATCAAGACTGCACGTTAACCACTTATAGATTAGACTATTTTTTATAAAAATATCTAAATAAAACTACAGATACTGCTATAACTGTATGAATCATTTGACAGCACTTTATTAAATGATAAAGTAAGATTTACCAATTGAAAATTCATCCATTTATAATTTTTTTTTAAACAGAAAAACATGCACTGTATGACTGAATGGTCGTATTAGTTTATTTTGTTTATGTTATATAAGTATATACAATTATACAATAAATTAGACAGACAATACGAAATAGTAATTAGCCTAATAAGAAGGGGAAATATATAGATAGATATAGATAGATAAATAGATATGTGTATGAGTTCTGAACAAGAAATTATTCAGGGGAGGAGGCCATTTCTCCCAATTAAACTCATAAGTTAAAACTAATACACTAATACCTACATGTAATGATAATAAATTAACGCGATAAATTTAATAAACCCAACATTCAGTTATCCTCTTGATTGAGTACCAAACTTTATTTAAAGTCAAAAAACAGATAAAGCGAAATTTCTAAACTTTGCCTACGAGCGCATGCACTTACATAGTGTAGAAGTATATAACTCCAGATCATCACTTTTTGGAAGTCTATATTGTGTTCTGACGGCGTGAGAAAACTCCCTTCTGACTTGTACAAGGCTGTAGTTAGACGATAAGCACTTAGCGCAGCTGAAAGTAAAATGGTTAATTTTTATGTTACTCAAAATAAAAATTATTTCGCCATGATTGCCCAGTTTAATTACTACTGTGTCTTGTGGATTTACTGCGCTTAATTTGATATACCTCATAGATAAATATTATAAAACTATCTCCAGAATATTCCACTATTCTATGTGAATTTAATGATCTTTATATATATATATATATATATATATATATATATATATATATATATATATATGTATGTGTATATATATAAATATACATATATATACATACATATATATACATATATATACATATATATACATACATATATATACATATATATATACATAATATATATACATATATACTTATATATATATATATACATACATATATATATATATATATATACATATATATATATATATATAATTATATATATATATATATATATATTATATTATATATGACATGTGTGCAGAGTTAAGGCGAATGGACAACCGTCTTCTGATAATAATAAGTTTATCAAAATATCGTTAAAGTAAAACTTGCTTCATTTTCACTTTTTCGTCGAAGACACGCGTAGAATGTTGCTGACAGCTCCATGTCCATGCGCTGATTGAAACTTATCTGTTTTCAAGCTCAAGCTCAAATAGCTCAAAAATGCTTCCGCCTGACCGGAATGATCCTAAAAGCTTACGCGAGCGTGGGTCTTTTTAGTGGTTAAAATACCATACTATCTCCGCTAAAAGCGAAAGGTTTAAGAATGCATCTCTCGTTAAGTAGAGTGGCGATGTGATGTGTGTCATTTAGACCGACAACTGATTAGGTAATGAAGTCAAAATTTTGTATAAAATATAAATGAGAAAGGGGAAAACAATCTGTTAAAATGTTTAAATCCTCCTTTAAAGTGGCTAGAACTTTGTTATTACTGTAGTCTGTACGGGTTTTGTCGTGTAGACCTGAACCTTAAATCCCCCCCCCCCTTCTCTTGTCTATGGCCGTGGTTTGAAATGATTTTAACTTGCCATAAAAGGATACAATGAAGAATCAATTTCGTGCAGGTTTTCTGTGACTGCTTCAAGTTTTTTGCAACAAGAGAGTCAGATGTCCCGATGTCCCCAGTGGTGTACCACCTGATTGCAAATAATATTGAATATTCCTATCCCGAGGGTTTGTTAGGAAGGGGGGTTGACGCAAATGAGACAGACACCGCAGAATATGTCAGCAACTCAACTAATAACATCGCTGAGGGAATAAAATAAGCCACATCGAAATTCATTAGCGACAGAAACAAGCAGCTAACACCGGAAGCCGAAATTACATCGGGACCACCCTGGGCCGGCACGGGGGCACTCCGGGTCTGGCACGGACCACCCACTGGATGCGGTTACAGTGAGAGTGCACGACAAAGCTGCTCGTTTCGCTGCTGATCCATCAATTTGTAGCAATCGAGACTAATTCGGGAGATCGTCGAAGGAACGAGATGTCTTCAGTCATTTATAGAAGTGAGAAAATCAATAATTTTATCCTCCCTTTCCCTGGGCATTACTGATGCAATCCTTTTTACGTTCATAAAACAATTTTCCCTCTATAAATATACTATATTGACAAAACACAAGAAATTTCGTATAAATATATCCCAATAATTATTCCCATGAACGCTCGATCTGACTGAATAGAGGCTGTATAAGTAACAATTATTTGCTCTTATGTGATGTAGTATCCATACCAAAGACGCAAGCAGCATTCACGTATTTTTAAAAAAGAGTTAATGTAACTTATTATTGTTGTCTTTTTATTTCAGTATCCTTAGAATTGTAGTTTACACCTAATTTACATACACACACAAATATCCAATATAACTTTTAGTTTTCCAATACTTTCC
This sequence comes from Pardosa pseudoannulata, assembly GCA_032207245.1. NCBI lineage: Eukaryota > Metazoa > Arthropoda > Arachnida > Araneae > Lycosidae > Pardosa > Pardosa pseudoannulata. Next base: position 189,718,930 of record CM063498.1, read on the forward strand.
TGTGATTTAATTTTTTTCACCCGAATTTTCTACATACCATAAGAGTCAATTGCATACGCCTTTACAACCATAAAATTTAAAAGAAATTAATATAATTTTTTTTTTTGCATTTATTCAACAGTCTCTGACCTAACGATGGCCAAATAGTTAGGGCGCTGATCTTAAGATTCAGAGTTCATGGGTTCGAATTCCACTTTCATGGTTGTTCGTTGCTGTTCGGAATTGTGTTTTAGAAGTAGGACCTGGTTTCATTAGCCCTCGAAAACCAGGAAAAAAAAAAGTAGAAAAAAAAGTAGATCGTACCACTCCAAACCAAAATAAACCAATCAATAGCCTCTATTTCAAATTGCTATTTCTTTTCACACCTATTTTTTTAAGCATTAAAACCCAATGATTCCGCTCATTGCAATTGCCTTAATGTTTTTCAAATTTATTTTAATATTCATTAAAATGTTTAAAGTGATTCCGATAACTCTTACAAAATAATTAATTTCTTTTTTTAGGGGCTGACGCATCGATGAGAGACTACAGTGGCAAGAGAGCCGATCAGTATCCGGATAATTACATACGGACAGTCGCCGGATTGAAAACGACTGAAAGAAGACCTCTCAAAGGTATTTTTCCCACGCTACATTGAGTTTGGACGCCCTATTCAATTATTAAAATTAAAATAAATACTAAAATATGCTTTTATATACTCCCTTGTGCGGTACTGCGGCACAAACAGCAGCTTTGAATTTTGAGAGCTGCAAGATATTGCCTCCAGCTGTCTGTTTATATTTACTTCAGCTACTCGCCTCTTTTTTTAACACATTGTATACAGGACACGTACTAGTACGTTTTCTGACGTTTGTACTTGAGCGCGGGACGAGTACTAGTACGGGTACCTTTCTCTTCTGAATGCAATCTGCATTTTATATAACGAAACAATTAAGTATAAAATATAATAAGTTGTCGAGTATAACTCGAAAAACAATTCACCGTAAAATGTATAAAATTTTGTATTAAGAACTGCTATAAAATCTTGTGGTGCACTTTCATTTTTGATTCCAATTCGTCCTCTGCAAAACGCTAAATTGAAAAATAATACTTAAATATCTTCATCCTAGTCAATGCGTAGTTTCCCCACTATAGCGAATATACTAGTTGTTAGACTAATAACGCACTGCTCATCCAGGAAATGCACTGATTATTCAGAAATCATTCTGGTTTAGTTTACTTAATTAATGATAATTCTATTAATATTATTGCTACTCTTACATACTATTATAATTTTTCAATTGTTGTCTACTAGTTGTTAAACTACTAACGCATTGGTCATCCAGGAAATGCACTAGTAATTCAGAAATCCTTCTGGTTTAGGTTACTTTAATTAATGATAATTCTACTAATATTATTGCTACTCTTACTTAATGTTATAATTTTTCGATTGTTGTCTACTAGTTATTAGACTACTAACGTATTGGTCATCCAGGAAATGCACTGATAATTCAGAAATCATTCTGGTTTAGGTTACTTAAGATAATTCTATTAATATTATTGCTACTCTTACATAATATTATAATTTTTCAATTGTTGTCTACTAGTTGTTAGACTACTAACTCATTGGTCGTCCAGGAAATGCACTGATAATTCAGAAATCCTTCTGGTTTAGGTTACTTTAATGATAATTCTACTAATATTATTGCTACTCTTACATAATATTATAATTTTTCAATTGTTGTCTACTAGTTGTTAGACTACTAACGCATTGGTCATTCAGGAAATGCACTGATAATTCATATATCATTCTGGTTTAGGTTACTTAATGATAATTCTACTAATATTATTGCTACTCTTACATAATATTATAATTTTTCAATTGTTGTTTACTAGTTGTTACACTACTAACGCATTGGTCATTCAGGAAATGCACTGATAATTCAGAAATCATTCTGGTTTAGGTTAATTAATGATAATTCTACTAATATTATTGCTACTCTTACATAATATTATAATTTTTCAATTGTTGTTTACTAGTTGTTACACTACTAACGCATTGGTCATTCAGGAAATGCACTGATAATTCAGAAATCATTCTGGTTTAGGTTACTTAAGATTATTCTATTAATATTATTGCTACTCTTACATAATATTATAATTTTTCAATTGTTGTCTTTAGCCCTCGTAATGCAAAAAGTAGACCGTAGCACTCCAAAACCAAAACCAAAAAACCAATTGTTGTCTACTAGTTGTTAGACTACTAACGCATTGGTTATCCAGGAAATACACTGATCATTCAGAAATCATTCTGGTTTAGGTTAATTAATGATAATTCTACGAATACTATTGCTACTCTTACTTAATATTATAATTTTTCAATTGTTGTCTACTAGTTGTTAGACTACTAACGCATTGGTCATCTAGATAATGCACTGATAATTCATATATCATTCTGGTTTAGGTTACTTAATTAATGATAATTCTACAAATATTATTGCTACTCTTACTTAATATTATATTTTTTCAATTGCATTTGTTTATACATTAACAGATTTATTTAAATGTACTTTTACTTTATTTTTAAAGAAGTATTTTAATATGTAGTTGTTTATTAAAAACTACAGAAATTAATGTTAAAATAAGCTATTGCTTTTATGTGAATACAAAACTGTTTTATAACATTGTATGATAAATAGTATTCTGGTTTAGTTTATTTAATTAATGATAATTCTACTAATGTTATTGCTACTTTTACTTAATATTATGATTTTTTATGGTATTTGTTTATACATTAACAGATTTATTTAAATGTACTTTTACTTCATTTTTAAAGAAGTATTTTAATATGTAGTTGTTTATTAAAAACTACAGAAATTAATGTTAAAATAAGCTATTGCTTTTATGTGAATACAAAACTGTTTTATATTATAACATTGTATGATAAATAATAAATAAACGACTTAATGTTTTTTATTATTTCTATATAATGCAATAAATTGATAAAACTATACAAAGACAATAATAGTTTCACATAGGCAGCATACATAGGTATATCAACTTATGCGGACTCCTTTACTTGTGCTTAATTTAAATGCGGCCTCTAATGGTATACAGGTTCCCCACCTCTGGTATATTTGATCTAATGCACCAGTTACGGAACGATTGATGGCAACTCCCTTAAGGGGACATGTAGAACCCTATCTGTAACCTCCCCACTTTACCCCGACTTGATTTGTATTACACTGTACATGGGAAGAGTTATTAAATATTTATCAGATAAAATTAGAAAAGAAGATTAATTAAATAACATTCCTCGTGAAAACAAAAGAAATGAGATTACCCCCCAAAAGATTGTTCTGTGTCAAAGATGTAATAAAAATGGAAAATGTTGCTTCTGTCTCCTTACTAAAGAGTAAGTACTTATAATTAATCTCTTTTCCCGTTCTTTCTTTCGAAATGGAAGAAAAATGTGGAAGTTAAAAAAAAAAAGAAATATATCGAGTTTCTTGACATTTCATTAAAAAGTAGTAGTTTTATTAATTCCGTTTTGTACGTCGTTTTCGAAAGAGAACAAAAAGAAAAGTTTAGCAAAAACATTATTAGCAACATCCTAATTAAGTATATTTCTTTATTTTAATATATATACCTGCTGAAATTCTAAAAACTGATTCATGAAGCACTTAATCAAAGATTTTGATATCAGCGTATTCTGTAATTATTTCGGTGAAGCTTCTTGCAATCTGAATTACAGAAAAACTTGACTCGTTTTATAAATATTTTTTACCCATAACGCTAGTTAATTTTTTTTTAATGTTGTTCCTTTTACCACTTTGTTTTGGGGCAAAGTAGCTTTAGTAACTTCCTATTTAAAATTGGAATATAAGATATTGTTTCTGAGGATGCCTAGGTAACAAGGTCGTCGGCAAGGGGGGGATTTAGGGGTTTGGTCCCCTCCCAAAATTCTAGAATACCATTTCGTTAAAAAAAAAAAAAAGTCCTACATGTATGTAGTTGTCATCTGCCTAGCTGTATAAAACATACTAAACCACTTTGTTTATAAAAAGCTTTGCCATGCTGATGTCCGAAAATTTAACGTTTTCTTTATATTCTGCTAGATTTTGCCTTTTCTGCTTAGATAACAATGTCATCAAATCTTTTTAACTATTTGAGTTAAAAATGGATAATTATGATACCTCACACCTTATTATTTTAATACTTTAATTTTGTTTTCCTGCAGTATCATTCACAAATAACAATGTCTTTCCTCTTTGGTACCCCCCGGAAAACAATTTCTGCGTACGGTCCTGCTAGGTAAATGCACAATCATCTCAAAAACTAAATGAAGTTTTTAAACAATTTATATTAGTTGCTGTACACACAGCATTTTCCCCATAATTTCCTATACTTCATATATATACGTGTTTATGTATGTATAAAATATATTTATGTATCATAAGTTTTTTTTTCCAATTTGAATGTATCATATTTATATTGACCTACATAATTTATTAGGCCTAATATTTCATGAACTAATAATGTATGAGTTTAATTAGTTTATATTTAGCTGTTTTATGCATATATATATCTAATTTTAATTTCATTCGTAAATGAAAAACTGGAAAATAAAATTCGACTAACTAGATTTCGAACATAAATTTAAAAGGTAGTTTAATGTTGGTTTACATTTGGAAATGTATATATGCATATAAATGCATACATATACATAGCTTTTTAATAATTTATTTTAGCATTGAAAAACTATGAAATCATATCTAATTCACTCGACTTGTCCGTCTATGATGTTTTTTGATCAATACAGTCTTGAATTTAAAACCTTTAAAAGACAGTGGTTTGTATTTAAACTTATTACGCTGCGTGTGTATTTAATTTTTAAATGATTCATTAACGATGAACAGGAAAATACAACGGAAAGTTTGCAAGTCGTAAAATTTGACATGAAAGCGCAGCATTGCCTCCCGACCATTCTGGTGCGTAGATAAAAAGCGTCCATTCCTCTCGAAGGCTTGTCCGGCCATTAGGCGTCCCCCTCCTAATGGCCCCCCTTCCATCCCCGTGGACCCATCGTTCCTGACAAGGGGTCACCCTCTCCGCCGGACAGCTAATGGCCGGACTAATGGCCTATCCCGGTTCCTTTATTAACCGGACCCATTAGCCAATCAAAACTGATAGATCACCCACCAACCTTTTTTTCTCTCTCACTCCCTCTCCCCTTTTTACCTTGGCCGTGCCCCATCCACCCCTCCCAGCCGATGTCCCACTCGGGAACGCGGGATGGGGCGACCCCTCGCAAATGCAGGGGCGAATTCCCTTTTTCTTCTTTTCTTTTATTTGCTCTTTTAGTTATTGTGGTAGGGAGAGGATTTTATGCGGGTATTTTTTTATGCGTGATTTGTAGACTACACTTTTCTTGTTTAAAAAAAAAGGGAGAAAAATTGTGCATATACAGAGGAAGAGCTTGATCCCTCTAGCCCCAAAAATGGGGGGTTTATTGTATTGTATTTTAATATTGAAATAAATACGGTTTCAAACACAATTTTTTAAGCTGTATACTTAAACAAAGTTAATAAAAAATAAAAATAAAAATTGAAATAAAATAAATTTTTAAATATTCTTTATATTTTAAAATTTAAATACAGTCGAACTTCAATAACTCGAAGTCCCAGGGAGCCCCCAAAAATATTCGACTTATCCGAAGTTCGAGTTATCGAAGTTACCTACCATTCCTCTCAACTGGCACTTTCGATGGGTCGACATGGTTTAAATGGTTTGATATTTAAATTGTGCATATACAGAGGAAGAGCTTGATCCCTCTAGCCCCAAAAATGGGGGGTTTATTGTATTGTATTTTAATATTGAAATAAATACGGTTTCAAACACAATTTTTTAAAACTGTATACTTAAACAAAATTAATAAAAATAAAAATTGAAATAAAATAAATTTTTAAATATTCTTTATATTTTAAAATTTAAATACAGTCGAACTTCGATAACTCGAAGTCCCAGGGGACCCCGAAAAATATTCGACTTATCCGAAGTTCGAGTTATCGAAGTTACCTACCATTCCTCTCAACTGGCACTTACGATGGGTCGACATGGTTTAAATGGTTTGATATTTAAATTGTGCATATACAGAGGGAGAGCTTGATCCCTCTAGCCCCAAAAATGGGGGGGGTTTATTGTATTGTATTTTAATATTGAAATAAATACGGTTTCAAACACAATTTTTTAAAACTGTATACTTAAACAAAATTAATAAAAATAAAAATTGAAATAAAATAAATTTTTAAATATCTTTTATATTTTAAAATTTAAATACAGTCGAACTTCGATAACTCGAAGTCCCAGGGGACCCCGAAAAATATTCGACTTATCCGAAGTTCGAGTTATCGAAGTTACCTACCATTCCTCTCAACTGGCACTTACGATGGGTCGACATGGTTTAAATGGTTTGATATTTAAATTGTGCATATACAGAGGGAGAGCTTGATCCCTCTAGCCCCAAAATGGGGGAGGGGGAGTTTATTGCATTGTATTTTAATATTCAGATAAATACGGTTTCAAACACAATTTTTTAAGCTGTATACTTAAACAAAGTTAATAAAAAATAAAAATAAAAATTGAAATAAAATAAATTTTTAAATATTCTTTATATTTTAAAATTTAAATACAGTCGAACTTCGATAACTCGAAGTCCCAGGGGACCCCCAAAAATATTCGACTTATCCGAAGTTCGAGTTATTGAAGTTACCTACCATTCCTCTCAACTGGCACTTACGATGGGTCGACATGGTTTAAATGGTTTGATATTTAAATTGTGCATATACAGAGGGAGAGCTTGATCCCTCTAGCCCCAAAAATGGGGGGTTAATTGTATTGTATTTTAATATTCAAATAAATACGGTTTCAAACACAGTCTATTAAACTGTATACTTAAACAAAGTTAGTAAAAATAAAAATAAAAATTGAAATAAAATAATTTTTTAAATATTCTTTATATTTTAAAATTTAAATACAGTCGAACTTCGATAACTCGAAGTCCCAGGGGACCCCCAAAAAATATTCGACTTATTCGAAGTTCGAGTTATTGAAGTTACCTACCATTCCTCTCAAATGGCACTTACGATGGGTCGACATGGTTTAAATGGTTTGATATTTAAATTGTGCATATACAGAGGGAGAGCTTGATCCCTCTAGCCCCAAAAAGGGGGGGGTTATTGCAATGTATTTTAATATTCAAATAAATACGGTTTCAAACACAATTTTTTAAACTGTATACTTAAAGTTAATAAAAAATAAAAATAAAAATTGAAATAAAATAAATTTTTAAATATCTTTTATATTTTAAAATATAAATACAGTCGAACTTCGATAACTCGAAGTCCCAGGGGACCCCCAAAAATATTCGACTTATCCGAAGTTCGAGTTATTGAAGTTACCTACCATTCCTCTCAACTGGCACTTACGATGGGTCGACATGGTTTAAATGGTTTGATATTTAAATTGTGCATATACAGAGGGAGAGCTTGATCCTTCTAGCCCCCAAAATGGGGGGGTTTATTGTATTGTATTTTAATATTCAAATAAATACGGTTTCAAACACAATTTTTTAAACTGTACTTTTAAACAAAGTTAATAAAAAATAAACATAAAAATTGAAATAAAAATAAAAATTGAAATAAAATAAATTTTTAAATATTCTTTATATTTTAAAATTTAAATACAGTCGAACTTCGATAACTCGAAGTCCCAGGGGACCCCAAAAAATATTCGACTTATCCGAAGTTCGAGTTATTGAAGTTACCTACCATTCCTCTCAACTGGCACTTACGATGGGTCGACATGGTTTAAATGGCTTGATATTTAAATTGTGCTTGAGTACAGATTGAGAGCTTGATCCCTCTAGCCCCAAAAATGGGGGGTTAATTGTATTGTATTTTAATATTCAAATAAATACGGTTTCAAACACAATTTATTAAACTGTATACTTAAAGTTAATAAAAATTTAAATAAAAATAAAAATTGAAATAAAATAAATTTTTAAATATTCTTTATATTTTAAAATTTAAATACAGTCGAACTTCGATAACTCGAAGTCCCAGGGGACCCCCCAAAATATTCGACCTATCCGAAGTTCGAGTTATTGAAGTTACCTACCATTCCTCTCAACTGGCACTTACGATGGGTCGACATGGTTTAAATGGTTTGATATTTAAATTGTGTATATACAGAGGGAGAGCTTGATCCCTCTAGCCCTAAAAAGGGGGGGGGGGTTATTGTATTGTATTTTAATATTCAAATAAATACGGTTTCAAACACAATTTTTTTAACTGTATACTTAAACAAAGTTAATAAAAATTTAAATAAAAATAAAAATTGAATAAAAATAAATTTTTAAATATTCTTTATATTTTAAAATTTAAATACAGTCGAACTTCGATAACTCGAAGTCCCAGGGGACCCCCCAAAATATTAGACTTTTCCGAAGTTCAAGTTATCGAAGTTACCTACCATTTCTCTCAACTGGCACTTAAGATGGGTCGTCATTGTTTAACCCTTTAAAGGACAGTGATTTCGCAGCGAAACCAGCTTTTAGAATTATTTTTTCCTCTTCTATTTAAAGACATATGAATGACTTTTTAGACTTTCTACGTTTTTGATACTTATCAAACTATCTATAGATGTTATCTACAGATGTGAGTTGACAACTCTCTATAGATGTTAGCAAATTACATAATTTATTTTTCATTTTCAAATATACACTTTTAAACTTGCTTTGCTTGAAACAATCAGGAATTATATTTTTCGTGTTTTATAATCCTAAATAAAAGTACTTACATGAAACAACACTTATAAATGGTTTATATATTTATTTATTGCATAATATTAGTGATAATTATTCATTATTTTTCCAATATAATTTAAATTTTATGGAAGTATTATTTTTAAGCCGTACAGGGAGAGGGTTTTACAGTTAAACTATTGTTCACATCTACAACTCATGATATTCTTGTTTTCATTAATTTTCCCATTTATAAGGTTCATAGGTAATATTATAAACGATTCCCATTAAATGTCCAAGAATTTCTAATTATGAACTTTAAAGGGTTAAATGGTTTGATATGTACCATAATACTATAGTTGTACCCATTTCAATTGTTTAATAGCCTGTGTGAATAACAAGAGAAAATGGGTTCAAAAGGTTTAAAACTCATGAAATTTGGCTTATACATATTAATTAGTATACATAACATGAAAATCTCATTTGAAAAAAAGCAATTATTTTTAAGATTGTTCGCATTCACAAAGTCACCTAATTTTTAAACACAGTTAAATAGGGTGTTGTCTGTACCTTCGGTGGTCTGCAGGTATTGTTGTAAGATGTGAATAGCGTCCTGTGCTTGCTCGTGACCTCCGAGAACATTCGTTCTCGAAGGTCATGAATGGACTGGCATTCGAAGTTTTGAACAGAATTGTGTTTTTTACCGGGGAAATCTATAACAAAAACTTCGACTTAGAAGATGTTCAATTCGAGTTATCGAGACAGTTTTTTTAACACTAGAATTACGGAAGGGGTCATTTTGACACCTAGCAAACTTTTATCTCTGACAGCTCTTCTGTTTTTTCGCAAATATCTTAATCCTTTCTTGACTTTTCCTAAATCATTGTGATTTACGAAATAGTAAAGATTTCAAGAAAATCGTATTTTTATTTTAGCCCTAACAAATGATTATACCTAGAAATACTGCAGGCTATATACTGATGTTGAAGACAAGTGTAAACTTCATAATGACTCTTTTATTGGCACTATTTTATTAGCAGAACTGGAAGAATTCATAGAGTGGTTGTACGTAAGGGGGCATTAGCCGAGAAGGGCTTACCAATTCTTAGTTTATAGTTCAAGATTTGGGGACCAAAGTTTTTTCATGAAACTATGAGTAGAGATAGGTTTCCGGAAGTTATGAAATTTCTTCGTTTTGAAAATAAACTAACAAGGTCTTCACGTTTGCAGTGTGATAAATTTACACTAATATCCGAGGTATGGAATACTTTTATAGAAAACTGTAAGCTTTGCTACAAACCAAATGAAAATATTACGTCTGATGAACAGTTATTCCCTACAAAAACAAGATGCCGTTTTTTGCAGTATATGCCTAACAAGATCGATAAATTCGGAATAAAATTTTGGCTAGAAGTAGATGTTAGGACAAAATACTTATTAAACAGATTTCCATATTTAGGAAAAGATGAAATGAGACCACGTGATCAAAATTTAGGAGAGAACGTAGTAAATCGTTTAAGTGATCCTACATACCTGCAAAGTGTGTATATTTAAAAAAAAATTGTAGTTGTCACAATCTGCGTTATTTTAATTTATTTTTCACAAATATATTATATCATATAGAGAAATATGCAGATTTCTTATCAAGAGGTCAAAATGACACCCACGGTAATTCTAGGTATACGAAGACCACCGTAATTCTAGTGTTAAAGAAAAGTATAGAAATGATTCGGGACTTGATTAAAAGCTCGAGTTAGCGGATTATTCGACTTATAGGAAGTCGAGTTATCGAAGTTCGACTGTATATGCTCTAAATCAGGGGTGCCCAACCCAAATCGGCTGGTGGGCCAAAAATCAATTTACTGAACTGTGGTGACGCATATAAAAATAAAATGCGTCTTGTTTACTTGACAAATGTGAACTTATACTTTTGTAAGCAACAAAAAGGTATAATTTGAGTTGCAACACTATTATGCTATTTTATACATCAAATTAAACATTTTGGAGGTTAGAATTTAAAATGCATCGTTAGCTTGTGTTTTCTAAATAAACAATGCCTTAATTGTTCTGTAGAGGGATATTGAAGCGGAACAAACTAATCGTCAACATGAGCCTTTGATAAAAACGTTTTTATTAAAAGACTAATAGGTAAATAAAGAGTAAAAAAGGTAAAGTATAAGACATCAGTAACACTTGCGGCTTGCAAGTGACTAACAGGCGAAAAGTTGTTTTACTCAAGCCCGATGATTCCAAAGCCGAGAGTGATTTTCCCCTCTTGACGAAACTGTGCCGCTCACCTTATATACTGCAACATGCTCGGGCACGCAGCATCGAGGGAAATTTGCATCTGACGGTATGTTCTTCGATGCGGTTATCAGAACGCCACAATTCTTTTACAATTAATGATAACTTCAATAGCCATAAATATAATTTATAACTTAATTTCCATACAAATTCCACTGACTGGTCGGACAGAGCACGTGCACGTAACGCGAGTCAGATGGTTATATAAGTAATGGCCGATTGACAGAATAGTCTAGAACACTCAAATTTCAACGTAACCTGTCCAACTCTACTCAAAAACCAGGCTTACGTTGGTTACTATTAAGTCTTAACATGTATACATAATATGTGATATTTATTATTGCAAACATTAACAACTAAAATTCTATGTTTCAACTGTATATAGTCAAAATGACTAAAACTATATAGACAGTTGAAAACTTCTATTGGGTCGCAAAGAGTTAATGGGCCGCAGGTTGAGCATGCCTGTTCTAAATAGTTCTATTTTAAGTAATGAACATGGTATACAAGAAACATGGTATACAAGATACAGGCATGGACTTTATTTTATTAAGGTTATTAAGACATTCCGTCTTTGACTTTTTTCTAAATTTTTTTTCTGACAATTTTTTTAAATACGAAAAAAAAAAAAAGAAAAATTGCTGTTTATGTGATCAATCTTTAATTTCATGGGAACAAAATTACGCGAACCGACATCGGTTACAAATGTGCATATTTTAAAAACATTCAATGCAGAGCTCTTGCACTGTATTGAAGACAACCGGTAGACCGATGAGGTTTGATCCTCAATGAACGTTAAGTTCCACAGCTTTAGACTTGATTTTCTTTAATGGCTTCACAACTGCATTTCTAATGTGAGTTCTTTTTTTGCTCACCAAGACCGGGTAACTTAAGTTATAGGGGCTAATTCTCCCTTGTAATTGGTGAAGAATATTTTCAGCCAATTACATGCACACATACATACAAAGGATTATATTTATATGTAATATATCAAAATTATTACACTTTAATATCTCTTAAAAATTCTCCACTTTCCCATTCTTATTCCTTCAAATCTATTTTTCCAGCCAAAAAATATCTTAATTAAATGAGTGTCCGCGACTTAAAATTCTTCCAACCCTTTTTCCAAACCTTTCTCTGCAAAAAATGCAAATTTTCTGCCCACTCTAAATACTTTCCAGCTGTCTCAATAAAATTGCTCACTCTTAATATGATCTAAGTTCATGGCTGACTTTTAATAACGCTGACTAAGCAACTCTCTCCTGGGAAGATTCTTTTCCGCGTCTCGCTTTGGGGCCTAACTCTGCAATAGCAAGTGTTCTTTGTGTTCATTCAGTTTTCTACCTTTGAATATGAGAACATGTCATTGTCATAGCTCTAAAATAAAGTTCTTTTACGGAATCACCGTTCTCTTTAATGCACCACGATTGTTTACTTCGTTACTGCTAGCTGACTAAGATTCTTCTTGCCCAGTAGTCCGGACAAGTAAAAACAACAGGAGTGACACATTTTATTGTAACCAGGGGATTAAATTGTGCTAGTTTACATGCATAAACTAACTGTTTCATATTCATCTTTCCGGTTAATTAATATATCCAAAAGAAGGTGATATTTATTTCAAAATTTAAATTTCTTTCTAGTTTATGTTACACATGGAAAGTATAAACAATTCTACAAGGGTGTTGAGTTAACTGCAATGTTGCGCGATAGCAACAATCAATAAAATTATTTCAAAGCTCCCTATAATACTAACATTAATTTTGGTGTATTTTACAGATCTGCAACACAGTAATACTAATTGTTAATATAATATAATATAATATAATATAATATAATACATAAAAATATAATATAATATAATATAAAAATATAATATAATATAATATAAAATATAATATAATATAATATATAGCATATATACATATATAGCAATCGAATAATACAATCATTTTATATATACGCAAGAAAAATAAATATGGGGAATACACGTAAAAAGACATTACATAATCCTCAAGACATTACATAAATAAAAAAAACTTAAGCGTATTTCGGAAAAACCTTTTCTAAGGTCACTCGGGCGTGACGGAAAGTAATTTTGTTCCAAATTATGATTTTTCATTGTATTGTAAATGTAGATGCAAGCTTTGTCATATTCATACATAAAACTGCTAGAATTAACAGGCTGCCTTTATCTCTCTTTACTTTTTGATGCTGCATTACATGCATGTAAAGGCATTAGTAGAAAAACAACGTATTTGTTAAGAAAAAAATTTTTCTGTTATCAGTCTAAGGATGCTTTTATTTGTGTCGGATTCCTGTAGATTCTACTCTCCCTTTTAATATATGAGATCGAAACCAAAAATGTTGTTTTAAAAATTGGAAGGCAAACTTAATATAGAAGGTATATATATATATATATATATATATATATATATATATATATATATATATATATATATATATATACATATATATATATAATCATTTTTTATAAATTGCTTGACAAGGAGAAAGCTCAATAGCTAACAATAATAAAAATGCAGCCAGGCCGACATTGAATAGAACGCAGAAATCTAATTTAAACTATTTTTCCAGAGCGGCAACACATCCATTCTTCTGGACAACATACAACCAAAAGCCACAGAGTTCACTCTGATCTAACAGATGTGCACCCAAGAGCTATGACAGAAAGAACTTTCCCATAGTAAAAAACAATTTAATAAGCGAATTAAATGCAATATCAGCAAAACGCAAAACCATGTTCCACCGACAGCTGGGAAATTGCTGAATAGACAAAGTTTAGTTTCATGACAGAAAGGAATGTTAAGTGGAAAATACTTCGTTGATTAAACCATTTAGAGGCTGGGAAAGAGATTTAAATGAATTAGAATGGAAGAGAGGAGGTTTTTGAAGAAATAATAAAGTTAAATAATTTTGATATATGGGGGGGGTTGCAGACATGGCCAGTTGGTGTAATGAAGCAAGACACTTGAGTAACGAAAATATATATTGCCAGAGCGTCGGTTGAATGGGTTCCCACTTCAATATAGGAAAGGGAAGAACTGCGAAATCCTCTATGATACATAGCTGACAAGAGTCTAAGACAAATTTGTAGAAAAGTCTCTAAAAAAAATCTAAGACTGACGTGGTTTGATTTAGAGCCTACGGTCTACTTTTTGCGAGGGCTAATGAAACCGTGCGTACTGCTTAAAGCAATATTTTGAACTGCTCGAACATCCATGCTAGCAGCGGGATTAGAACCCGTGGACTCTGGTTCTGAAGAGCAGTACCCTGCCATTCAGCCATCCTTTTAAAGTCACCAAAAATTCTAAGGAAAAAATATATTTTCGTTAGCGTGAGTTCCTTTTTTGTTCAGAATATCCTAAACAAATCACTAGGGTACTATAAAGTTTTATTTGGTTACACCCCTTCCCATGAGGTTGTGAACTTTCGCATTCTATCTGGTTTAAAAAAAAAAATCTGTAAATATAAACCGTTCCGAAACAGAACCATTTTCCGCCATAGGTTAACATGAAGCTAAAGGAATGCAAAATGGCTCGTACACCAACACCTTAATATCTTGTGAGGTGAATCGATTCCATTATCGCCGAAGGTTGCGTTTAACGATAAAAACGGCATGTCCAGCAACCAGGAATTACCAGGTAAATTGTGAAATTTAAATAAAGAAATCGGAAATTTTTTTGGAAAAAAGAAGCTACGCCAATCAGGATTAAAAAAGAAAATACTTTTCAATCGCAGATCATAGTTTTCTTTATAATTATTTTAACGGAATTGATTAAATCTTTGTTCCTTACGCAGATTTTTTTTTAATTCCCCAAAGTCCGAAAAGAATATTTCTAAGTTTTAAATGCACTGGAATTTTTCTTATTTATATTAAAATTTAGAAGTTGATTTAAATATAAATTTTTATCAAAAAAGAATTGAAAAGATTGTGTATTAAATGGTGTGAATTTATCGGGCGAAAAATTTCGAATTGCATGGAAATGTCAGGTAATTTCTTCCCCCTGGAAACCTTGAAAGACAGACGTTTCCTATGTGTATTTTACAGTATAAAGTATCTCCCGATGTTTGGTGAGTGTCATTTTAAAAAAATGCTCAGTTCAACAGCAAGTATTTCATTCAAAACTTTTATCTAATAGCAATCAATTTAAATAAAACCTCTTTCTATGAAATGAGCACTTAAGAAAAAAAAATTAAGACAAGGATACAATTTTTTTTCGGAAACACTGTATAAATATTGAAGACATAAAAATATTCCTTCCTAATTTAAAAATAAGTTTATTTTTAGCTTATGCCTCGATGAAGATTTCCTGCTCGAACATCCATGCTAGCAGCGGGATTCGAACAATTTAGTTCTTAGTTATGTACTTTTCTCATACCTTCCGCCTCGCCGAACGATGGCCGAATGGTTAGGGTGCTGGCCTTCGGAACCGTAGTTCGTGGGTTCGAATCCCACTATGGCAAATTTATCAGGGCGAAAAATTTCAAATTACAGGGAAATGTCCCTCGTGTTGCAAAAATAGACCGAAGTTTTTCCCTCTGAAAACATTGAAAGACATCGTACATTCGAACCCGGCATTATCAATTTAAATAAAACCTCTTTCTATGAAATGAGCACTTAAGAAAAAAAAATTAAGACAAGGATACAATTTTTTTTCGGAAACACTGTATAAATATTGAAGACATAAAAATATTCCTTCCTAATTTAAAAATAAGTTTATTTTTAGCTTAGGAATTTTATATTATTTTTAGTTTTCAAGCTGCCTACTTTTACGTGTCTAAGATTTTCGTGGACTTTTACCTTTCTCTCTTAGTCCGCCCTTTGGAGAAAGAATCAAGTGTGTCGGCCTTCATGCGGATTGGATCTCTGAACCTGAGGAAGTCCACCTCAATTTTGATCATCCTCAAGAGGTGGAAAGATTGCTTGGGCCAAGCTATCTAATTGAGATTTTGAAATATGTAATTGAAAGCAAAAGAAAAATTAACAAACATATAGTAGGGAAGGATAGAAGAAGTGGATCCAAGATTCTTTGCAGTACATCACAAATGGCCTCAAAGGTTATAGCTGTTGAGATTTTGGGTAGTCTGCATGAAGCTTTTACCAAAAATTGTTGAACATGCTAATTTATTTTTCGAAATATGGAACTGGCAAAAGACACATAAAAATTATCTAGGAAGTGATCAAATTGTCAACCACATCATGCACGGTCTCTAACTATAAAAGTTCATGGTCTAGAAATCAATTTCTGTTAAAATTTATTTATTAAAGGCATGAAGATACTGTTATTTTAGTTAAACTCCTTATCAATTAGCCTCGAAGATTTGTATTACATCTCAAATATTTTCAGTTTTACATTTCTCGGTTCACAAAAGGGAAGAAAAAAGTAGAACTATTGCTCTAAAGTATTCTATCTCTTTTATTTTAAAGAACACGAGGGAAATATAAATTTAAATTTTAAAAAAATTTCAAAACTAAAATGAAAATTTATCTCTAAATCCTTTCAAGTATATTAAATTTTCAATTATTTATGAGAAAT
Source organism: Pardosa pseudoannulata (assembly GCA_032207245.1). Classification (NCBI taxonomy): domain Eukaryota; kingdom Metazoa; phylum Arthropoda; class Arachnida; order Araneae; family Lycosidae; genus Pardosa; species Pardosa pseudoannulata. Next base: position 189,735,574 of record CM063498.1, read on the forward strand.
AATAGTACACTCTTTTTCAAATGCAAATAAGAAAATTTAACAGACATAAATTTAAAAAAAACGAAATGATAGCATTTTAAAGAATTTGTTGTTCTATCAAGCTGTATAAATTTTTAAAAGTATTCTTAAAATGCAAGCAAGCCAGAGGAACTTTTTCATCCGAAAGCTTAACATAAGGTCATTTATTTATTTATTTACATATTTTTAGAATTTGAATTTAAAAAAATTACGACCAATTTTGGAATTTACCATTAAAATAACGTCACAAAGTATTTCAACGACTTAACCTAAACAAATCATACAAATCAACAAAACAGATTAAGTCTTGATTCTTTTAAAGATCAAACGAAAGATTTATACCTTTTTGGATGTTCGTAGCCGTTCGGAATCGACTTTAAGCAGTAGGTCCCGGTCTCATTAACCCTCGTGTTGCTTTTTATATAGAATAATTATAAATCTACGAGGAAGAAAAATTCAAAATCAGCCAAAAATAGACCGTAGCACTTTAAAACCAAACCAAACCCACCTTCCACCTCACTGAGAGAAACAGCAACCTGCGGATTTATCTAGCACGTTTTCTAGCTATACAAGAATATGCCTTACGTGCTAAAATAAAATTAGCTTTCTAAAAAAAAAGTTTATAAAAGTCAAAAATGACATTTCAGTAAGGATTAAAATATTAAAAACTGCTTGTTCTATTATGTGACTTGATGAATTTCGATGAATTAACAATAAAAGCATTTCCTTTAAAGCTGCAGAATTCTAGCTCAGTATGCTGACCAATAAATCAAATTGTACCTAGTAACATACTGCATGGTGAAACATATTTTATGGTGTATTCGAAATGTGGCTGTAATTCGAATGTTGGTTTCAATCTGTTTCCTCGCCTATGTCTCACCGAATAGGCTTTCTTAAATTTGGAAATCGGCCGTGTTCGCCAGCGTCAGAGGCCGGAACTGGGGATCGGCCACGGAACTGGTAAGATCTCCTTCATTCATTAAAGGTATTGCATCAAATACATTCCTCTATCTCAATCTTTAGGCGAAGACCATTTACTTACCTTTTGACTTCGCTTGGCTTGCTGGTTGGTAATAGCCATAGTAATTCAACCCTTTCGTGAACCATTTATTTCTCTTCTGAACATCTTCCAGTGTTTGTATTTCATTATCATTTAAGAAATATAATGTAACTAAATGTACTTTTTTTTCGGAATTTTATGTTTGCATTTAATTTCGAGGGCTAATAAGTATAATTCTCGGAAACAGTTCTAATCATAGGGCAAATTCAATTTAATAGCGATTAATTGCTATGGAAAGATGAGATGCTTTTTGCAGTCCACAAGGGTACATCACAATCTGCACACATGTAGGAGTTCTTTTTTCTTGAGCCTTTGTACTACTTTCCTTCATCGTCTATAGTTGGAAACCAAATTTGGCATGATTGCCCATACTGGCTGAATGCACACCATCCGGAATAGCATACTTCTTTGCCTGGAAGTTAGCAGGACGGACTTTCCATTTTCTCGAGGACAGTATCTATTAGACCACTATATAATGCTATACGGAGTGCTGGCAGATCTGTAATGGTTTTGAGTTTGCGTATTTCTTAAGATCATAAGATCATCAAGGTGAGAAGTAATCTTTGCACGGCCTATAGAAGGGTTAATGAAGAGTTCAATCTAAAAGGTCCACCGAAAGGACTTGAAAGACAGGATAGTGGTGTAATTTAATGTGTTAAATTTAAAGTTTTAGGTTTTTATAGAAATCTGAATGATTTCTTATATTTGTTTCATTTATCATTTTTAAACAATTTTAGTAATTTCTAATTAATTTAATTTCAAACAGTTAAAAAAATGGTAAGCCCAGTCATTATTTCGACAAAATATCAATTATAAATCTTCTTAGTAATGGAAGACTAACTGCAGTTTGTTATAGTGCCATAATTTAAAGTGCGAATAAGTTAGTTAAATTATAAATTTTTATCTATATCATATGGAAGAAAAAAATTTTGTATATACTTTTAATTACTTAGCTTTACTTTACTTTAAACTTTTTTGCTTTAGTTTTACTGTAGTTAGTCAATGATGATGAGTCGATAAACATAAGAGTTTATGATACCTGACTGAATACCTGAAAATAAAAGAATAAACAATTTAATGTGTTAAATTTAAAGTTTTAGGTTTTTATAGAAATCTGAATGATTTCTTAGATATAAAAATGGATATATTAATAGTTTTAATAGCTTATAAATTTAATTGTCTCGTATCCAGTATATCGTATGATGCATGGAAAGAAAAAAAAATTTTTTTTTCTTGAAAGAATTTAAAAAGTAATTAAAGTTAAATTAAAAGTTTAGCATTAAGTAAATTAACATAAGTATATTAACATGATCCCAGCAAATACTAATGAAGAAAAATTCTTTTTCAGTGATACCGATTCCAAAAATGATTCAGATTCCGACAGTGCTTACGGGTTTTATTCCAAGTGAAGGATCATGCCTCTCAGCTCACATGCCAAAGTTACGGATTTCATGTCTTGAAGAGCATTTTGTGAATTCGTACAATATCTTTAGTGATATTTCAGGTTACGAGGTGTTTTCTCTATAAAGCCACTTGATGTTTTTCTAAAATCTATATTTTCCTATAATCGTTAAATATGAAATTGATCTATGCCATATGTTTTACAGTTTTGCTTGTGGAATTCCTATTTTAATGTGTAATGTTAGATTGACTTAGAGACAGAGAGTAAGATGTGTTTTATGTAGTAAAAAGAAAAGGTTTCTTTTTCGATTACCCAATCTCGCCAAGCAGATTTTATTGGCGACAAACAGTTATTAGTACTGTTTATCGCCAAATAATAATTTTCTATAAAGAAATAGACGTGACTGATAAGAAATGGCCGCGACTTGTGTTTAAAATATGGCGATGAAAGACTACCAGAGAAGGTATCTAGAAAAATATTATTTTTAAATACTTTTCTATTAATATTTTTTTTAATAATCGATCATCTTTCTACAAGTGATATATATTATGAAATTAAATATCACTTTTATCAATGAAATTTTCGTTTGTAGTGCTACGCGAGCGAAATGAAAAAGTTTTCTATTCCACTTTTTCATTTTGCAGGCGCCAATCTTGCCAAGTAGATAGAAAGATTTGCGATAGAAAGGGGAGGTATATCGTTTGGCGGTGGTTGTATTATTTTTGGTGACTTCATTGCTTGTACCAGCGAACAAACGCTAAAAAAAAAAAAAAAAAAAAAAAAAAAAAAAAAAAAAAAAAAAAAAAAAAAAAATACTGTGATTAATATAAGATCTATTATTTTTTAAAGTTTTAGCTTTAGATTTATCCGTCCACGATTGAAAGATTATGAAATTTTTATATGTTTCTTAAGCACCATAGCTTACCCAGCTAGCATGGATGTATTGATCCGTCTGCCACAAGTTGACAAGTCCAGTCCTTTGGCTCGGTGTACTTTGAAACAGGAGAATGAAAAGATGGCATTTAGTTAGCAAAATGTCGTTTGGGCCAACAGAAGTATTCAAATGCTGGCCGTCGTTTAGTCTAACAGAAATATTCCTGTTTATGCCTGTGCATAAATATCTGTATACAATTGGTCAAGAAACACAAAAGTAATCCTCCTATAGCTATGCTGTACTAAGCCAATTATATATAAATCACTAGTTTTTTTTTTAAACTGTAATACACAAAATTAAGTAATTATATATATATATAATTCTATAATAATTTAAATATTTAATAATAATAGTGCTAAAAATCATAAAATTTAATATTTATATCTAACTAATCAAGTACATTTTTGGAAAATTGTCTCGTATCGTATGATGCATGGAAAGATAGTGTATATATATAAATTTAAAGTATTACATAGTTATAATTTACTGTGCTTTCTTTTTCTAATTATTCGCAAAACATTCGATAAATTGCATACTTCGTTTGGCGTCGGTTGTATAATTTTTTTGGCTACAAAGTCATTCTGATTGTCAGCGTACCACACACACCTTTCTCTATACGCCCTCTAGTGGATGGAAAAATACCGTCAAATCTGCACATCTGACAGTAAATGGCTCATCCAAACGCATGTGCAGAATCAGCGGCAAACAATTGCTAGCTGGGTATTTATAAGGCATGCTAAGTTTATCATTCTTTAATAAACAAATGTGTCAACCGCCATCTTTAGTGTTAACGCTGTATACTACGAGATAGATAACGAATTATTTTATCTTTTACCATGGAGCTTCAGTAAACTGTGCAACTGCATCACGCTTTTTCTTGAGTTTGGAGAAAAGTGGAGATTTTCTTCAACAAATCTGGAATAAAAGTGTGATACCGTCATACAGTTTCACTGTGAGTAAACTGATTAGACTGCAAAAGGAGTTCTGAATTTCTCTAAAAGAAGTACATTTTCCTTGAATGTTCTTAACTGTCAAACTGGGGTCAGTGACGAAGCGACAGTGTCATTTTCTATTTTATTTTTCGACAAAATAAAGGAAGCATACAAGAAAAAAGCTAAGAAATTTAAGCTTTTTATTTGTTCGCCAGATGGCAGTGTAATCAAAACACAAGAGTACAACATAAGCATTTATAATTATTGGCATTAAGAAATTGTTTTAAATTTATTCCACCCTCATTGTTAATTTTAATTTTGCTATAGAACTTGCTTGCAGTATGCTATCATTGAATTGGGTCATCCTATTATTACATTGGTATTGAGTGGGCCATCGTCGGCCCAACCTAATACTTCTTGGCATTCTGTTAGAAACAACCAAGAGATGGAGGTTGACCTTTAATTGGTCAACAGTCATATCTCATACAGCCATATACTTCTATGTGGCTGCCATATATTCCTGTATACCATATAGGAGATGATCCTCAGAATGCAGTACTACGTTGGCCCATCATAATATATACATACACTTAGGTAGGTTGCAATACATATCCCACCAAGGAACAATGGACAAGAATTTTAATTATTTACAATCAGGAGGCTCGTATATTCCACTATTTATATCTTTAAACAAGACTCTAGCGAAATAGTTTCGAATCTGGATCATAGAAGTAGCTCTGCTGATATTCGATATTTATAGAAAAACATGTAGAATAAGTAATAAACGAATTGTACATCAGTAATAAGTATATTTTCTTTGTTACTATTTGAATATCTTACATTCCATTTTAATTTTAAGCATGATCATTTATTTAATTTTGTCTTGTTAATCATCATTAGCTCATCATACTCAATTCACACCATTATTGGGATTCAGGCAATAGGTATTGGAATAAATTCAGTACATTGGTTTAAAAATGTATTTTTGGTTTTGTTAAGTCAGCTGATTCTTTTGCTGATTATGGGTCTTATAATATCTCACATATTTTTATTAAATGAAAGTACAGTTGAACCTCGAAAATCCAGACCTCCGTTCAAAAATAAGTGTTGTTAAGAAATCTAATCCAGGTATGTGGCCCTTTTAGCCTCCTTTAATTTTTAATAAAACCTTAATTGCACGCCATTTTCACATTTCTTATGGAAAGTACCCTAATTTCCTGCCCATAATCCGCGTATTATACGTTAAAAAACTTTCAATTTTTTTCTAATGCGTATTATCTTTATATTAGCAGTTGATTGTATTATTTATATATATGCTATTAGATAGATACTATACCAGAAATTTCTTCGAGGAATAATAAAATTTACAAATATTTTTTTCCTATAGAACAATAGATGACCTGCTCATATTTACACAGAATTTTTTTTTTAAATATATAGGATCATATTCATAAAATGTGATTGCATTCCAACGTTAAAAATTTCTATTTATTTTTAAATGTGTAAGTAAAAAATATTCCTTTCTTGTGGGACCAGCGGTTAAAAAAAATACCCGATTAAATTAATTTGTTCCATTTTGTATATTTATTTCTATTAAAAAATAACACTTGTATAATATGAAATAGACATTTTACTGCATTCTTCATTTTTTTCACTTTCAGCTCGCCAGATGGCGCCATAACTGCAGTTTAAAATTTTAATACAGATCATAAATAACCATGTTAAATTGAAATAAAAAGATTCATTTTAGAAATTCTAAATTTTAACATCTTTTTATGTAAATATGCATTCAAATAATTTATTTGTATCATTGTTTCTGTACTAATTAATGTATATATTTAGACTATATTCTTTAATTCTGTGGCTGTATATATTTAGGTATTACATTTTTATTTTAAAGAAAATGTTATCAGAATAAATTCAGTACATTGGTTTAAAAATGTATTTTTAATCCGCGGATTATACGCCGCTGCGGGTTATACGATATTTTCCTCTGAAAATATCGTGAAATTCATACCACATAAATAAAATAAAATTGTTTGAGTTCCCATCAAAATTCAAATTTATATAATAAATGTTTTATTGTAGTTAATATATAAAACAGAGACAAAAGTAATGATTGATTTAATAATAAACCAATAATAAACAATCAGAATCCCATGTTAATGTATAACAGAAGTGTTATATGTAGGGGTCACAAGATTCATTATTTTACTAATTTTTTAAAAAATGCATGGTTTTTAACAGATTTCTATAATCCGGAAAATTCCAAAATCCGGAAGTACCGCGGACCCGACCGTTCCGGATTTTCGAGGTTCAACTGTATAAGCTTCAAGTTGTGACTGTATCATGTTTTGGTTGTTATAAGCATAAGTACTTAATTTTTAAGAAATATTAGTTGAAAAAGACTGATATTATTCCTGATATTTAGTGTAATATTAATTATTAATGTTTTTACTTTTGTACTTATTTTGAAAATAACAGAAATCATTAAATAATTAACTGTAGCATCTACGATTATTTTTAAAATTTCCTTTGCATTTTTATTGAGTTATTGATTTTTTTAGCTCTGCCACAATGTATGTTATACAATAATTTTTAAATGCTTCTTAATAGCTTTAAACATTTCTGTGAAGTTAAAAGCTTTAAATTTCTGAAAAGTTTAGTGATTTAAAACCTTTATGTTGTGTTACATAAATAGATGGCGCCACTATTTTGCATTTCATAGATTTACTTTTTCAGTAACGAAATTAAGCGGGTAGACGTAAACACTTTTTCTTTTTAAAGGAAGTTATAAGAATATTAAAAACTCTTATTCTCTTAAAATTTTGAAATTGTTTCAGAGCTTAATTTTAATTCATGTATAATATGTACAAATAAGAGTTAATTAAAAGACTTGTAATAACAATAATGAGAGAATTAATGCAATGATTGAAATATTTGTAGTGAAAACTGTTGTTAAATATAAAATTTTTTTTTAAGTCTATCCAAATTTTCACTTTGTTAATGTTTAAGTAAAATAGTTAATTTGTTTAACACTAAAAGATATACTTTTTACCATATACCTTTAATTTCTGTAAATTACATGAAATTAAAGCGGCGTAATACAAATATGTATGATTATATATTATTTATGATTTTATTTATAAATACCACAATGTTAATTATCATTATCTCATATTCAATTCATACCATTATTAGAATTCAAGCAATCGTTATTAGAATGAGTTCAGTATGTTGGTTTTATAATTTTACAAACATCTCATTTTGATAACAGAAGTGTTATATGTAGGGGTCAGTTAATTTTTAAGAAATATTAGTTGAAAAAGACTGATATTATGGTTTTGTAGAGTAAGCATTTTAATTCATGTATAATATGTACAAATAAGAGTTAATTCAATATTATGTTTTTACCGTTATTAAGCATAAGTACTTAATTTTTAAGAATATTAGTTAGTTATTCTTGATATTTATACGCATGAACTGGAAAAACAGTTCTTGCGTATTTTGTTATGTTAAAAGCATAAATATTTACAGATAATTTATTCACATGTTCAATGTTATATAATTTTTTGAAGCTTTCTAAAATTGTAAAAATTTCTGGTAAGTTAAAAGTTTTAAATTTCTAAATGTTAGTGATTGAAATAATGGCTTTGATAATAATTTTATAAAGTCTGCAGTTAGATTTCTAAAGATAATGTTTTGTATATGTATTAAATACGCATGACTCTTTTACTGATTATGGGTCTTACAATAAGTCGTATATTTTTATCAAATTAAAGTATAAGCATCTTATTGTGAATTTTAACATAGATATGTATGATAATTTTTTTTTACTGTGATAAAACAAAGAGAAAAGATATTTAGGGTAATATATCATACAAATGTTTTTATTTTTGTACTTAGTTTTAATTAAAAATTAGTTAGATTGTTTTTAGATATTATAATAATTTTAAAAGATTATTAATGAAATGATTGAAGAATTTATATTTATTTCTATTTAAAAATTCCTTTAGCGTTTAAAGTCATATTTCCTAAGATATGCCACATTATATTATAATTGAAAGACATAGTGCTCAAATATTATTAATCATTTAAGTTTCATTATATGAGTAATAGATGGCGCCACTATCTTACAATTATTTCTTCATCTGTCAGCAGGAAGATAAAGAAAGACACGATTTTTTTCTTCTTTTTTTAAAAAGAGTTTTAATTAAACTGATTTTAATTAGTGGCTTTAGTCTGTAGAACAGTACTAAACCATGTACTTTATGAATGATAAGTACAGTTAGTAATTTATTAAAGTAAAGCTTTAAATATTAACAGCTATTATAGAATGAATGTAATGTTTCGAATATTTGTGGCGATATTGCCAGATCTTACGTGTTTTATTCACGCGAGGAAATGCATAAATACGCAGAGAAAAATTAATACTTTTGTATACAAATATACTTATATATATTTTTGTAACTTTATATATAAATACCACAAAACCAGCTTACACTAGATACAGGTGTTGCTTACATTTCTTGTCAGTAAATAATTACAGTAAACAAAAAAAGAAAAAATTTAAATGTTGAGATATTTTATTAAAAAGTTTGATAAATATTTTCTCTATATATAATTTTAATAAACATTTGTATTAGCATAGATAAGTAAACAAGTATATGTATCAGAATCAGGTCTGTTCTGTGTACTGGTACACACTGTTGGTTATTAGTTAGGAAGATGACTATAAATTCAATGTCAATATTTAAAGTACTTGTTTCATGAAGTAATAAAAATAATAAGCATTCGGTTTTCAAATTAAAATTTATTTAAAAAATTTTTATTAATTATTTTTTTAAATTACTTTTTTAAAAATATTGATTTGCAATACTGGAGAATTATTTTTTTTTTATTTTGATCTTCCAATTTTTTAAATATTATTCACTTGATAAAATTTGAAAACTGATAAAATTAAAAATACTGATTTTAATTAGTGGCTTTAGTCTGTAGAACAGTACTAAACCATGTACTTTTCTTTCTTTTAGAATAGCATATCACAAATTGAAGTAATGCATTTTAAACGTTTCATATCTTATCATAAACTCGTTGCCTTATTTATAGGTATGTATTATAAATTCAACAATGACTTAGCTCTTTTCAATATATTGTGTCGTTAGAGAGTAACTCTAAAGTGTCAAAATATGCTACCGTTTTATATTCAAAATCTGGGTTTTGACAGACACTCAAATTCATCGAAATCATAAAAATAATACCAGCAATAATTATATCAAAAATGATTATTAAAAGTAAAACCTTGGTAATTTACTTCTACAAAGTTCACAATATAAAAATAATGCTCTATAGCTTCCAATATAACTGAATTTCACAAGCTCTGAAAAATGCTATAAATTCAACAATTACTTTTTGATTGATTACACTTATTAAAGTTTTTCTATGCAATCCTATTTTCGTCTAATAAGTAAAAAGTTTCAGAAAATTCAAATACTCAGTATTAACTAAAACCCTGGTAACTTCTAAAAAGACCGTAATACAGAAATAATCCCCAGTAGATTCCAATATAACGGAATTTTACAAACTTTGACCAGTATTATAAATTCAACAATGACTTTTGACAGAATACATTTTTTAAAGTTTCTTTTTGTAATTATCTTTTAGTCTAATAAGTCTAATAAAATACATCAAAAATTTCAATAACTCAATGTTAAGTAAAACACTAGTAGCTTCTACAAAGTCTACAATATAAAAATAATCCTCTATAGATTCCAGTACAACTGAATTTCCTAAACTCTGAATAGTACTATAAATTCAATAATGATTTTTGACTGATTACATTTTTAAAGTTTCTTTTTGCAATTCTCTTTTTGTCTTATATAAGTCATTAGGTTTCATCATAACTGAATTTAACAAACTTTGAACAGCACTATAAATTTAACTTTGTTATAACTTATTTACTGTTTACTTTTTTTTATTAAGTAAAACCCTAAAAATTTCTATAAATCCCACGGTATAGAAGTAATCCTGTTTAGGTTTCAGTATAACTGAATTTAACAAACTCTGAACAGTACTATAAATTACTGATTACATTTTTTAAAGTTTCTTTTTGTCTAATAACTTTGTATTAACTTTTTCACTGTCTACTTTTTTTTCTTACAATCCTTCTTTAGTCTAATTGGTAAAAGGCATGAGATATTTCATCTATAAATCCCACGGTATAAAAGTAATCCTGTTTAGGCTTCAGTATAATTGAATTTAACAAACTTTGAACAATACTATAAATTTAACTTTGTTATAACTTTTGTTCTGTCTACTTTTTTAATACCTTTTTTTTTCTTACAATCCTTTTTTAGTCTATAAAGGTCACGATAAGTGAATTTCTTAAATTCTGAACAATACTATAAATTCAAAAAGGACTTTTTGACTGATGAAATTTTTTAAAGTTTCTTTTTGTCTAATATAAATCAAAGTCATCGAAAATTTTAAATACTCATTATTAAGTAAAACCTTAGAAACTTCTATATCTCACACGGTATAAAAGCAATCCTGTTCAGAAATTTCAAATACTCATTAAGCAAAACCTTAGAAACTTCTATAAATCCCACGGTATACAATCCTTTTTTAGTCTTATTAGTAACAGGCATCAGATATTTAAAAAAATCATCATTATTAGGTACCTTCTGTAAAGTCACGATATAACAATACTATAAATTTAACTTTGTTATAACTTTTTGACTGTCTAATCAAAGTCATCAGAAATTTCAAATGCTCATTTTTAAGGAAAACCCTAGAAACTAATTTCTTAAATTCTGAACAATTCTATAAATTCAACAATGACTTTTTGGTTGATTACGTTTTTTAAAGTTTCTTTTTGCAATTCTCTTTTTTTTTCTGATATAATTAGAAACAGGCATCAGACATTTCAAAAACTCATTTCAAATACTTATTATTAAGTAAAACCCTAGAAACTTCTGTAAATCCCACGGTATAAAAGTAATCCTGTTTAAATTTCAATATAACTGAATTTAACAAACTTTAAATAATACTATAAATTTAACTTTAAGTACCTTTTATAAAGGTCACGATAAGTGAATTTCTTAAATTGTGAATAATACTGTAAATTCATTAGTGATTTTTGACAGAATACATTTTTAAAAGTTTCTATTTGTAATTCTCTTTTTGTCTAATAATAAGTCAAAGTCAAACTCTGAACCATACTATAAATTCAATAATGATTTTTGACTGATAAGTAATCCTGTTTAGGTTACAGTGTAACTGAATTTAAGAAACTTTGAACAATACTATAAATTTAACTTTGTTATAACTTTTTGACTGTCTACTTTTTTGATTACTTTTTTTTCATACAATCCTTTTTAGTCTAATTGGTAAAGGGCATGAAATATTTCAAAAACTCATCATTGAGTAATTTCTCTAAAGTTCACGATATAAGTGTCAGAAATTTCAAATGCTCATTATTAAGTAAAACCCTAGAAACTTCTATAAATCCCACGGTATAAAAGTAATCCTGTTTAGGCTTCAGTATAATTGAATTTAACAAACTTTGAACAATACTATAAATTTAACTTTGTTACAACTTTTGTACTGTCTACTTTTTTAATACCTTTTTTTTCTTACAATCCTTTTTTAGTCTAATTAGAAACAGGCATCAGGCATTTCAAAACCTCATCATTATTAAGTACCTTCTATAAAGTTTACGATGTTATAACTTATTTACTGTCTACTTTTTTTACAATCCTTTTTTAGTCTAATTAGTATAGGCATCAGATATTCAAATACTGTAAATTCAACGATGACTTTTTGACTGGTGAATTTTTTTAAAATTTCTTTTTCTAATTCCTGTTTAGTTTTAATGAGTAAAATGCTACAGAAATTGAGAACTTCAGATTTTGAAAAGTTTGTTTCAGTGTTAGTGCGTTAAATTTAATTTAAATGAACAAAACTATGTGTTCGTTTTTGTATGTTAAATTTACGTGAAATTATGGCTCTTCCTAACTAATGGCTATTTTTATGTATCTCAGTGTTCGAATTAATCGATCATAGAATGCAGATAAGAATACTCAACTGTAACCAAATATATTGCTCATATATCTATTTATTTTTTGCTCATTTATTGTAATCGGACACAGTTGAATGCTGCTTTTCGTGTGTTTTGTAATGTCATTAAATTATATGTTGTGACGTTATTTGATTATTTAATAAATGCATATGGATGTATATTGTTCCCTTTTTTCACATCACATCACTTCACTTCACTTTTCACTTTTTTCAGTATAAAGATTTTCCTGTTATTTTTGATATTTTTGGTGACGTTTATTCATAACAATATTTTTAAATCGGATTTCTTTTCATTGATGCAAATGTGCAACTCCTCATTTCCATGGAGAAATAGAACTTTTGGTGTTAGTACCTTCAATAAAGTTTACGATATAAGTGAATTTCATAACGTTACATTTTTTAAAGTTTCTTTTTGTCTAATATATTTATTTGTTACAGGCTTGTTAGATCAGGGCCGTAACTAGAGCGTGGCAGAGGTGGCATTTGCCACGGGCGTATCAGTCATAGGAGCGCCGCATCGTGAGGAAAATGGGGTCCAAAAGAAGACGATTCGACCCAAATAGAAATAATGAAAAGTTGAAAAATATTTTTTTATTATAGAATCAGATTTTAATTTTAAAATCCAATGTGTTCAAAAATGACTGTTTTATGAATTTTCTTTTTTTTTAAAATGCTTCTAGGGAATAAACTTATTATAGATTCTTACAAAATGTTTGCAAAACACTCTTAATATGCTTTTATATAAATCCGGGTATTCGTTTTAAATTTTAAATTTATTAAAGTTATTGATAAATATAAATTTAGAAAATCATCAATTTTTATGAAAATTCAACGTGCAAATAAAAAAATATTCCGCTCAAATGAAGTTTATTAGTATTATTTAGTTTATCAGCAAAATAATACCTCTAGAGTGTTCGAATATATTTTTAAGTATTAATAAATTAGATATAGAAGAAAAGATTAAAAATTAATATACTAGAAACATTTTAAGAATCAACAAAATATTTTGAGTTCATTCTAAATATATGATATAATAAAAAAAACATTTTTATATTTTCTCACTATATTTGTTGGTAAAAGCATATCTCTTTTTTTTTGCCATGGGTGCTATTGTATAGCGTTGTCTTTTGGTACTTGTGATATATCGAGAACCTTATTTACGTCACCCTATATAATCCCAATGGAACATATATTTGAGCATTATACACTCCACCACTTAAAACACTAAATTTACGAATTTATTCACTACACACACTTCACAATTATTGATTAAAAATAAACATAAACACTGCACTACATCAAAACATCTAAAATTTAATATAGCTATCATTGTAAAACCTAAAACCCAATAGACGGTCAACCTCGTGCACCATCCTGAACAACACCCTCTCCATTCTTCACCTCCTTCCTCTGCCAGCGTTCACCCTTTTTCAGTCGAGTGGTACAGTGACGTCACTCTGGCATCACAATACTAATGCCAATGAATTTCGCTGTTGGTATGGATATTGGTAGGCACTTCGAATCGACTTTTCAAATACTTATTATTAAGTAAAACCCTAGAAACTTCTGTAAATCCCACGGTATAAAACTAATCCTGTTTAGATTTCAGTATAACTGAATTTAACAAACTTTGAACAATACTATAAATTTAACTTTGTTATAACTTTTGGACTGTCATTATATTGACAAAATACATTGTAAGCTACTTTTTTAATACCTTTTTTTTCTTACAATCCTTTTTTAGTCTAAACTTTAAATCTCATCCTATATATCAGTGGCCAAGACGTCGAGCGCGAAGACATTTTAGGCAGTCCGCGCTATCATCCCGATAATGACCACGGATATTAACAATTTATGACTTATGACATAAAATAAATGAATTATTTAAAATAAAAAATTTACTACAGTTTACGCTTTACAACCAAAAACAAACTGTGCAAAATAATACAATGAATTTGTCGTGTTACATTGGAGAATTAAATAGAAACAACTGGACAAAGTGGGATGCTTAGGTTATATAATGAATCAGTACCACATAATCTTTATATAGTACTGATTCGATATACTGTACACACCGCGGTTTTTGTCACCAAATTTGGCGACTTTCGGGCGATGTCTGATGTCGCTAGAGACTTATGGTGACTTTAAGCTTTTCAAGCTTTTTGGAGCTTTGTAGTAAGCAAGCTTTTTGGAGCTTTGCAATCCTGGTTTGTAATGGTTCGTTAACAGATCAAAATTTAATTTCGTGTTTACGCATTGCAATAATCTCGCGCCAGCGACAATATGATACACTTGTCGTAGATATACAGTGCCAAATTTTAACTAAACGAAGTGAATAGGCTAGCCAATTTTTAATATATGAATACTTTGATTATTTTCGTCAGTAGATTTTTATTTTGTAAATATTATTATTAAGTGTTTTTAGAAAAATTAAATAATTTACCATTATTTCTTGTTACCGAAATTAAATATATGAACATGTACGTTACATTGATTTAGCTCTGCCATTGGTAGACCACCTTCGATTTTTTAAATGTGAAGTAGACCACGGATCCAAAAAGTTTGGCTATCCCTGATATAAATTGAAGAAAGCAGGATACGGTGTAAAATGTTATTAAAAATAATTTTAGGGTAATTTCACCTAATGAATAAACAGATATATAAAAGTCTATTAGCAAATTTAAAAAGAAAAAGATTGCTTTCGAAGCGTGCTGTACATTGGACCACTTACAGCTGTTATATTTGATTACATAGTAACGGTGAAATAATCACACCTCTAGCCAGAAAGTCACGCAGTGTTATCGAAATCATAACGAGTTAATAAGTGCATTCATAAATTGTGAACAAACTGTATTTATTAGTTCTTACGAAGAATAGCAAATTCTACTTACTACAATAGGAAACAGATGAACGATGGCCGAATGGTTAGGGTGCTGGCCTTCGGCACCGAAGTTCGTGGATTCGAATCCCACAGTGGCATGGATGTTCGCAGCTGTTCGGAATCGGCTTTAATCCTTTCGTGGACCATTTATTTCTCACTCCACGTTTCCAAATTTCAAAACAGAGCTGCTAATTTTATTCAATCGATCGAATGATGACAGCGCAAAACGAAGCAGAAATCACTCTTACCGTCGTTTCAATAGCACGACCAATATATTATAATGAGTTTTGCGCTTCCCACAGGTGTATTTTCTAAAATCGTGTAGGGGTAAAGTAATTTTCCCACGACCCACGAAAGGGTTAAGATGTAGGTCCCGGTCTCATTAGTCCATGTGTGGCAAAATGTAGACCGTAGCACTCCAGACCAAACCAATAGGAAACAGGAAAAAAACCTTAGATTTTGTAATATTTGCAACTGGTTTTTTTAAAAAATTAAACATACATTGAAAAGAATGCTTATATTATTGGAAACATTTTCGTATTTAGATTTCAACTGATTAAAGGTCCAATCAAAAAAAAAAGTCTACATAAAAAAATGCCGGTATACGAATTTTCATTGAACCCTAAAAGCAATACATTCAGTTTACGATTATATTCTTTATTCAAATTAACTCTCGTATATAAACACGTTTGAACCCGCGTCGTTATTTTCTCTAAGCCAATTTAAACCTTCTGCCTGTAAGTGAATCTACTCATCAATAGGATGTCATTTTGCACACGAGCGTAATTTGGCAGGGGCAAGGGGGTCAAGTACCCCTCTAGAATTTTTAAAGGAGGGGCAGTTTTGATATTTTGCCCCTCCAATTTTTTTTAGTTTTATTCATGTTTTAAATTTGTTATTTGACTTTTGCCCTCTCGGTTGAGATGGAAAAATTACGCTCCTGAGTTGCAAAACTATGTTCTTTGGTATAAATAATAGAAGTCAATTTGAAAATTTTATAGATTGTTTATCAGACTGCCCTCTACCTACTCTTTTGAGAGTGGAAAACTCTTTCTAATAAAACTATAGGTTCTACACACTATTTTTTTTTGGTGAACTTCCTCCTGCCCTTAATTCTCCAGCTGGTTTTAATGAATCTAATGTAAGTAACAAAAATTTGCTGAGAGTGTAAGAAGTACTACTTCCACTAGCTAAAAAGAACTATTTCTACTTCTCTCGTAAAATGTTGTGTTCGTGAGGTTCATGGATTGCTAAGCTCGCTGACGGGCAGGTGTTATTTTATTAAATTGTACTTCATTAAATTTTTCTAACTTTTAAGTTCTGAAGTTTTCATGCTTAACTGGTGAAGGTTAGGTGTACAAAGTATCTAACATGAATTTAAAGAACAGATAATTCAAGAGTTTTCTAGAGAAATTTTACGCAATCTAAAGGAATTTCAGTTTAACTTTTAAAGGCTCTAAATACTCTGCTATTTAATAACGCGTTAAGAGAACATAGTACCTTTCGGCACTCAAAATCTTCATTATATCAATATTTTTTTAATTCATCATATAATAAAAAGTTCTACTTCTTTTAGAAGGAATTTTTAAACCCTTTGCCACTTCTGTACATCACATGATATATACATCTAATGCTTTATACGCTTGTATATCACCCATGATATGCACATCTATTGTTTTATAAGTTTGTATATCATTCGTAATACGCAATAAACTATATTTTCTATACACACTTTTATGTATTTTATATTATTGTGTATCACATGTGACATACAAGTGTTTAAAGCATTAGATGTACATATCTTACATGATGTACAGGGCAGCCAAAGGGTTATTAAAGCTCTAACTGAAGAAATATTGTGGAAATGTATGATTTTTTTTAAAGTTAAAATTTTAGCATCTATGCAGCTGTCTGCTACTTTAATAAAGAATTAGATGATCCTATCTCATGTAGCAATCAAATAAATTTAAATGAAGCCCATCAAAAATGTGTACAATTTAATAGGCTTAAAGGAAAATCGTGGTACACATCCGATTTCTTTAATCAATGTTAAATGTGTCCCACGCTGTTCAGTTTTTTAAACGGCATACAAGGTAATATATGAAAACTTAAAGGTCTTATCACACGTTAACCTGTGCACGTTGAAAAAGAATCGTATTCAGTTTAGAATTCCTTTCTTTTTTTTACGGATTTCTCGTGTGTTAACGGAAATTGTGAAAGAAAATGCGCGTCAACCTGAATCAAAATAAATTGTTTTAAAACTTTTGCTATACACTAGAGATCTGTGCATTGTTCAGACCTTATCACGTCTTAACTTGTATATGTTGATACACGTACATCATGTTGCATGATATCCATTCCCGATGATGGGTGTATGGATTAATGGGATAAAGAAATATTTTCTACCAGAACCTAAAATGATGAGTTGAAAATGTTTCGCTATCACACGAGAAACCAGCGTATTCTTAAAGTGTTATCACACGTCAACCTGTACATGTTGAAAAAGCAACATATTCAGCTTCTGATTCCTTTTTTCGGTTTAAGTTTGAGTGGATTTCTGGGATAATGAAACATTTTCAATCGATTAACCCTTTAATGCTAGAGATATTTTTTTCCGATTCATATCGATGCATATCTTAATTCTGAGTTATTATGGACTGCATAGAATAAAATGAATATGGAGTTAAAACAACTCTGAATATTGCAGCACGTCACGTTAGTGATCAGCTATCATTTTAAATTAAGTATAAATGTTCACAAGAGGTTTGAAAAACATTTAAAATGTATAAACACCGAAAATAATCGGGTGAAACTGCTTTCTTACATTTTTCTGTTGATTAGAATCACTAATACCGTCTTCATATACTTAAGCACGGACAGATTCATTTGGAGTATGAAAAAGGAAAACCTTCGTGAAAAAAGATTTATTCGGTATTAAATATAAAATAAATACCATACAATGTTATTTTATATTAGATAAAGCAAATACCAGGATTTCACTCTATGTACCTGCCGAAAAGGTAAATTTATGTGTGCTGTTCTAAAAATCATAAGGAGTCGATCAAAATTAAAATTTTCCAACAGTTATCGTTAAAAAAGTTCGGCAACGGTATCCCCCTAGAACTAATTATTTTTTTCTCGAAATCGGTACCTAAAAAAGATACGCCATTAAAGAAGACCGGATATTATTTTTTCCCGCACTCTCAGTTCTCTCACATCTATCTTTAAAAAGTTCTGCCACATTATCTTCATAGAAGTAATATCAATTTTCTCAAGCATTCATCGTTTCCACATTTTTAGTTTTCTGTCAACTTTCGTCAAAAAGTTCGGATTTATCACACGCCCTTAATCGTAATAGAAAACAAATCGGGTTTTAACACATCTATTATTAAAAAAATTTGGTCCCGTAGTTTCACTATAATACGAGAAATCTGTGCATTCTTTATTGGGAAAAATATTGAAAACAGCATTCTTTTTTTTTAACACGTATAAATTGACGCCTAATAAACCCTTCAATCGGAAAGAGGAATCTTAAATTGAATTCGTCGTTTTTTCATTCATTGATTGCAAATTACTAAATTCCCCACATCTATTGTTAAAAACGTTCAACTACATCGCCACGTTATAAGCTTTAACACAACCTCTTTGTAAAAATGGTCGTGTTAATTTTTTTCGGCTATCGTAAAAAGAGTTCGTTTCGAATAATCGCTTTAAATTAATACACGCTGACGAATTCAAATCTGAATATTACCGATGTCTTTTAAATAACATGCTGAATTCCTCATTCCGTTTTAGCTCAAAAGTGAGGAATATATAAAAGAGCGTAAATAATGACCTTGTGGAAAACAATGGCATTACGCAAAAACGCCTTGCCAATGAGTTCAACAATTTTTTTACTTCCATTAAAACTCGATTCACCGTTCTGCATTGATCGTTCGATTTATTCATCGCTATAGAACCAATATTATTGTTAACACATTGTGTGCGGGTACATTTCACAGCGGAATTGTACCGGGAGCGGGCGTTTTACTCGTAAATTTAGTTATTCAGTTAAATCTCAATAGATCGAAAATTATTTAACTTTTAACCAACTTTTCGTATTTTATATTGAAATATATAAACAAATATATAAATAGACGAATAAACAAATATATATAAATACAAATATATACATACATACAGTATATAAATATACAGTGTATAAATATACAATATATAAATATACAATATATAAATATACATATATATAAATATACATATATATAATATATATACAAATATATATATAATATATAAATATACATATATATATCATTTTCGCAAGGATAAATAAAAAGTTAATTTTAAATCTAAATTGATTTTTTTTAATCAACCTTCCCGTTCTGTGGTTCCGCATCGACTGATGTAAAAACTAGTTTTTATTTGTCTAAATTTTTCCAGAATTTATATAGTAGACAAGAACATTCGGCTTCGTTTTCCTGTATATACCGTTATTTTTGTACCCACAAACAAACCATGTTGTTACACTAACCCGTACTAGTACGTGACCCGCGCTCAAGTATCAATCGTCAGAAAACGTACTAGCACGTGTCCCGCATACAATGTGTTAACAGTATTCATCTTACCCGGGTTCTCAATTTTTCACTCTCGGATCTTCGTTTTCCAACATTTATCGTCGAAAAGGTTCGACCCCCTTCCCTCACGTCACTCTATAGAACCAATACTATATATTTCCTGCACGCATCTTTCCCGAATTCTTCGTTTTTTCATTGTTCCCGAATTCTTTGTTTTTTCTCAGCTCTCGTCAAAAAAGTTTGGCCCCGTCTTCTCTTTTATTTCCATAATTTCTTAGATTTCCCGCATCTATCGTCGAAAAAATTTGAACCCTTCGCCTGGTTATCCTGGGTTTTTCGTTTTTGTGGTGTTAAGAAAAACTGGGGTTAAAAGTGTGTTGCGTTGATAAGAACGTTTCATTGTCACGTGGATGGGGAAAAATCATTTCTAGCTTATGAGTCTTTCACTTGTCAACCAGACGTTTATCTTTATTTAAATTTTATAAAAGTTCAAGCTAACAGATAGTGTGGCCTTAACATGCATGACTTTAATTAAATTTATTAGACTATGTTAGATATTACGTTTTCCCCGTAAAACCAATATAATTTTCTACCGCATTCATCATTTTCGGATTCTTCGTTTTCCACACCTATCATCAAAGAAGTTTGGCCTCGTCGCTTCGTTGTTTCCATAGAACCAATATTGGTTTTTCCTCATCCATTGATCACGACTTCTTCACTAAACAGTATTTTAACAGGAGCAACATTAAAAAGAGGTGCCTGCAGAATTTTTCCCGTCATGCTATTCTTATTTTTATGACAGCTTTTTTGGCTGCTATCATTCCAAAAAATGAAGAGCAGAAAATATGTCGCTCTGAAAGAATCTGGAGACAAAAACAAAAAGGCTAGGTAAAAGAAAAGAAAACATGGAAAGGGAAGATTCCAACCTAAAAGAGTTTCTTTATTACAAAGAGAATGCATATAATATAAAATAAGTTTGAGGCTGGAAAAAAATTTAAATCGCGGAAAATTCCGCATTCTTTTTATTTTTGTCATCAACAGAGGCACGTTTATATATGGATATTAAAATTGCTACATGAGACGGAAGCTTGAGACAGAAATGAAAGCTTATTAGTTCCCAATCTTTTAAAAGAAGGTTGGCTACATTATCTTCCATAGAAGTAATAGTTATGTTCCTTCATAAAAAGTAAAGGAAGTAAAAATTTCACGTCTCAGATTTCAACAAAATTATTCATTTAGACAATGTCTGAATCAATTTTGAAAACTTCCAGTATTGCATCTTTACGTTCGTTGAAAGAAGCTTTAATTCTGAAATTTTAAATATTGATTTTCATCCTCCCTAAGCGCATTTGAACTAGTTTCATCGTGACGTCTGATGTTACGTCTGTGCGCATTTCTCCTAACTCAAAAGCGAATAGCCGTAGAAGTTTAGTAGTAAGAATGGTTTGGTTTGGAGTGTTCCCTCGCCACTTCGCGCTTCATGTTTTGCAGCTTCAGTGCTTCGCGGGTTTTTCCAAAATATTCATCAAAAAATAAAAATGAAAAAGTCTCCATAGGAAAAATATTATTTTCCGGATTCTAGAGAAGGATCCTGCATGCCAAACAAAGAGATGAGTTGAACTCAGAGCACATATCACGGGCTCTTGAGATGACAAAGTCTGCAAGTGAGGAAGAAAATGAAGAGGAAGATCGTTCCCTCCGTAGAACCAATATTATTTTCTGAAACATTCATACTGCAACAATTGGGCAACATGGCAGAATTTACACAAGACATTGACGACAATATGGTTCTAAGCTGTCGAGTTCAACATTTGTGTTGATGGGGTTATGTCCTTGTACAAGGGAATTTTGTTAGGAAAAGGAAAAACAAAGACAACAACTAAACACCACCATGTTTCTCTCCAAGGTAATCCACAGCTATTGTCAAAAAGGTTCGGCCCCCTTCACCACATTATCTTCATATATCTAATATTATTTTCTTACACATCTATCGTTCCCGGAATCTTCGTTTTTCCACATGTATCGTTAAAAATGTTCAATCTCCGTAGCCATGTTATCTCATGAACTATAATATTTTTTCCTCACGCACCTTTCCGCCTTATTAATTAAAAAATTGTGTTTATCTTTCTAGACGAACATTATCATGCCCAGGGCGTAACTAGGTCCGTGATAATAAACTCGTGAATTTAATTATTTTTCACTTCTTTCATAGTGAGAAAATATATAACCTTTTTACAACCATGTTGGCAACCACATCTCATAAAGGAGCGTTGTTTCCTGTTGAATGCGCGAGAAAGATTTTTTTTATTTCTTAAAATGTCGAAGTACAAATTGAAAAGCGTGGCTTTACCCTGGAGAATACATTAATATTTTAAAATATTTTTACACCATATAGAGGTATTATTTTGCTGATAAATTGAAAGCCCCCTGGTTCTACCGTCAGCGCCTTCTGGAGAAGTCTCCGAGTGAGACTAAAACTTCTACGAGTCAAGTGAGAGTCTATCCTTTGCCACCAACACAAGACTTCGCCTCTCTCAGAAAGCAATGTTGATTAACGTTTATTACTCAATAAGGTTTTGTAATTAAATTTCAAAATTTAATTTTATTCTTAATAAATTAATTAGGACTGATACGTTTAAGTAATTACGTATACTGTTGCAAATTTTATTTTAAATGTGTAAAGTATAAATACCGTTTACATATGTAAAACATTCGTGTACCCCCATACATGAAAATTTGTTCTTACTTCGCGGTTTTTCAGCTTTCGCGGAAGGTTCTGGTCCCCATTAACCATGAAAAACGAGGAATCATTGTACTTTTTGGAACACAAGGGCTAATGAGACAGCTGACCTACAGCTTAAAGCCGATTCCGAACGGCTGTAAACATTTTGTAAGAATCTATAACAAGTTTAGTCACTAGAAACATTTTAAAAAGGTGCCCCCTTACCACTATAGTGAACTCTACCAATTATCTAGTTGTGCAGCTTACTTTTTGTTATTTTGCTGTACCCTATATTTAGAATAAACTTACAGTGCAAGGTTTATTACTCAATCCTAGTTTATTAATTTTTAATTTTTCTTCTATTTTTATGCTTTTATTAACACATTGTGTGCGGGTACATTTCGCAGCGGAATTGTACCGGGAGTGGTCGTTTTGCGAGTAAATTTAGTTATCCAGTTTAATCTCGATAGATCGAAAATTATTTAATATTTTAACCAACTTTTCGTATTTTATATTGAAATATATAAACAAATATATAAATAGAAATATATAAATAACAACCATAAGATTTTTGTAAACAAATAGTTTATTGAGAGGAACTTTTTTTATTTGTATGTTGTTTAATTTTCATAAAGCATTGACAATAAATATGAAAAATCACACAGAAATAGTAGTATATAGTTTTAATTTTTTCGATTAATGTTATACATAAACATTTTTACATTATAAAATAATGAAAAGAGCAATGATAAATCTAATAATGTTTTACAGTGTGGTAACGTTCAAAGCATTTTAATGAATTCATATATTAAAACGAATACCCACATTTATAATAAGGCATATTAGAGTGTTTGCTTTTGTGCCCAGGGCACAAATAAGAAAATTGATTAAAAAATTTTTAGACACATTTTATTTTATAAATAAAATCTGATTTTATAATGAAAAAAATTATTTTTCTACATTTCTTTATTTCTACTCGGGATAAATCATCCTCTTTCGGACCTCATTTTTATTAAGATACTGCACCCCTGTCATTGATGCGCCCGTGGCAAATGCTTGTTTTGCCACGCCCTAGTCCAGCCCTGTCCATGCCACTGTGGACTTCGAACCCCTGAACTCCGCTACCGAACGACAGATCCTAACCATTTGTCCATCCTTTGGCTATTGTAGTAAGAATGAGTAGTGGTAGTTTTGGTTTGGTTTGGAGCGCTACGGTCTACTTTTTTCAACATGAGGACTAATGAGACCGGACCTACTGCTTAAATTCCGAACGGCTACGAACATCCATGCCACTGTGGGATTCGAACCCACGAACTCCGGTTCCGAAGGTCAGCACCCTAACCATTCGGTCATCGTTCGGCAAGTAGTAGTAGTAGTAGTTAGTAGTATGAATAACTAGTTTTGCATATATATTTGTTATAAAGCGACAAGTTATTATCATAATTACAGTCAGATAAAAATTATAACATTGAATTAGCAAACAGATTTAAGAAATTAGCATTAAAGTAATATTCAAAATACTGCAATATGCATTCTATATAGCGGAAATTCATAATGCACATTAACGAAATTAAGGAATTTAAAGACCTAGAGTGACCCACTTTTTTATTTTTACCTTGTCACACTCACAAGCTCTGTGCTGCAGAAAATAAATGACGATAGAATTAAAAATAATTTAAATGGGTAAGATGATTTAATGGTTTATAGTGGTATGTTGCTAATAATCTGTCTTATATCACAAAAAGGGCTGGGGTGTTGCATAAGTAAAATTAAAGTAAATAGGAAACAATATAGTTCATGATAAACACAATTACCTCAAATATATTTAGTGGATAAATGTATAATAGTATCGGCGTAAGTTTGCAATTTTTCCCCACTTAATATGTGTTTCAAGCACTTGACTAAATTTTCGTGCCCAGGTCCCGTGCTCCTCTATACAGGGCCTGACTAAGATACTATGAAGAGGTACACTTCAAAACCCGCACTAATACGTGACCCGAGCACAAGTATCAATCGTCAGAAAACGTACGAGTTCCAATTTTTGTGCCCACCATCCCCATTGTAAATTTATATTCGATTAAATATTACAGCTTCGATTATTTACATTTTTTTTTAATTTTACTAGCTATGAAGTGGAAACAAAAACATCAAATTGTCATTTTACATAATCGTTATTATCTATATTTAGCCATGCTAATGGCGAGCCATAATTTATTCACAGATTTGTTACTTTGTCAGAAATAAGTGGTTTGCTGGAATATGCAATAATCCCATAGGTTAAAAAGAGCACCAGGTTTGTTGAGGAATTAATTATCAGCTAAATAACAGAAGAATATCTTTACGCGCCGCATCGCCGTTGCTTCTTCGAATGGTTTACGCAACCGCGTATTATTTCGCATTATTCTCTTCTTAAAACTGCAGATTAGCCTATTCGTCATCGGAGGTATATTCACGTGCCCAGCTCGCGTGGCAACCTAGATAAAGCGGATGTGACGTAGACACCACGGCGGCTGAACTGATACTAATTGCAATAGGCATTTCTAATTATTTATATGATAGGTGGGGGGGAGGTACGCCCAACCCGAACAAAATCTGTCTCCAGAGTTGGGCCAAAGACGTGCAATTGCTGGTTCCCCCTTCTTGGCCGTATTACCCCATTGGAATAATAACAAAAACATTTCGTCTTCCCCTCGCTTCGTTCACAGCTACTGGGTCAGTTACACTTACTGGGGTTTTTCCAGCACCAAACGTATTATTTAAGTGCGTTGAATTATTCTTTTTAGACGATGCGTGTGTTAAAAAAACCTCAAAGTAATTAGGCCTTGGGGGGATATTTAATAAATATACTGTACTATATTTAAGAAAGATTTAAAAAGGACTGTTCAAATACCAAATATATATTACAGTGTTGTGTCTACTTTTTACTATTACGATATCAATTTTTATTCATATAAGTGTAATAGCTTTTTATAACGTTCTTTACTTTTTTAATAAACTACTACACGTTTTAATATTTCTTCAAAATTAGTAGAAGTATTTTAAAATAAATTTATTTCTTTGTAAAGATATAGGAATGGAAATAAATGATACTCATAAAAAAACTGAAGTAGAAACGGTATGTAAAATAATATTAAAATCCGATGGAAAATTTAAGTTATAGATACATTTTGAATTTGTTTCTAGGAAAAAAGTAATTGAATTGATATAATCTAGATAAGTAAGCCTTTATTTTTTTTACTAGTAGAGGTCACATTTAAATTAGGCAGTGATAAAAGAGGACACTTAAGTTTACATACTTATATATATCACTTTTGTGAAATTATTACAGTTTTGTGTTTTATCAATTTATTGGATTACATAGGGAAAAAAACACAAGTCATTAATTTATTATTTAACCCCTTAACGTGCAAGCTCGAGTTAACTCGAGTGCGCCAAACTGTGCACACTCGAGATAATTCGAGCGGCGTTGTACTTTATGTTGCTATAATTTTTCACACTCGAATGCAATCGAGAATTGAAAATAACAATGTGAAAGAAAAAAAAAATCGTTTTATTGATATTTATCATTTACATGGGATTGCAAGCTATAACACTTACTTATTCAGATATACAATAATTTATTAAAGCTTAACAATGGTAACTTATCATTTATAACTTATCTCTTCCCTGTGAGCCGCTTTCCGACAGGGTATTCAAATTCTGATTCACTCATTTTTCAATATATATTTTACTATAATATAATGTAAAATAAAATATAATTGTTAACTATTCTATTACTAAGCTCTGGTTGTAAAGACATCCTTGACTCGAGGCGTCACTTTATATACTTTATTCTTGAGATATGAAACATAAGGGTTTCATATTTGATACCTACGTATCAAGGGATGACACATCATACTGTATATTGGTACACTGCCTACCACCCAAGTGCCCGTGCCATAATCAGGCCCTGCCTAAAAATATTCTAAAAATTAGAAATCATGCCAATTGTGTAAATATCCAATATACTCAAATTTTGATATTTTTTGTACTTTTGTAATTTTTTTTGTCAAGACAACGCTCTAAATTGTGTTTTTTGACGTGTTCCGTATACGTAGTGTTAAGATAAGGGGTTAATATATAATGTTACGATATCAATTTTTATTCACATTTTTTATTCATAGAATATTTTTATTCATATAAGTGTAATAGCTTTTTATAACGGTCTTTACTTTCTTAATAAACTACTACATGTTTTAATATTTCTACAAAATTAATAAAAGTATTTAAAATAAATTTATTACTTTGTAAACAAATAGGAATGGAAAAAAATGATACTCATAAAAAAACTGAATTAGAAACGGTATGTAAAATAATATTAAAATCCAATGAAAAATTTTCTTACGGCGGGCTTCACCGCAATGGATCATAAAAGCGGTTAGGATGAAAGTAATTTAATATAAAAAAATATATATATATTTTTTCTAAGGCCGCACAATAAATACACTGATTCCGCAAGGCAGCACTTTTCTTATCTGTGGTACATTGCTTACTTTGCATTATACATTCCAAGTGTTATTCTAAATATAGAAAAGCAAGGAAATAATTTTTTTTGTTATTGAAACATAGCATTTATACACAGAAGAAATTCAGTTTGACGTTGAGTTGCGAAAAAATGAAAGCGTGGGTATGCAAAAATACTTTCTTGGGAATTAACTTGTTTCACCTAAAATTGTTTTTATTTATCTATTTGAGGTAGTGATATTCAGTATCTCAAATAGATAAATAAATTCAGTTCAGATGTATTTTTTGTTTTATTACAAAGTTACTTTTTACAGTTATAGGCAACGATCATATTACAGTAAAATGATTTTCTGTAATGTGATATTCATACAAGAAATTCAGTTCAACGTCCAGCCAAGGAAAAATGAAAGCAGAAGGAAAACGAAAGTACTTTTTGGAAATACACTTGTTTCATTTTAAAACTGAATTGATTTTATTTATTTATTTATATGAGGTAGTGATCATCAGTACCCAAAATAAGATTTAGAGAGCTATAGAGTTGTAATTTTTTTGCTTTTATTACAATGTTACTTCTTGAAATTTTATGCAACAACGGTAAAATTAATTAATGCAATGTGATATTCATAGAAGAAATTCAGTTCGACGTCAAACCAAGGAAAAATAAAAGTAGAGGTAATATGAAATTATACAAAAATTAACTTGTTTCCCTTTAAAACTATATTGATTTTGTTTATTTTGGTCTAGGAATAGGCAATGCTACGGTCTACTTTTTTGCAACAAATAGGCAATAGAAAGTATGAGATTTCGGCAGTTTTTGATGGTTAGATGTATTCAAGATCCTATTCTTTTATTTTAAAGTTACTATTTAAAATTCCCAGCATATATTAAATTTCACTTTTATAACTTAAATAAAAATATATTAATACATTTAACGAATATATTAATCTTATTCATTTTGAATCAAACTGAAACATTAAAAAATTGTTTTTTTTTTTTTGACCGGCCTTTTTTAAAAAAAGTGTGCATGGTGAATCACAATAAAAGCTATTCCAGAGAGAAAAAAATGGCATAAAATTGATCTTTTGGTAGTATTTTTAGTCATGGAAGCAAACAAAATTTAAGTGTTTTTCAGATACACTTTTGCAGCTGTGGTTGATCAGAAAAGCAATGTATCAAATAACACCGTGAAAGAAGATTTTATTTTTCGATATTTATCTATTACTATATAGGGAAATATGTACGTATAAATTTTACCTATAAAATCCTTTATATAAAAAAATGCATTTAAAATATTTTAGTTAGCATTCATTTAATGATACTCTCAAAATTAAAAATTATTTTATAGATAAGTTATAAAATTAAAAAGAAAACTAAATGAAAAATTTTTAGAAAAAAGTTTATTATTTAAGGAAATTAAATTAATGATTTCTCTTTTGTCTATATTAAGCTAATTAAAGGTTTCCTTTCAATTAACAGGTTCCAAATAAGATCAAGAGGATGTCATTTATCCATTTTGTAAATTATTAACCTAAAACTATGAAACTTTGTACACATGTACATTGGAGTATAATCAATTAATAACATTAAATTATATTTTTATTTTCAATTGGAGAGAGCTTGCCTTTACTAACTTTGGCTGCTACAAAGCTGCAGTTTGTGTTAATAATTTTATTATGAGAGAACCATATAATATATATAATTAAACATTTATTACATAAGACAGCATTTATGATGAGTTGACACATAAATGCATATAAACATTTTAAGCACACTATAACAACTATATTACGGTAAAATTAATAAATGTAATGTGGGTCTACTTTTTGCAACACGAGAATGGTTTTTTTTAAAATTAAGATTAGTGGGATTCGAACCCATGAACTCCGGTACCGAAAGTCGAGCACCCTAATCAATCGGTCAGCGTTCGGCAACTTTATTCGGGAATCGAACTCAAACCCATAGAGTAGGAACCCATATGCTAACTGACATTAATTAAAAAAAAAATTTTACAATCAGTTTGTTCTGTTAGCTAATTTCAAGAATGTTACTTGGGGAATTTTTCGATGAATCATCTTGACTTTTACGCTAGCTCAAAACACACAGGCAGCAATTTAATTATTGCAGAACGATAGCATTTTCCTATTTGTGGCTAGTGAACAGAAGCACACAGGTTTGTGTACATTATAATTGTCGGAAAAACTCCTTTATCTGACATTTTCTGGGGAATATTGAAGGGGAAAAAGAGAATCATATCTATTGGGTAATATTTTGGGTAATAATTAGAATAATTAACACTAGAAAAAATCGCGTTTTTGAATTGCACAAGATATTTAAGCTGAAATCCTTTAAGCTACAGTTTTTAGCGGGATAGTAACTAAAAAAAAAGGGAAAGAATTTTTTATATCTATTTTTAGGGGATAATATAATAAATAATGATGTCTATATCTTTAACACTATAAAATAAAATTATTCAATAATGTTTTTTCAATTTAATTTCTATGTTTATCTTTTGTTTTTTTTTGAGCTACTCTAGTAAACTAAAGTTTATTCAAAAACATTGAACTAGCACGTTATATTTCAAGATCTACTAAAGATAAAATAATAAAAAATGCAATCCGATAATATAAATTTGCTAGTATGTGACTAAAAAATATCACTGGCTATATAACTAAATATAACTTTATATGAATTATACTATTTGTGATTGCTATAATGTAGTTTTGTTTTTAAATATAAAGACATTTGTAAATGTAGGAAAAAATTAACTTTGAATATTAGATTTTTCATTCCTACGTAATCAATAGAAACCTGTAATACCTGTAATACATTGAACTAACGTTATCTTTCAAGATCTACTAAATCTATATAATTAATCTAAATCTGTATCTAAATATAGATTTAGATAATTATATAGATTTCTATATCAATTATATAGATTATTATATAGAATCTATATAATTATCTAAAAGTATATAAAGATAAAATAATAAAAAGGCAATCCGATATTATACATTTGCTAGTATGTGATTAAAAATATTAACACTGGCTATACGACTAAAAAATGACTAAATATGACTTTATATGACTTATACTATTTGTTATTGTTATAATGTAGAGAAGCAAATAAAACTTAAGTGTTTTTCGATTAACTTTGAATCATATTTTTCATTCCTACGTAATCAATAGAAACCTGTAATACATATTAACCTAATTAAAAAGGTTTCCTAACAAAAGAACCGAATTCATTATAATCCTACTTATTTCAACCATTCTTCCTTTTAGATAATAAGTGATAATACATAAACCCTTTCGCTGGTATTGCCTCAAATTGTGGAAATTTGTCTGGCATCCTGTCAAGCAATGGGTTAAGGAAGCATGACAAGAAGTCGATTTTAGGATGCTCCACTACTCTAAATGTAATATAACCGGCCAAAATTACTTCCTTAAATGCCATTCAGTCATAAGATCGATAACAGTTAACTTCATTCGGTGTTTGGTTTGGTTTGGAGTGATACTGAATTGCGTAGAATTGCGCAGTTTTCTTCATCTAATTGTTGCTAATGAGACCGGGACCTACCGCTTAAAGCCGATTCCGAACGGCTACGAACATCCATGCCACTCTTTTTGTTTTTAAATAAAAAGAAATTTGTAAACGTAGGAAAACAAGTTGAACGACGCACAATTTCTCATAAGCATCGCTGTTGAGGTGTATAGGCTCAGGAAACTCAGACTGAGACTTTCAGAGTAACAAAGCATGACCATAACCGCGACGATAATGAAATCATATATGTGTATGTAATCCAATAATTATAAAACTTTCAGAATTTCGGTGCAATGCTTAAGTCATGAATTGCGTAGAATTGCGCAGATTTCTTCATCTAATTGTTGACTCAATTGCTCTACTAGAATTTGAATATGAATCAGTATCATACAAACAGACGTCAAACTACCGATAATCTCTCCTTGCGATGGTATATCCTACATGGACTAATATATTTTCTGATTTCCTGCTTAATCGAACAGAAATTGGCTGGCACTTAACCCTTTTCAAGTTGAACGAGTAACGCTGATACTTGAGTTAACCTATTAATTGAGGTGTATATTAAAAAAATCGGATGGATATTTTATTCCTGCTTAATTTTGTGCTACAAATCAATTAAAGTGTAATGAAATCATATATGTGTATGTAATCCAATAATTATAAAACTACTGGACATTATAGCCCCTATTATTATCACTTGCCCGGTCTACTGGGCACGACAAATCCTTTTTAACTGCACGGACTGTACAGTTAGAGGGGATTAGAGAGGTCACCAAATCATTATTGTACAAATATATCAGCTAATTGAATATTGTAGCTATCGCTGACCAAGTAATATACCTTACCTATCTGCGGTTTTATCAACGACATACCTAGGCAGACATATGAAACCTTCGTAAAACCCCATCGAACTTTTGCTTTTTCCGTGTTTTCTGTTATGTACATGTCTGCATACGCCACTATTATCTACAGTGGTGAGTGTAGAAAATACTGTAAAAAATGTAATCAGTTGTACTGTCGTAGAAAGTCTACATGAAGAAATGAGTACTACACTGTAAAAATAGTAATGATGTATCAAATGACAACTCGAAAGAAAAATCATCTCTGATCTTCAAGGAAAAGAATTAATTTCCTCCTGCCCGAAGTGATTCCCCAGGTATCACAAATTCTGTATTTTTGATTTTTTTCAACCAGGTATTGATTGTAGCATGTAAGATTCTGGAGGGTTACGGGTTCAAATCCTGCATAAGGCCTTCATAGTATGGTTACCATAATATGAAGTTGGTCTTTCACCTTGAAATAGAATCCTTTTTCGAAAAAGAAAGCAACGCAATCCTGAAGTCCATAACCTAAGTAAAATTTAAGTAAAATTTAAATAAACCTAAGTATAAATTGTATACTTTTGACCTGTCTGGACTAGATTCGGGTGACACTAGCAAGTGGTTAAAATACATCAGATAATTTCAACCAGATATTGATTGTAGCATGAAAGATGCTGGAATATTACCGGTTCAAATCTTGCATAAGGCTTTCATGGTATGGTTTCCACGATATAAAGTCGATCTTTCGTCTAAAAGGGAATCACGTCTCAAAAGGAAAGCAGCGCAATCCTCAAGTTCAAAAACCGAAGTCGACTGAGTTTAAGAACAGATAGTATTAATTGATTGTTTATTTCATCAATTTTTGTGTGTTTCTGTGTTTTTCTTTTATTAATTCTAACTACGATTAGATTTTAAACCTGCTCTTACAGTAAGCTTCAAGGAAGGGTTTTGTTAAACGCTATGGTCCTTCTTTTTGCTACATGTTCGCTAATTAGACTGAAGTATATTGCTTAAGGTCAGTTTCAAACAGTTATAAGGATCTATGTTATCAATGTTGTTGAGAGTTGAGAATTATGGTACCGAAAAGAATTTCCCAATCCTTCGACTGTCATCCGACTGCAGAGAAAGGAAAAAATCTTTTAGTATAAAGAATATTAACCTATTATTAATTTAAAACAATCCAACATGTAATTAAAAATTACTCTCAATAATATGTACACCAAAAATTCGCGGGTCTTCGAATATTGAACGAACAAACTCGGGGGAAAAAACGATCTCCATCTTCTCTAAATACACTAAAACAAATAAGGTAGCTACAGATACCTGCCTTTCGGTACTGCGGTTTATGGGTTGAAATCTCGCTGCAAGCATGGACGTTTCAGAAAACTCATTAAACAGTAGGCCCTAGTTTAATTAGCATTTATTTAACACAAACAGTAGCAATCTGAAATAACTCTTTATAGACTATTATAGAGGTACAGATTCTTTTTACCGTTAGAGGCCACATTTCAAATTGTAAATAATAAAGGAGCCAACATAAGATGACCTATATACCTATAAATGCGACATTTTCGAAATTATTATACCTTTTACACAGTTTTATCAATTTATTGCATTATATAAAATAAAAAATATGAAGTCATTTATTTATTATTTAATATAAAAAGCTACAAGAGATTTTTTTAACACAAGTGTAATAATTGGTTATTTGTTAATTAATTAATTTATTTTTATTTTATTTTTTTTACAACTACAAAATATACGAGTAATGTCACATCAAGTCAAATGAAAAAAGTAGAAGTGTTTTTAAATAAGTTTCTTACTGCCTAAATGAATACAATAGAAAAATAATGATAACATTACGTAGATGTAGTAATAATATTAGTAGCATTATTTTAAATAAATGTATTGAATCATAAAAAAACTCAATCAAAAAATATACCACTGGCTAACGAGTAGTCACTGAAACTTACATTTATACAATTCTTTATTTATTTCTATTATTTTCACATTGTCGTAATCTATACAAATGAATATTAATTGATACAAGCTTTTGTAAAGTCCTCACGTTTCCCCATCAGGGCAGTAGTCTATTTCAACCATATGCAGATCTCCGGGTCGCTAAATTGTTGGCAGACAGTAAATAGATGTTTATGATATAATTGTATGTACTACAAAATTCTACCAAAACCAATTTTGTTAAAAATAAAGAATGATAGAATTTTCAATTTAATACTTTATTCAAAAGAAGGCTGTTTAACTGTTTCTAAATCAAAAATGGAATGAGTACATTTGTAATATTATTACTATAGCCTGTCTATAACGGAAATACTATTTTTTCGATAAAGCTACATACTCGTAGAGAAAAATTCATTAACTGTTAAATTGATTCGGATTTTTTTTCAAACTATTCCCGAAGAAAAACTATTCTAAACTATTCTACACTATAAAAAACGTACCAGTAGACTCAGGGCCGCAGCCAAGATTTAGATGTGAGGTCTCAACTGCGCTAAGATCCCCCTTCCGATTTCAATATTTTTAAACTACATAAAAAAATTTATGAAATTTAATAGTAATATTTAATATTAATAATTATCTTAATTTTTATGAAATTCAATATTATATCTAAGATTCCCAACTTCATATAAAATGTTTCAGTAAATGTATAACATAATTTGGAGAAAAATTATTAAAATTTTACAAAATAGAAATTTTTAAATAATTAAATTTTTATTTAAAATTTGAATTTTAATTAAGTTTACAGATTAAATTAAATTTTACATTTGAATATATACTTTTATTTCAATATTGTACAGCAATATAGTAAACTCAGGGGTTCGAGCCTGTCCTACACATCTCCCCCACACTCTCTTGGGTTATGCTCCTCTGTGCAAGTTTGGTTACTGCTCACCGGTGTAATTAAAGATAGTTTCCAAAATTTGAATCAGATATACTGTGTATAAAACTGACGCATAGGCAGGAAATGAACCCTGTACCTGTACAGAGAGTGTTACAACCTAGACAAGTTAGGAAATTTAACAACCAAAACTCATTAAATAGAGAACGAAATCAGGGAGATATGAATAGTTTTTTGCCTAACATAAACTGGATTTCATATTACGTCACGATTGCGAAATCTTTTGATTTTCGTATTGCAGTGCGCTAGTAATTAATAGTAGCAGTTGCAAGAAGAATAAACAAAAAACAAGCCTACAGCACATGCTATCGGGATTTTCCCTCGGAGTTATTTCGAACGGCCAATTTAAATCGCCACGCAAGCTTGTCCCGCCATTGTTACCTATCTAACGACCGCAGTCAACAAAAAAGAAGAAAGAAAGAACTGTGACCACGAAATTCGGATACGAAAAGAAAAAAGAGGGAGAGAGAGAGAAAAAAAATGCTTCTTTAACGATCGGTCTCGCTGATACGTCCAACCCATACCTGTCATTTAGTTTAGTTTTAGACGGGTTTCTCGAAGCGCGTGCCTCGGACTCAAATGGGAGGAAGGAAAACCTCAAACTTGACCGTAAACATCAACCTGCGTATATTACGTCTCTGGCAGAAAACAACAATGGGTATTGCTTCCGCAATCAGAAAAAGGCCCCAAAGGGCTGTTTTTGTGCAGACTCCAAGTCTGCAGAAAAATTAGGATCGCTGCAACAAGATAGGACGATCAACACAAAACAGAATGAAACGTCCGCCACGCAGAACTCTTGATCTATTTCTGATGCAAATGTCTGGAGGACATTTTGTGGACACACTTCGCTGCAGGCTAAGCGAGCAGAGGTGGTGATTAGCATGCACATGGTAAGAAAAAAAACTGCAGATATGATGGCTCTGCGATACGGGCGAGAATTACCATAAACAAATAAACGTTTTATTCAGGTTACGGAGATTTTTTTTAGTTCGATGAAGTTGCCTGAACTCAGTTTCGGCATCTACATTTTAATAGGATTCTAAATTAAGTGTCACTTGCAGGATTTCCTATTATTGGTGTACGTTTTTATGAAATGCGAGCTTGCTACGCCTCTTGTGCCGAAAAAAAAAACATAATACCATTAACATGGTATGGTATTATGTTTGCAATTAAATGTAAAATTTACTTTAATTTTTAATTACCTTTTAATGATTGTTTGCATTGCGAATAGAAAAAATATACAGAAGCATTCATTTGATTTATATTAGTAACACATGCTTAAAACATTAATGATCGTTAAAATTAATTGGCTAAAACCATAAACCATAAGTGTTTTTGTTCAGTTTAAGATCAGATTGTTTGAACTTTTATCAGTATTTCCTTTAAAATCAGCTTTGGTGTGAATAATTAATCCATTTTCTTTTTCACGAAGATAATTTGTGAAATTTATTTCACGTCTATTCGAATTTAACAGGAAATATAATCTAAATCAGGCCTGGCTGCCTCAAAAGGCTCCGTGGATAAAAATTAAATGATCATTTCTTTAATAAAAGATAGAAGTAGCAACGCTTCACGAGGTATTCTCATGAGAAAGGGGAGGCAAGATATCACCAACCATTAGCAGAAGGAAGTTGCATTCATGGTTAGGAAGTATTCAGGTTTGGTTTGGTTTGGTTTGGAGAGGTATGGTCTACAGTTCTGCTAAACAAAGGCTAATGAGACCGGGACCTATTGCTTAAAGCTGATTTCAAACGGATACGAAAATTCATGCCATCAGTAGTATTCGAACTCATGAACTTCGGTACTGAATAGCAGCATTCTTTCCGTTTGGTCATCGTTCGACAGAAGGAAGTCAAGATAAGGCTAGGCGGATATCAGGTTCCGAAGGGTTTGGATTTAAACGTGGTAAATTATCCTTGTAATTTCCCAGATAGCAAATTTAGTTTGCAGCAAACTTTCAGCAGTCTTGCTGTGCAAGCCTGCAAACTTGTAGTAAGTTCAGCCTCACAAGTTTGCAAGTTTGAAACAAGACTGCAGCAAGTCTAAGAATTTTCGCTTGTTTCAAGGTTGTTATGACAAAGTTGCCACAGTTTTACAGAAAAATAGCGTTGCAAAGGAGTGGTAGCTTTATGTTCCATCCAACTTGCAGGAGTTTTGCTACAAGTTTATCTCTTCAAATTTGTTATGACAAGATATTATCCAAAAAAATCAAACTTGCTGCAAGTATGCATGCTATCTGGGTTGTAAACCATGGTTTCTAGTTGATGTGTAGCCACCGGACACGGAGTGAATGCGACTCTTGCGAAGCGACATCAAAGTTCAATTTCATTCTACTTTGACTCGAATTCTTTGGAAGATAACACCACTTGTCCTTTATTTATTTCTCTTAAATCATCTATTAAGATACAGAGTTTTAAACATGGCAAAGCAACTGACTCCATTCTACTACACACTGCACTCTATTTCTAACCTCTTCCAATTTTACCCAGCTGCACTGAACTTCAAGGCGTTCAGATCCAATCCGATCTGCATCTGGTACCCACCTAGGCTAAAAGTTTCTCGATTAGTAGTGCTCTAAACTCTGCATATTCTTTTTCTACCTCTGCACATTCTTTTTCTAGAGGTTGGTTGGGGACACGAACGCCTACTGTTTTGCTACACGACGGCTAATGAGACAGGGAGCTATGGCAAAAAGACGATTGCTAACGGCTATGAACAACCATGAAGCAGTAGTTTCGTACCCCCGAACCCCGATACTGAAGAGTAGTTCCCTAAACATTTTACCATCATTCGTTCTGCTTCCTAGAATTTCGAAGACATATGGGATTCTATATTTCTATAAGCTTTCCAAAGAGCTAACCCTTTCCATAAATAACCTTAAAACGCTATCAATACGTCTAGGAGGCGTTTTATAACTAAAATAATCAACTGTCAAAACAGAAAATGAATTTAATGTGTTATAAATAGTTTTTTACATGAAGACACATATATTAGCACCCTTTTTACTTTAAAATAAATTTCTAAAAATTTATCTGGCAGACGTATCAATTTTAACAGCGTTCTTCAAGAAAAAAAATATTGTAGGATTAATGCCATACAATCCCACTACGGTAGGAAACTAAGCCAATCAATTCGAATAAATGCATCAAAACCAAGAAAATAAATTAACTAACACAGCAAATAAACTTTAAATGTAGCTACAGTGCGCAGATTAAGAGCTAATTAAGCTAAAGTATGTCATGAAACAATGATTTGAGAACCGGAGATTATCTTAATCACAAATTCTAATGAAGGATGTTGACATTTGTTGCTGCTCACTTAAATTTCAGAACCTCTAACACGAACGATTTGTGGGATGAAATTTGTATAATTATTTTGTGGTATAAGGGAAATAAGAAAAGGAATTAATTTCCGGGATTCATATATTCATAATTATGGAAATTAGGACCATGCATTGTTGAAGATCTTACGTATCGATATATAACCAACCTTATATCGCGATTTAATAATTAATTAAACAATTACATTTTGATTATTTATTAAGCTTGTTTTAAGTTTTATTACATCATATATCGTTATGCAATATGCCTAACATAAAATATTTTAGAAAATCGTATTTCAAAAGTATTTGACTTCAAAAAAGACAAAAATTTGACAAAAGTTAGCATTCTTTAAAATAATTTAAAATAATTTACCATGAAGTGTTAGGAAGAAACAAGACGAGCATTTAAGTTTTAATCTGTATGCATGAAGTGTTAACAGGAAAGAAAATACTTGAATATAATTATTATTTTACGAGAAAAATACTAGTAGCTCTGCATTTTGGGACAATAATGAAGATCTATGTTTAATAATTAAGTTTAGTTAAAATTTTTCCATGTCTTGCAGGTCGAATTTTCATATAATATTGCCGCATGAAGAAGCTTCTCCAACGAGCTCAGTGGCCGAACGGTCAAAGCTCGAGATCCAGACCCGACGTTTGTGGTTCGATGCTCGCCGTGGTGGTTGATCCAAAGTACGGATTTTTAATTTTAAAATGTTATTTATTGTTGCCTTATGTTCTCAAACATTCTAGATATTTCTTTAATATGTAAATAAGTTATCTCCGATATTCTTTCGGGTATAAAATCTGATACCCACTAGTTGTAGGCAACTTCTCGATCTTGTAAAGTTGCGAGTTGCTACTTAGCTTCAATAAATTCTTCTGTTAAGTTAAACGGTGTATTCATTGGAATTTTCGTGACAATATATGCACGTATCTGCAGTTAGAAAAGCGATTTCAATAGGTACATAATTCAGCGATCACTTATATTTCGCATGCGCCGTTCTTCCTAGTACAATGTTATTTTCTATATTGAAAACTATATCGCGCATGCTCTGCTACTCTCTTGCGCAAAGTTGTAAAAACGATTTCATAATATAGACAAATTGGCGATCAAGTTATCTCATGCATCTCCTGTTACTGCATCGCAAAATGTCGCGTTTCGTTTAATTTGGATTAGCTACGATCTACTATTTTACTACATTAGGGCTAACGAGACAGGGACTTACTAGTTAAAGTATATTACATACGACTACGAACACCCATGCCGTCAGCGGGATTCAAACCTGCGTACTCCAGTACCGAAAAGCAGTGCCCTATCATTCGGTCACGATTTCGGGCTCACAAAGTTGGGAAATCGGATGGTTGATTTGGAACACCACAATCCACTAATAAGCCATACTAAGACTAATGAAACCTTGATCTAATGCTCAAAGCCGATTCTAACAATGTCAACAACATCCATGCCAACAGTGGGATTCGAACGGACGAAATTCGGTACTCCAAAGAACAGCACCTAGTAATTTCGGCCATTTAGGCATCTAGAAATAGGAAAAGCTATTTATTAATCGGGAATGCTATATCACGCATATTACTCCTCCGCAAGATGCAAGGATATCGTAAAGACGTTTTAACTTCGCATATCGGTGGAGAAGCTTAAATCGATTTGACTATATCAATGTGTACTCCTCGATATGTATCGTTGAACGGAAAATTCAGAAATCGGTGTCACGAAGCAACATGTTATATATCGATTCATCAGCCAGTCTTAATGGAAATTAAGCAAAGGGAAATTTTCTCGTAAGTTACAAGAAAAATGTCAGAATAATAAAACTATAATGAAATTTATTATAACGATGTCAAATACACACATTATGTAAAAAATAGAGACTATAAATGAAATGACTCGTGACAATTTCATTTATTCCGATCTGATATCTTCATTTCCGAAGCTTTCTCGAGCTATATCCGAAATATGCATAAACGGATAAACATTTTGAACATCTCCTCGCCTGTCAGACTAATTGCGGAAAGTCATTATCGAAAAAGCAAATGAACTCACTCTCTCTCTGCGATGGGATATTAACAAACAGGCGAAATATGCGCGACGGAATGGCTTTATTAACGAGCATCCAAACTGTCGATGTTGTCACTCGCTCCCTGTATCGTGTTACACTTTGCACGCTGGAAAAAAGATGATGAGGCAAAAAGGCCTGTAGAATGCAAGATGTTTTTTTCCTTTTTGTCAGGGATGAAACTCCACCCGAGGTGTCGTCATTGAGTTTGTCTCATTGAATCTTACACGGTGAATAACAAACTGCAATAAATGACGGAAGACGGCAGATGGGTGTCACGTTTTGCTAACTTCTTTCTTGGCGTCAGTAAAGGTGTATGTTTAAGGCTCTTACTGGAATTTTTTTAATGTGCTCTAATGTTAGAGGCAGGAAACAGTAGAAATAGATGGGCAGTGGTTATAGAGTAACTTATCGAGAAACCTTTTTTCTGGCTATTTCTTCCATAATGTAAAACGTGAAGGTATCTTCCGTTTGCTAAAGGATGGGTAGGGAGTTGCTCTTCGGTACTGGAGTTCGTGTCTCGAAACACACTGTTGTTTGCAGTTGTTCGAATTTGGTGTTAAGCCGTAGGTCCTGTCTCGTTAGCACTCGTAGCTAATGAGAAAGTAAACTGCTGAGTTCCAAACCATTTCTCGTCCTCTTTTGATGTTTAAAACGTCATATAATTACATAATAGAAGTCACCCGTTCAATACCATTAAAAGGAAATGCTTCCCGGCCTCCAAACTGGACGCACTTAAAATATCTTCTATCTTTTAAAATTATTAGTTAACGAGTAGCGTTATTTTCAGGTTATTCGTGAAACGTTAGTAGCAACGGAGAGTCACTGAGTAGCAGATATAGTCTAAATCAGGGGTCGGCAACCTGTTTGTCTTTAAGGGCGCAGTATTAAATTTGAAAATCACCGAGGGCGCATATTTTACAGATAATCAACAGGTATAAATAGGCATTAAAAAAAAAACAGATTTTGTATAACTTTATTTTGTTGGTGTCATACATAATGATACATATAATTCAGTGTGAAACTTAGGTGTCCATATTTTCAGCTAATTTCTTATAATTGGGTATATATTTAGAGTTTCCGGTCCGTAAACAATTATCTAAATGTGAGTCATTAAGCTTTGTTCGGTATTTTGATTTCAAATATATTTTATATTTGAGAACAAAGACTCGCAATTGTATGCTGTAATGAAGGGTTTTGAAAAAAAAACAATTATTTCGGATTACTTGGTAGTCTTAAATGCACGGTCTACGCGTGGTCTATTCGAAATACGATCACACACTAACAAAAATACGTGCGTGTTATTAGATACGCTCAAGGTTAGCAAACTGCTCATCTATGCACAATCCTAAACTCAACTGACTACTTGCTGTATATCGCCGTTTGACAAGAGTAAGTAAATCGCTCTGGCTATCATACATTTACATTAGTACAGCGAGGGCGCATTAAAAATCGATCGGGGGCGCCATGGCGCCCGCGGGCGCTGCGTTGCCTACCCCTGGTCTAAATGGATATGCATGTAGCTTTCATACGTTTCTGCAAGAGCTTAGAGCCTTATTTGAACGTTATGTAAAGTGTCGGTATACATCTAAATCAACTATTACAGCTATTGTGTTTGGATAGTTAAAAATAAGGAAGAAATATAGTTTTCGACTTCCTTTTGACGTCACTTAAAGGCAGTTTATAAAGAAAACTTATAGAATAATCTTTTCGTAATGAAGAGAAATAACACTTGGGAAATCATATTCCCTAAGAATCCTTCCTTCCTGGTCCCTCCGCATTTCTCTTATGAGAAGGAATTTT
Source organism: Pardosa pseudoannulata (assembly GCA_032207245.1). Lineage (NCBI taxonomy): Eukaryota > Metazoa > Arthropoda > Arachnida > Araneae > Lycosidae > Pardosa > Pardosa pseudoannulata. The sequence continues at coordinate 189,777,158 of CM063498.1, forward strand.
TTTAGCAGTTGCACGCTACGTTTACAAATAATTAGGAGTATTCTATGTAAATTATAATTTGAGAATAAAGAGATATAATCATGCACGCGAAAGCGAATAGACATCACCAATTTTCTTTTCATTTTACATTTCTTGAAAATTCTGAACAAAATTTAAAATTCCCAAAGCGTTTAAATGTAAATTATGCATCAGATTGTGTTATAAAATCATGTTTCTTTCTGGGTTTCTCAAGGTCCCTGATCTGCATTAATCTAGTTCAAAAAGTACAAAATTGTTATTGCTATAAAATCCAACTGCAGAACTGAAACTGGATTAAAATAAGGACACTAAACAAGGTTAACATATCTACTCTGACAGCCCGGCAATACTCCCTTCATTAACCTTTTACTGTCCATTGTTCCCAATAGGGAACATAATATTAATAAAATTATTTAAAATTAAATTTTATCAGTATTGATACAAAAATATTAGCAAATGTAGTAAAAGGTCTACTTGTTTTTTAAAATGGAAGCTATATTTCTATGATTAATAGAAAAATGTATAAGAAATCATAAAAATGGCCCTTTTCATCATTTTCTATAGAGCAGGGGTGGATAACTTCTTTATATATAGGATCGACTATTTTTCTTGAATATGTTTCGCGATCTACCTAGTAAAATCTTAATATTTAACGCATTTAAACATGCGGCTGGTGTACTAATGAGTGATAAAAGTTGGAGAGGGGGTATTAAACCAACATGATAATTTACTAATAATATTTATTAACCGAAAATCTATACATGAAAAAAAAACAGTTGTCAGCACCCCAGAATCGTGTAACAAAATAAAAATTTATTTTCTACTCTATTAATGAGAAGTCTGCGTCTGCATGTCTCCAGCCAAGCGTTCATAATTTGGTGTGTATCCAGATAAACATAATGCTAATGTATCTTCAGTGTGAAAATCAGTAAGTAGGGAACGATGTTTAGTCTTTGTAAACTTTAAATACGAAAAAGCTGATCCACATAAGTATGTGGACCCAAAACAAGAGTATATGTATTCACTAAATTTTTTAATATTGGGATACTTTTCTTGATTGACATGTTTCCAAAAATCGTCCAAGTACTCTGGCTTGTAAGATTAAGTCAGTTTGTAAAGTTATAATTTCATATTCTAGCGCGTTTTTTTTTTCAAAATGAAAAGTTTCAGAAATTTCTGTGGCAATATGTTTTATATTTAAATTCTTTTTAAATGGAAAAGACCAATACTGCACAAGGATGTTAACTTTTTCAAAATCTTTAAATCTGACCTCAAAGTCTTCAATCAACTTTTTAATTTTGGCAACGTATTTTTCCATGTTATAATTACAATTATGTTTTTGTAGGTGATCGGACATATTTGGAAAATGATTCTATATATGCTCTATAGTATAGAGCACAAATTAAAAATTCATATAAATGTAAAAAAAAAACATCTAATGCTTCTAAAATCCGATTGATATACTTAAAACAACTTTAATTTATTAAAAAAATATGAAATTATACATTAATAATCCTAAACGTACGTGGAATAATTTATTAATTATTGATGTTCCCAATTGAGAACAATGGACTGTTGCCGCTATACTGCGACGAGATAATTTCCTCTACGGAGAGCATTTCTTGAAAGGGGTAGGAAATGAAGGGGAATTCCCTAATTTTATGAAAGGGCATTTCAATTCTATAAGCAGTCTAGTGCGTTCGATTCTCAAATATTATTTTGAAAGGTGTTAAATGTATTTTGTCTGTGAACTACAAGTTACAACCGCTCTTCTAAGAATTGCACCAAGGAAAGTTTGGCCTCAACCTGGACCCAAAGTTTACAGCCCTATATGACAGAGAAAAAGTGATGGCCATTTTCTTGTACAAACAACACAAGGTGCACAGTACACATTAAATGCAAGATTAGCTTACGATGAGTGCAAGAAAAAACTGCATCTCTATTGATTTCCAATATATCATGGTATAAAGGTATAAACTCATGTTTTTGATATTTATTTAAGAAAATGTTTTCATTTAAATTTTTAATTTTTAAACTTTATTGATATCTATCCTTAAATTTAAAAATAAATTTTAAATTCATTCTAATTATTTTTCTTATTTAATATTTAATACATACATCATTCTACTCAATTTGTGAATCCAGTGTATAGTCAGAAGTGGCCAATGTTCCCAATTGGGAACATCATGAAAATCGTAAAAGAAAATTTTTTTTCCACAGTTAAATGACTAACATACCTTAACTGAAACATTAGAAGGTAAGATATGGAAAAAAAAAAAACTTGGACGAATTATGCGTTCCCAAAGGAGAAATGCATTTAATGTCCGAATGCGGTTAAAGATCAACACAAAACCTTATGTTTTAAACTCGATTAGCAGCGTGCAGACAACGAGCGTCTGAGAGACTCGGGGCAAAGACCCCATCGGGATTTCCCCGTCCGGGTAGTTGAAGTTTCCCCGAATGCCGCCGGTGAGTCCAGATCCACAGTTCATTCAATCTCACGGTTATTTTTTTGTAAATATTTAGTGAGTTTTTTTTTTCTTAGTATCGTTAAGTTATTCTGGATTTTCCGCATGGATCTACAATTAGGCAAGATGAAGTTAATAAAGATAGCATATAAAGGTTATTTTAATCTCTAAATTGTAGAATCCCATTTATATTGGTGAAAATGTAAGATTGTATAGTTCACAATTTGATAAGACTGGTGATACAGTTCGTAGAAATTGATTTTTTGATTCTGTTGTTAGAGTTTTTAGGTTGGGTACAAAATACCGCCGCACAAAGCTTTGCCTAAATATCACATGAGCAAAATACTGCCCTAAACAGGTAAAATATTCATAAAAGGCTTCAACTTATTAGCTTATTTTAGTAATACGTTAAATAAAATTAATGCTTTCGTTTATTTTTTTTTTCTCACCAGGATCCTTCTCATATATGTAAGGAAAAGTAAACTAAATCGGGAAACTAATGTAGACATTTTGTATAAAATCCAAACGACGGACTTCAGGTATTCCATACACCACATACATGTCTGGAAGCTCTAAGTTCAATGTTACCGTTCTATGTTCTATGCTCTATGCTGACTACTGCTCGAATTCGGAAATCTACAATGTCCTCTCCAGCAGAGAGCATGGAATGGTATACGAACGGTCAGCTTGCAGACATGCACTTACACTATTTGTATTCATTAAGTCCGATAAATGCTTCAATTTTGTATTCGTTATGTTCAATAATGTTTAAAATTAAATTTTGTTTATTAATATTTCTATTACAAAATCTTAAATGCAAGTTATTATTGACTACACACGGTAAAACAAACATGAAATTGAAAGAACTTTTAATATTACAGTCTCATAAGTGATCAGGTGTCATTTTAAATATCATAGGATACAATTTATATACAAACAAAAGCTTCAGGATAAAAGATTTATTTGGTATCACATTTAAACAGATTGTACATTGAAAGTCAATACATAAAGCTATATAACAGGATTTCAGCCTATGTAAATTACAAAAAGCCAACTTATGAACGAGGATGGATAAATCATAAAATATCGATCCCAATGATGAATAATATATAATATCAGATACATAATAATTTTGTAGATTGTTTATAGGACTGCAATCTACCTTCTCTATAACAAATTCATTCCAAGAAAATAAAAAACAAAAATCCACAAACTATTTTTTAACTCTTTCTAAGAAGGACATTAAGCGTTAATGGGTTAAATGAGTTCTCATTCTAAGAGCGTGGTCATCAACGTAATTTTATTAATATGATCGAAACCACACTTTTCTTCCTGAACTTGCATTCAGACATTAGAAAATTTCCTTCAAGAATATATTTCACATACATGAGCTGTAGAGCAGTTGAAAGTGCATCTCAATTTTCGAGCTCAAACTTTTAGAGGAATGATGTCAAATTCTACTTTCGGAACACCCCGAGAACAGTTCCTCAAATTCATCACGTCAGAGGCGACAAACTATCCGTGAACCGATATCGCTCATCTTCTTAACCATTGTTTCGCTCATTTCATAAATTTCGCAATAGGGGCATACCTTAACGTCACGCTGACAGGCAACATGAATGGCAATCTAAGTTAATCATATTCCAAGCAGTCTAATAAATAATATGCCCAACATCTGTCTGCTATAGTAGTGGAACTTTTACATCTACACTTACAAAAAATAAATGGATAAAACCCACACTATGACAACAAGCTTCAAGAGGAGAATAAATTTATAAAACGAGCCTCCAAAGAATTTTTCCCTGTTTGTGTCAAAGAGTTTAGCTGTTGTTGCATTCCATTACAGATTTCGACAAGTCATTTACTTATATTCTTTACAGTCAACGTCGTTTATGTAAGATCATATCTACTGGTCATTAACCGTTAATTGTTTAAACTTAATATTCTAACACAAGTACAAGAGTGGTGTATTTTATACATTGTCAAACCCTTAATTAGTTTACCAGGATGCTATGACGCAATTGTACATTAATGCAAGTATATACGTATTTAGAAAAATTAAAAAGGCACTATTGCATTTCAGATTAAAATACTAAAAAATATTAAAAACTTACTGAATACTAAAATAAATTCATGCTTTAAGTCAGATTTAAGAGACAATACAAGGAAACATATCGTTTAACCATGCTACACATATTAGAAGTTGAAGTAATTACAAAGGTGATGCTAATATTTAGATAATAAAAAGTAAAATGCAGTACGTTTGTCTTTTTTACAACTACAGCACTTTTTCTTTTCAACATAAAATAAGCATTTCCAAATTATCGTTATAAATTTCAATTGGAGTCTAAAGTTTAAGTCCCTCAGAATAAACTGTTTGTATTTGTGCATTCACTTAGTCATTATATTTGCATCTTGCATTTTTGTTGAAAGATGCTGGACATTTTTTTTCTAACACTTTTTCAAGAATGAAGAAATGCTTCAATGTAGGGGAAGTGGGGTACCTTGGGACATAGCCTACCCTGGGACACCTTTATTTTCAGGCTTTAATTTGCAACCAGGAATTAGTTCTCATGTGTATTGATATATGACATTACTCTTCACTTCTCAAAGAATTTTGATGAAGATAGTGCTTATAGGTAAGGAACAATTTCATTTTCTTTGTTTTGAATAACCCAAAATTACATCAATGTGCATTTTAAAAAGTATTTTTGAAGAAAATATTAAAATATTTAAAAAAAAGTGTATTGTTATGAAAGAAAATTCATTTATTATTATTTCTATGCTAATAAATAAATTGTATTGTTAAGCCTAACTGTATAGTAGTTACCAAAAGATACTATGTAAAATGGGGCAGGTTGGGACACACATAGATGGGGACATTTTAAAAAGTGTAAACAAATATCAATTCAAGCAAAATAATTAATATTTTGGTGCCTAATTTTTAATTGATTTAACATGTCAAAATATTAATTTATTAATCTTTTTTTTTTCAGAAAAAAATGATGAGATCAAGAAAAACAAACAGAAAGTATTCTGCTGTAAATGCTGATATGCTTGAAGGAGCTGCAAATATAAGATTTGTTAAAAAATGTATTAACTTGAACAATTTTCAGCTATTTCTCTTTTATAACAGTTAATAAAAATAATTTGAACAGTATTTCGTATTTGTTGTTTAGTGTCCCAACCTACCCCATATAGTGGGGCAGGTTGGGACATTGGAAAGGTATTTTATTTCTTTTATTACTCTTTAACTAAATGAGATATTAAGTAGGTTTAATGTTTATAAGAAGCAGATATGATGACAATATATGCATGCATACTTATTTTTTTCAATTAGCTTTAAAAAATTATTAAAAATGTTTAACTGAAAAGTGTCCCAAGGTGCCCCGGTCTCCCCTACTTTAGAAGTGCCGAAAATACAAAGTTTTGGTTTAGAGCGCTATATCTACTGTTTAGCTAGACCAATCCGAAAATACCAAAACATAAGAAATAATCTAACCATTTTGATCACATAAATTCTTATATTACAATTAGCTAAATAATTTTACACAGACTGAAAATTCATTTAAATATGTGACACGCACATTTCTATTGATGACATGGAATCGATAAATGACACATCTCCCATGACTGACCTTCTTATCACCCCATATCTAGTATTCCACATAAAATATCCACCAATAAGTTCGAAACTTAAAATTAATTTTCACCTGCCTTTGTACAGCTATCAGACTATTCATGACGTCATCTATTCTAAAAACTTCCGGTGTGTGCAATTGTGTCCAAAGAATACCATACATTGCCTACACAAATAAGATTTTCTAAACTGAATGGAAGAAGAAATTGCTGTCTGATGCGACTTTCCAACATGTTCCGAGTATTTTCTATTGGTTTAAGATTAAGTATGGTCAGGGAAGCTATTGGAAGACTTACTGATGTTCAGTGAAGGATTCTCTAATAATTCTGGCTTGAAGTATAGTTGCATTATCGTCCATGAAATATTGGTCACCTACGGCGTAATAAAACATTGCAGGATACATTTCATCTGACACTTCTAGGTATTTCAAGATTGTGTATTCACACACAGTGAACACCAGTGGCCCATTCCATATTAGTAAACATGCCCCATACTATGATACCCCTCCAGAACTTTCCCTAATGCTAACAACAAAAGGTGGGTTTATGGCTTCATGGAGTTCTCGACAAAATTGTCGTCTTTCATTAATGCAAAACATGGTATAGTATGATATTTCTGACCGTATAACCTTTTTTGGTTCTTTTTATTCCAATTTTATCTTTCTAGACGCAGATGCAAACGAACTTCTGGCCTTCTGGGCAGAAGTAGGACTTTTCCTCATAGACATTCGATTACGTAATCCCATCCTCTTCAGAAAAGTGAATGATTTTTAAAATAATTTGTGCTGGATATATAAAAGACAGAAATTATATGTCAGTAATGTAAATAATAAATGAAAGACAAAAAATCTAAAGCGGTAATTTAATTAATATTTTACAATTACAGAAAAATTGTGGGATACTGTTTTGTACTCAGACGATGTTTAACAACAGATACACATTCTGGTTCATTAGCTAGACACCAGGACAGGTAAATTGCACAGAACCTAAGCTTTCCAATCACGTACGTACCCCCCCCCCCTTCACGCCCAAAAAATAAAAGGTGCAAAGTAAATGTATTCGAAAAAAAAAGGTAGGACAAACTTGCACTTAAAAAAAGAGCGTAGAGCACGGCCTTCTTTGAACCATGTCAACCATGAACACTAATTATAATAGCATGTTTTCGATTCCTCAGAAAATAAAATGTTCTTTCAGAATGGTAACTAATAACACTCTAGGTTTAAAAATAATTTTATTTTATTATTTCTAGTAGTACATATTTATAACAACATAAAACTATATACCAAATGAAAAATAAATTCACTATCCCATAAAATATCTTTTGAGATATAAATGCTAGAAACTAAATTTTTATATCATACATAAGTAAATTTTTATATCATATAAAAGTAAAATATGTTTTATTATATAAACCAAAACGTTTCAAAATTTAAAAAAATGACGTTTCAAAATTAAAAAAATTAAATATTGTTAATAGTTTTAAATTTTAACATTAGTTTTTATCATGCTATAAAATAAAATTATTTCTTCCCTTACAGCATACAAAGTATCATATGTTACAAATACGTATCATATAGAGTGTACGTATTTGCAATGTACATGATACATTGTGGGCTGAATGGGTTATATTACTATAAATCAGATTTACAGAGTAAAAACAATAAGCTTCTATTTGATAAAAAAAAATTAGTTTCTAATTTGCAAATTTTAAATGTTATTTTGCAGATAAGTGGATGTATTTTTTTAATTTGTTGTAAGTATTTTATGATTTAATAAAAAGTATTACTTGATGTGTAATTTATACATCATTTTTTTATATATAAAAAAAGTTATAAAGACTAAGCTACAGAAAATAGCACCGTTACCCCAGTAAATATATGGAAATCTGTAAAGCTGATATAAAATTCAGATACCACATCACATGTTTTTATTAATATAAAGTGAAATTATTATGAATTGTGTAAACAATATTGCATAACAAATAGTGTATGTGAATTTTCCCATCTTTTATGTCATCCGTACACCACGTTCAACCCCTAGCCAATCAAAATTCGTAACTTTAAGACAGAAAAAAAAAGAAAAAGGGATATATTTTGCGAATACGAAACACAATGGTTGAATAAATATATGCAATTTTTAAGAAACCTCCTGAATTATAATGGCAAAAAACAATCAGAGATATCAGAACCCCATTAAAGAGCAATGCTACATCACGACAGACTTATTAATGCCCGTATTGTGCTGGATATTGTCACGACGATGCTGATGCTGTTTAAAGAGTAAATAAAAAATTGTCTTCGGTAAGAGATCAGAAATACTAAGTTAAGAGTTATGGTTTATTTTACTTTGGTCATCGGCAATGCTGCGCCGGGGGAAAGAACAATGACTTTCATTCTCTGATGGATGCCGAACAGCTTCGGTTGTTCTTAGCCTTGCTTTCGTCTGCTCGTTGGAGACAAAGATTTATTGGTAAGAAAGTATAGTTGTACCGGCACAGAACGTAAAACTCTTTATCTCCACGAAAAGCGAAATATCTTGAAAATATTGTTTTCCCCAGCTTTTTTTTTTTTGGCATTCATGGAAACGAGATAATTCAGTGAAAGAATTTAGTAGAAAAATTGTACAATCGTGTATATGAACTATCATGGACGAAACCCTAAAGTTTTTTAGTATCAGCCGTAAAATACTCTGAAAATCACGAAATGTTGAAAATTCTCTTGAGTTGTGAAAACGTATAAGATTATATGGTTTAATTCGTAACCTTCTAGTTGGTTATTATCAGGAGCAAACTCAATGTTCACGGTTTTAAAAAGTAACACAAGTAAAATATCTATTTACCAGTCACTACAATAAAATTTAAAACAGTCGTTATCAAGAATCGAAAATTACTACATTACCACGTCAGAATCATTGTGTATCTGGAACACAAGTAACACTTGCAATATTAAATCATTATTTATATTAAAACATTTATCTGATCTTGAATAATATAATTTTTTAATGAACTCTTCTACATGGAATTATACTTGGCAACACAGTTATTTACTATATTAAAAGCTTTTCATTCTTGGACCAAGTACAACTGCCTCAAATTCTAGTTGGTAATCAAAGCAAATTTGGAATTTTTGGATACATACAGGAACAGTGTAGGGCTCAACTATTGTATTAAATCCTAGGTCACCAAATTCGTAAAGTTGGTGACAGCTTTGGCGACTTTGAAGGGTCCCGCATGGTCCAGATAATTCTTTGCCTGAAAAGTTCTTAGGCCCTATTAAATGTGAAATCCGGGCTGGAAAGGCAGTTCGGTTGCGTTTAGAGACAGTACAGAACCCGTGTTATCAAAATCAGATAGTTCATCACGCCTGTGTTCTTTTATACTATTTGATTTATTTACACCCTGTGTAAGCAGCATACCCTGACAGGTTAAAGGTTACGAATTGCTCCTAAGGGTTAAGTCCACCCCCAGCTTTATGAGAGGCCAAACTCGACCGCTTATAATGCTGGGGTTTGGGGCACTCCTCAGCCTCCTAAGGTGCGTTTCATTTGTACACAGATCATAATGCGCAATTCTTCCCCACAATGGGTTAGCCCTGAATACCGTATTTACCTGAAAATATGATCATATCCAAAATTAAATTCTAGCATAATTTTTCAGGGTACTCCTAATATAAACCCTACACTTAAAATAAGCCCTAATTATGATTGTCAGCCATAATTGATAAAATAATGATTCCCACAGGAATGACTTAATATCTTTAAAGCCTTATCCTGCAATAAACAAGATGTTTGAGCCATTATGCTATAGATGTAAGGCCATTTGAGCCCTTAAATGAATGACTACGTTGAAGATAGATTGGAAAAAAATTAACAATGGAAGTTTGTGAAACTAAAAGCTACGAAAAGTTGTTACTTGGGTGAAGAATGAATGCGTGGTATATAGCATCAGGTAACTGTTGCCAATGCCCTACTAGCAAGTTCCATGGATAAGAAGAGTTCATTTGGCAAAAATTTTATTATTCAAGATCAGAGGCTAAAGCTAATAGTTTTAGAGGATATGAAGTCGCAAAAAGAGTCAATATTGAGAAAGTGTTGAGGCAGTTGTGTTGGTCCAGATACACAAATGCACTTTATTTAATTTAGTAATTTTCGATGTCTGATATACGACTGTTTATTAAGTTTTTACCATTGTAGTGACTGGTAAATACAGATATTTTACTCGTGCTACTTTTTACACATGTGATATACAATTTTATTCGTGCATTTCATTCTATTAAGTTGGAATTTGTTGGAACGATGTACCGGAAAACGACATTGCTGTAAATGATTCTAACGTAGTCAGAATGATTTGAATTAATTTTTTATTTTTTCTTGAATGTGAATAAAGGTATTTCCCCACTGAAAAAAATGTTAATTATTGTGTAGGAAAAAAAAACATCACTTTAAAATAAATCCTAGCTTGTCTTTTTCAGCAAATATTAAAATATGGTCTTGTCTTATTTTCGGGGAAACAACAGAATTTACTACTGTTGTAATATTACATTAATACTTTCATACTAGACAATATAAAATATATCAAAAATATTGGTTCAAGATTTTGATGTATCAAAGTATAAGATCATAGACTTTGTGATCACGTGTCATTTAGCCCTCGTGTGCAAAACAGACCGTAGCACTGCAAGCCAAAACCAAAAACCAAAAAAGTGATCACATGTCAATTGACCTGCTAATTTATAAGTTTTATAAAGAATAATCAAATTTCTATATTGGTTTTCATATTGGTTACAACAAACTGTTTTTTCTAGCATTGCTTGAGAATTATCTTATGCAGAAAATTATTAAGCATCAAAATTAAAAGAAAGGGAAAATTTTCGAATTGAGAGAGATAAAAATTTGAGGTAAGATTTATATTCTACAATTTAATGTTATTTGCACTTTTAGAAATAAATAAAAGCATATAAATTAAAATTAGTTTAAAGTTGGTTTTTGTATACAGTCCTTTATTACTTTTACTAGTTTCATAGAGGTAAACTTTCTTGCAGAAGCAGAGCCGTACCCAGGGGGGTGCAAAGGGATATAACTCCAAGATTTTTTTTTCTTAAAACTGAAAAAAAGGGGGTGAAAGAAATTTTTAATTTTGTCTTCCTCTTTTTCAAGTTTAGAAATACCATAATACTACAATATAAAAATTATCTTTAAATATTTCGGTTTTGTGAAAAATATCTTGGGGGATTGGCTGCTACAGAACCTTTCACAAGATTGCAATGTAGAAATTTTCCATATCCATAAAACTTTAAAAATTTTAGAGACTTAGCGAGTTACAACAGGCACAGATAAAAAATCGCTTTCAACTATGAAATATGTATAAAATTATTTGAGAAACAGTACATCAGAAATGCGTTTAAATGGACTTTGCTCATTGTATATCTATAAAAATATTCCTGTAACTGAAGATGAAGTTTTAAATATTTTACGAAAACAAAGAAAATAAATATAAATTTGTTAAAACCAATATGAATAACTTTTTTCATTGCATTGTAATCGAAAATTTTTTAACCTTTTTATAAAAAATTGCAACTGCCTTTTTTCAATCATTGAATGGTATTTTATCAACTTTCAATGATACAGTATTCTATCAATTCTGACAAGTAAAAAATTTTGTTTTCATAATATCTATTATTTTTCTTGAATGGCTATATTTTTCTAATTTTTATAACTTGGCAAAAATTATATTAGTTCATGAATAGTTTTACAATGGATATATTAGATTGATATAATGTATTTAGTTTTTACATAATTATAATACTAAAATAAAGAAGTTATTTTTTTAATTGAAATTATAGGTGCCTATGAGAGAATTTAATAGGGTGGGTCTGAGATAAAAATGTGTGTATGCATGTGTCGTATTTACATATTTAAGTAAACATATTTAGTTTAAAGAACCGACTTTACTGAATGGGGGGAGCTCAAACCCCTTCTGCACTTTACATATGGCTGCCCTTGTTGGCAATGACAACCAGCAAAATTAATTTCTGGGTACGCCACGGTGCAGAAGTAATCGTAAACCTATTTTTTTTCTTACCAAAGTGTGAAAGATGGCCGATTAGTTAGGGTGGTGCCGGCTTTCGCTACCGGAGTTCGTGGGTTCGAATCCCAGAGTGGCATGGGCAGTCGTAGCTAGCATAACGGAATCGGATTTAAGCTGTAAGTCCCGGTTTCATTTTCCCTCGAGTTGCAAAAAGTATAACCGTAGGACTCCAAACCAAACCTTACCAAAGTGTGCATTTATTCTTTTTGACTTATATCTGCCTTTAATAATTCTTAAACTGCAATGTATTTTATAATATAGCTGTTAAATTAATCAGTTTTAAAATTTTCTATAGTGAATTGCATGGTTGCCTTTCTAAAAGACTAATATAAATATTTAACCATAATTTACTTTCTTTTGAATGTGATATAACTTTTGAGACAAAATTAATTTTTATTTCTTAACTTTGTAAATATTTATGCATTTCTGTTCTTTTTCGTGTCAAAAACGGGATAATACCAGCGTTTAAGTAAAACCGCTGAACGAGTGATTTGGAAAGTTAAAAAATCTATCTCTAAAATTTTCATTATAGTTGAGATACATACTTGAGTTATAAACATATTCTCTTCTACCGTAGCCAGATATGCATCTCAAAAGACCGAAAAGAAAAAAACAATTACCGTAAAACGATTACATAAGACGATGATTCTCGCAACAAAGCGTATCTCGCAGTGACATCAGAACAGCATAAAAGAAAAGTGCTACCTGTGAGGACGGAATAAATAAATATGAATGCCGAGTTCCCTATTTCATTGCGATAAATTTTATTGCACTCTGCAGATATTCTTGGTATCGAACGAAAGAAGGGTATAGAGTTAAAGAGATTATGAAAATATTGTCCTCGCTGTCCCTTTTGGAATGCCTATTGTTCGGGAATGAGGAATTCGGCAATTAACAGCCGGCAGACCTTGTAATTTTCCCCGGGAAATGCCCAAACACACAAGGGGCCACATTTCCCAAACGCAGTCAGTCTCTGCACTTTCCTGCCATTGTATGGGCAGCTCTTCATAACTAGCGAAGATCACGAATCCAAGTGGCTAAACACAGTGTCAGAGATAATGCGTGCATTTGCGAAATCGAATAGCCCAATCATAAACCTGACTGATGGTAACTAAGCCTTAAATGATAACCAAACAACGATTAAAACGTATACAAATGGCCTTACTGATTAATTCACTGTCTCGATAATAGCTTCTAGTAAGTGCAAGGGCTTCTCACAAAATTCATGCAAACCACGGATTATGCAAATGTAATCGATGGTTCAACAACTCCAAACCACCAAAAGACAACAGAGTCAAAGCAGCCAAAACATGTACAACAAGGACATTTCATGGTAGTAGTTCTTTTGGGTTCATAATGTTTCTCTTTAACATACTGTTTCATAACATTTAAACACCTAATTAATTTCTCAAGAACCTTTTTGATGTTCTGAGACAACCACCTGGTTTTTGCTTATAAATGACGCATCTTATTTGTTAAAGTCAAACTGTGTCGGCTGATTTCGTTAATATATATTATGTACCACATTTAATTTAGCTTTTATGTGAATATTTTTTCTATTAAATCAGTTCATATATTTCGGATAACGTCATTACATTTTTTGTAGCTGAAAATAACCTGATAAGCGTTTTAAATCGATTCAATAAGATTTAAAAAGATCCTACAGTATTTTTTCAACTTAAATCTTTTGAAAGAGTATTTGAATATATTATAAAGATTTTACGGTAGCACGTAAAATCTTTGTCATTTTGCAATCCAAATATTTTAGCTTTTATTAGCCATTTAAATTTGGACAAATAGAAACATTTGACACATACACTTTCTCTCAGACAAACACGCAAACAAATACATATATGTATATATACACATACACACATATATATATACACATATATACAGATATATATGTATATATATGTATATATATATGTATGTGTGTGTATATATATATACAGATATGTATATGCATATACATATATATATATACACACATACGCATATGTACACACATATATATACACATATACAAATATATAAAATGTAATAAAGAATAATAGGGAAACAGATAAGGATAAAAATAGTTTTAAAACTATTAAAAGTAATAAAACTATTAAAATAATATAAAGTATTAAAACACGTCTAGGCACATTGTAGCAGGTTTGGTTTGGTTTAGAGCGCTACGGTCTACTTTTTGCAACACGAGGGCTAATGAGCCCGGAACCTACTGTTTAAAGCGGATTCCGAACGGCTACGAACATCCATGCCATAGTGGGATTCGAACCCACGAACTCCGGTTCCGAAGGCCAGCACCCTAACCAATCGGCCATCGTTTGGCCATTGTAGCAGGAGACAGTATTTTAAAATATATATATATATAATTATAAGCAATAAGCATACTTTTAGAATATACTTATTGCATTTTCAAATTTAACACCTTATGAATATTAAAATCTAAATATACATGATATAATAAAAAAGGTGAAAAAACATTTTATTAACAGGGTTTATATACTCAACTGGCAGATAAAAAAAAAGAGAAGCACCTACTGACCATATATCATAGTAATGTAAATTAAATTGTTACAATTCTGTATTAATTTTATTCTAAATAATTTTTAAGTAATGCATCTACTGATGCAGATTTACCGAAGTATATACTTTCTGAATACACTCTTTGCATTTTCGATTTTTAATGTATATTATACTATGATGTGAACTTACAGTATAATAAAAATTAAGTTGGTTACCCATTGATGTTACATCAAACTAAAGATTGTAATAAAAATCAAATAAAAACTCATGCTATATTTGCAATAAACAGATTTTATAAAAAATAAATTTTAATTTTATTATCAAATAGCTTTAGTATTAATACTGCTATAAAAATGTGCGATAATATTTTTGCGAGGGAGGTAAAGGTAATACAAAATGTACTTTCCCATAATTTTAAATTAAAAAACAATTCCACATAAAAAAGCAATTTTAAAGACTTTTTTCCACACTGATAAAAGAAGTTTTAAAGCACTTCCAAGTACCGTACGAACCTTGTTAAAAGATCTCGACAGATGCTAATTATAGTATTTTCAGATGCTAATTATAGTATTTTTAACATTTAAATGAGTGATATGTATTCTTTAATTAATCAATGTGTCGGAAAAGGCACTAAAGTACTTTTATAGCTCCTGGAAAGTGTTAAAAACAGATTCCAAGAACTGCTTGCGACATTGTCGAACTAAAACGAAAAAGAACCTCTTTTTTTTTCTCTCTACCATCAATTTTCACTTTAAGTTTTTAGCTGCTTTCTTTTTCCAGGTGGTTTGGTGGCATGCCACTTTGTAAAAGCGGAAAAAAAATCTTTCCGGCTACGTTTTGAGAACAATTGGAGAGTGTATTTCAAAACAATTGGAGAAAGCGAGAAGAAAAAGTAGTTATGTATTAACACCCCATAGAACTCGTCTCAAATGATACCTTAGTTCTAACACAAGAGTTTCACTCTAGAATGAAACTTCGAGATGAGAATTTCAGACTGCCTGTCTTGTCAAAAGCCCCAGACAGACGCATGAAAAAAATCCTTTGGAAATCGGCGTCGTTGTAACATAATAAAGTTGATTTTTTTCTGTGTGTATGTCTGAAGCAATACTACTGTGAATACGACGAGAAAATAACAGCTTGCTTCAGGGACAAAGATTTTTTCCTTAATTTTATAGCCTTATTTGATAAAAGTCTTAACAATACAAGAAAGATAAGAAATTCTGGCAGCATATACTTAATATAAGGCCGTAGCTCAACTTCACAGAATCTAAAAATTTGTTTTCCTCATTTAGTGTTATGGTAAAAACTTGTACACATAATGTAGTGTAACTTATCCGGTCCCTGTTTTAGGTGACACAATGAAGAATCAGGTGTTTCTTTAATAATTTATTTATTACACCTTTGCTGTATACATCATTTCTATATACACGAAAAAAAATTTCAGATCACAGGTATGTGATTAGATACACGTGGGCCTGAGTAGAGAGGTACAATTTATACCTATGCAGAAATATTGGCGATCCGAGGGAAGAAAAAATTCAATAGCTCGCGCGAAAGTTCTCTGATGTAATTAAGTTGACAGTACACTCAATTAGACAAGATAAGTTGAAATAACAAATGGTTTCTTCGAAGAATATCAAAACAGTTATAGTTCCTAAGAGGAATATGCAATCAATTCTGAAGAGGATTATATAAAAATAAAACCCAAGGCATATGGTCTTTTTATCAATCTCAGCAAGAGATATATCCCATGGTGGGATTTTCGCTAGAAAAAACTCTCCGATGTAGAGACTGGTCAAGACGACCTCCGAGTTAGCTGACTCCAGCTAACTCTCAAAAGAAAAGATCCCAATGTGGGATTATAGCTAATGAAACTCTCCGATAGAGAGACTGGTCAAGGCGACCTCCGAATTAGCTGGTTGCTAGCTAACTACTTCTTTAAAAAATCTTCTGTCTCTGTTTAGGGTACGGGCCTCTAAGAGAGGGCTTCACCCACAATTTCATTATTGGATCATCTGGCGATAATCTCCCTTCAACCAACTGGATTGGTCTGGGCTAGACGATCACCGGCCGCAAAATCAGGAGTCTCTGGATTTTCGTGTCGGCAAAGATCCAATGTCAGGCATTTCTTTGTAGTTCCGATAATCATCTTTCTGGCGCTCAGTCTGGGTGCCCGGTTGTCTGGTCTGTTCCGCTAGTGTAGGACACAAAAGTCTAGGAATCGTGGTGCCGGGGAAGACAACGCATTTTTGTCCACATAAGCGAAGTTCATTTCTCAAAGCAAAGTTCTTTGATGTAGACACACCGTTAATCACGCCATTACAGCAGTTAATAGTTTGTTAATTTTGCATGACTTCAGATAGTGCAGGACATTTTATGACTTGGATGATTCAAAAATAAACTTAAATCAGCATTCCAGCAAATCAATGATGAAAGTAAAGATTAGGATTGTTAAAACAACTTTAAAATCCCTATGGGTTCAGACAAAAATTGACCGATGACCTTGCAATACCTTCTAATATAAGAGTCATCTCAGACAGTAAGAAATTTTCGCCACAATGCATGTTTCAATCAAAGAATTCAGAGGAAAAAGCCCTTCACTAGTGAAATAAGTAGGGGGAAACACCTGAAAATTGCTTTGGTGTAAAAAAGCAACCAATGTATTTTTCGAAAACAGAAATTTTTCTGATGAGATCAAGTTTCCAATTATCTTCCCACCAAGAATTCAAATAAAAAAATGATCCTAAACTAAAATTACCGTAGATAAAACATTCTTAAATTTAAAACTCGGGAGAAATGGTATGATTTAGGGCAGAGTTATTTAAACTATGGGTCATAATCTTAATTAGAATTACTAACAATTTGAGTAATTTTTAAAATTTTTCTCAATTTATTGCAAAATTTTACAATTAAATACTTTTACACGGTATATCTGAAAATATATAAAGACAATAGACTGAGAAAAAACGAAAAATTTATTTTGGACGAATTTTAATAAAAATGTTCATTTTACTTGCTTTTCACTTAACGTTTTCAGTTAGTCAAAGGTCCTAAGTATACTAGATCAGAGTGTTTTGGTATCGCATGTGCGATGGACTTTTCTCAGTAGGGACCTTTTACTTATTGGATAGAATATACTTAATGGCTGAATTTACTCAATTTAATTTATTTTCATTATTGTATATAATTTTTAAGTCTGTTACTAATTTAAATTTCTCATTGTCCTATACCTTAAAGTTAAAAATTAAAAGTTATTGACCTAAAACTGCAATATTGTCGTATAAGGAAACTTTGCCAAGGAACTCAGTGGTTCAGAGCACGAGATCCAGACCCAAAGTTTGTGGGTTCGATGCTCGCCATGGCAGTTGATCCAAAGCATGGATTTTTAATTTTAAAATGTTATTTATTATTGCCTTATGTTCTCGAAAGTTCTAGATCTTTATTATGTAAATTAGTTATTTCTCGAATATTCTGTTTGGGTATAAAAGCTGATACCCACTAGTTGTAAGCAACTTCTCGATCTTGTAAGTTGCGAGTTGCTACTTTGCTTCAATAAATTCGTCTGTTAGGCTAAACGGTGAGTTCATTCGAATTTTCGGGACAATATTATATTAACCGTTCGAGTCAAAGAAGCTTTTGAAAAAACACTATCTAAGAATCCCGAAAAATGCAACCGCGATTTATCTACACGTGTATGAAAAATCCCAAATAGCGCTATAGCGCTTCTCTTATGTAAACATTTTATAACGAGGAAGCTACTTGACATACTTCCCGGTTTCTTTTAAACCATCCCAACGATAAAAATCTTGCAAAAATAAATGATGAATCCACATATGATAACTAACTTTATTCTTAAATATAATCACTTAATTAAAAAAACGCTTCTTAAAATACCTATACACCTAGACATCTATATACCTATATATATATACCTATATATATATATATACACCTATATATATATATATACACCTATATATATATATATATATATATATATATATATATATATATATATATATATATATATATATATATATATATATATATACCTATATATATATACCTATATATATATATATATATATATATATATATATACACACCTATATATATACACCTATATATATATACACCTATATATATATATATATATATATATACACCTATATATATATATATATATACCTATATATATATATATATATATATATATATATATATATACCTATATATATATATATATACATATATATATATATATATGTGTGTGTGTGTGTGTGTGTGTGTGTGTATATTCAACTAGCAGTTAAATACAGTCCACAAAACAAATCAGCATGCCGCGAGGGCTTCTTCACGGAATAGAAGGAAAAAAATTATAAAGTTAAATTGAAACTGAACTGACGGTTACTTTAACATAGATGTTAATCAGTGTGTGGTGGAAAGAAACAGACAATATAAAGTTAACAAGCAGCCCCATTTCCATCACACACTGAGCCTCGTTTCACAACACTATCAGAACAAAAAAAAAAAAAAAAAAAAAAAAAAAAAAAAAAACCATTTAACATAAACAGTCTAGTGTAAAAATGTTCTTTAACAGATTCACCGAATAACAAATATATAAATACAAGACTTCAATTACCAAATACAAAATCACAAAAATTTCGAAGTTGTTGCTTAGAATATGGTTTAGTAAATGCATCTGCCAAGTTTAATTTTGAACTAATGTATGACAACCTAAACAATTTCTTATTTACTAAATTCCTTAAAAAATGAAATTTTATATCTATATGCTTACTTCTATGGTTTTCTATTGAGATTTTAGAAAAATTTATAGCTGCCATATTATCACGATAAATATCACAAGATTCTAAACTTAATTTCAGTTTCTCATCACTTAGTATTCCTTTAATCCAAATAAACTCTTTTGCAGCTTCAGTGAGTGTAATATATTCTGCCACCATCGTTGAAAGTGTTATGCATTTGTGCTTAAAAGTCTTCCGTACTATGGGAGTATTATCTATAAGAACTATGTAACCACCCATAGACACTATCATCACGACTAGCTGCCCAATCAGAATCAGAAAAACACTTTAGATTTAGACCTGAAACATTAGACAATTTTAATTTGTAATCTCTTGTGTAAGATACGTATCCTAGAAGGCTTAGTAAACCATGCCAATGTTTTAATCCGGGACTGGATTGAAATTGAGAAAAATATTCAATACATACGATATGTCAGGACGAGTTCTACTAGCCAAAAACACTAAACATCCAATCAAGTTCCTATATGGGAAAACTTTAGAGTAGTCTCGAGCTGTCGCACTATTTGGGGAATCTAACTTAGTATAAACACCATTTGAAATTGGAAGAGTACTCATGGGTATATTAAATTCTGAATATAATTCAGTAATTCTGTTTATTTAGTTTGATGAATATACCATTTATCGTTAGCTTTCTCAAACTCAACTCCTAATAATTTTCTAATTTCCCCCCAAAGTTTTCAGATCAAAGTACTTTCTCAATAATATAACAATTTCATTAATATCAAATTTAGATTTGCCAAAACTACAATATCATCTACATAAAACAATAACACAATTTTATTTTTATAAGTACAACAATTACACCAGTCTATAAAGTCCAGTTTTAATAGCGTATCATGCAATTCAAAATACCACATTCTACCACTTTGGTGCAGACCATAAAGAGCCTTTTTCAATCACCAAACTTTTTCAGGTTTCTGCACATACCCAACTGGTTGTTTCATAAAAATATCAGTATCAAGTTTAGCATATAAATAAGCATTATTAATATCAACATGTAAATGGGACCATTTCAGTAAACATACAAAAATACAAAAAAATAATCCGATTATAGCAAAATCAATTACAGGACTAAATATATCCTCGTATATCTCACCACACTCTTGTAAGATAACCCTGGGCGACCAGTCTGGCTTTATAACATACAATGTTACCAGTATCATCTTTAACGGTGTAAACCCACCGACTTCCCACTACTTTAACATTTTTAGGAGGATCTACAAGCTCCCAGACCTTACGGTCATGCATTACTTTTATTTCCTGATCCATTATCTGAATCCATAAAACAGACTCGTCTGAACTAATAGCTTCTTTAAAATTTCTAGGAAGTTTAACTTCAGCTATATTACTTTCGAGGAGATCCGATACTTTCCCTTCACTCAAGTTACTCGAACGAAAGTCAAAATAAGACTTGTCACACTCAATATTGTTTTCTTTACAGAATTTAATCACGTCATTTAATGAACGAAGACAAACATTCGATATTTCCACTCTGTAGTAAATATCTGTTCTACTACTAGTGGTCCTCGGAATAGCTTGGCGATACAAACCAATTTGTGAACAATGTGTCAGTATTGTACTTTACCCCTCTTCATGCTCATCACTAGCCTGATAATTAACTTTCCGTATTGACGAATTTTGAGACATACAATCAAAGTCATTAGAAACTTTTGAATCTCAGGGCTTGCTAACTTACGGTCCATTACGACCTCCACCACTTTAGTTCCCTCGTCAAAATTGACATTTATGGTTTCTACTATAAGTTTTTCATCTTCCATCCAGTTACGATAACTAGTACGTTGATCATATCCAACCAAAATTCCGGGTTTCGCTTTATCATCTAATTTCTTACGTTTCTGATCTGGAATCCCTACAAAAGCAAGTGAGCCAAAATTTTTGAGATGTTTAACAGATGGTTTCTTTCCGAAGAAAAGTTCAAATGGGGTACGATTGGAATTACCATGACACGACCTATTCCATGCATACGTAAAACAAATTGCAGCCTCACCCCAGAATTTTTTTGGTAGTTTACTCTCATTAAGAAGTGAGCGAACACCTCTTATTAGAGTTTGATTATATTTCTCGGTAACTCCATTCATTTGTGGGCTGTATGGATTAGTTACCCCATGCTTTATCCCACGTGTAGAAAGGAAAATCTCAAAACCGTTGTTACAAAACTCCATTCCTCCATTTGTACGAATTGCTTTTATCTTTCTGCCTAGCATTCTTTCAGAGCGAGTTAAATACCTAATGAAAGCGTTAGAGGCACCAGACTTTTGCTTAATGGGAAAAACTGTCACTCTTCTAGAAAAGTCATCTATTATAATTAAGTAATAGATATCTCCACCTAGAGTGATGTTAGGAACCTCACCCACATCCATATGTAACAACTCTAGTGGTGCAGATAATCTTACGGCCCCAATCTTTTTAAATGAGGTACGCTTGGCTTTCGAAAACTTACATATTTTACAGTAATCAAAAGGATTTAATTAATGCGGGAAAACCCCCTCACACTATTATTTTTACTTGTATTTACAATATATTCATAATTGATGCGACAATATCTCTTATGCCATAATTCTTCTAATGAGAATGTTTACATTTTCTAAATTGTTTCCTACTTCCTCACTTTGGTAGGTATTTAAATAACGATTAGGTCTGAAGAAATATAAGTTTATATTATGCCTTCGTTTAGCAAAAAATAGTAAGTTCCATTTATCATCAAAAAACTTTAAGTAATCCCTCATCACCGACGAATTTATTACCATCTTCTTCTAATTTAGATATCGATAACAAGTTTCTTCTAATATCAGGATTATATAACACATCCTTTAATAACACTTCCTATGTTTACCATTTAGTAATAAACTGCACAGTACCTATTCCACTTATTGAGCTATGCTCACCACCCACGGCCATAGACATTTTTAAGTTATTTACAGGCCTTAATTCAAAATAAATTTTTATCTTTACAAAAATGAGAAGTTGCACCGCTGTCTAATACCCAAAAATTTTCCAAGTCAGATGAATATGTATTGTCAAAACTTCTACTAAACTGTTTCAATGAGGGGGGGAAACACACGAGGAGGCTCTTTAGCTTTACACTTATTTTCCACTTATAACAAGAGGATTTCTTATGCCCAATTATTCCATAATAATTACATTTCCCTTTAAACTTACACTGTTTAACATTAGAATCAATCTTTGTACAGGGAACATCACCTAAATTACAAGATATAGTCTTACCGGTTTGTTGGGATTTTACCATCACATCACAAACTGGAAACTGTCCAACGTAAGCAACAGGTAGATTGTTCGTACTGTGTACTCTATACATTTCAGAAAGGCGGTTGGCCTCCAGTAGAAGTTCTTGTTCAATTTTATTCGGTGCGAAATCTTTATCAGACCACCTGCAAATTTGTTGAACTATAGGGTTAAACTCGGCTGGTAGGCTTCTAATATACTGGAAACCAATATATAGATCTGACAGTGTGTCCTGCCTCTTGCAAGTTCGACGCTGCTTCTTTTACACGACAGATAAAAAGTCCAACAGTCTCTCCAGCTTGAAATTTGATACCAAAAAATATATTTAATAGTTTCATTAGACGAGCACGTGTATCGAGTTCGAAATATTTGCAAAGAATGTCCCATGCCTTTTTCCCGTCTTTAGTTTTATCCAAAAGTGGTTTGAACTCATCGGAAACGCATTGATAAATTATAGTATAGGCACGTGTTTTCCGTAATTCTAGTTCATTTCTTTCACGAAACGTCTAAAGTATATTTTCCTTCCTTAGTGTCCTTCACATCTTCATCACAAATAAATTGCCAGCTACCAATGTTCATAAGACAAACCTTCACATTTTTCTTCCAAACAATCCAGTTCGTTAGAGTCAACAACGGAACTCCGGGAATCTCCATTTCCCCACAGGAAAATTAAACATTTTCAAGGTTCAGGTTACTGCCAAGTGCTGGGCCCATAACCACTACTGTAAATATTTTATAACGAGGAAGCTACTTGACATAGTTCCCGGTTTCTTTTAAACCATCCCAACGATAAAAATCTTGCAAAAATAAATAATGATGAATCCACATGTGATGATAACTGACTTTATTCTTAAATATAATCACTTTAAAAAAGGCACTTCTTAAAAACATATTATGTTTAACAAAAAAGAACAGGCATCTTCAATAAACATAAAACATATTGAGAAACGAGACATCTCATAAATTTCACCGTGTTGTTGTTACGTAGATGTTGGTGGTGGTGATGATGATTTAAAAATAATAATAATTTATTTATTTATTTATTTATTTATTTATTTATTTATTTATTTTTTTTTTTAAATTTTTTTTAAATTCACCACCACATCTAGCATAACGAGCGACCTGCCTTTATATATATATATATTCAACTAGTCGTGAAATACAGTCCACAAAACAAATCAGCATGCCGTGAGGGCTTCTTCACGGAATAGAATGTAAAAAATATAAAGTGCTGTTTAAATTGAAACTAAACTGACGGTTACTTTAACATAGATGTTAATCAGTGTGTGGTGGAAACAAACATAGACAATATAAAGTTATCAGATAAATCCCAAACAGCGCGAGTCCAAGCACTTCTTTTATTTTATATTCTAAACATATACTTCAATATTGTATTACTATTGTAGTAATGTTACTACAGTAAAATGTATTATTTACATAAAAAATGAGCTGTGTGATATACTTGTGTTTGTAAATCTGAGCACGCGTTTCTTCGACAGTCGATGGAACACCATTAGTGGTTCACAACACTCGGAATATGCTGGGTTTTCTTGACATAAAGGCTGCTACTCACAGCGATCATCTACACCAGTGGTGCGCAAACTTTTTTCGACTGCGACCCCTTTTGTAGAGAGAAAATTTTTGACTACCCCTATAGGTAAATGTTCACAAATACGATTTCGCGCATTTACGTTTCATTGAATAAAAACATCGTCATATTTCACTCATATTAATTTTTTTTATAATTTTAATTAAATACTTTTTGTATAACAAAAAATCAGTAAATTGCCTTTTAATGAGATGTATGTGGCTGCAAGTTTCTGTTTATCTCATCGATGTTTGGATATATGTTGCTAATTGCAATTCGCATATCATCTTCAGGGTTTAACCTTGAGCGGTATTTAGTTTTTATTGAAACTAGGGCCCTTACTCTGGGAGTTGCGGTTCGTACCGCAAGTGCGGTATGACGTAGTCGCGGAAACTTGGCGTAACGATACCTAGTTGCCGCAACTAAGCTCAAACCGTACTCTGGGAGCACGGAAACGAAGGTGCGGAAACTAGCTTACTATCGAGTTTGAGAAATAAATCCCGCCTTTGGGCTGGGCTTATTTTAGAGGCGGAGTTTAATGGGATCTTCTACTTTGCACCATTTAAACCAATCAGAAATTTAGAATTATAATTCTGATTTTCAGTTTCGGCAACAGCAATGTTTGTAAATATAAACAAATAAATAATTCGCATTTTTCTTTGCATGCGTACGGTATTGATAAAAGTGGCATCCAAATCTCAAGAGTTTAAATCGAAGAGATTGTCTCACGGAAACTTTTACCCATGATTAGTTTTATGGAGCATTATTATATACAGTATGGAATTTTATTAAGCATATAGAGGCGCTTTCCATAGGTTTGGTTTGGAGTGCTACGGTCTACTTTTTGCAACACGAGTGCTAATGAGACCGGGACCTGCAGCTTAATTGACCTGCAGTTGAATTTTCTGGGTTTCTGCAAGTTACATTCTCTTACAGATATATTTTATACATTACAATTAGATGGAATGCATAAAAATGATGTAACTGATGAATATTATGATGTAAATATTACTGCATTGAGATCATTGATAAAAAACTTGATAAAAAGTTATATTTGTACTGAAAAAACTGTAAAATGATAGTTATTCCATCAAAATTTATCATATTACTACTATATATCAATACCTAAAATCTAAACATCAATGTTTTGTTTTGAACACAGTTATTAAAATATATAAAATGCAAGAAATTAAAATTTGAAAATCACAATATGAAAATTATGGTTATGATGAAAATAAAAGATATAAATATGATGAAAATTAAAGATAAATAATATTTAAATCATACTTTGATAGTATTTTAAAAACATTTTTATTATATGTAAACACAAATTTTGGGTTCAGACTAACATCACAGGTATCCATGAAGATTGTAAATTTTGTGCTTAAAATATGTAAAATAAAAGCCGAAAGGGCTTCGATCTTTTTATTACTTAGCATTGTTAACAAGATTTCTACTAGTATGAAAAACATAAAATATAAGATAAAAACTGAAGATACACAATATTTACATCATACTTTTATACTGCTCTAAATTCAGCATTAATATATTTAAAAACAACTTTTTAGTTCATACTTTTAATATCAGTGGTATCCGTGGAGATGGCATGGAATTTTCTACATTTTGGCAAAACAGGCATACTTTTCCTAACTGAGCTATATATTCGTAACTCAAATAAGCCGCCATGTTTTCTTACTATCGGGAAGTTCTCTCTACCAAATTTGCTGCCGGAAAGTTTCCGCAACCTGCAGCTATCGGTAACTTTCCGCATGTAACCCCAGAGTACCGAAGTATCGTTTGCTCTCAAAATTTCCTCGAGCTGACGTCAACTTGACGTCATACCGCACTTGCGGTACGAACCGCAACTCCCAGAGTAAGGCCCTAGTTTTCTAAATCCAGTTTCACATAAATACGTTGATGCAAATTGTATTAACACTCTGATGACATTCTTGCATAAAACGGGATATTGTTTTTCCGCGGATAGCCAAAATTTTTGGCAAGGCTGTGTGTTAAATTCATTTCGAAGAGTATAATCACTAATTAGATCTATCAATTGCTCTTTCTCACTAATTTGAAGAGTTGAACTGTATATGTCAAAGGAAAATGGATCACGAATCCAACCAAGATCGTTTTTAGGAAAATCCTCGAATCTTCTTGAAGCATTTTTCTTTAACTTTTCAATGTGATTGGAAATGATGTGTTTAAATGTAAATATATCTATATTATTTTCAGCAGCATGCAGGGATAATGCATTTCATAAAAATTTGGTGACCCCCAAAAAACTAATGGCGACCCCCCACAGGGGTCGCGACCCCTAGTTTGCGCACCACTGATCTACACCACTAGATTACCTAATGACATCACTAGAAGCGGATTTTAGCACGTTGGGTTACGTCGAAGGTGGGAGCTTTTGCTACCCTGGAGGAGCGTTTCGTCATGATGACGTAGCCAGTCGAAAAAAATCGACAATCGATCATTTAGAGACCCTGTGAGTAGCAGAAAAAATTAAACAGAGTGATCTCGCTGCTTGGGATTCAAGCGGCTAAGGGACAATTGAGAAATTGGCTATTTCACTCACGCGTGTGTCCGATTTGCGCGATACTTATACGCTCTAACACAATTTCTTCAAATATTATGATTTCCCCACACCCTAATATTTAAGAAACTCTGGTTTACGGGGAATAGGATTTCTGATGGAATAAAAAAAATGGGAATTTACTGACACTTTAATGAAAATTTGATGTGAGAGTCGTAGTAGCTCAGTAGGAAAAGGCATTGATCTGTAATCGGAGGGGGTTTGGAATCGGCTTTAAGCTGTAGGTCCCGTCTTATTAGCAGTCTTGTTGCAAAAAGTAGACCGCATCATTCCAAACCAAACCAAACCTAATCGGAGGGTTGCAAATTTGAGGCTCGAGCCAATCACAGATTTGCCTTGTTCCTTAATAGCGGTTGGGGCACATAAAATGAGTTAGTGTTCCAATATCCTTCGAGTTCTGAACTAACACCTGGGGGGGAGGCTAACCCTATGACCTTCTGCTTGGTTCGTGCTTATAAATTACGAGGACCCACTTTGTTTGTATTGTACGAGGAAGTACTGATGGCCATCTATATAGAATTCCCTTAATAAAATGGCCAACAAATATCTAAGGCTTGGTAGTGTTGAATGCTCTAAAAACAAGCGCCAAAGTATTGGGAATAAAAAATTAATAATAATAACATATATTCATGTGTTGTGTCATAATGTATTAAGCGATGGAATATTTGGTTGGATTTGAATTAGAACGCTACGGTCTAGTGTTTTGCAACATAAGGGCTACTGATACCGGAACCTACTGATTAAAGATGATTCTGAATAACCAGGGCCGTATCTAGGTCCTTTAGCGCCTGTGACAAAAAATTGGTCTGCGCCCCTACTACCTTGCATATCGAGAAAATATATAAACATTTATTTTTTTCTATATTATACACTCAGAATGAACTCAAATATTTTGATAATTCTTAAAGGGATACTAGTATATTAATTTTAAATTTTTTCTTCTATTTTTATAAAACATTAATGTATTATAATAACATAATATTTCTTTAAATCTTTAATTTTATTATTATTTAAGAGAATGAAGTTAATTATTTGAATGACAGTTAATTATTTTGCCAGGTGTAAGTATCATCAATGCCTATGCTCGCAAGGGAGTTCATTTTAATCTGACGTCAGTAGATATTTCTGTCCTTTCCTTGAAAATTTAGTTTGTAAAACAAAAACATAAACTAGCGTACAGTTTTATACTCTTCTTTTTTCTCTGAGAAGAGATGCATTTAAACAGAATTGTTTTGCCTAGAACACGAGGCTTTATTAACACAATTTAGAAAACCCCGCAGAAAATTAAATACCAACGAAATAGAAACTGCAGTGCTTATATGTAAAAAAAAAAAAAACTATTACTAATCCTTGCTACTTCAAAATCTTTTTTCTCGAGAATTACAATGAAAAGTTTCGAAAGAGGACTAAATGTAAATGAAACTGAGGAGAGCTTTTGTTTTTCAGGTTATGAAAGTTTTATAAAAAAAAAAACTTTAACATGTTTGTCAAAAAAAGAAAACTGTAATTCCCCAGTTTCATTCATTTAGTGTTACTTTAAATGAATAGGAAAATACTAGCCTAAAATGATATAAAACTCAAAGCTTGAGACAAAGCGGTTGAAATAAATCAAGTTTTCTATTATTTCTCTCACCTCTGGTACCGATAACGCAGAGTAACATAAATGATTCATGTGACTGGGTGCAGTATAAAAGTATTATAAGTCCAAAAGACTTTGTTAAAAACATCTATTTAATATTTAAAACAAGACATAACTATGTTACTTACAAAATAAAGTAATGTAAAATAAAGCACTGCTGTAAGCAACACTTACTACAGCTAACAAAATCATCACCGTGTTCACATTCAATTAGCCTTCCCCCTTTCAACACACTACACGGGCTTTTTATACGGCAGTGAAACTCCGCAGCAAACTAAAAAATTGCAATGAAATAAATTTGCATGAACAGTATTTCATTTTGCTGTGTTTCAAATAAAATAAAGCTGAAAGCACATTTGGATGGAAAGAATACAAGTGAAAATAGAGCCAGGCTCTTCATATTGCTAACAAGCTTTTAATAAAAAAGGTTATACATGCTTTTATTTTTTCGAGATTTTATTACTCATAGAATAATAAAAGCCTAATTACTCGATAACGTATAATTCTTTAAAAGCAACGGATTTAGTTTGCTATTCCATTTTCCGATGAAAAATACACAGAGATCTCGTGTTATAGCGAAACATTTTCAACCGATTTATTTTAGTTCAGTTTCAATGTGTAAGATCTCTAACGAGTTGAAAATGTTTCGCTCTCACACCAAAAATCCTCACCTTCTCCATCGGAAATGAAATCGTATACTGAATCTGTTGCTTTTACAACATGTACAGGTTGACTTGGGATAAAGCCTTTAAACAAATAAATAAGCAGTAACAAAAATTTTTAAGCATTGATAAACAATATTTTATTTAATCTCAAAAAGTGCCTAAATGTTAAAGTTTGGAAGCGTTGTAATTTTTAAAAATGTTTATTAAGCTTGATAAATATTTGAACAAATATCTATGATAAAGTGCTTTTTAAGTGTATTTAAATACTTTATACACATAGTTTGTATTTTGCTGTTGTCATAGCAAATTTTATAAACCATTTTAATCCATACTATTTTTACACATTACAGTATATCTTTTCATACTACCTCCAGTATGAAATTATCATTTATTAGCTTACTATGACTTAAAATAGCTTTTTTAACAACAAAAAAATTATTTCTTTACGTAACTATGGAAACTTTTTAAGCAAGTTATTAGTTTAAGTAGCAATTTTTAAATATTTAGAAGTATTCACTAGTTTCTGCTATGACTGATCAATTCTAGGTCAAATCTATCCTTGAAAAGTGTTGTTCAAGTTCAATTAAATACTTTATGCATTAGTTTGTCTTCTGCTTTTGATATAGTAAACCCTTTTTATGTTTACACTTTATATCTTTTCAAACTATCTTCAGTATAACCAAACAAAATTATTTCTTTACGTAACTATGAAAACTTTTCTAAGCAAATTATTAGTTTGAGAAGCATTTTTGTTAAATATTTAAAAGTATTTGCTAAGATTCTACTATGAATGATCAACTTTTGGTCCAATCTATCCTTGAAAAGTGTTGTTCAAGATCAATTAAATACTTTATACATTAGTTTGTTTTTTGCTTTTGATATAGTACACCATTTTTATGTTTACATTTTATAACTTTTCAAACTATCTTCAATATGAAGTTATCATTTATTAGTTTACTATAAATCAAAACAACCTTTTTACATAATTGAAGGTATTCCTTTACTAACTAATACACTTTTTAAATATTTAAAAGTATTTGCTAAGGATCTACTATGAATGATCAACCTTTGGTCAAATCTATCCTTGAAAAGTGTTGTTCAAGTTCAATTAAATACTTTATACATTGGTTTGTTATTTGCTTTTGATATAGTACACCATTTTTATGTTTACATTTTATATCTTTTCAAACTATATTCAGTAGGAACAAACAAAATTATTTCTTTACGTAACTATGAAAACATTTTTTAAGCAAATTATTAGTTCGAGAAGCATTTTTTAAGCAGTTAAAAGTATTTTCTGAGATTCTTATATGAATAATCAATTTTTGATCAAATCTATCCCTGAAAAGCGTTGTTCAAGTTCAAATAAATACTTTATACACTGCTTTGTTATCTGCTTTTGATATAGTACACCATTTTTACGTTTACATTTTATATCTCTTTAAACTATCTTCAGTATGAAGTTATCATTTATTAGCTTATTACAAATCAAAACAACCTTTTTACATAATTAAAGGTATTTCTTTACTAACTAATACATTTTTTAAATATTTAAAAGTATTTGCTAAGGTTCTACTATGAATGATCAATTCTAGGTCAAATCTATCCTTGAAAAGTGTTGTTCAAGTTCAATTAAACACTTTATACATTAGTTTGCTATTTGCTTTTGATATAGTACACCATTTTTATGTTTACATTTTATATCTCTTAAAACTATCTTCAGTATGAAGTTATCATTTATTAGTTTACTATAAATCAAAACAACCTTTTTACATAATTGAAGGTATTCCTTTACTAACTAATACACTTTTTAAATATTTAAAAGTATTTGCTAAGGATCTACTATGAATGATCAACCTTTGGTCAAATCTGTCCTTGAAAAGTGTTGTTTAGGTTCAATTAAGTTCTTTATACATTATTTTGTTATTTGCATTTGATATAGTACACCATTTTTATGTTTACACTTTATATCTTTTCAAACTATCTTCAGTATGAACAAACAAAATTATTTCTTTACTTAACTATGAAAACTTTTTTTAAGCAAATTATTAGTTTGAGAAGCATTTTGTAAATATTTAAAAGTATTTTCTAAGATTCTTCTATGAATAATCAATTTTTGGTCAAATCTATCCTTTAAAAGAGTTGTTCAAGTTAGATTAAATACTTTATACATTGGTTTGTTATCTGCTTTTGATATAGTACATCATTTTTACGTTTGCATTTTATATCTTTTCAAACTTAATTTAAGGAGAAAGATTCTGAAGACGTGCATAAACAAAATAAATTATGTACTGGATAGATGAATGTATGAACAAACAAAATTATTTCTTTACATAACTATGAAAACTTTTTGAAGCAAGTTAATAGTTTGAGAAGCATTTTGTAAATGTTTAAAAGTATTTGCTAAGATTCTGCTATGAATCATCAATTCTAGGTCAAATCTATCCTTGAAAAGTGTTGTTCAAGTTTAATTAAACACTTTATGCATTAGTTTGTCTTCTGCTTTTCATATAGTAAACCATTTTTATGTTTACACTTTATATCTTTTCAAACTATCTTCAGTATGAACACACAAAATTATTTCTTTACGTGACTATGAAAACATTTTTAAGCAAATAATTAGTTTGAGAAGCATTTTTAAAATAATTAAAAGTATTTGCTAAGATTCTGCTATGAATGGTCTTTTGGTCCAATCTATCCTTGAAAAGTGTTGTTTAAGTTTAATTAAATACTTTATACATTAGTTTGTTTTCTGCTTTTGATTAGTAAACCCTTTTTATGTTTACACTTTATATCTTTTCAAACTATCTTCGGTATGCAATTATCATTTATTAGCTTATTCTATCTTCACTGTGAAATTATCATTTATTAGCTTACTATAAATAAAAAAACCTTTTTGTATAATTGAATATTATTCCTATACTAACTAATACATTTTTTAAGCATGTTATTAGTTTGAAAGTTTTTTACAATCTTGAAAGGTATTTGTTAGGCTTCATCTGTCATTAAGCCGGACGATGGCCAATTGGTTAGGGTGTGGGCTTTCGGTACCGGAATTCGTGGGTACGAATCCCACTGTGGCATGGATGTTCGTAGCCGTTCGGAATCGGCTTTAAGCTGTAGGTCCCGGTCTCATTAGCCCTTGTGTTGCAAAAAGTAGACCGTAGCACTCCAAACCAAACTAAATCAAACCATCTGCTGTCATTAACTTTAGATTAAACCTATCCAGGAAAAAGTGTTGTTTAAATATTTTATACGTATAATTTATATGCTTTTAATACGGTATACCATACAATATCCTTTCTCCATATTATAACTCACTGAAAACCACACCTTTTCAAAGGAAAAAAAATGTTTACATAACCATGACAATTTTTAAAGAAAGACAAAAAGATTGTTTCTGCTTTATACTGTAAGAAATCTCGAAAAACAGAATCTTTTTCCCATCCCTTTAAGCTATTAAGTTTCACATCGTTACAGGAGAAAATAATTGTAAAAGACATTGATGCCGTAAAAAATAAGGGAATTTTTTATATGACGTCAAAACTGATGAGCATATTCATCCATTGAAGACTATCATTATCTACCATGTTTCAATTAGAGGAAGCCATTTTCACTTAGTTGATTAATTCCAGCATATTTTAGCATATGAAGTTTAATAAAATGATAATTTTTTAAAAAGACTTCCAATTTTGGTACTTCAGTTATACAGTACATAACTTTTTTTTTCTTATGCACATCTTGAGAATCTTTATCCTTAAATGTATATTTAGTATTAGTTTAAATACGAATAGTTTTTGAAATTTTATTTTTTAATTTAGACGTATTTAATTGTTTTATGCAGGGGAACTTTTGTATTTGGAACCTATTTTTAGGTTTTATTGTATTTTTCCTGTATTTTGTAAAGAAAAAATATCTAATGAATTTTTTGGATAAGTTGTTAGTACAAGTAATTTTATTATAACCGTTTTGAATCTGACTGATGCCATGGATGTTTGCTTTAAGCTTAGGTAATGAACAATAGGTACTGTCTCCATTAGATTGAAAAACCTTAGACCGTGGCTAGTAACACTTCATTGTCCTAATATGGGTAATCAATTCAAACAAATTTTCTCTTACCCATATGTCATACAAATTACGCTTTGCAAAAATAAATAAATAAATAAATAAAATAAAAAATAAAAACTGAACTTCTAATTTATTTTACCTCCTGTATAATTTTTAATTAAGAAACGCGATATTACTATGAAGATTGCAATGTAAGAAAACATAGAATATTCATGGGGAGTGAAAAATTAAACACCCAAATGTAGAGTCAATGGAAAATCGTTCGATCGGGTAACTGATTTCTGGGGGGGGGGATAAGTTAGTTAAAATGAAGCTTTATACTTCTCTTTGAAGTAGTTTTTGAGTTACTAACGGCTTTTCGAGCGCTAATCTATTTATCATATAGATGGCAAAAATTGACACATAAAAAATCAACTATTCTTCAACAGGAAAAGGAATTCTAAATTGAATTAGCTGATTTTCCAAGACGTACATGTTGACAGGTGATAAGAACTTTAGAGTAATGGAATACTTGGTGATTTGCTCATTGAGCATTAATTGTTCAAAACAAAATGCATCCTGGGTCTCATTAGCCTTCTTATATCAAAACAGAAGACCATAACGATAATTGCTTTATTCGTGTCTTTGTATATCTGGGAAATTGAAATTACTATATGCAGTTAGATTTGACAGATAATTAACAATTT
Source organism: Pardosa pseudoannulata (assembly GCA_032207245.1). NCBI lineage: Eukaryota > Metazoa > Arthropoda > Arachnida > Araneae > Lycosidae > Pardosa > Pardosa pseudoannulata. The sequence continues at coordinate 189,811,232 of CM063498.1, forward strand.
ATTTTTAGGTAATTAATCAGTGATTAGATCTGAAAGGGACTAAATACAGGTATATATAAATTATCACTGATCATGTATTAATTATGTAATGTAGGTGTAACATGAAACTACTTCTTTAATGACTTTTGTAAAAGAAATTTTTAAAAAATGAACAAAAGTTTTGTTTGCTATAAATAAACAGAAGTTCATCTAATGTTTTTATACCGTGGGTTAAAACAAATCACTTTCTTTTTACTCTAAATAAAAAACCCTTTTTTACCTACAAATAAACGCCATTTTTGTTATAACATCAACTTCAGAAAAAAAATTCTAAACTCTCCAGGAACAAAACAATAACGTTGCCATTTTTTGAAACACAAACTTTTAGAAAACATAAATAATATAATAATCACAACTAGTAACTTTAGAAACCAATCACAAAATATAATGTAAGGGGGAAATATTAGAGTCAAAATATTTTACACCATGGATGATTTTAATTTTGTCACGAGTTTTCAAATGATAATCACCACGAGTTACCATGCTTTTTCCTTTTCTCTGCTTATTTATTTCAAAACCTATAAAGTTTCAAAAATAGAATTTCATCATGAACAGGATAGTTGGAACTGAAGAACTGAAAAATATTGATTTATGGAAAGCTGTATGTGCTGAGTGTCTAGGCACCGGTTTTTTGGTGTTGGTTGGTTGTGGCTCTACAGCGAGAAATAATGTCTTAGAGATGGCGATCTGCTTCGGATTGATCGTTGGTATAATGGTACAGACAATATGCCATGTAAGTGGAGGACACATCAATCCGGCTGTAACTATTGGTATGCTGGTAACAGGAAACTGTTCCGTCCTCAGAGCCATATTGTATGTAATCGCCCAACTAATCGGATCGATTATAGGAGCTGCTATTCTTCATGGTGTTCTTCCCTCACACACGAGATATTCTATAGGAGTCACAGGACTTGGTCCTGAAGTAGATGCAGGAAAAGGTCTTGGAATTGAAATTCTGATAACTTTTGTCCTAGTCTTCACAGTTTTTTCAGTCGTTGATTCTAACAGGTCTGATGTCCAAGGATCTGCACCACTTATAATTGGATTATCTGTCTCTGCTTGTCATGTATGGGCGGTGAGTTCTTTAGTTTGTTACTTCATTTTGTTCCTTTTCTTCTAGTTAATTTTAATAGGAATGTTATAAAGTTAATTTTTGTCACTAAGTTGTCATGGATGTTTACTAAACATTGCTTCTTCCTTCGGGTATAGAGGAAGGCAATGAAATTGCCGCATGATATTTAAGAAAAGGATCTAGTCTCCAATCTTAAAACCAACCCAGCAACGTTTAACATCTTGAAAAATATTGTATCATTTAAGGTATTTTATATTTTAAACTGAAATAATTGAGCTCCGTTAATACTTCAGAACAGGGTGCCTCTTGGCAAATTTGACGAAATTATTGGTGATTTTTACTAAATCACAAAGGTATTCCATCCGAATATTGTATTCCTTGCTTTTTTTCGCAACTTTAATTGATGTAGAGTGCGCCATTGTAATATAATTATATACTCCTACTTAATTAACCAAAACAACTTAAACTTGGCATTTACATCTATGGGCAATTAATCTTTCAACAGTTCACAAAGCCAACAGCTCTAAATTATTAAAAAATAGCTAGGTACAGATGCATTATAGACGTTTCTTTTCGCCAAATTTGGGGACTGTTTGGCGGTTTTATGGGGCGATGGTGTGCTTGCCTTGACTTTGTGTTAGGGTATGGCAGCTTTGATGTGTTCTTTCATTCCATTGGTGCACGTGATTTCTGACGTCAGTATCCGGCACTATTCGAGAAATTTGCATGTGAGCTTTGGCTTCCAGACGGGTAGTGTTACCTAGGTTAGGTTGCATTTTTTTAATTCTTATTATTTTCTAGGCTTTAGTAATTTAGTTATGGCATATGTAGTTATTTCGGTTCTTACATTTTTTTTAATTGTTAAAAAGTATGAGGATATTCTTAGGTCTTAAATGGGTTTTGCATTTCATTCTAAGCGATTCATTTGGCACTTTTTCAAAACACGCTTTTTTTCTGTTTGTCGCCAAGAAAAACCATGGCAGATTGGGCCGGCGTCTATAATGCATCTGTTCCTAGGGTTGGACAAGGAGAGCTGGATACGACTATAATATAAATCAAAACATAGATACAGATTGTTTGGACACGGTAAGATCAGGAAAATATGTTAGGGTACCATGCTCAATGCTTTATCGCCAAATTGGCGGGAGCACCTTGTTCTGATGCCAAACCTAGAGTTTCATACACATAAAACATCTTTTTTTAAAACAAACTGTTTTGATCATAACAATTTCGATCATATACGTTTTTCAAATTCTACTTTTTATTTGTTTTATGCAATATTGTATTTGAGCAAATGCAATATTTTTTAATAATAGTCTATATTTACATATCTTTGAACGTCAATAAATAAACATTTTATTTATGGTTATCCACATATTGGGGAATTTTTTCATACCGATTTAAATATTTTAATTATTTACATAATGGTGATTGATATTTTTTAAAGATTTCCGAATTTATGCTGCATGTATGTACCTTTACAATGTGTAAAGAAGTTAATTCTAATAACTTTTAGTCATTATATGTATATCAATTGCAATTTTTTAAATGTATATCTTTTGTTAATTACTGTTCTTTACACACACACATACACACACAGATATATATATATATATATATATATATATACGTTTTTCAAATTCTACTTTTTATTTGTTTTATACAATATTGTATTTGAGCAAATGTAATATTTTCTAGTAATAGTTTATATTTACGTATCTTCGAACGTCAATATATATATAAGAAAACGTATGGATATATAAACTATATATATATAACTAAAATATTTCTGATTTTATATTTTAGTGTTTAAATAATTTGATGTTTTATACTTCAAAATATTATTTATTATATAGATAAGTTTTTAACATACTTATATTTAATTCTGAGCAGTTATAAAATCAAATATTTTTCCACTTTTTAAAAAGGAAAATATTTATTGATACAATTGAAAAATGTTTTAAAATGCGAGAGAGAAGAGAGTATATTTGGAGCCAATTTGAAAAACAAGTACAAAAGAGTACTACGAACGAAAACGGCGTCAAAAAAGATGTACAGAATTTTCAAATTTACCGAGTGAACAAAAACTACCGATATTAAAATAAAAGTTTGTAACATTATCTCTCGACTTTCTCGTGTACCTCGATGTAAAGATGAGGCTTATTAGACAGGATTTCAATGCAGTTTATGGTACTTCTTGATTTTGCTCCTTTTTCTTTAATGATAATCGCCAAGTATGCGCGTTTTCTCACATATGACAAACCAAGGTTTTACAAACTGGAAATGTGTATAAATTTTTGCATACAGTTTTAAGTACTTGAATACTCACAGTTTATGCTTTTGGCTTCATTTTCATTGCTTTTATAAAGTATGCATCCATATTTTCTCGTAAATTTCCAATTATTCAGAAAATAGTGAAAATTTGTTTTCCATAGGTTTGCAAATTTAAATATTTAGTACAATCTGTGTATAAATTTTATCTATACTAAGTTTTTTACTATTTTAAAAAATATAGTTTATGCTTTTTACATCATTTGTATTTTTCCTATGGATGCTTATCGCCGCCATCTCAAATGGCATGGTGGCATTTCTGGTGCCAAAAAATATCGCCAGTAAAACAAGGAGGTACCCTAAACTGTATTTTCTCCTTAGACCGAATTGTGCCTATGAGCGCTTATTCTCAGTTTAATGGACAGTCTCAGTTTAAATTCCTTTATGTTTACTTTTAAGAAGTATGGGGAATTGGCAGTCTAGTATGATTGTTATTAATAGTATATTGTACGATATCTTTCTACATCGGTTAATTAATAATACATTCTACTGTTGACATGCATGTTCGTAGTCGTTCGGAATCGACATTAATCATTAGCTCCCGGACTCATTAGCCCTAGTGTAGCAAAAAAGTAGACCGTAGCGCTCCAAAACAACCAACCAACCAGCCAACGACCCAACCAGCCAATTATTGATAATACATTTTTAAACCAGCGTTGACTGGGAAATGATCGCCAAAATGTACTCCAAAATGATCGCCAAGTTATTTTACATTCAGTTTGTAAACCAGATACCATGGTGTAATATGAAATAACCGATGGGAAATCGAAACAGATGCACTTAGCATGGCGCCTCCCCCCCCCCCAACCTCCGGCAGCCATTTTTTCCCCCTTGCACACTATACTTTTGCGATTTTGTTCATCGCCACAATATACAATGGCAAAAATTACGTGTTTCTCACAAACGTAAAGAAATCTAACATTTTATACAATTTTTTGCAAATTGGAAATATATTGAAAATGTAAAGAAATATTACAATTAACACTATTTAAAATACAATGAAACACTATTTTTATCAAAATTTGCAAATGAAAATATAAAGAAATATAACATTTTAAATAATTTGAAACGCAAATACTCTTTATTAGCAATATATAGTTAGCAAAAAATTAACTGATATCTTAACTATGCTGTCAGTATGGTATAATTTGTTTTTTTACCACGGAAAAATTGGTGACGTCTACTGTTTAAAATAAACTGACATTTGTAATTAAAATTAAACACATGTTTAAATACTTAAGTAATGAAAATTTGCACATGAAGGGCTGCAAATATTCCAGTAAACTATAAAATACGATTCCTACATGGGATTCTACTCAACGGAAAGGTAAAGCATTCGGGTGTTTACCTTCTTTTATTGCAAAAAGTAACCTAAATTATGTCATAAAATCCTTTATATTTAGACAGCTTTTCCAAGGTTTCAGTAGCGTCAACTAATCTAATATTTACATCAGAAATAGAATTCGAATCGCAAATGGGATTCCCTTCTAGCACAGAAAGGTAGAGATTTCAGGCATCTACCAGCTTTTATTGCAAAAAAGTAAAACAAACAATGTCGTTAACACTTTTATATTCAAGCAGCATTTTCAAAGATTCAGTAGATTCAGTAATCCAGCAATTAATCCAGTTTCAATTTGAAAAAAAAAAATTCGCAAATTTTATTGTATCTGAAGCTGTTCAAGATACCCTGTCCCATTGAATCTCAAAGCATCGTCCCTATAGATAAAACTACGTATGGATATCTTTTTACCAAATTTACTTTTTACGACGATATAATCTAAAACCCTATATAAATTTTTTAAGTCTAAACCAGGGATGGGCAAACTACGGCCCGCCGGAAGGTTTTATCCGGCCCGCGGATAGAATTTTAAGTTGCCGGTCTGAGGCAAATTAAAAGAAATATATATTTATACATTATATATCCATCTCCTTTTCTACTTTGCTTAAATATTATATCCCAAATTTATTATCTCACTCCCAGAAGATCAGCGGTATATTTGCTTCTTATACGTGAACAAGTGTTTTCAACTTTGAACCTTAGAAAGAATAATTTCAGAAGTAGACTGACAGATGAGCATTTAGCATCGTTTCTTAAAATCAGTACATCTCACTTCGAACCTCAGTATAAGGAACTTTTAAAAATGAAATCGCAATTTCATTCATCTCATTAACGTATTTAAACCGTTAGGTACATTGATATTGTTTTCAGAATTTTCGAAAAATTTATCTTTGCCAGCCAAATTTATTTTCTTTCGATTTTTGGCTCGCGGCCGAAAAAGTTTGTCCGTCCCTGGTTTACACTTTATTCCTTTTCACGGTTCGTATAAATTTATTAGATTATCTTTCTTAACAGCGTTAAAATTTTCAATTTAAAGTACAGCAAAATCCTGAAAAAATGAGAGTGGATTTTGCAATATTTTTATTTTATACTAAAAACTTTTTATAATGCACAATCATAAAATTGATCTTTAAGAAAGATAAACAGGCGTCTAATTTATTAAATACATTCGTAAAATTCCCCTGCTTATAAATTAACTTCACGTTGTGTAGTATATGTTTCATTTACAGCTACAAAACAAGACAGTTTTTCATTTATTTTGCTGTCTCTATCTGAAAAAGTATGTCTAATGAGAAAAGAATTGAAAAGATTCAAGGCTAATTACGCAAAATTTAATTTCAACCTTCAAGTTTCCGTATTTGCACTGTAAGAAGCGTTATATAAGAATTATGCAAAGGCATATTTTTTTATATTTATTTTGGTAGAAGACAAAAGTGCATTGCTTGCTGATTATCCCCGCGAAGTGCGCAGGACTTTCCCCAACTAATGCTTCAAAGTCTCCAGCAAAGCCACGCTTGCGTGATATATGACTTGGAAGAACTGTAAAAGCATCGAGGTTATTAATGAAGTATCCCACAGTGATCGTCTCTCCTGCTGCTCTAACAAGCACACTAGCGCGGGAATTTTACTTTTTTATTACTAATTGCCAAGCGAATGGATGTTAATTTTCTGACCTTGAAGAATTATAATTGTAAAATGTTCACGATAGCCTTATCCAGCATAAAATGTCTTTTCCAAATAATCTGTTGCTTACCCCAGCAGAATTTACTAGAAGTATGAAGAGTGATAGTAAATTACCTTAACACTATTTCTCTAGATTTCGACGTTTTTTCATTCTGAATCACATATTGCTTAAAACAAATAGTTCATTAAAATAAATGAATAGAAGTAAACAGAAGGAAATGGAAAATATTGAGGAGTAATTAATTATAGGGCTGGAAGACGTGCCATGCATGTCAAGATGCTTTTGTCCCAAACTCATCAAAGACGTGCTGTATACGTCAACAAGCAATTACCACAGAAATGGAAATGACGTCCTTCGCCCAAAAACTGAAATCGTTTTCTAGAGCACAGTATCTAAATCTATTGAACTGCGTATGGTTATCGATATTCAACCCTTATTCTTAAATGAAACACGACTGTGAAGTTAGTAATATTATTTCGACAAAAAGAAAACAATGAATGCAATGCAGACAGTGATAGCGATTTTGATGAAATTGGTTTTTTCACTTCGTAATCGGCGTATAATCATATCTGATGACGAGGAAGAAAGCAAAAATCCAGATTGCTATTAAAACTAGTTGAAATTCCATTACTTTAGAAGATACATATCTCTTTCGGATTTATATAAGACGCGAAACACTTAACGCCTTGTAGTGATTTGCAGTCGAGTATTTTGGTATGTGTATCTGTGCATCTCTTACAAGTGATTGCAGGAACTATTATATTTAAAATTATATGAGTTCCAGTCAATATATCACAACAGGCCGCCTGCCCTAAAGGCCGTTCGTGATGCCTCGTTGGTGAATTTTGATAATTCTCAAGAGGTATTTTTGCTTTCCCTGCCTGCCAACCTCTGTGCGAGAGAACATCCAGAGCCACAGATTTAACTTACGCTTTCTCTAGTATATAGGCAGCTGTCCAATGAGCCTACTAAATTCTACGCGGCTTACTGGGATCTTAGTCCAACACACTAACTACAGCAATTTTTGGTGCATCCCATTCATCAATGGTTTTGGACCACGATTTTCTCTAACTCCCGCTGGTGTTGGGGCTTCTTGACCAAGTTCATTGGTCATGCTAGAGGACATATCAAAAGTCCCATGTTCTATGACAGGAAGATTTATAATATCTGTACCAAATGTCATGGTCATCAGGCTTCTGATGGGAACACTCTCTCGGATATCTACATCGATCCCTACGTGTGTGTGACTCTATCAGAATCTGGAGTATTAGTAACCAACTACAATAACAACACGGTGACTGGTAGCCCCTTTCGGACCAATTGCGTTCTATAGGAAATAATTATTTTCTAATACGATTGAAACATCATTCCTAGAATAAGCATATTTTCATTCTTATATAATTTCAATACAGTTGTTACAGTTGTTCACCAGAGGAAGTCTTAACCTTTTATATAGTGTATATAATTAGCATAATGTATAATAAATTCCTCTTTTCCTTTCAGCTTCAATATACAGGAGCCAGTATGAATACTGCTAGAAGCTTTGGTCCGGCCGTTATAGCTAACAAATGGGAACATCATTGGGTAAAATATATTATTAAATTAATTCTTCAAATATATTTAATTTTTTGTTCCATCTGGTCGTTGATAAAAAAAAGTTGGCTGCTGAATATGAGTGCGGATCCTACTACTTTGTATGAGATGTTTGTAACCGATTGCAACTGACTTTAACTAGTAGGTCTAGTATTGACTTTAACTGTAAGTAGAACTAAACTTGCGTGTAGCACTGATAAGAAACAAAACACTGAATTTTTGTGTTTGCTTTAAAAATAACTTTGAAAAGGGTTATGTTGTAGGCCGATAGTTATTGTTATGAAGCATCAATCAACAAGAACATACCTAAAAATGTATAGCAATAATAAAAGAGCTTTTACTTTATTTTACTGGAGCTGTTCAGTGTTTCCTGTTATGTTCTGTTATCCACACTCCTCAGATCCTCACCGTTAGAAAAAGTTATTAACTTTGTTAATGAGAAAATCTATTCCTTAGATAAAAAGTTCAGCTCTAATAATTGAATAGAACTGACGAAGAATGCTCCAGGTTACCTTCCTGTGGGACATATATTTGATCTTTGACTCGCTTGATGTCTTCTAAAGCCTCACGTCAACCAGTCTGCATTAAAAGTGCAAGATTCAACTTGCGATTCCTTTCCCGGTTGAATAATATTAGAATTTCTTCTGCGATAGCGAAATATTTTCAACCGCTTTAAGGTGCATGTTCACATGTGATACTTCTTTTAACACACTTACTGCCAATCACGCTCCAGCGCGAAATGTGGTGTTACACCAAAGTACCAATCACGCGCTAGCGAGTAATGTAGGGTCATTCTTAGTAGCTAGTCACTTGCTACACGAAACAATTCTGCTCTGATTATTTATTATCCAGTTCCTTTGTCATTGTGTGCTAGGTATTTCTACTGATATTTACATCGTGTATTGATTATAAATCATGTATAAATAATCATTATTTGAAAATGAATATTTTATTTTTCATACAAAATATAATCTTGTTATGGCATTTGGGTCCAATCTATTTCCATGAGAAGGTTTCAACAATCAATATAACTCTGGTGACTGGCAATCATTGAGTTTATTGTGGTGAAATATTTTCTCAGTCAAACAAGAAATCCGTGCATTCAATTTAGAGAAAAGGCATCACAAACTAAATCCATTGATTTTATAACGATTACAGGCTGGCGTGATTGATATTCATTAGCTCATAGACTATTGGAAAGTTTTAAGGATGCTACAAATATCTTTGCTTTCCTAAATCTATATTTCCCTGAACACCTGTATGTATACCTAGTATAGGAAAATTCTAACCATTGCGATATCAAGTTATAAACATGGGAAATTTTCAATTGTTTCCTTAATTATAATTCAAGCGATTTTCTCCGAAAATGCATATGTATGGAATTTTAAAAATTGGCAGATCCAAATAAATAATATTTAAACTTTCATAAAATATTTTGATCTCTCTTCAACTCAACTTTTATTCTAAACTAGCTCCTTCGCACCCAGCCTTCGGTCTGGGTTTTAAAATATTTCAAGGAAAGATTTAGAACCATTATTAAAGATAATAAGACGAATTAATAAGTACGTTGCATAATTCTCGTATTCTTCAGATTGTTGACGATTAAGAGTTTATTAATAACTGAATGTCCAGTACGTGCATTATGCATCCAGTAAGTTTATTCTAAGGCGTAAGATCACCTTGTTCTACGAACTCGTAAGGATTATGTTTCGTTTATGCTTTTCTGACTAGTTTCTAAGTTTATTTTGTAAGTTGCGGTAATTCAGCCGGTAGAGGCAGCGATCTCGTATCCGGTGAGTAACGGTATAAATGCTTCATTCAGCCTAAGATCAGTCAAGTTCACTATTAGCGACTGGGGCACGTTTAATAGGTTCGTAGTAACAATGTTTTCTAAGTTGTCTAACAATACCTATGGAGGTGACAAGCCAATCCTGGGAGTCTATTGCTTGGTTCCTTCTTCTAAATTACGATGACCAAGCGAGGTAAATGTTACTCGCGTCCTTAGCATTCCTTAAGCTACCAATGCTCTCCGGGTGGTGGTAATGAGTAACAACTTCATAGGTATTGGGTGAAGGCTTAGCAGTCAAAGTACCCCTGCGTATAACAGCTTTTTTTTATAAAGTATCGATGGTTATAAAATATACCTTATCTACTGAGAATTTGAATAAAGCTTTCTTTTAGATAATTAGCTGTGTGCAGATACGCGTCTATGTGTATGTGAAGGAACTTAAAAGAAATGTATTTATTATTCATAAACTCTATTTAGGGGTTTTGAGCACATAGAAAATATTAAATTTTTCTCAATTACTTGAAAATCTCACATACTGATTATCTTCCATTAAATAAATTAATTATGAAGTTATAAGTAATCAGTCATTTTATACTTATACAAACTGAAGTTAAAAACTATTTTCTAATCTTTAAAAAAATGAGGACACAGGGTTTTTTAAAAGTTAGTGTTTTAAAACTTTGTAGTTGAGAAATTCTTGATATGAAACATTAGATAAAACCCCTTAGGCATTAAATTACTTTATTAATAGGGATGATACGATTACAATGACCCCGACTTTCGTGTATCTAAGAGGAGCTGAATTTTATACAGGATATATACTTATTTATCGTTAAAGCTATTGTTAAAAACAGCTTATGTTAAACCCCTTTAGTATACCTCCTAACTAGTCCTCATAACTAGTCCTAGATACGTGTAAAGGACGCTCATAAAACCCATTGGGTGACAGGACCCTGTTTTTTCCCCGTTCTAAGGGATAATGGCTGTTTCCTTAGCAACAGGAGTAGAACATACCTTGTGTTTTCTCTTATTTGCATACAGTTCATTTAAGTGTAACTATTAAGTTTTAAAATAAACCAGCTGTGAATACGTTTACTTTTGGGAATCCTAAAATGTTTGGTATCCTACTCGCAGAGTTATCTTCAATCGATGACATAATAAAAATGTATGATAAGAAATCATGAAATATATGGTAAAGCAAAAATATGACAATGCAAATTTTGCATCACATTCACAAGATACGATAGTAAAAATGAAATTATTTTTTAGGTTTATTGGGTAGGACCTATCCTCGGAGGAATCATTGCCGGTCTTCTCTACAAGTTTGTGTTTTCTGCAGGAAGTGCCAATAAGTCGACGGCTGTAGCAGTTCGGGAAGAGGCTTAAATCCCCTAGAATTCCTAATAAAGGGTTCGATAATGATAATTTATTTGTTTTATTCCTTATTTTGTACAGTTATAATAAATCCAATAACAGTTGGTTTAGTGTTTTTGTTATTCGGAATTTGTGCTGCACTCAGATTGGTCGGCTTGGTGTTTGATAATCCTAGATAAGGAGACATCTTAACCCTGTTGACCAGACACAGACTATCCTATGGTGATAATCCTAGATAGACATCTTAAACACATGTAAGGCACACAGGTAAGACTAGATTACCAAATGGTGATAATCCTAGATCACTAGACACCTTTAATACATGGACTGGGTCCAGTCTACCTAATGGTGATACACTGTTCTAAATCTACCCAAAGTGTGTCATCGTATGTTGTATAACTAAACACCTTTAATACATGGACTGGGTCCAGTCTACCTAATGGTGATACACCGTTCTAAATCTACCCAAAGTGTGTTATCGTAGGTTGTATAACTAGACACCTTTAATACATGGACTGGGTCCAGTCTACCTAATGGTGATAGACCGTTCTAAATGTACCCAAAGTGTGTCATCGTAGGTGGGAATTAGGTACGAAGCGGAAGGCCTCAAGCTTGGCCTACCACCAACAGAAATATCGTTTCATGTGTTGTTGGATATAAGAACCACGAACGTATTTTAAGTATCCCAGCTACTATTAAGGAACATGGCGTTATTTAGCCGTCTCGAGCCTTGAACCCAAAACCCTCCTATTATGAGTTCGACTCATTTTCCGACCGATCTACTCCGGCTATCGTTTCAGTTTAAAACTAAATCGTGAATGAAATGGTAGAAATAAATTACTACTAAAAATAGAAAATTTCATTAGAATATATCCACATTAGGAATATCAAGGGAAATATTTATGGATTATTAAAATGAAATGTGATAGCAAATATACCCTATTTTTCGAAAATATTTTTCTTATATATTAGTAATATCGATATTTTTGCCAACAGAAAATGCGCCGTTAACCCGTTCTTAAAGCAAACATTTACAAATACGATTTTTCTTTCTTTATTCTATACCATATGCCGTCCTTTTGATCGATTAATGGAAAGAGATACTTTTACAAAGCACTGATCGTCATAATGGTCCAAAGATCGTCTTACTTTCATTCTTTCATCTTTCTTTTTTTAATATAACCGGGATTTTTCTTGATATACCTTCGGAATTGCACTTACTGCTGTTTAGAGATATTGGACATTATACCCCTTTATCAGAATTGCAATCATTCATCTATCGGTGAATAAAAGAGGCTAACAGTTTTCTATTTAAATCTATTTTATCAGAAATTATTTAAGGGTTATTCTAAAAATCTTCTCTTATAGTATATTTGGCAGTAAATTTTGAATTCTGGGAACTATAAACTTTTAAATCTTGCGTATGAAAGATGATCCTAAAAATATATATTAGAAATCTTAAATTAATTTTTAAATGCCAGATAACACAATTTTTTCATGGTCGTGGTTCTTAGCTGATTTCTGTTAATCGTACATTAAACAAATTATTGTAATTAGTGATTAACTCTAACCGATTCTGGTGAAACCGAATCTAAACGTTTATATTATAAAGTTTGGTTCCTTTTAAACGCTTTTATTTACACAAGTTGATTAATTTTTAAATTATCTGATAATTTTTTTACCATTTGGTTTGGAGCGCTACGGTCTACTGTTTTGCACACGAGGGCTAATGAGACCGGGACCTACTGCTTAAAGCCGATTCCGAACGGCTACGAACATCCATGCCATAGTGGGATTCGAACCCACGAACTCTGGTACCGACGATCAGCGCCCTAACCAATCGGCCAGCGTTCGGCGAATTTTTTTTTTTTTCACAGTAAATTACCATTCCGTTTAATTAATTTTCATTCAATTTCGGAATAGTACATAATATTATTACATGGCAAATTATATTCTTTGTTTTATTTTCGATTATTTTCAATTTTGAGTTTTTCCTGTAAATCATGTCTAATATATCATCTGCTTTCAAGTAAAAGTCACTGAATCTAAAATTGAGATATAGCCACTTGACGACATTTTTGCAGACATGCTGCTAATTTAGCCATGAGTCCGGACAATGCTTTTGCTTACTTATGTCTATCCCGAGCTATGGTCGAGTCGGTGGGCGCTGATCTTGTGTATCTGAGTTCGTGGAATCAAATCCTAATACTGGTATGGATGTTCATAGCCGTTCGGATTCGGCTTTAACCCATATTGGACCGCTGTCCTATAAACAGGACAGCAAATAAAATTCCATTTAATAATAAAGTTATAAATATTTTCTGAGTGGATTTTATTTTAACACCTTTAAAATAGACACACTTTAGCATAGTAACAAAAAAACTGAGAAATCAAATTATATTGTATTGTAAAATTTATTTTCAGCAACCTCTTAAAAATTGTCATTTTTTAATCTTTAATTTTATATTTATTATTATTATTATTTTCTAAACATTGTGGAGGTTACTTTTAGTTTAAAAACAGAGCTAATAATGTAGCTGAAACTTTTTGTTGAAAAATGTATTTTACATGTGTATTTTGTAAGTATAAAAAGGTGCCCTGAAATTAAGACGACGGTCCAATCCTGATTATTTTTCTATGAATTCGATATTGCATTGATAGAGCACATTCTTTTCTTATCTTTCAATGAAAACCAGTTTAAACACCTGTTCACACACCTGGATACAACAAGGGGTAAAATGATGTCTATTCTATTCAGAAAACTGGAGATTTGTTGCAAGATAAACTTACTTTCTTACTACCAGTTCAATAACTGCAAGAGAAAACCTACAACAGTATGCTTAAAATGTAATGTTGAACTTTGTTTTGACTGTTTCCCCAAATTTCATCTATGAATCGGCCTAATGCAATGTAAGTGATATTTGTTAAGTTTAAGTAATGTAATGGACCGTTGTCCTATTTATAGGACAGCCAATTACATAAAAAAATTAAAAATATTTTTTCAAAATTTTGGTTTTATATACTTAGTTACACCATATTAATGATATGGATTAAGTTTCAATAACTTACAGAAATATTTAGTTGGTGTGGTACAATATGGGTTAAGCAGTAGGTTCCAGTCTTAGAGTGTAGCAAAGCAGTAGAATGTAGAGCTATTAACCAACCAACCTTAAGTCTATAGGTCGAGTCAATACATATGAACGTTATACACCGAACAGCCACTATATGATGGCCACCCTATAAACCCGCATGGAATCGTGCCAGGCCTCTAAGGACCAAGCGTCATAAAAACATTCCACACAAAATCACCCAATAGAAATAAACTTCCCAAATCTCCAGTAGCTGTCTGATAGGTCTTCTAGACCCCAATAACATGCATTTACGAAATTTTCTCCGATTATTTTTCTCAGAAAGAGATACATTTAATGTAATCGGACTCCAGAGGTCCAGGGCTCAAGCATACAATTTTGTATTTTTATTTAGTGTTTATGATCGAATGAGAGATACTGTGAAATATGCACCGTTATTTCAGTAAAATGATTAATTATAAAGTTGAAATATAAAGATGTGATTTAAGTTTTTAACTTGTTTGTGTCTTATGCTTGTGCTTTTGGATCTACAGTACAAAATACTTTTAAAAATTTACATTTTAGATAATCAAAAATATATAATAATAAAGTATTTGGTAATTTTTTGTTCATCAAAAGAAATTTTGCTAGTATTTGACTGAGAAAAGTTGCACTGGGACTCCGACGCCCGCTCGCGTTCTCACATAACTGCGGGTAGCGCATGTCAACCCGGATTAGTAATATGTAGGACTACCTTTAGCCCTCAAAACCACCAGAACCTAGCGTGGCTTTGATACTGCAAGGTATTGATTGGTAGTCTGAAGTAACTGGTATCAAGCGTTACCAACTGATCCTATAATTACCACACATTGCGAAGGATAGTTTGGCAACACGAATTTGGTTATCCAAGTAGAACCACAAATGATCTATTGGATAATGTCAGGTGAATTAGGAAGCCAATGGACGACTTGAAAGTCATTGGAATGTTCTTCGAACCACTCCTTGACGGTCGACCATTATGACATTATCCCATTGATAAACACATTCCCTTTCCCCCTCCCCACCGGAAATACTGTTGCCACGAATGGGTAAACCTGCTCTGCAACGATATTCACATTGCACACAGACGTCAGGGATTGTTCTATGGAGATTATAGGCCCTAATGTTCTCCATCAAATACTACCCACACCATAATACCCCCACCACTGGCTCCTCTCTGTCTAACTATGCATTCGGGAACCAGGATTTACTTTGGAAATCGGTGTATTCGCACATGTCCGTCTATGCGATAGACCATGTAACTTTCTTCTATACTTCTAATGTTCAATTCCGATGTTTCTTGTTCCATTGCAGCCGCAGTTGGCGATGACCTGTAGAGACATGTTTCTGCTTCCGGCTGCGTAGGTCTTTGTGTTTCTCAACACACTGTGCAATGTAACAGTGTGTTGAAAACACTGTCTGGGTCGCCACTGTTGTAGCTGGTGGTGATTTCGGCTGTTGTACCTCTTCGGTCACGGCGGACAATGCTTAGCAATCTCCGCTCTCATCTGGAATCAATGCGCCGTGGACGGAACACCGATGGCATGTGATTTGTCATTTCACCATCCACACAGCATTTTTGATATGTGCTCACGACAAATGCAGGTGAATAGCCCACTAAACTCGCCGTTTCTGTTATTGATGTTCCCAGTTGACGAGCATTACGATTTGACTATTATCGAAGTCCGATAAATCAGCTGCTCTTCTCTTTATGTCGCTAATCGTGCTATGTTTGAAAAGAGAATGCATAGCCCCTTTATATTCTCCAACATCAGCAGCGCTTGAGCAGTGGTTTTCTTCCTGGAAAAGCCGTTATAAATGGAGGGTGGTCAAAATATAATGGCTCTTCGGTATATGTGTAAATTAATATAGTTATTATTAATATAATAGAATCATGTAAGCTGAAAGGTAAATGAACATTTTTTTAACAGTATTAGTTTCTAAAAGTGTATGTTACAAATTTTCCAGATGTGCTTTGTTTGAATAGCAGTTTTAATTTCTCAAATAAAAATATAAATATTTAATTTACCTTTAAATACTTAAAATTTTCATAAAAGGTTCAAAATAAAAATTTAAAAAGGTTTATATATAAATCACTTTAATTTCATGTTTATTAAAAAATGTTACTCTTATTAATATTCTTCGTTTTTGTAAAAATATTCAAAAATTACATGATCCGAAAAGTATTTTTAAAAATGCATAGAAATTTTTCTCAAATGAACTGAAAAATGAAAGAAATCGATGCTTTCCGCGTTCGACTGATAAAAAAAACTCAAAACCTACTGCACCATTTATTTTCTTTTTGAAGCTAAGAAATTAATCATGAAATAATCTAAAAAGCGTAATATATTTTTTGACTAGTTAATATTGATTTTAAATCAGATTCTTTAAACTATTTATCCTTAATGGATAAACTTTTTTATCCATTAGGAGCAAACAACTTCATGGGGGTTTATTTTAAACACGCTTTTATTTTACTGGGTACTGTGTTCTGCAGTGGTCTTAGCATTTCAATCATATTTTCTCTAATTAGTCGATATCTATTTGGGTTAAAATTATGTATAATAATGTATTTTCTATTGGAATATATGAATCAATCATAAAAGAACATTTTTATAGAAAAATTAATTCATTAAAAAATGACATCGATTTCAAAACTGTTGTTATCATCTGTGTTTACTCAGTATGTTAACACTAGATTTACGGATGTTGATCATATACCTGTTTTTACTGAAGTGAGCCAATTTGACTCATACAAGAAAGTTGAAGTTTTTTGCAAAGAAAATAGTTTCATATTAATTTAAATAAAATGTTTATTATCAAAAAATTCATGGAAAATAATTTTTACATATAAAATCTGTTTTTAAAACACATTTTTCGCAAACATTTCTATTACATTTAGCACAATGGTTTCTACATCTGTTTCTTTTGCATGATTGTTGAACTTGATAATTCTTCCGTGCGTCAGCATGATGAATGTCTGTCACTGGAATGAAAGTGTTCTCGACTTCTTCTCTATATTTACTTTATACTATACTTTATATACGTTATACTTTATATCTACGTTATACTATATTTATTACCATATTTATTTTCATATACATTCTATGAGTCAAATTGGCTCACAACCGTAAAAATAGGTTTACCACATTTGATAATGCGAAATGAAGGGGTCTGCGGGGAAGAGGAATGAAAGTTTGCATATATTTTATTACTTAACTAAAAACCAGAGTATGTTTTTGAAAGGGGATTATAAAGTTATATATATATATATATATATATATATATACTAGTATATAGCCCGTCATATAACGGGATCAGTAAAATTTTTAATTTTCCAGAATTGTAAAGTAGCTTATGAGGCAGGTAAAAAATGGTTTGTTTTTTGGCTGAGAATTATTTTGCAACAAAATATTACCTTAAGAAAATTATTTACGTAATATCTAAGTTTAGTGATAAAACGTATGGAAATAATGCAGACGATATTTAAATAATTTAAAATAAAAAATGATTAAATGAGGTGGTTAAAGGAATGACGTCATAAGGCTAGAAAAAAATTGTTATTTTTAGCTATTTATTATGTGATAAATTGATACATTTTATCGCCTGCTCTTAAAATGGGGCTTGATATATAAAGGTAATACGTGAATTTAATAAAATAAAAATAAAAAAAATCATAAAAATGGTAAAAATATATTTTAAAAATAATAAAACTTTAAAATTAATAAAACAAATTTAGGAATAAGAATTGGAAAGAAAAAGCAGAAATTATTAAATTAATTAGACATTTAGAAAAATTCGGCTACGTCGGGGGCAGAACTATCAACCCGAGAAGTACGACGATCAAATGGGAAGACACTCTATCCCATGTGCCAGCTTACACACGGTGATGGAAACGGTTAGAATATATAAGGGTCAAGTAAAAACAGTCTAGAAATTTAAATATTATGCTCCGCCCTCGCCATCCTATCAATAATGAATTTTGTATAGAATGAGAGGGAGGATAAGGCTTGAAATAATAGCATTAAACGCTCGAAAAGGAGGAGATGAGGTGGATTTCGAACTCGCTTTGAATTTTGCTAACCCTAACTCATAAAAAATCCAATATGGATGACTGTATCCATTCCAGGTACAACCGCTTCATAAATTCGCGGACAGACAACTTAGGCTATTATTATATAAGGGATATAGTGATCAAATTTTTAATGAGTCAAATTGGTCCGTAAATCTAGTGTTAATGCCAGAGTCATGCCTGCCGAATATATATCAGCTAATCGTTAAATCTAAGATGTTATGGATTGCAAAGTAAAACAAATATGAAACTTAAACAAATTTAAACCTTACACCCTATTTTCCTTAATAATTAGCTGTCATTTTAAACATTATAGTATGTTTAAAAATATTTATGTGATGTCATATATAAACAAAGTATTGAAAAGTTTTTTCTATCTATATTAATAAAGAGAAGTTTTGCGTGTGTCTGTATGTAAACACAATTGCGTTTAAACGGGAAAATAACATGCATAACACAGGAGTTCGTGACAACTTTCAACACTTTCGAAGCCTTAAAAAAAATCGACATACCTTTTTGTATATATTATTTTTAAGTACGGTTTCACTAGGAGATTTTCAGCAGAATAAAGTTAGGTTACCGTGTTTAGAGCTTTATTACCAAGTTGGCAGGGCTACCCTTTTCCAAAGTTAAATTGTATATTGTATTAACATTTTTTTATCGAATATAAAGTAAAAATTAAGTTTGACTCTGCAAACCTAAAGCCTTTGAAGCATCTGACACTTTTACAGACAACTTTTATAAAGGCTGCTCTAAAAACTCACGAGAAAAAAGTTAGGTTACTATGTTTAGAACTGTATCACCAAGTTAGCGTGGGTACCCTTTTATGATGCCAAATCAACCTTATGTCGTGATATCACCCGATGTAACGGCCGTTGAAGTAAATTAAATTTGAGGTTCAAAAAATTCTAAAATATGGA
>CM063498.1:189838051-189850551 GCA_032207245.1 Pardosa pseudoannulata
ATTACTTTTATTCTTTCTGGAATAAATACTATTATATATAGAATGGGATTCAAATTCTCCCCCAAACAAGTAGAAATGTTGAGGATTTTCGGCTGGCACTCGATTGCGAAGACGATCACAGTAGGGAAAATAAAAGATCAAATAATCTCACAAATGGGGAGGTTCTTCCAGGGTGCAATGCAACCCAATCTATCCCCCGTTCGGTATCCGAAACCCTGACTTTCCATATATGAGCGGACTTTACGAATCTCCCGAACGCAATCACTAAAAAGCTGTCTCCGATCAAAAGACGCGAAAGCCTCCACGAGGTCAAAGCACCTACGTAAAAAATGTCGAAAAGCCCTGAGTCGCAAAATTCTAGGCTTTTTATATTCTAGTTACCTCAGAACTCCAGCTAATGTTACAGCTAGTTTTTTAGTTGAATTCTCATTTGCTAGCTGTCTCCATTCCGGAATTCCTGAGGATTCATTCACGTGACCGATCAGGGGCGTAACGCATATTCAATCCAACTCTCAAAAATCACAGACTCTATGACGTCACGCTATTGTAAACTGTTTAACAGGTGGGATTTCCGATCAGCTGATTTGGCGCGTGCTCTGAACAAAGGGGAGTCTTCACGGGATGGTAGATGATTCAGAGGCATTTGGAGAGCGTGAAGGCAATCAGGGGGAGTCGGTTAGTAGAAATAATACATATAGAAATATATACATCTATAAAAATGATAAATCAATCGAATAATATTGTATTTACCTTAATAAATGTGACACTTTTTTTCAATTATAAATTTCATTGAAAATTCACTATGAGATAATAAGGGTGCGTATTTTTCTAATAAAAAAGATTCATACTGGGAAGTTTTTCATTAACCAATGGTTAGTCATTTCGTCAATTAAACCCGCAATTTGAACTTTTCCATTGAAAAGTTTAACTTAAACTTTAAAGTTTAAAATATTAATTTTAAATGCACTTTAAATCGTATATGTACCGATTTCTTTCTGTAAAATATTGAATATAAAGTTTGTAATATACGCCTAATTTTAACTTTCATCAAAAAGTATAATTTGGATTGAAGAGAAATTAAGTCTGGAATAAGGCAAGAGAAAAAGAATACAAATACCTTCAAATTGCAAACTGCTTTTATTGATTTAGTTTCTATACTACTTAATCCACAATAACAAGTTTATGTATTTTGTTTGTATTAGGAGAGATCGATCGATTTTTTTTCATGCGAATACTAATTAGATCTCAAGCTTCAGCTTAACACTTATACATCCAGACACTTTCTCTTTGCTATTTTCACGAATTCCGACGATATATGTATATAAATATGTATGAATAAGACACATACACACATATACTGTATATATATATATATATATATATATATATATATATATATATGTATATATATGTATATATATATATATATTATATATATATATATATATATATATATATATATATATATATATATATATATATATATGTGTGTGTGTGTGTGTGTGTGTGTGTACAGTGTTGGACTCCTATGGGAGAGTAGCATTTGGCAACTTCCTATCTCTGTGTATACTTAATAAGTATTCTATCGACTGCCCTGGAAATTTGACATGCAATGTGCATGAAAGCACTACACACCTGCTAGCCCCAGCACTGTGTGTGTCTATATATATATATATATATATATATATATATATATATATATGTGTGTGTGTGTGTGTGTGTGTACAGTGTCTGATTAGTACCTTTGGACTCCTATGGGAGAGTAGCATTTGGCAACTTCCTATCTCTGTGTATACTTAATAAGTATTCTATCGACTGCCCTGGAAATTTGACATGCAATGTGCATGAATATACACCTGCTAACCCCAGCACTGTGTGTGTCTATATATATATATATATATATATATATATATATATATATATATACATACATATATATATACATATATATATATACACATATATATATATACACATATATATACATATATACACATATATATACATATATATATATACATATATATATATATATATATATGTGTGTGTGTGTGTGTGTGTATAATATGCATTAAACTTTTATGTTCTATAGTTGTATGAAGGTTATTATGTACTTAAAGTGTTATAATAAATGTATTAAAGCTATAGATACTAATATATATTTCTAATAATTGCATAATTATATATAAATAAACTTATACAGATATAGGCAGAGATATTAATATATGGTATTTAGATAAATATTACGGAATTTTATAAAAGAATAGGCATGCTTGGAGTCGAAATAACTCCAAAGGGCTTTCTAGTATTAAATGTGATTTTTATCAATTTTTCAGTCCCCGAGTTTGAATCCCACTGTTGACATGGATATTCGTACCTGTTCGGAATCGGCATTGAGGTGTACATTCCAGTCTTATTAGTCTTCTTGTAAAAGGAAAAGTAAACCATAGCTCTCCAAATCCAAACCCTCATTAGTAATCGGCTGTAAACTTCGAAAGAAAACTTTGCGAATAAGGATATAGTAAGTACCGAAACATAGAACTGTAAAGTGATTCGTTATGATTTTAGTCGATGTACCTGCCTACAAAGTAAATTTAAGTTCCTGACTCGTAAAATTCTAAAATGTCGATTCCAATGACAAAATTGTTTAATACCAGATAATTAATAATATTTATATTATTTATATAATATCAAATACTTAAAAAATTCGTAGAATGTTTAAAGTGTACCCATCTACTTTTGATGAAATGGAAAACTTGCTCAATAAATGAAAATAAATAATTAAGTAATAAGGGGTGTTTTGTATTTGTCCCCAAAAAGTGACGCTAGGCAATAAATGGCTTAAAAAATTTGCATGACCAAAAATGGCTCCCACAATATCGGGCGCTCTATTTAAAAAGTGATCGTCTTTCAAGCTCATGTAACCAAAATTTTTACGCTTAGCAGATCTCGAAACCGGTTCCCAACCCATCTGTTTGTGTTTTCCCTACATTAGGGAGTTATGTCACGCTATATGCGCGTCTCATTACGCATACTGGAAACCTGGGAGGGGGTTGTCGAGTAAAAGGGTGATATGTGGGGAAGGCAACTCAATGAAAGTTCTCGAAACGGGGTAATTCTAGTTTAGTCTGTGTGGGCACACAGTTCTGAAGATACCAGTTTATTGGCATAACTCATCGGACGCCGAACAGGTTGGCGACCTGTAGTTATTAATTAGAAATAGCCTGCGTTATCTAGTCGGGTATTACAGGGGCATTTGAAACAGGCGATGTGGTTATCAAGGTAGAGGTACTGCCGCCATATTGAATTTACACCACCCCCTGTTATCCCATGACACAAAATTTTTTGTCGATTGACGACGCAACTTAATTTCTCGTTAAATTTCTTTACTATTACCTAGTATTAGAATGCATTTTTTTTTTTTTTTAATGGGGACAGATATTTTTTAATCTGTTGCCACGATATCGTATTTGTTTCTCTCTATATGCAACGAAACCTTACTCGATATGGAACAATGTATTTCTTTTCCTGTTTTGTACATGATATATGATATACATATTTATTGCTTTATATGCTTGTATATCACATGGGATACACGATATCTTATATTAAAATGAATTTTTAAAGATATTTTAAGATTTTTAATTTAATTATATATTTTATGTAATTCAGTTACGTTGGTAAAATTTAAAGCTTTATATCTAACTTATATCAGATAATTATTTTCTCCTATAGAAGAAAAGCAAAGGGTTAACCCACTGACATATTAATAAGACGGAATACGAAGCTTCCAAAAATACTATTTAATTTGGTTCAACCGAAGAGTTTGTTTTGGTTTGGGGGCCTACGGTCTACTTTTTGCAACACGAGGGCTAATAAGACCGGGATCTACTGCTTAAAGCCGATTCCGAACGGCTACAAACATCCATGCCATAGTGGGATTCGAACCCACGAACTTCGGTTCCGAATGCCAGCACCCTAACCATTCGGCCCTCTTTCGGCCAAATGACTGAAATCAACTGAAGAGACATGTACAAGCTGAGAAATGGAACGGTTTATTTTTAAATTTAGTTGTTATAAAATATTTGACTCAAGCATTGTCATTTTTGTTATTTCTTATAATATTTAAGTCTAGTAGTCTCAAATATTGCCAAGCGGGGCATTTGCCGGGCGAGATCTTTAATTTCCTTAATACTACATCGATGCTCTTCTGTTTTTTTTTACTGACTTGTGGATTCACCTTTGCTATTGGTACTGTTGAGTAGCTAGGATGTTAAGCATCTTGAACGTTGTAAACAAGCCAGAATCGACGCACGATTGAAGCAACTGAGTAATATAATCAGTGAAACATCATTTTTACGTTTTTATCAGTTATACATTATTTTTGTTCTTCCCTAAATATTCATATGTAGGTTAATGTTAAAATATTTCATTTACACGACTTATCCGAATTTCATATTTCATTTAAACGTCATGACAGTTATAATTCGTCGAAAATATCTTTAAACATCAGTTCTCCCGTTACACGTTTTACCTTTCTCGATTGGGATTTTATTATCGAGAAATATTCAAATTGTGATGTGGATTTAGAGACTCGAAATTGATTTTAATTGTTAAATTGACTCACAAGTTGCACAAGATGGATGCAGCATTGACGATGATAACAGACAAGTCCCTTTCTCATCACCAATTGTTAGTGAGACAATATCATACGATCATTTTTTTTATGTCATTATATAAAATAAAATACATTTCAGCATTTAAAGGCTATCCAAAATGTCTTATTTAACGTTAAGGGAAATGTTTCCCGGGAAACAAAAATTACTGATTTCTTTCAGTCAAAGATACTATTTTATGAAATCGGTGTGCTTGCTTTAATTTATCTACATTTTGAGACATTGTGTTAATGAATTAGTATTATGCAACCTGCAATTTCTAAGTAATATTTCATTTATATTATATTTTTTCTGGTTAGTTCGAAAAATGTGTCAATGGCACTCTAATGTATATGTCATCTGTACGATTTTTATATGGTTTTTTTTTTCGTCAGTCCCCTGAAAAACTTATAAATTGTATATTTCATTTGTACTAGTTATTTTTAATTATTTATATGATTTTTTCTTCAGTCCTTTCAAAAACATAGAAACTGCATATTTAATTTTTACTGTTTTATTATATATGGTTTTTCCTTCAGTCCCTGGAAAAACATATAAACTGTATATTTCATTTGTACTGTTTTATTATTATTATTATTTATATGGTTTTTCCTTCAGTCCCTTCAAAAACGTATAAACGGTACATCAATGTATTTTTCATTCATAAGCTTTTTTATTTATATGGGTTTTTTCCGCCAGTCCCTTGAAAAATGTATAAACGGTACTCTAAAGTATATTTCGTTCTTACGCTTTTTCGTTTATATGGTCTTGACAACAGTCCTTTTAAAAACATATAAATGGTACTCCAATGTATTTTTCATTCCTACGCTTTTTCATTTATATGGTTTTGACGACAGTCCTTTAAAAATCATATAAACTATACTCCAATGTATATTTCATTTCTACACGTTTTCTTTATATGGTTTTGACGACAGTCCTTTAAAAATCATATAAACTATACTCCAATGTATATTTCATTTCTACACGTTTTCTTTATATGGTTTTGACGACAGTCCTTTAAAAATCATATAAACTATACTCCAATGTATATTTCATTTCTACACGTTTTCTTTATATGGTTTTGACGGCAGTGCTTTAAAAAATGAATAAACGCTACTCCAATATATATATATATATATATTCCTACACGTTTTTGTTTATATGGTTTTGACGACAGTCCTTTAAAAAACAAATAAACAGTAGTCCAGTGTAGATTTCATTCCTACGTTTTTTTCATTTATAAGGTTTTCGCGTCAATATGTATAAAAAACGTATAAATAGTACTCTAATGTATTTTTATTTGCACTTTTTTTCATTTATATGGGTTTTTTGTCACCCCCTTGTAAAAGTATAAATGGAGATCCACTGTAATATACTGCATGCCTTCCGCCGAAAACAATTCATGACGAGGTAATCTCGTCAAAGTTTACAGTGGCACATAAATGACGACTCCAACTCGTCAGTGTATGCCAAGGAGTTAAAGAATTACAGCTTCCTCTGAAATAAAGTTATCGTTCCATTTTGCTTTAATCTGTAATTTGAGAAATGAAATATTGAATAATCCCATGCTTTGGGTGGCATGAGTGCTTCAAGTTACGCTTCAATAATGGCGAAATGAGAGTGTAAAAATTTTTTTTGCTTCATAGCGATACCCATTGATTAACTTTCAAGGATTTTCTCGCTATATCGTTAAACATTTTGTTATTTTATAGAGAGTATTACGATGTGTTGATACATTCGGTAGGTGATTTCAATTCTATTTTGCTTATTTTTTTCAGTAACAGTAAGGCCGTAATACAATAAGTAAGCAAACTAATAGCTAACTGATATACACAAAACAGGAAACTATTTTGATACGGTGGGAGGAGATATTTGAATGACTGTTTCAGTAGTAGTTATACACCCCACAACATTCTTCTCAATGATTAAGACTTTGAAATAATGTTTTGACCTTGGACAGTGTAATAGCCTATCTACGGAGGAAACATTAAAAAGTTGTTATAGCATAGACCTACACGAGACTTAGGAACAAAGTCAGTTAAAAAGAAAAGTACATTGTTTATAAAGTGTTTCATTTACCCTGAAAAGATCATTATACTGGAGTATATATGATGTTAAGCTTAATCAGCATACATATATATTTATATATAAACAAATGGTATGAAAACGCACTAACTAGAGTTGTTCTAAAATTAAACTTTATTTCACCTTCGAAAGAATTGGGTAGAAAGAAAATTTTTTTCGAATGCATCTGGCAATATAGTTAGATATCTTTATTCCAAACAGTTGCAACAGCTGAAAATCTGTAACTCAATGAGCATCATCATAGAATCACTGTAGCTTAAGGAATGCTACGGACGAGAGTGTCCTCGTAATTTAGAAGCATGGACCAAGCAAAATATTCCCAGGCTTGGACTGCTATTTTGCTACCTCAAGTAGTATTGGTTGAACTATCATATAGCCCGTCATATGACGGGATCAGTAAAATTTTTAATTTTCCAGAATTGTAGTACCCTATAAGGAAGGTAAAAAAAGTTTGTTTATTTGGTTGAGAATTATCTTGCAACAAAAAATAATCGATGATTAAATTTAAAATTATCACATATGTACCTAATCTATTATTTGAGCCAAATATAAAAGAAAATTAATTACTTAATATCTAAGTTCAGTGATAAAACGTATGAAAATAATGCAGACGATATTTAAATAATTTAAAATAAGAAATGATTAAATGAGATGGTTAAGGAATGACGTCATAATGCTAGAAAAAAAATGTTATTTTTACCTATTATAATGTGATAAATTTAATAGATTACTCTTAACCGGGAAAAACAGGGCTTGAAATAAGGGCATTAAACGCTCGAAAAGGAAGGGGTGTATTTCGAACATTTTAAAGACGACAGTATTTTTTGATGTGATAGGAAGCATATTTATAAAAATTTATTTTAGAATAGGATAGAAAGTTTAGGAGAAGATAAACTTTATTCGTTTTGAATTTTGCTAACCCTAACTCATCAAGAATACAATATGGATGCCTCTATCCATTCCAGGTCCAACCGCTTCATTCATTGGAAGACAGACGGGGAGATAAGTTAAGGATTATTATATAGGGCAATTGTAGGACATTGAATCTGAGAGCCTATTTTACGTATCCTTATCACCTTTAATAAACGCTGTGTATCTTTGACCGACTCGGGCCTCGAACTCTCAACTCTCTGAACAGAAAATTAGCACCTTTTCCGACTGAACTGTTGTAAATGTATTTTCAAGAAAACAATGAGCATGCACCTTACTTTGTTTTCAAACATAAAATGCACATAATAGATTTTGACCATCCTGTATATACGGTAGAAAATATTCATATTGATTAACCCTGGTATTATGAACATTAACAGTTTTATTTCCTATAAATGAATTTGATTTAAATATCACGAAAAGCTCACTCTTACCACTTGAAAGCCGAACGATGGCCGAATGGTTAGGGTGCTGGCCTTCGGAACCGAAGTTCGTGGGTTCGAATCCCACTATGCATGTTCGTAGCAGTTCGGAATTGGCTTTAAGCAGTAAGTCCCGGGCTCATTAGCTCCCGTGTTGCAAAAAGTAGATCGTATCACTCCAAAAACAGAACCTTACCACTTGAAAATAAAAGGGAGTATTTTGTAAATTTAGACATTTCTTAACTCTCTGCCTATTCTATACATCCCATACAATGCTTTATACGTTTGTTTATCACTTGTAATACACATCTAATGCATTATACGCTTGTGTATATCACATGGGATAAACAATGAACTATGTTTTATATACAAGCTTATATACATTTTATATCATTGTGTATCGGATGTGATTTACAAACGAAAAAAGCATCAAATGTGTCTATGTTGTTTACAAGCAAAGGGTTAAGTGGATATTAAAGAGTACAAAAACCACTTGTTGTTGTCTTATGCATGATATGAGCCGGAGGTTACTCGATTTAAGAAGGTCAAGGGGTGCGCCTTTTGTTTCAACGCGCCCCTCAAAGGTGAAAGTACGACTTATGCTCAAGTGGGTCATCGTAATTTTGAAGCAGGGACCAAGCAGAAGACCCCTAGGCTTAGCCTGCCACCCCCAAAGGTTTGGGTTGGAGTGCTACGGTCTACTTTTTGCAACACGAGGGCTAATGAGACCGGGACCTACAGCTTAAAGCCGATTCCGAACGGCTACGAACATCCATGCCACCATGGGATTCGAACCCACGAACTCCGGTACCGAAGGCCAGCACCCTAACCAATCGGCCATCGTTCGGCGCCTGCCACCCCCAAATGTATTGATTGAGAACATGGAGAACATTGTGACCACGAACCTATTTTACGTGCCCCAGTTACCTTTAGCGAACACGGAAGATCTTAGGCCGGCTCAGGTTCTGAACCAGCAATCTCTCACTTACGAGATGGTTGCCTTTGCCGACTGAGCTACCTAGGCTCTTCACTTTTTGTTAAATATTATATCGAATTTCTTTAGAACATTTCATTATATCTACTTGAAAAATACATCGAAATAACTCTGTTAATTCATCTGGATAGAAGGTAACAAATTGTTTTGAAGCAGAAATTTCGAATTTGCCTCATTAAAAGAAAAGTTCACTCGCTTTTAGCAATTAGAAATTAACTAATCATTTTATTTTAGAAAAATACAATACTTTCCATTCAAGGTTGCACGTTTAGTTGAAATTATCGTCTAGCACAGCGGTATTTGTAAATTTAGTGAAGCATGAAATTTCAATTAGATCATAGTGACTTTTTGCTTTTTTTTATTTGCATCCATTACCATAACGTAAACATAACGTCAAAATCATTCCAGTGTACAGAAGTATTTAATGACCATTATCTGAATGAGCTTTTTTACTTAAAAAAAAAAAAAAACCTTTTGCGGTTAGCTAAAGCTGAAACATTCGACAAAGAAACAATTGAGTGTTGTTGTTCTTTTTAAGTGCTTTCCTAAGATTGATTTTATTTATTCTATTTTTTATACAAATATCTGTTTATGTTCAATGTTTATAACAATATTTATTTAGTAATATTTCCCTGTTAGAAAGTAATACTTCATAAAAGAATCAAAAGACTTTTTTGTATATAAATTATATATATATTTTGCTATACTTTATTCAACCTTATTTTATATAAACACGAGATACGATAATTCAATTCTTTAATAGATTGGACTGTTAAACTACTGATAAAGTATTTTAATAGCATCAAAAAATCATACAATATTAATTCAGCAATAAATAGAACTGCAGAAGCTAAGTAAGCACAGTCGGCAAACGATCTCATAACAGGAGGGTCGTGAGTTCAAGACTCGAGTGGCCAATGATCTGCCGTGTTCGTTAATGGCGAATAGGGTACATAAAATAGGTTCATGATCTAAGTGTTCTCCAAGTTCCTAAACAGTGTCTCTAAAGGGGCGAACTAAACTTAATTTTTTTTTCATAATCCCTGTTTCTGAATTACGAGGGCCCATCGAGGATAATTTTACTCTCGTCCGCTGAATTTCTTAAGCTACACATGTTCTCCGGGTGGTTCTAAATGTGTAACTGCTTCGCCGCCATTTTTCGAATAAAGTTATATGTCTGTATTTCCAGCTGCATTGGAAAAACAACTAGCATATTATCCCTGGACGAGTAGCAAAAACAAGTTATATATTAAATAGAACTTAAATATTGCCATTTGATGTAGCTTCGGAAGCATTAATGTTTGTTACATTCATATTTTTAGTTAGAGTACGGATGTAACAAAAGAAAAATGGAGGTGTGCAAGTAGATGTTACAACAGTTCAGCATTCTTCATACTTACGCAGAGACTTCAAGTCGAAACTAACTAAAATTCATTCTGGAATGTTTGAAATGGATATTTAAAATTTCAAAGTTCAAGCTTTCTTGTACGTATGTACAGACGTAAATATAATTCTACTCAAAATAAATTTAGGAATTTCAAAATGCATATTTTTGTTGAAAATATGCATTGAAAAATTTTGGACTTAAGTCCAAAATCTTTTATGGTTTCAAATCTTCCTTTACTTCGTGAAATGTATCCAAAAGGAATTGAACAGAAAGCTATGAAATAAGCGGTATTTTAACTTCGCGAGTCATTTATAAAGTCCAAATAAAATAAAACTTAAAAACAAAATCTTGATAGTGAGTCATATTATTGGCGTAGTAGATGGGGTGGTTAATTCATAGTCTTCAAAGTTCATACTTTAACCCTTTCGTGGGCCATTTATTTCTCACTCCACGTTTCCAAACTTTCAAAACAGAGCTGCTAATTTTATATAATCGATCGAACAATTGATGACAGCGCAAAACCGAAGCTGGAATCAATATTCCCGTCGTTTCAATATCAAGACCGCCGAACGATGTCCGATTGGTTAGAGTGCTGGCCTTCGGAACCGGAATTCGTGGAATTGGCTTTAAGCAGTAGGCCCCGGTCTCATTAGCCCTCGTGTTGCAAAAAGTAGATAGTAGCGTTCCAAAAACCTATATCAAGACCAAACCAATATCAAGACCAATATATTATAACGGGTTTTGCGCTTCCCACAGGTGTATATTGTAAGATCATGAAGGTGGGAAGTAATCTTTCCCACGGCCCATGAAAGGGTTAAAAAATTAGTTAAAGAATTAACTATCCAAACAATTACAAATGTTGGTATACGTTTATAATTGTTTGGGTATTCGTTTTTTAACTGTCTTCTGTGTCAGTCTTTCTAAAATTTTGTTGCGTTATCTTTAAATCTATTTTAATATTTGTTTAGAATGGTTTAGGTTAGAGTGCTATGGTACTTAAAAAAAATAAAAAAAAAATAAAAAAAAAGTAAAGAGATTGGGACCTACTGCTTAAAGTTAATTCCACACACAGTGTTAAGTGACATTGCAATGCATTACTATACTTGTAATGTGTTATGCAGTTTTAAATAACATTCCATACTTTGTGACGGCTTTGAAAACTTTAATGGTGAAAAAAATCCAATATAAATTAATTATTTAATTATAGGTTCTATTTAAAACTCCGAATGGAATTTTTTATTTAGTTTTTTTCAGTAAGTATTTATCTTGATTTTGTGATACTCTCCTGAAAATTATCGTTGTTAATTTTATAAAAATATTTTTGAAAATACTATATTGGTATTATTTCCGGGATCTTTTCACTGACGATGCAAACAATTTTGCAGAATTGTCAGTCATTTGCGATAAGCATCTCAGAATGCTCTTTCGTCTTGGGTCTATAATCAAGCCAAGGTATAATTTAGAAGTGACGTGACTTTCAAAGAGTCACTGATCGAAGACAAGGACAGAATTCTGAAGAGATAACAACATCACAAAATGAGATGGAGGAATTCTTGTGAGACGAATGACCAGAGAAGCAATCAAAGTGAGAATTCATTGTTGTAAAGAACGTCTCTCTGCCCATGATTGTGTACTTTAGGACATTAACACTTAGTTTGCCAACTAATATACACTTTTTAGAATCAAACTAGCTATATGATGCGTGAGGTATTTGTTAAATCTTACAGACTCTTCTCTGTTGTACTCTTATAGATGATTTGTGGGTGAATAACTTTTAAAATCTCTGCATTCTAAAACTAAAATTGTGGGTAAGTGAAAAGTAATAATAATATATTTCACACTAACAGGAGAAAAATAAGCTTTAACAGAAAGAGTAACAAGTGAATTTAACATTAGAACGCCATGAAACTTGCTACTGGGTATTACCAAGAATGTCGATGATATAAATACATATATGTGTGTATGTATTTGTGTGTATATGAATGTTTTACATTCCGTTTTACATTCCTAGTGTTATATACAAGTTA
>CM063498.1:189855551-189868051 GCA_032207245.1 Pardosa pseudoannulata
TACATACCTATTTCTTTTATTTCTTTTCTTTTCTTTATTGATTTTATTCACTTAGTACATGCTTATTACTTTTATTTGTTTTCTTTTATTTTATTTATTGATTTTATTCACTTAATATGTATCTATTTCTTTTATTTCTTTTCTTTCACTTTATTTTATTTTATTATATTTATTGATTTTATTCACTTAATACATACCTATTTCTTTTCATTTCTTTATTGATTGTATTTACTTAATACATACCTATTACTTTTATTTCTATTATTTTATTTTATTTTATTTATTGATTTTATTCACTTAATACATACTTATTTCTTTTATTTCTTTCCTTTCATTTTATTTTATTTATTGATTTTATTCACTTAATACATATTTATTCCTTTTATGTCATTTTATTTTATTTTATTTTATTTATTGATTTTATTCACTTAATACATAGCTATTTCTTTTCTTCTCATTTCTGTTCTTTTCTTTATTGATTTTATTCACTTAATACTTACCTATTACTTTTATTTCTCTTATTTTATTTTATTTGATTGATTGATTTTATTTACTTAATACATACTTATTTCTTTTATTTCTTTTCTTTCATTTTATTTTATTTATTGATTTTAATCACTTAATACATACCTATTTCTTTTATTTCTATTTTAATTCATTACCTATCGCATTTTTTACGTATGCATTAACATTCATTTGACCAATTATGGCATGTTTAGTGTTAAATTCAGATAGTAACTATCACTTTTTCAGGAGGAGAAAATTCATTTACTGATTTTTGGTGCATAACAAAAACTGTCAATAATATGTGAATTAATAATATAAGAAATTTTTAAATGTGTTGAACCTTGAGCAAAATTTAACTATCAGCTCAAGTTTGCATCTTCAGATGTAAACAAATTCTAAGTTCTATTTTCTGCTTTCGATTTCGCAATCTCTCCCATTCTCTAGCCTTGGATCAAAGCGTGCACAAATAAAAGGATTTTTTCGCAAGTAAGCTTCTTTGAGCTTATCAGACGTATCATTACGTTCGATTTTCGATTTAATATGCGAGTGACGAAAGTAGGATGTACCGAAGTAATGAGTGAGTCAAGGTCTTACCGGTAGAGATTCTTGAAAGTACACCTCTTGATCGCCTTACGTCAGGCAGGAAGGAGTGAATTAGACGGAAATGAGAGGGTTTTTACTGTTCTGATCTAATTTTCTACGTCAGCCGTCCCATTCATTTCTTACATGTTACGCAATACGGAAACTGTGTAATACCAATTTCAAAGTATAGAAACAAACAAAAGAAGTATGAAGATCTTTCAAAATTTCATACTGCATAAATTTTGAGGAATTAAAAGTAGAGGAAATCTAAACATAATTTGTATAATGGGCGTTTACTATTATCAGATATAATGAGTAAGTTCTTGGTGTAAAGCACACTAATTTCTGGGTATTTTAAATTTTATGGAAGATACTGTTGTATGGTTGAAATATTGTATGTTCCATATTCATAATTAATTTAAGAATTTTATCAAAGTCTCTATAAAGTGAAATTTTATGGAGATTCTTTATTCATTTTATGAAGACTATATTATATAAACACACGCATGAATATATATATATATATATATATATATATATATATATATATATATATATATATATATGTCAGGTCTAAGAAAGGGGGGGGTTTAAGCGAGTTGTGAACAATTTAAAAGGGTACTCTTTCGTAATAACTAAATGAATGAAAAAACCCTACGCTCGAGTCAGCTTTTAGGGTAATCCGGTCAAGCTGAAGCATATTGAAAGGATTTGATGAGTATGCGAACCGATAAGAGACAGTTGGCTCGTAGGCTTAAAGCTGTCAACATACTCCACGTTTAGCTCCGCCAGGAATAAATGAAAATGGCGCAAATGACGCCTTGAAAAGAAAACTATATTTTAAAATAGATTATTTACCAAAAAAGACTGATTCTTCCATTCGCCTTACCACTGGATACGACACACACACACACACACACACACACACACATATATATATATATATATATATATATATATATATATATATATATATATATATATGTGTGTGTGTGTGTGTTTGTGTATGTATATATGTATGTCGCAACGCTTTTTCATCACATGAAAAGAATAGGGATAATACTAAAATTTAGTCATAATTAAAAACCTTATATGTATTTAGCCCCCTTTTATTTAATATGCCCAAGATTGCTGGGCAAAGCAGAAGAACATCAGAAAACATCAGAAAACTTATTTATTAAAATCGAAAATGCACCGATCCACGTCTTTCCCCATCGACTTTACAGTGTAACAGCTCAGCATGGAATGAACAAAGATTATACACATTTGCGGCTGATGTCAATCCCACAGCGAACTCTTCACGTGGTTTGGTTCTCAAGAGATAGATTAATAATTTTGTTAACAAAGGTGAACTTTGAACATTTATGACAGTTCAAAAATACACATGCAATGTAATTACTGTAAAACAATATCGTTTTCCTGGGATAGCTAAACAACTGACTGAAACATATAGCCAGTGAACAGAAAATTAACATTTATTCCAACGTCAGTTTTGAAATATGGATAAAAGGAATTTAAGTTGACGAACCCTACTTTATCTGACATTTTATGGCTGGGAAATTAGATATTAAACAATGAAAAGGAGTAAGGAGTCGAATTTAGGATTGCTATTTTAGGATCAATAATTTTGATGCATAATATATACATAATGCATATATATATATATATATATATATATATATATATATATATATATGTGTGTGTGTGTGTGTGTGTGTGTGTGTGTCTGGTTTGAAAGCATAAAATTCATAATATAGGAGTTCAAAAGCAGAAAACGCAACACACTCTTTAAAGCAAGAGCAGGAATTATTAATAACTCCATATAAAAGCGCTTTACGCATAATAATCGAAAAAAAGCGTCTTCAGAAAGGGTTGCTGTATGAACCTTGGCCAAATGTAGCTTCATTGTTAGAGTGTGGACGCCAGCAACTCGACGCCATGTTTGCTGAGTGATTGTTAATATGCGCAATAGTCATGAACATTATCAATGTATCATCGGCTCTTTGAATTGTCCTAGGCATGTCGTACATACACACATGCATATATATATATATATATATATATATATATATATATATATATATATATATATATATATATATATATATTAGTGTATATAATGTATATGTAAATATAAATGTTTCAACTGTTTAAAAATATATTGTTAAAACCTTGTATGAATTCATTGGTCTTAGTGCGTACTTAAAATTTAGACATAAAAAATTCATAAATTTTTGCACGTAGTTTACTCTGAAACTTTTGAGACAGTGGCGAAGGATAAGTACTAAAAAATTGATAAAAACGTAAATTACATTGCAGATGATATTTTGGGGTAATAGTCGTAGGATAAATTTGAAATAAAAAAAAGGAATTTGGCACGAGAGCATTATTGTGTCATATTTCTATAAGTTTTAAAATTGGAGTGAAATAAATAAAAATATCCCCAACGTCTACACTTAGCGCTTAAAAAATAAGCTCCATCTCTTGCTACCGTAATTAGATTGTTAACAGAATTTCGAAGAGGTCGAAGTTCTCTCTTCGATGAAGAAACACAGGACGAAGCTTGTCAGTCGTAGTCCCAGTAAATTTGTCGGCCACACGAAAAAATTTGATAGATGATGGGCACTGCATTTAGCAAATGATATAGAAGATATGTTACCCAGCATTACATGCGTAAAAAAAAAACTTAATTAGAAACGCAGGATTGGTTGTCTCTATTTTTAGCATAAAATCAATACACTAAAGACAATGTGTAAAAGATAGAAAAACATATTTATAAACAGGCATTCAAAACTATTACTTCCATTTATTAGCTTTTTTAGTTATTATATTGTATAACATTATATTATAAAAAGTTTATATTATATTAATATTATGTATGTATGTATATAATATATATATATATATATATATGTACATATATACATATATGTATGTATATATATACATATATAATATATCCAAATTATTTAACTTTAATATTTCCTTAAAACCCTCCTCTCTCCCATTCTAATTCTAATCTTTTTCCCAGCATCTAAATAGTTTAATCAAAAGAGTGTTTTAAACTTATCTCAGTTCATAAAGCTGTCTATCCTAAAAATGTAAACTTTCTGTCTATTCAGCACGTTTCCCAGCTGTCGGCGGCAAATGGTTTCGTGTTTTGCTGATATTGCATTTAATTCGCTTATTAAGGTTTTTTTACCATGGGAAAAATTTTTCTGTCTTCGCTCTTGGGTGCACCTCTGTTCGATCAGAGTGAACTCTGTGGCTTTTCTTTGTCTGTTGTTCAGTAGAATAGATGTGCGTTGTAGCAGCTCTGGAATAAAGTTTCAATTAGACTTCTGCCGTTCTCTTCAATGTGAGGCCCGACTGCATTTTTATTACTGCTAACTGTTCAGATTTCTCCTTCTGACGGAGTTATATAAAAAATGGATCACACACACACACACACACACACACACACATACATATATATATATATATATATATATATATATATATATATATATATATATATATATATATATATATATATGAAATGTCGTGATGCAGAGTTAAGGCGAATAGAAAACATTCTTTCTTGATAACAATAATTTTATTAACTCATAGTCCTATGTGAGAGCAACTTGCGCCATTTTCATTGTTTGTGGCGGAGCTAAGCGGGGAATAGGTAATTGTTCACAGTTCGATGTCCACGCGCTGACTGATTTTATCTGTTTGCAAGCTCATCAAATTGTTCCAAAATGCTTCCGCCTGACCGGATTATCCTAAAAGCTTACGCCAGCGTGGGTCTTTTTCATTTATTTTATTATTATAAAAGAGCTCCCTTTTTAAAATTGTTTATAACTTACGTAATTTCTAACTACCTCTTTTTTAGACCTGACATATAATATATATATATAATGTCAGGATTTAAATTGTAGATTAATTTTAAAAGATTTTAATTAGGGATTCTTTACTGAGAGTAACACAGCGTGAGGAGTTAGCCACATAAATGCGGCTCACTCGCAGTGATCTGTGCAGAGAGCAGTGTGCATTTTCCACAGACAGAGCTGTGGCTACCCGAGGCAGTTAAGCCTGCTTTTGTCAAAAGTTAGGCGACAATGTGCGATGCCATTGAAGATAATTGATGAGTAGTGTTCTCTGAGATTTGAATAAAGCTATGAAAATGTACTCAGGATTCTAGTGTCATTTAGTGAGAACCTGCCATATATATATATATATATATATATATATATATATATGGATGCCAAGAATGAAAATTCTTATCAAAATACCTTTGATAGTTTTGTATATCATATAACCCCATGACCTTTGATATTCTGTTTTTAAAAGTATATTAGGGCATCTGTTAATTTTCATGTTGGTTGACAAAATTCATTACTTTTCAAATACAAGTTTGAATATTTTGGTGGGACATTGCTGTGATGTATTCATGTCGAGTAAATCTGAAAGTGAGTTAAGGAAATATTTTTCAAATATGTTGTGTTATTTCTCTATTGTTGTCCTGAACCAAATGGATAGAAAGATAGATAGATAATCAAGCCTGGAAACTATTATTAAAAAACATATGTGTAGTTATATGTATATAGATACATTTTTTGTTACTCCTCGTATTAAATATTAAAAGTACAGCTATCGTGTCTATTCTTTTTACAAATTATTGAGTTTACAAATTATTGAGAGTGTAATAAAGTACCTTATTTGTCCAGGTGAGTTCATTGCAAAATGTAGGGGTGGTCATAATGTTTTGGCTCTTGAGTGTATATAAAACAGTAAAGTTTTAAAAATGCAAGAAATGTATTCCAAAACATTGCTTAACCCTTTCGTGGGCCGTGGGAAGATTACTTCTCACCTACACGATCTTACAAAATACACCTGTGGGAAATGCAAAACCCATTTTAATATATTGGTCTTGTTATTGAAACGACGGGAAGACTGATTCCCGCTTCGATTTTGCACTGTCATCAATTGTTCGATCGATTGAATAAAATTAGCAGCTTTGTTTTGAAAGTTTGGAAACGTGGAGTGAAAAATAAATGGCCCACGAAAGGGTTAAATAGTGCATTGTACAAAAAGGATTTGGAATAAAAACAATATAGAATGTAATAAATAAATCTAGTCTGCTTTGAAGCTATGTCAGTAGGTACTCTTTTACCAATAGTATTTTCATTTTCTCCAGCCTTCTGAGGATGAACATTGTTTATTGTATTTCAGTGTTCGAGAAGCTATTAAAATTATAATTAATACTAAGAACTAAAATGATTTAAAGAAATGTTTGAAGCAAGGATATCGATAGAACTGCTTTTAAGTACTTATTATGCCTACGTCTCTGCTCACTGATTATACCGAGAAAGAGAAAGGACAGTATTTATGAAGGAACGAATCGGAACCTTGTCTATGATAATGTGAGCTGCATTAATTTGGAGTGGTCACAATCCATCGGAAGATGCACGCACGAACGCACACGAGCTGTAACACAATGTATCACATGGAGGATCTGCTTCCAACGGAAACCAAGCTAACCACCGGATGTTAAATCCATGTTCCGAGGAAGAGAGTCATTTCTTGCATTGTTTACCGGTTGCGTCTTTAGCTCGCAAGCTTATACAAACTAAACGTTGGTAAAACATAATTTAAATTCTCTGATGCCTATTTACCTTAACTCTCTAAAGCCTAATACGCCTTTGTAAGAGCAGTTTAAAAAAATAGTATAAAAATTCCTTTTCTTGGAACTCTTTTTCCTTTTTCACTGAAAGTACATATCGATCCTATAAACCAAGGGTTCCAAATCTTTGCTGGACTACCGCCCCTTGACAGCAAAAAATATTCAAACACCTTTTTTCTGTAATTAAACCAAATATTAAAATATTATTCCCATTATCTGTATCTATTTTATCCACCTATCTAATCTAATAAGAAACACAAAGTAAACATTCTTTAAAACGGCTATCATATTTCTTTAAATAATGCAGGGGCAATTGCCTCAAAATCATTCACCCTTACAACGCCAATGATATTGTTGACAATTTCAGTGAGAGCACCATATAGACGATTTCACCTAGAATACCACAAACAAAGTGTATCCTCGTAATTTAGAAGCAGGGACCAAGCATAATACCACCAAGATTGGGATGCCACATCCACAGGTATCGTTTGGGAGTTTGGAGGATATTGATACCCCGAACTGGCCATCAAATGTAATCAAATATTGTTTATTACAAACTTAAGTTTAAAACAAATAAGAAATTTAAAAAAATAATGAAGTGGTGGAGACTGGTAGAGTTTTAACAATTTGGTTATGTCATGTTCCAATTTCGTCCACACCATTAGTAAATATCAAGGTTCAGTGATGTTCCTTTTCTTAGAGAGTAAATTAGCTACTACACTAAGTTCCTGTTCATCTAAATACCATGAAAGAAATGTGATTAAAATTTCTTTACTCTATACCAGGTTTGGCTAAACAACAACTGGTGATGGGTTCACGAAATCTACAGTTGAAAAAATATAGCATTTATTGTGGTAAATATATTATGACTATATTGATTTGTTGATTAATTTTGTCAATACTGTGTATATTTTTATTGATTTTATGCCTACTGGTCACCTTCTCTTAACTGTCTTAACCCTCCTCATTTGCCTTTGTACCTACTATCACCATTATGGAAGTCTTCAGCACCCACAGGGGAGTGATAACTGTAAACAATCTTCCAAATTTTCTAACATTTGCTTTTATTTAAAATTTTGCCATTTGAAAGAGTATTTTCAGATTTTTCAAACCTCACAAGTAAATTTACTTAGATACTTCTTTCTTGACTTTACAACCCGGTTTGTGCCTGAACTTGCAGCACAATCTGTTTTCCAGGCAGCATTGTCTCTGGTCTTTTTCTAATTGATTATTCTCAAGAAGGTTAGATCATTCGAAATACCGCGTAAAAAATCTTTTTTTAATCCCTCTAGGTCTATTGAACTATTGCAATTCAGATTTAATAATTTTGTCACTTGCCAACCCATTTGTAGTTCAATTTGGCTAAGCGTATTAAACTGTTGAACCTTAATAAATTTTACTGTCTTTATTTTTCATGGTCGCTTCTATTTCCCTGTCAGTTCGTACATATTTTATCTACCTGAATTCGTCAATGTACCTTTCTCAATATTTTACGTTCAAATGCTTTTAAATTAATATATTTTTGTGTCAAAGTCCAAAGCAAATGATAAATTTCTGCATGAAGTTTTATTTCCAAATGTTATTTATTAGTTTAGAAATTTTAAATTACTTTCATAAAAATGTACTGAATTCAAAACAAATAATAGGAAAGAAATTTCGCAAGAATCTTTTCTTCAGACCGAAAAAAGATCAACAACACAAGAATCGCTGTTTCAAATTATTGCAGCACTGCTGTTATTTCAAGTTAAAAACACTTAAAATAATTAGATGTGTGAATCGGACAGTAAAAGAAAAGATAAAAATTAGGTCACAAGGAAGAATTAAACATTCCTGTTTATTGTGTTGCACCAGGGGAAGAAAACTTTCAAATTGTCGTTAGCTAAGACATATGAGTAATAATGCATGTTTAACGAAATTGAGAACTTTAAACAAAGTAATTATTCACTGTCATTCGAAAAACAATAACCAATCAAATAGTGTTTAAGCATTTTTTCTAATGCAGCTGGTAACACAGACAGATATCTCTATATTAAACACGACTGAAATACTGATAACCATTTAGCACCACCTCAGAAATCCTTGCAACTTAAGGAATGCTATGAAAGCGAGTTGACTTTGCTTCACTGTGTCATGGTAATTAATGAACAGCAACCTAGTAAATGACTTGTGGCAAGCTTGGCTTGCCTCCCCACTATTATCTTTTAAGAATTTGGAGGACATTACGAACATGAACCTATTTTAAGTATCCCAGCCGTCATTAATGAACACGGCGAATCTTTGCTCGGCTTGAACCTCGAGCTCACAACCTACTGGTTATGAGATAAAAGCATTTTCCGACTAAACTACGACGTCTCATCTCTTTAAATGCCTCATTAAATGTATAAAACATTTTGGAGAAAAAAATTAAAATTTTAAAAAAGTGGTTTTATATTCAAAATTTAAAATATTTAATTAAATACAACCTAAACTGTTACTCTAGCAGTTTAAAAAGAAATAGTTCATCTGCGTAAATGATGTTATAACATTTTATATTATGATGCATGAAAAAAAAAGACTGTAATAAGGAAGCTTTTAATTATTAAAAGGTACTATGTATGTCCCTTTAAAAGAATTTAATATATAAAAATATAAATTGATTAACAATAAGTTTATTTTGAGAAAAAGTGGAAATTGGGTATTCTTACGGTGTCAATTACTCTATTATATATTTTATTTACATTAATTTCTGTTTGTTTAAAGAGCTAGTTTTATTCACTCTCAAAGTGAAAGAAAATATTTTATCGACGTTTAGAAAACCAGTCGGTGTCTTAACACTTATATTTCAAACATTTTTCCCCGATTAAACTCAGGCGACGAATTCGTCATTTTATGACGTCATAAATTGGTGAGAATTACATTTTCTCTAGCATTATAACGTCATACCTTTAAAAATCTCATTTTTGTATTTCTTATTTTATATTATTCAATATACCGTCTGCATAATTTCAGTCCTTTTTCAATGAAATTCTGATATCTTGTGATTAAATTTCTTTTGCATTTGGTATGAAATATAGCTACTTTATATATATGAGGTAATTTTAAATTTAATCCTCGATTAAATTTTATTGTTACAATAAAAATCCTATCAAATATACTCTCAAGTATAAGGCGATTTCACTCAGTAGGGCAAATTCTCAAATTATGACAATTCAGGCTTTAGTTTCAAATGGAAGGGCAGTTTATTGTTTGTCTATTGACTGTTGTAAACATGAAAATTAATGGGAAGGGCATTATAGTAGTTCGACAAATTGCCTTATTCTGTTAACAAATTATTTTCTTAAGGTGGGTCTCTATTTGCGGTTACCTACGGGTTAATGAATTTATTTTAGAAAATACTTTTTATATTGTTATGAAAAATATACTACATGGTTGGTTGGTTGGTTGGAATTTAGTGGCGCTAATTCCTGAAAGGACAAACTGCACCAAACAAGACGAAAATAAAAATCAAAGTAACAGATAAAAAAAGAAAATAAAAAAGGAGACAGAAATTTTGAGGATGAAAAAGAAGAAACAATAAATTAAACGTTAAAAGAACAAAATCAAACAAATGGAGATAGTAAAATCACAAATTTATACAAGATAGATTATTACGCCATAAGAAAATTAAAAAACAAAATTGAAAATTGAGAAATTGAAAATTAAAAAATTGTTAAATTGAAATTTAATAATTAAAAAATGGAAATAAAAATTAACGTACGAAATATACTACATGAAGTAACGAACTAAATATTTTTAAATGTAGATCATTATTATTTTTTACATGTTAATGATGTAAAATAACAT
Organism: Pardosa pseudoannulata; assembly: GCA_032207245.1. Lineage (NCBI taxonomy): Eukaryota > Metazoa > Arthropoda > Arachnida > Araneae > Lycosidae > Pardosa > Pardosa pseudoannulata. Next base: position 189,866,131 of record CM063498.1, read on the forward strand.
TTGAAGAAATAATTTCCGATTTTGGTTTGTTGAAATACAAAAGGGTAGAGATAAGACAGACACGTGTGTAGACAAATAATTATTTAAATGAGCATCAACGGGCGCTGTTCCCCCGATAGGCATCACTATCCCATTGTGCCGTATCTGACATCCCTCCAAGACAAGATGTGCCGCTCTCTATTTACCGCTGAGTCCGAGAGAATGTTTGCAAACAAAAACCGTCTCTTTGCAAATTCAACAACTATCAACAACACACCTACCACATTTTTTTTCTTTGTTTTTTTCCTCCCACAGCATTTCTCCAATCGACGGATTAAATTACTGAGTATTTTGCACCGTGAAAGTGCAATAAAAAGCGACGAATTAATGCCGAAATAATGCCGAAAAATAATATTAATGACGAAATGAAAAGGGGGGAAAGAGGGGAGGGGACTGGAGAAAGAATGAGAGAGAGAGAGAAAACGGTTTAGAGGCCAAACGCAAAATAAAAAAAGAATGAAAAGCGAGCGGGAAACGAGAAAAATTCAAAACCGCACCGCGATGCGTCAGGAGCCCGGTTTTTTCGTCCTCCAATCAGGGATCAGCATCTTTTGCGATATAAATAACCGAGAACGCTCCTTCCGCATCTTTTCGCGACTTCTTTCGGCCGCTCCGCTGTCAGGACAACAGTCGTTCTCCCTCTCGTAGCTCGTTAGGTTCTTTTTTTTATTCGATCTCCATCCATCTGGAGTTGCGAATCTCTTTTATTTGCTGATTTTTGTAGCATTAGTTTAAGTCGTGGAATAAAATTTTAGAGGTTCTTTATTAGAATTTTATTTCTCCAAGAGTCAATCTTTTCTCTCAGTTGAAGTCTGTGTAGTTTTAGATTTAAAGTTTAGGAGAATGGGTCGAGTTCGCAAATTCCGCGCTCTTGTAGGCATCGATGAACTAGCCCTGAGCAGCACCTTGTGGCGGGCCCTGCCTGCTGAGTTTCTGGGCACAGGTTTCCTGGTGCTAGTGGCTTGCGGCTCCTGCACGGGTAACTGGGACTCTGATTATTCCCCGTCCATCGTGCAGATCGGGCTAACATTCGGTCTAATAGTGGCCACAATGGTGCAGGCCATCTGCCACATCAGCGGCGGTCACATTAACCCCGCGGTGACGGCCGGCATGCTGGTGACGGGCAAGTGCTCCGTCATCCGCTCCCTGCTCTACATTGTAATGCAGTGCGCGGGCGGAATCGCTGGGGCGGCCGTGCTGAAGGCGGTCACCCCGGAGGACCTGAACTCATCGCTGGGCAACACGGCGCTCCACGAGAAGATGTCTCCCATACAAGGAGTCGGCGTGGAGTTTCTCATCACCTTCATCCTCGTCTTCACCGTCTTCGCTGTTTGTGACCCCAACAGGATGGACGTCAAGGGATCTGCACCCCTCGCCATTGGATTCTCTATCACGGCATGTCACCTGTGGGCGGTAAGTCAGCATTTGCATCACTATCCCCTAAGAGGACAGAGTACCTGTCGAACTTAAAAGTCTTTAAAATCTTCTATTTGATTCAATATAAAACACAATGTTCTGAAAATTTTAGAATTTCTTTTACATTCTTAATAAAGGTCTAACTTATAAAAATTATTTACTTTTATTCACACAAATTGAATATAAGCTTGAAAAGAATTTTGGCGATATTTTGGTCATTAGTGAAGCATTCATTATACTTTTTATGGTGTTATAAAAAATATATCACTTGAAATGACGAAAACTAACTAAATATTTTAAAGCTAATGCGTTATGAAAAAACCTGTAAGTAATTATTTATAAAATGAGCAAAAAATTAATATTGTGATGAATCAAAGTCTGCAGGTTATAATAATAATGATTTTAAGTCTCGAAAGATGCTATAATTATTAAAAATTTCATAAATGTATTATTAATAAGAGTATAC
>CM063498.1:189873051-189975551 GCA_032207245.1 Pardosa pseudoannulata
ATCCTGCAAAAGTATTTGGAGAAAAGAACGCCTAACCAAAGTCCAACCTAATATTTTAAACCCTAATAAGTTCCCAAAGGGGACGGTAGTGGATTCAGAAGCAAATGGGTTAAGGCAACCAAAGGGAAGGTAGTATACATAACGTGAAGAAATTCTACATATCTATAAAAATAATCAATAAGTTAATCGAAAATATCGTATTTAGCATAACAAATTAAATATCTTTTCAATTATAAACTTCGGGAATTCCACTACGGCCCACCGTTTGCCAACACTTCGATTAGAATACAGACATTTTAATTGCATTTCCCCATTTGGCTGATCGTAGGCTCAGTGTAATAGCTAGTCTAAGAAAATGTCTAAGAAAGATAGCTAGTCTAAGTGTCTAAGAAAAAGATCATCACTCATTGTAGACATTTCAGAATGATGTTAACGGAACTAGAATCCGACATCAACAAATTACACGAATCTAAATCCTGGCTTCGCCAGTCTCAACCATCTCATTATTTTTATTATTTATTATTTATTTTTTGGTTATTGTAAAGTTTTTAATAACCAATATTTTACAACATCTGATGGCCATTTTAATCAATTTCTTCTTTGTGATTTTTAATACGTAGGTAGGCAGATAAAACAGATATAGATCATTTTAATATTTGACATATTGACTACTATGTAAGACCGTCGTACTTTTGTTCTTGTAAATGGAGCAGTGCTTTAAGAAAAGGTTGGGAACCTATGCACTAATCATTCGACCAAAGGATAACCAACAAGCACAAGCACTAATCAAACACACGCGTTAACACGTCACTCATACCTGTGGAATTGCTCCATTGATCTCAGACAGATAAATCACGAAAAAACCTGCTCCCACTCAACTCACACTATTTGTCTTATAGTGGATAGTGTAATCTTGAAGTTAAGTAAATTTCTACATTGTGATTTTTATTACGTAGGTAGGCAGATAAATCAGATATAGAGAATTTTAATATTTGACATATTGACTACTATGTAAGGTCGTCGTACTTTTGTTCTTGTAAATGGAGCAGTGCTTTAAGAAAAGGTTGGGAACCTATGCACTAATCATTCGACCAAAGGATAACCAACAAGCACAAGCACTAATCAAACACACGCGTTAACACGTCACTCATACCTGTGGAATTACTCCATTGATCCCAGACAGATAAATCACGAAAAAACCTGCTCCCACTCAACTCACACTATTTGTCTTATAGTGGATTGTGTAATCTTGAAGTTAAGTAAATTTCTACTTTGTGATTTTTAATGCGTAGGTAGGCAGATATAACAGATATAGATAATTTTAATATTTGACATATTGACTACTATGTATGACCATCGAACTTTTGTTCTTGTAAATGGAGCAGTGCTTCAAAACAAGGTTGGGAATCTATGTACTAGTCATTCGACCAAAGGGCCAACAAACGAAATCACTAATCAACACACACGCATTAGCACGTTACTCAAACGTGTGGAATTGCTCCATTGATCTCAGACAGATAAATCACGAAAAAACCTGCTCCCACTCAACTCACACTATTTGTCTTATAGTGGATAGTGTAATCTTGAAGTTAAGTAAATTTCTACTTTGTGATTTTTAATGCGTAGGTAGGCAGATATAACAGATATAGATAATTTTAATATTTGACATATTGACTACTATGTATGACCATCGAACTTTTGTTCTTGTAAATGGAGCAGTGCTTCAAGAAAAGGTTGGGAATCTATGCACTAGTCATTCGACAAAAAGATACCCAACAAACGCAAGCACTAATCAAACACACGCGTTAACACTTTAGTCATAAGTGTGGAATTGCTCCATTGATTTCAGATAGGTAAATCACGAAAAAAAACCTGCTCCCACTCAACTCACACTGTTTCCTTTATAGTGGATTGTGCAATCTTGAAGTTACGTATGTTACGTTTATCATGTGTGTAATAGATATTTGCTAAAGTGGATTGTTTGATTTATTTTAGACATTAAGCTAGGTTTCTGCTGATGATGACAAGATCTGTAAAAAAACAAAAGACTTATCACTTTTATTTGGAAAGAGAAACCGATTACTCCTTTAACATCGTAAAAAAATATATATAAATATATGTACCATATCTACCATATATGTAGCATATGTACCTGTATATATGTACCATATCTACCATATATGTAGCATATGTACCTGTATATATGTACCATATACTGTGCTATACAAACGCATCAGTTTGTAAAAACACAGTGAAAGTACCCATTTCTTTTTCTTATTTGCAGTTTTATCAAATTCCATATTTAGAAATGCATGCTAATATGCAATAAACAAATATAAGATTTGAAAAAAACAATGTCTTATTTCAGGCCTTGTTTTTCATGGTAGCTCAAAATAAGATTTAAAAACGGTACAGTAACTGAAATCTGTTATAAGTTCGTCGACTGCTAGTTTAAGATTTGCAATACGTTACAATTAACATAAAGTCCAATATGTTACAATTAACATCAGTGTCCGTCGTCTAGCAAAGCTGTAGACTGTAGCGCAAACAAACAACCAATATAAAGTTCTAACTAAAAACTCCTCGGCGCAACCCCTAGGGAGTGCCAATCTCCGTTTCCGTGACCAAAGGCCCTAGGGTGCGAAGCATATGTTGCGGTTAGGTGGTCAATCTCACTCAGAACCCCCAGTGTTTAGTTCCCAAGCACGCTTGGTCTTCAGTTCATCTACCCACTGAAGGGATGAAAGGCTGGGTCAACCTTGCCAACCCGGGAATCGAACCTCGGACCTGTGTCGTGGGATAGCGGAGAGCTACCCCAACGCCAATGGGCTTCTGTATAAAGTTCTATTAAGTTTAAATAAGTTTTTGTCATGATAGTGTGTTAGTTAGATTTGCCATAAAACTCTTATATAGAAATCCTGCTCCATTTTAAAATAAGTAAATAAATAGACCTAAACCTAATTCAATATTACCACCATCATTGTCTTTGCAATGCAAATTCCTCTTTATAAAGTTTAATCTTTTCTTCACCCTACCTTTTCTTTCCGTGAAACTTTAAAGTTTCAGGAGAAAAGATCACATTTGAGGACAAACAAATGAAACAGACTAATCGATTGAGGATCATCTGTAAGTTGATCTACATATTGAGGAATTTTCTTAAATAGAAATAAGACGATTTAAATTTCGTTCAGATATATAAATATGTGGATCTTCACTATAAACAGGAGACAAAATAATTATAAACACTGATCAAATTTGTTTAAATTAATTTAAATCTGATTTTTTTTAATTAAAATTTCGGAGAATTGCAGGGAAAACTGTTGATTACAGAGAGGGATATTCTAGATTTGATCACTAGTAAATCAAAAAGAAAGGGGATTACTTATAAAAAATATTATGCATTTTCGAATTTAGAATAAAACATCTATTAATTTTCAACAATAAATGAATAATCTTATTTCGGTTTGGAAATGCGAAGAAAACTACTATTAAGAAGTGGTTAAAGTGCCATCTAGAATTTATTGTCATCAAAAGCATATCATTTCGTCACAAGCAATAGAAATAGAAAATATGTTTCTTCATTTATGATTTCTTTCTAGCAACTTAGTTGCACAACTCTTCGCTTTTTTTCACTGGAAGCTCTTACGTAGTCGTAAGTATTTGTATACTATCTATTACTGTAGGAAAATTCTTAGATGTCTTACAATAGGTTATTTTTTTTTCTAACTTGTGTTTGTAACTTTTGTTTTTTATTCATGTCTCGTTAAAAAAAAACTAACATTACAGCAATAACATATTTCATTAACTCATACACGGTAATATAATATATATAAAAACTTCTATATATAATATAGATCATTGTGTATCACATGGGGTATACAAACGCATAAATCATTAGATGTGTATATCGTATGTAATATACAGACGGGCAAAGAGTTAAAGGGGTGTTCGCTGGATATTTTTTATTCAATTGTCTTAAAAGTTTTTTATAAAAGAATTAAATTGCGAGTTGACATATTTTCAAGTATTTATCTGATTACAGAAAATAAGAATGAAACTTCTTAAATAGAAATTAATCTTATTTAATATATGGCTTCCTATAAGGTATAGTATTACAGTTTGTTACAAATAAAAATAGGCGGTAATATTTAAAATTGTTTAAATTTCGAATTTTTTTTTCTCTCCACGATATACTAGGTTTAAAATATCCATCAATATATGCTCAGTAGAAGTTTAACGGGTTAATATATTTTTTTAAACAAATTAAATTAAATTATACGTCCACCACATTATTTCGATATATATCTATCCAATTACATACATTTTATTATTTTGTAAGATGAATTATAAAAATTATTTGCATATTATCTTCCCGGTTCAAAGTTTCTTTCGTTTATCAAGGTTACTGTGTGTCTCACTCAAATTCAAGTGCTGCCATCTAGCGGTGGACGTTAACTTTTCTTAGATTAAGAATTTTCGTTACATAAATATTTCGCTCTAAACTGAAATCTTTCAGAGCTCTATTACTTTCTTAACTCCAGGATATAAAAAAAACAATGAAAATACAAAATTATTTTCTGCTAATAGATTTCTGAATTTGTTTTTGGGAGATAGATTATAAAAGCGTTGTTAAAATTACATATGAATAACGCCTATATATTTTTGTTTATTCATTGTAGACATGTAGCAATAATGCTTGTTATATTAAGACTTTTCATTATCGAGTGCTGATTGCAATACTAAAAAGGGGAGTAGCACAATGAGACGTTACAACAGCCTTTAATACAAAATTTAAATTCCTTTCGCTAATGGTATTAAAACGATAAAATTATTAGCTGTAAGAGGTTAGGAGTGTTTTATGTTGCTTTTGTTATAAAGTATATCACTATATTACATACACACATAGACATACACAATGTATACATATATATATATATACATATACACATATATATGCATTATATATACACACACACACACATATATATATATATATATATAATATATATATATATATATATATATACAGGATGTTTCAAAAATGGACGGTATATTTGAAAAATCAATAAAAACTAAATGGGCAGTGAAAGAAATATACAGTTTGTTGCAATATGCTTGGGACAACAGTAAATTTTCAAGTACACAAGCTTTCGAAAAAAGTTACAATTTTCAGCAACAGATGGCGCTGCAAGAGATTTTAAAAATATACAAGAAAATGCAGCCTGTGAATTCGCGAATCTGTAAGTCGTCTTTCTGCTGTAAGCGTATGCTGTTCACAAATTGCATGTTCGCTATTAAAAAATGCTTTATTCCTTAGAACAGAAGAATGCCTGGCCCGAGACATTTACACGGGTTTCTGAAAATTTCGTTCTGAGACTATGAAAATAAAGTAGATTTTTTTCCGTCTGCAGCGCCATCTGTTGTGAAATAATGTGACTAATTTTGAAAGTTTGTCTGCCTGGCAATTTACTGTTGTCCCAAACATATAGCAATAAACGGTGTATTTCTATAGCTGCCCTTTTAGTTTTTATTGATTTTTCAAATCTACCAGTCATTTTTGAAACATCATGTGTGTATATATATATATATATATGTTTATCTATCTATCTATCTATCTATCTATATATACATATATATATATATATATAATATGACTTCCTTCGTGTCTAGGAAGGGCTATAAAATTAAAGCATACTCCATTTCTCTATCTATATGGTGTTCCCAAAATAAAAAGGGCACCATGAATTAGCGTATCATTTTAACATTGCGCTTATCTGGTTGAAATACATAAAAAGGTACTGGAATTTAGAAAGGGTACAAAAATATTTATTTATATCTAACACACAAATAATAAAAGTAAGTGGGTGTATATATATATACACACACATGTATATATATTATATATATATCTATGTGTGTGTATGTGTATGTAATATACCTATTTATTTTATAACTGTAAATGCTAATAAAGGCCAGTGTCCCTCACTGGAAGTAAAAACCTACTGTAAAATTGAAATTTGTCAAAATTGATTCAGACATATTCAAAATTAATGCTAAATTTCCCGAATGTAATACTTCCCTTACTTAGTACGTGGAAGTAAAAAAACGGGGGAGATAAAAAAACCCAGTGTTTGTGAAAATGAAAGAAGATTGTAGGAGAAACTTTGCTGTTTTCATGCTTTACTAGATACTTTTATTATTGAGAAGAAAAAAGAAGAGCTGAAAACGTGCAGCCTGTCGAAATCAAGGCGCGAGAATCGTGTTGGACTTAAACAATAAGATGTGATATAACAACCTTATAGTCCGTTTATTGATGTTTACCTTCCCGTCTTGAAATTTTACGGGATTTCGAGAAAACATTGGATTGCTGACTTCATTTCAAAAGCGTATTAGAAACATTCGACTTCAATGAGAAGATCGTACAGGTGAAATTTTAAATTTATTACTTTTGAGTAGGAAATATTCACCGGATTTCGACATTTCTTCGACGCTGGTTATTTTAATCGTATGTAATAAAATTAAGAAATAAACGATTTCATCTAAAATATAATTCTTAAAATTTTCTAAATATTTAAAATACCTAAAATTCCTGTTTTGGAGAATAAATATTAATTTTAAAGATAAAAGAACAATAAAATAATAAAAATAATTTCTATATTAAAAAAATTTAAGCCGATTAATTTTAACTGATTATTTAAAACTTCTGTACAAAAATAAAGAACAATAAAATAATAAAAAAATTCTATCTTTAAAAAATTAAGCTAATTAATTTTAAATGATTATTTAAATCTGTTAAAAAAATTCAAAGAAATTAATGATCTAATCTAAAACAAATTTCGAAATACCTAAAACTTGTACAACGTACTTGACATATATGCATGTAATTTTGATAGAAAAAGCAGCCTTTATACGTATTTACTGGGACTAGACTTGCCAACTGTCTTAAACTTGAGCAGATATGAAAATCACCCAAAAAACGTAAAAAGACAGTCATAGCCAAAATCATTTAAAACTCTATCGTGATTGCAGCTGTTAAATGCGACGACAGTGAAGTTTGCAAGTACAGCTAACTAAACTAAGAAGTGTAAATAAATATTGTAAATAGAAATTAATTTTAATAAATATATATATATATGTAAATTAGAAATTAAAGTTTAATTTATCCCTTTTCACAATTCTTCAACTATTATTATCTATGTTAACATCAATATTTCCATTTTAACAAATCTAAACAGTTCTTACTCTATTCTCAAATAGGTTTTCAGCCTGCGTAGCATTTAGCATTTAGCTTATGAGCTTAAAGATGAGGGGGGGGGGATTCAAACCCTTCAAACCTCCCTTGGTTGTGCTTCTGTATACACACATACACACACACATATATATACATTATATATGTGTGTGTGTGTGTGTGTGTGTGTGTGTGTGTATCTAAGTATATTTCGTACATTTCCTCTTGTACATTCCCTTTCATATGTGTATAAGGTTTGACGAAACAACAAAAGGATGCAGAAATTCGTCAATTCGTCTCGATTTATGGCATATGCCAAATAATCGAACGGAGGTCCTAAGTTCAGTTAACGATTAATTCAGTTTTATGTTTCATTAAATACACAATTGAATTAATGGGTTACTACAGCTGGAGTCTCTTTTGAGCGAAAAATTATTCTTTTATTACATTTCTTAAGAAAAAGGAGAGAATCCAAATAACTTAATATCCGGTTCATGTCAAAACCTTTCCGCTCTTTTGATTTTCTCTCCTGACTTCACTTTTGTTCCTCAAATTTTTTTATTTCGTTTTGGTAACGTAAGAATGAGGTTTATTATTTTCTTTGTATGTATTAAACGGAAACGACAGATGGTCAGAAGGGGAAGTTTATAAGCCGAATATGTAACCCATCTCATTTTCGTATAAAATTGATATCGGTTCACTTAAGCTACAGCCGAACGATGGCCGAATGGTTAGGGCACTGTCCTTCGGAACCGGAGTTCGTGGGTTCGAATCCTACTGAGGCATGAATGTTCGTAGCCGTTCGGAATCGGCTTTAAACAGTAAGTCCCGGTCTCATTAGCCCTCGTGTTGCAAAAAGTAGACTGTAGCGCTACCAACCAACCAACCAACCACTTAAGCTACCAATTTTTATTAACACGTTGACTGACATGGGGACCACCGGTGACATGCAACGCAGCAAATAATAAAAGTACATAACACTTTGACTGCCATGGGGGTATCACGAAAACTGCTTCAAACATGATTTTATAACTCATTTTATCTGCTGAAAATAATATTTCATCATGATATGCATCGCATAATGAAAAGTTCACGTTGGCGACTTCGGTAAAGCATTGAAAATGCGTCTGACATTCAATGTGTTAAGCAACCCTAATTTAAATCTTCTGATCGAGGTACCAGAGTAAGCCTATGTACAGTCAGTACCGGCTATATGGTCACCCGCTTATAAGGTCACGACACTTATGTGGTCAGTTTTCTAATGTCTTAAATGAAACATGTGTTAAAGTGCACCGCTTATACAGTCATTTTCTTTTTCTTGTTACCGGTTATATGGTCAGTTTCATGTTTTCAATGAGTTTCCGTTTTGTATTTCTTTTCGTTTTCTTTAGAAGTCAGTGCAAAATCGGAGAGGACCTGAATTCAAGCCTTTATTCCCCTCCCTTTCCCCCTTTCTTTTTAGTATAGCCATCACCTCTCAGTTCTCTTGCCCCTGACAAGAAGTGGACAGCTGTCTGTTTATTGGTTGGTTAAAGTTATCTCTCCCTGCTTAAGTTGAAATTGAGACGAAACAAGTAAAGGAAAATTTTGTTACATTTGGATCATACGTCACGAATAAGAACGTTCATTTTTTAATTATGGCTTCGAAAAGGAAGAATTTATCATTTACTGCCAAAAATGAATTGATTGAAAATTTTAAAAAATCTAATCTTTCAAAGACTGCTTTCGCCAAAGGAAATTAGATTACCCGGTCGACATTAAACAACATTTTAGCTGCCAAACTTTGGTCCTCAAGCGTTGAAATCGGTGATCAAGAGAAAAAATGCCAGCGCTTGTCACCTTATGGGATGTGGATAAGACTCTTCTGTTATGGATTAAAAATGAACGATATATGCACAATAGGGCTGTATTGTTCCGCATATATGGTCACCCCTCTTATATGGTCTGATTTTTGTGGACAGCTGATCTGACCATATAACCGATACAGACTGTATATTTATATACGTACAGATCAAAACTGTTTGCCGATCCTGCTTCAAACTCTACCTCTACAATAGAGAAAGGTAGAAACTCTGACCAAACATATATTCAGACAGCCGAGGTCTATGGATCTCAGATATATACCATAGAAACACTTTCTGTTCAACCGTACAGTAAATTACAAATAAGAAAAATAGTCATCTCTTTTCGTAAAACAAAACGCGTAGGCAAAGAAAAAAAAAGCCTACTGACAACACCTCCTTTTTTAAGAACTTATTCATGGAGAACATTTCACTCACACTTGACCAGCTTGGTTGCCCTTTTCTCTTTTTCTTGGATGTAATTCATCATCCATGACAAAAAAAGGTAGAATAGAAGTTATATAAGACGTCATTTTTTACTTCTGTTATTCGAGGGCACAAAACCGATATTCCGGTTTATAAACAGGACTTACTAATGTATAATTTATATAATAATATTTTTTTGACTCTAACCCTGCTAATAGCCTCTAAGCATTGAATACGTAAGAAAACTTATCATATAGGTCCTAACTCAAAGAAAATGATTCGAACAGTTTCTTGAGTTCCTCGAGTTAAAAAAGGTTTTGGAAAAAAAATGCTTCTAATTTGCTCTTTTTTCTACCTAATTATGAATAATTCAGGACTTTTCGAATTAAAAAATTTCAAAGATAGATCACATCCATAAAATAAATCACATCATAAAAACATAACCTTATATATATTCTTGTAAAGTCACGTTAATAATAATATTCGGTACAATATGTCTCAAGAAGACTTAGTAGTACCATTAGACACTATACAACTCAATTCACTTCCTAATAATTCTAAATTAAGAGACATAAATTCATCGTTGGATAATCACTGTGATATTTCAATTATTTTAACAAGATCTTGAAGGTAAAAAAGTTTAAAACTAGATTGAGGGTTTGGTTTTGATTTGGAGCGCTACAGTCTACTGTTTTGTTACATGAAGGTTGGGCTAATAAGACATGAGACTCGCTGCTTAAAGCCGATTCCGAATGTCTACGTGCATCAAAACCAGCAGTGGGATTCGAACCGGTGGTGTCCGATTCCGAAGAACAACACTCTACCATTTGGTCTTCGTTCGGCCTGGTTTGAAAGAAAGACAATCACTCTTTATAAAAATTAACTTTAATATAGCTTTACCTCCAGTTAAAACATTTTCTTTTTTAGTTAAAACGTGAGAGTTTAACAGACGGTAATAAGTTTACAGATCTTAGTCTATATCAAATGGTCTCTCTTCAAAGCATATGGTTGGTTCTATAAATATGTATTAAAATCCTTTAAAGTTGATAAATTCTACATCATGGGGAAAAAATAAGCATAATAAAAACGAACACGCTTTGCTCTAAAGCTTTTTGTTAGCATTTTTACATATAGTGTAATTTAATTGCAGAAGTAAATTTAATTGGATTTTTATTAATTGACATTATTCACCTTGAAATAATCTGATAGCCCTTAAAGTGCGTACACTTAAAATATCTCTTCTTTTTCTAAATATCTATTCACTTAACCCAATGTATTTTATAATTCTCTTAGGTGAAAAATATTTTTTCTTATCTTTAAAAACTTGTAAAGCAAATAATTTATAAAAAAACATTTTTGATACATGTAAAAAAAAATCGACTTCAACAAACTGCTTTAAAGCTATATAAAATATATTTCTTATTTCGTATTTTAAATTGCGTTTCTCAGAAATTGAAATTTATGTTTAGTAGAATTGTGATATATACTTTAACGTATCCTAAGACTTGGGCAGAATTCCTGAATGCATGGTCTATAACCTATAAAAACTTCTTATGCCAAAAATGTAATAAATATCACACTAACAATGCATATTTCAATCCTTTGAGCCCATATGTAAGAGAAAATAAAAACTTTTTATGGTTACTGCGATCAAGTGGCAACCGCGCTCACGGTAAAGTAAATCATTTTCATTCTATGCACACACGTTTGGGCTTGTCATTTATTCTTTCAGACTCAATTCTAAACTGAGCAAGATTCGGTCGTTTATATTATTCGAATTGCAGAAATAATTGTCTGGAGCATTATTTTATAACAGCTATCCTTCATGAAACATAAGTTATGCTTACTTCCCTGTAATCCGTTTTTAGGTTGCGCATTGAGAACTCTCGAGATATGGTTTGTGAGCTCAACATTTATCTTTGCATTCCTATAAATTCTTTTCGACCTCGAATTTCGAATGTTTATTGCGTTTATATGTTACACAAAATAAGTTATGATATTGACTGTTTTATAGAGACATTACTTTAAATTTCGTCTACCTATTTTATCTATACAGTCAGTACCGGTTATATGGTCAGTTTTCTAAAGTCCCGTCTAATTTAATAGGGAACATATGTTAAAATGCATCGCTTATACAGTCATTTTCTTTTCCTTGTTATATGGTCAGTTTCATGTTTTCAACGATTATTTTACTAATTCCGAAGCAGCAGATAAGCATTTAAAAGCTATTAGGGACTTAAAAAGTTGTGTTAACGATCAACAAAAGGAAGCAGACTTGTATATCTGATTATTTTTAAATGCACTGAACATGAATGTGCAATTTTCAAAAGCATGGGTAATTCAATAACACACTCATTAACGAAGAATGCCCAAATTTTTTGCACATTAATAGACAATCTCCAATTCCTTAAACATGTTCCTCACGCAGAGCATACTTACGAATTGATTTTATTTTTACATATTAATAGTGTTTTTATTTTTACACATTTAGCTCCAAATTTTTACACATTAATAGAGAATCTCCAATTCCTTAAAAATGTTCCTCATTCAGAGCATACTTACCAATTTCTTTTATTTTTACAAATTAATAATGTTTTTATTTTCACACATTTAGCTTCAAATTTTTACACATTAATAGAGAATCTCCAATACCTTAAAAATATTTTTAGTGTACACCATACTAACCAATTGCTTTTATTTTTTTTCATTTTATCTTTAGAATATATATAGAAACTAAACGTTAAGCTAAATGCTATTTATAGAAGAGAGCTATTTAAAATTATACAATACTTTAGCAACTGTTTTTGCCGTTTTATTGTATTAATTACTCTCTAACTCGAGATATTACTTTGCAGTTTTTAGAAGCGTACCTAATTTAAGAACAAAAACATTGATAAAAAAATCTCCAAAATTTTGAAAGCAAATTGCATAAAAGTAATGCAGCTGGAACATATTGGAATTATTATATCGATACAAATTTCCTCAACTGTAAAATGTTATTTTCTAAAGTTTAAAATAAGGGTTTATTACTAAAATCAGGTTTCCGTTCAGTAAAATATAATGCTATTCGAAAAATGTCTTTTGATAATGAAACGTAAACTGTACTTGATTTTTTCACAAAAAAAAATCATTTCATGTTTTGGGTCGAAATTTGTCATTTTGAAAGTCCTTGTCCCTTTAAACAAATGGGTGTATGGAAGAAACAAAATTTTTTGTCTTTGTGCTATACTTACGTTGACTGCGCATTTTATGCTATATTAAGGCACACAGATTTTTACTTTCCTTTATACAAAATTCCTTTGTCAAAAGTAATCTCTATGAAGCATTTAACTTCATCGAAGATAGTTTCACGTCTTGTTGTATCAGTTACAAAAACTAGCAGCGGCGAAAATAATGGTTTTAGGCGCAAAATGTGCTTTACCTCCCCGTTATCTAGCAATATCTCCTACAACATTATTTGGCGGAGTGTGCTTTTCAAAGGTTGCCGCGTTTTAGAGCCAAAGCAAGAGCTTGATGCATTAGGGTCAGCGCACGGCGTTATTTCGGGACGAATGCTGCTATAAAAAATAAAGGTCTATTTCGAGCTACAAGACACGTTGTTTTCACTTCGCTGTCTTAATTTGTGACATAACAATGGATGGAAATACTTCTCGACTACCAAGCAGTAGAAGATTCGGAAAATCACTGCATCCGCGATGTGTGTGGACTCAACATGTCTACGTTGGTCGCTTGATTGATGACAACAAATGCGGAGGCAAACGGTTTCGTTTACAAAGTTCGTTTAACGATGATGTGTCGTGGAAGAATGCTGAGTAAAGATAATACACGCTGTGTTTTATTAAATTTATTCTTCTCACTTCTATTTAGTAAGTAACTGTGATACGTCTATTTGAATGCCATGTGTGAGGACGTCAAAAGAAGAATCTACGAAGAATTCTAAATTTTCTTGTTCCCGTGGAACTGGATTGAAGTTTCTGAATCTATGAAATTGCAGCGAAATTATTTGATTTTAAAGAGGTTCTTTAAACTCTCTAGGAAATTACAAACCGTTAAACATTGTGTAAGCTTTGAAAGCTATCGTTACGTTGCGGAGAGATTTGGTAATTAAAACAACAAACTGTTAAAAGTAGAAAATAACTTTAATTTGTAATAAATAATTTTTGAATTAAAGAATATATTAAAACTTGCCTTTCCTTCCTTTAAAACAAGCTATTTAAAAATAACATAAATAGAGTATTTGACTATTTTAAGAGTGCAATTAAGTTTCTCATCTTTTCGTCGCCATGTTAGCTAATTTGCGTTAGGTTCAAATGAATTGAACTAAGAACCACTCAAGTCCAATCATTAACTGGTCATTTTTTTTTTTTTGGCCAACTCAACACTTGTTTCCTTAATATTTTTGTCCTTTAGTATAGTACAATATTTCTTGAATCTTTACTATATTTGATTTATTTCATTTTATCAATTTTAATTTGAAATTTTTCTGTCATTCTGAATTCATATACACCGTCTTTTATCCATATTTTAGACTTAAATCTTATACCATTGCTAACAACGCTATCGTTTGAACACTCTGACCGGGTACTGACTACCCAAAAGTGTGTAAGACGTTGGAAAAGTATTTAAAATATATGTCCCTTGGATAATACTTTTAGTTGTAGATGCAGTTTTCCTGTATAAATGATACTGAAAAATATTTGAATGAGTAGGCTTTTGCTCTTCAGTACCGGAGTTCATGTGCTAGAATCCTGCTGCTGATATGGATGCGCGTAGCCTTTGGAAATCAGTTAGTAGGTCCTAGCCTGATTAGCCTCCGTGTAGCAAAAGAAAAAAATAGACTGTAGAGCTCTAAATCAATTAAATCAAGCAAATTCTTTAAATGATCTGCCAAAATACTACAGCCTTTTTTCATTAGTCCGCGACTAAATATCGCCAGATGTAATTCTTTTATTTTTAAGATTATCGTTTCTAAGCTTATAATGAAAATTTAATAAAAATTTAATGTGTTATGATAATGAGTTTTTTTTTATATAATTTGCTTATACTGTTAGTATAATATAATATTAGAAACTAATTCGGATTTTGAATTAAATGTAACCTTCATTTGAGTTGGTTTAGAGAGCAACTTGTCTACAGTTTTGCTAAACGAGGATTAATAAGACTGTGGTAACGTGCCAGCAAAGGCAGTAGATTTTGTTCCCATCCTAAAACCAGCAAACTACATTCAGGGTGTGAACTAACTCTATTACTTTGGAAGACACGTCACCATAGCAGTCCCCCGTTTGGTGCCACGACAATAGAGTTAGTTCACGCCTTAAATACAGCTGGATGGTACAGGAGGTGGACAAACTCTATAAACAAAGCCGGCTAGTCACCACAAAACCGAGACCTACTGCTCATGACCAATTCAGAACGGCTAAGAATATCTAAGACAGTTAGTGGGATCCAAGCCCATAAACTCCGGTACCAAACCTTTATTTGGGAACCTTATTTACTGAGACCAATGGCGTGGTGAAAGGGAGGTAAGGTTTTAACTCCTTAAATATTACTGTATATATATATATATATATATATATATATATATATATATATATATATATATATATATATATATATATATATATATATATATTATACATGCAAGAATTGCTGTACTAATTTTTAAGGTCTAAGTTGAAGGGGGAGAACCCTCAACCATGGGAAAATTTTTCGTTAAGTCTTTGATCCAGACGGATAACCGAGCGGACAGCTAGTCACTATTGGGAATGTTGATACGCATAATTTTCGTTATTTGCAGTCGTTTATTAAGAATCATCAAGGGTATAAAGTTACGCTTACCCCCAGGGCGCTTTCTGCGTGTATACTGCGTGTATCAATAATGGGATACAATGTCAATTGAAAGTCAAGACCCTGCCGATGCGATTTGAAGTTCGGAAGCAGTGGGAGCGGCCTTGATTGAAGATGTCCTTGATCTGATAGATGTGTTATTGTAAAGCTCTTTTTTAAAGAAAGTATCGGGATAAAAAGAGGTGCTGTTTCAATAAAAATTCAGCAATAGAATCACGATGTTACGCCATTATGATAGTGCGTCTTACTGAGAGATTCACAGAAGGAGCAATTAATTTTATAGAATTGCATGCGTTTCAAAACAGAAAGCTGAAATATAATTGCTCAAAATAATGTCGATATAATGATCTTCAACCGGACGCTATTTTTCACTGTTTACACTTGAGGAAGTATATTCATTATCAACTGTGCTGTTCAAGTCCGCATTTCTGGAATTATTTCGAAATCATTTCTTGGAATTTGTCTGAAATCGGAATCCGTACCATCTTACAACTATTCTTTAAAATGTACTATTTTGCTTTTTAATAAACAGTGTGTTAATAACGTAGGAAAATTATTGAAGTTGTATGAAAATTAATGCAGATCTAAATTTCTTTAATAAATGAAATTGTTTAGAAATATATCACCTACAAATACAGTTTTTTTTTAATTATCTAAAAGTAATAGAATAAAATTATAATTTAAGTGTGTTACAAATGTTATACAGTGGTTTGAACATTCGGACCGGGCACAACCTACCAATTGGTATTAGACCTTTAATTGGTATTAGACCGAAATTTTTATTTTTAAAAAATTTACAATTGAAAATTAATAACAGAAAATCGTCGGGAGGGTACTAGTATCAAACATGAATCGATCTATCACGGGAAGAACTTCTTATAACTATTATTACATTCTGAAAGGGACTAAGACATATATTAGGGAAGAGGAAAACATTGCAAGATTACATTGCATTAACAAATGCTTACGTGTATCCCTATTGACTTTTGAAGCAGGATAATGGCTACATAACTTTGGATTTCAAAAAGGGTAACACCTTAAAAGAAGCTCGACTCATTTTAGTATTACTTTATGTTTTTAAGTTCGAAACCCGAGCCGACCTAATAACAACCGTGTTCATTAAAAATGACTAGGGCACGTAAAATATGTCCGTGGTCCCAATGTCCTCCAAGTTCTCAATCAATACCTCTGGGGGTGGCAGGCCAAGCCTATGGGTCTTCTGCTTGGTCCATGCTTTAAAATTACGAGGACCCACCTAAGTCGTACTTTCACCTTGTGGTGCTCGTTATAAACAAAAGGCGCACCCCTTAGCCTTAATATGAAGTAGTCTTCGGCTCAGTCGTGCTTGGTTTCACCAAGTGGCATAAGTCAACAACAACAAATACGTTTTTAAGAAATTCGGGATTTTCAATCAACCAAAGAACAGTTTTTATGCCTTAGTGCGTAGGACGACTTTATTTTTGTTGATTTGCATAGCCCAATATTTCTCTAGACTCAACTGTGGCTTCCTTAAATGTAAAAAGGATGGTACTTTCCAGGCGAACATGTAGTGCTCAACTTTCCTGATTTGTCTTCAAGTACCATAATCACTCTCTTTGCAATAAAGTTCGAATCCTGTCTCTTTCACAGCCATTATTTTGGTCATTCATGCTTTTCAGTCGGAATTATTCAACAGCACTTCGATCTTAATCAAATAACATCTCTTAGAATGTTTAAAATAATGTGTGCTATTCTGAATCAATAATTTTCATTCAGAATTTTGTCAAGTAAAAAAGGGAAACCTTTTTGAAACATTCTCTTGTAATGTACATTCATTGGTAAAGAAAAAAGCATACCCTCAGCGTGTCTGTGGTTTTATGTATTGATATATTTTATAGATTGCAGACGATAGGTGATATTCAAAAGCCATACATAGCATTCATAATCAATCATCATTAAGAAATTACCATTTTTTATCTCAGGAGAGGAAAAAAAAGCATAATTTTTCGAAAATTTGAATTCCGGAGCGTAAAGTAAAATGCAAATGCAAAGTAAAACAAAAACAAAAGTTGCTTCTAGTGTGCTCAAACAATGAAATTCTGTGTGTAGCCGTATTCCAAGGTCACAGAAAACAACAGAAGCACCCATAAGTACTCCAGCCATAAAACTCAATATTTCATCTTTTTTTTTTTCGCTATGCGAATTCCCAAACAGTAGTTCATATTATATATTCATAAATTGTAACTATATTGTATTCTTTGTGACCTCCGTGTTAGATGAGTGCTGTTAAGTCACATATGTTCTACTGGGAAGACAAGGTTGAAACGTAATACGTAATTTTTTATGAGTTGTGGAAGAAAGTAGGAATATATTGCACAACAAAAGCCTACCGCTCTATAATTTGCTTCATCTCTCTGCCTCGATATTTCCAAAAGCGTATAGCTTATTTCAGACATTATTTTTTCCTTTTGTTTAGCATTAAAAGAGCTCACTAATTTTCAAAATCTTTTAAACAGCATTTGTAGTCTTCCCAAAGACCTGGAAAGTCAGGGAAAATCACAGAATTGTAAAATGTTCAAGGAAATTCAGGGTAAATATAAAATATATATCAAAAGTCAGGGTAAGGTCCAAAATAAAATAAAGAAATAATTTAGAACGTCAAGTTTTAGAATTATTACCATTTTAAAAAAAACCATCAAGGAATTAGATGAAAAGAAACAAATGAGAGGAAGAAGCATTTGAAAATTAATAAATTCCTTGAAAATAAATCATCATAAAGGTTAATATTTAAATCTTTTAAGTTATTTCTTAAAAAAGAGGTTTAATTTATGTAAGCACATTTACATAACTCATTTTTCGTTTATGAAGTTATAATTTTATTTACTTTTATTTAACTTACTACTTTTTTCCTTTTATTTATTTTACTTTTATTTTTTATTAATTTTATTTACTTTTATTTACTTTATTTTTATTTTTATTTGTATATCAAGATAAAGATTTTCGAAAGTTATTTAATGCAATCCATAGTATATATCTTCCCTTTAATTTCATAACAAATCATAGATCAACAACTGGATTTATTTTTTACGTGCTATGAGTTTACGTTAATTTTATAAAAAAAAAATATCAATCTAAAAAGCTATTATAATATACTACTTTTAAATTAATAATGCCTTTAAATTAATAATTTGCTAATACTGATAACAACTAAAAGCATATTTAAATTTAATTACATCTAAGATAATATGGCATGTCATTTGCTCAGTGATTGTGAGTTTGTTCAGAGAAATTCGATGAATTTATCAGATAAGTTTTGTTCTAGTTAAGAATTCTAAATTTCAAGAAGAGAAAGCATTGTGAAAGAAAGAAATTGAAATGGTTTAATGGAAATTTATGACTCTATTAAAAAACTGAAAGTCTGCTTAGGTAATTATTGATCCTTTTCAGAAAACATCATTTGCATTTCCTGTTTCAGTTCATTCTGATTAAATATTATCATTAAAGAGCATGTTTTTCTGGACAGTAGGACTTAAGATTTCTCATTAAGAAAATGCTCCTTGATTTCATTTTACTGTTGTTACTATGAAATAAAAAAAATCAGTCATTTTTAATCAGGTGAAATTTTAATGGCATGGGTAAATGCATTCACAGAATTATCTATCTGTAAGTAGAAACTAATAGGGTTATAAAAAAAAAGAAAGAAAGAAAAATCTCAGTTACTTTAGTTATATTTTCATGAATCATAATGTATTAAGACGAAGTACATTTCCTTGTGAAAAACAAATGTTGTAGAAATGAAAAAAACTTTATACTTTTTAAATTTATATAACCATTTAGAGTATTACTATTACTTTAAAATCCTTTTATATTTTTAAAGCTTCATTTTTAGAAGGTTCAATAAATTAAAGTAGTTTTAAAATAAAAGTATGAACAAGGTATGTCTACGCTTTGACAGATGGGAGGCAATAATGAGCAATATTAGTTAACTAACTGAACTACTTGTATTTTCAAAGAACCATAACAAAAATATTAAACATTGTCATTAAAGAACATGTCATTCTGGACAATAGAAGATATGATTCTCATTAAGAAAAGGTTTCTTGATTTTATTTTATTGTTTTTACTATAAAATAAAAAAACAGTCGCGATTAATCAGGTAAAATTTTAATGGCATGGATGAATCCATTTACAAAACTATCTATCCATCAGTATAAATTAATAGAATGCTTTTTTTTTAAGACGGAGTACATTTTTTCCGGGGAAAAAAAGTGTTGTAGAAATGGAAAAACCAATTATATTTTTTTAAATTTCCATTATTCTTTATTACAATGTTATTATTACTCTAGCATCCATTTGTTTGTTAAAGCATTTTTTAGTAAGTTCAAGAAATTAAAGTAGGGATAAAGTAAATGTATGGATACAGTATGCCTACTCTTTCACAGATGGGAGGCAATAATGGGCAGTATTAATTAATTAACTTCTTGTATTTTTGAGGAAACATCACGAAAATGTTAAATTTAAATATTTTCATTAAAGAATGCGTTATTTTGGGTAATAGTACAAAACACTGTCACTAAAAAAATGGTTTTTTTTATTTCATTTTAATGTTTTTACTATGAACTAAAAAAACTAATCGAATTTAATTAGTTAAAATTTTAATGACAAGCGTAAATGTATTCAGAGTTATCTAGCTGTAAGTAAAAACTAATAGGATTATCCAAAAAATCCAGTGACTTCAATATATTTTCATGCATTATATTGAGTGAATTTCCTCCAGGAAAAAAGTGTTGTAAAAATGAAAGAAACATTTATATTTTTTAAAATTTCTATTACTATTCATTGTTAGAGTGTTATTATTACTCTAACATCCATTTTTTAAGGCTTTATTTCCAGTAGGTTCAAGAAATTAAAGTAGTTTTAAAGAGAAAGTATACCTTTAGTTTGAACAAGATACTCTTTGACAGACGGGAGCCAATAATGAGCAATATTAGTAAACTAAACTGAACTAGCATTTTCACGGAAGCATAACTAAAATATTACCCTCATTTAGATATGTTTCCATATAACATTTGTTTTAAAGAGACATAACACATAGTTTTAAAGAGAAAGTATTCCTTTAGTATGAACAAGATACTCTTTGACAGACGGGAGCCAATAATGAGCAATATTAGTAAACTAAACTGAACTAATATTTTCATGGAAGCATAACGAAAATATTACTCTCATTTAGATATGTTTCCATATAACATTTGAGTAATTATAGTAATTCCTTAATGGAAACCCCCAGTATAATAGTGTTCTTGGAAGCAACTTCTGTCATGCCCAACGGCAAGGTGGCAAGGTATGACGAGGTTCACAGTAGACTGGATTTTCCAGCAATTTTTTTCTGCGAAATGCTTTTTAATCTTCTGCTTTGCTGCTGCAGCATTCTTCTCAGGCAAGCTCGACCACAAGCATACCCGTATTATTACTCCCTCAACATATACACATTTGGCCCCTCCCAGATTCCGGATCGTCGAAAACGCAATGTACCATGCAATAATCACGTTCTTGAAATCTTTGAGTCAAAGGTGAAAAGACTGCATCCTATCTTATTCTCGTAAAGGTACAACCTAAAACAACTCAACTCGAGTTCTCTGTATATAAGGGGCTCACAACCAGAGTGAACCAAGTCCATTTCTTTATTTTCAAAATAAAATTGTTTGCCAGGGTTAATAAAGCTTTATTTCATATATACGCATATGTACATATGTTATTAAACTCCCTAGATAGTAAACATGTTTTAAAATAAATTTTAATCTCCAGAAATTAACAAATTAATGCATCAAGTCCCTTTATAGATCCCGCTAAAAATATCTTGTGGAATTCTTATATTTTCTTAGGACGAGTTTCCCTTTTGAAAGCAGATAGAGGATAATCTCAGAAACAATCTTCAAAATTTTCAAGTAATTCCTATTATTTATAAATTTTTCATTTGGCTCGACACTTTGCAATTCTTTAAAATGTTCACATAAATTTATTTTTTCGGCCGGTGTCTTGATAAATTGCTCTATCTATTATAGAACTCCATTTTACTTTCTTTTTTCACGAAGTTTTTCCTTCTTCCTAAATGGCATCCTATGGTGTTTAAAACGATAGCTGATCACTAACGTGCAGAATGATGACCGAATAGTTAGGGTGATGATCTTCTGTTACAAAGATCATGGGTTCGAATCGCACAGTGGCATAAATATTCGTAACCGTTCAGTATCAGTTTTCAGTAGTAGATTTCACTCTCATAAGCCGTTTGAAAAAAGTAGACCTCTCCAAACCAAACCAAACCTGACCGCTTTGTTATTCAAAGTTGTTTAAACTTCATATTCATTTTATATTTATGTGTAGTCCATAATAACTTAGATTTAAGATATGCATCGATATGTAATCGTTATAAATGACTCAGCCAAAGGGTTAATTATGATTCCGGCACTTAGACTCAGTTTCTCCAACCTTTTCCTAATGGACTTAGTTCACTGTGGTTCTGAATCCGTCCTATACATCATTACGGCCGTAAAAGATGCTAAGGACATCATACTTCAAACTAAATAGACAAGGTCGAAATCCACACAGATGTGGAAGGGTTGGTAGATATAATGAGATTTTCTCCTTCTATTAAGTATATTTTCAGTTGATATTTCATTACGTACAAAATAATAACTTTTTGTGCAGCTTCATCCTTTATTTATTCTATTACGCGTTAATAGTATTTCACACATGGCAGTCATGTTCCTCAATATAGCAAATGATCCATTGTTGGTTGAAAAGTGTATATGAGGCAATAAAATACGTAAAGAATAACATCATCTTTATTTCTCGCTGCTATATTAATACCGTAAATCAGTGTTCTCGAATATTTTTTTTGCTCTAACGAACACAAGGTATAGTAATATAATCTACATCAGTACTCGCCAAATGGTGGTCTACAGACCACCATTTGGCAACACATTTGGTCCGTGAAAATTTTTAATGGTCAGCAGAAAAAAAGGATTATTTATTACAATAAGTAATCCTTTTTTTCTGCTGACCATTAAAAATTGCAACACAACTAATAAAAAGTTCCATTAACATTCAGATTAAAAAATAAAATCTAACAAAACTTATGATGAATTATGCTTTTAATTACTTTTTTTAATCTTGGGTACTATTTATTAACGAATAGTAAATTAAACAGTACCTAAGATTGGATTGCAAACTACCATTTCTTTTTCTTGTTTTCCACATTCAAATAAAATAGATAAAAAAACCATAATTCGTAAGAAAACAACAAATAGATATTTCTATAGTAAAAATAAGGATAAAGTAATTAATTAAAATAGTAATATTTTACTTAATGAGCTTATTAATGAAAATTTTTTTTAAATCACTATATAACTTTTTTAATTTTAATATATGCATTTTGTATTAATAAAATGACACTGACTATTACTCTATAAATAAATTTGCTGCCCTTTTTATTTTAAATTCATATATTTGGTGATCCACCAAATAAAGGGAAAGAAAGGACCTAACGTAGCAGTTATTAATTCAACTACAGTTTTGGAAAGTGTGGATGGAATGCCAATCTCAGCCATTCATATCCTTGAGTTATTTTGCGTGACTGGGAAAGTTAAAATTAACAAAATCAGATCGTGAATTTAGAGGGTTTAGGAGCAATAAATTTTATATACTATATATATATATATATATATATATATATATATATATATATATATATATATATATATATATATATATATATATATATATATATATATGTGTGTTGTGTGTATATTTATTTATTTTGCGCAGCAGCTATTTATATACTTTTTGAAATTCCATTATGTTACCATACTTTCTATCTATATGTAGGCAAGATAGTTATATGACTTAAAAATATTTTTAATTAATGCTAAATTAACAATATAGTATGGAAACGTTATCTTTTATTACCTTTAATCTTTCGATGTACAGACATGTTAAATGTAATGTAGAATACAAATTTTTAACCTTAATTTCCGGGTATATTCACTGATAACCTGTTATATTATAAATGTATCAGTAAAGTTTAATCTTGTTAAACAGTGTTAGGTAATTACGGTGTTAAATTGTGTTATCTTGTAAAACATCATTAAATCGTGTTATATCTTGTTAAAAAAAATTCTTCAAATCCCAATGTGTCGTATCAAAAAAGCAATTTAATCATATCATCTCGTTTTAATTTACATTTTCTAAAACATACAAAGTAAAATTTTAATTTGCTTTACGTTGTCTTGAATGTTAAGTGTAATAATACACAATCAGATTTCCCTTTACGCAAGTTTTCCAAAAATATCAGTCAAGTAATTTTGCTCGAGCAGTTTCATCAATATGTCACGATTCTTCGCTGTGAATATTTACATATGATCTTGAGTGAAGGTAAAAAGAAAGCACTTTCGCTGCATGGAAATGAGAAATTCGTAATCTATCCATCAGCTTTCGACTTTGACCGCAGTTCATGTTTGCAAAATGCCAGCAATGCAACTCGATTCTTTGCTTAAACACAGCACAGATATCACTCACGAAATCCTTCAGGTTAAACGTGCAAGTACTGCAAAATTTTAAAAAAGTTGGAGTTCAAGGAGGTGTTTGTTCAACAAAGAATAAATATACGAAAGAAAAAGTAAAGAAAAGGAATAAATTTTAATTTTATGATAGAATTTTTGTACATTTACAAGATATACAGTCAATCTGACTAAAATTCGTACACTGAAGGACCGTATCATAGGGCAACATATACGTCTTGAAAATTAAAAGTATGCAATTTATGATTCTTTTTCCCGATGAAGGATCCCCGAATATCTCATGTAATACCTATCATTAAACAGTATAACGATTATTAAACATAGCGATTATAAATATTTTCTATTGATTAAAGAAAGGCCTTATCACACTTCATTTTCAACAAAAATAAATAAGTTTGGTATATTTTTTTACTTTCAAAATAAATTAAACTGTCAAATATTTTTACACTAAGAACTTTAAGCTTTACACAATATTTAAACAATGTAGCACTAAATCCTTAACCTTTTCAGAGAGACTGGGACAGCATGTGTCCCCACAAATGCATTAGTTCATCAGAGAGCCCCTTTCAAAAGGTTAAATCACACGTCAATTTGTAAGTGTTAACTTATAATTACTTTGCTGGTAAAGAAGATGCAGGTTTCATGTGTTGCAGCTAAAATTTTACAAACGAATGATTTTAGTTTAATAAGGCCTTTAATCTGTTCAAAATTTTTCGATATCACGTGAGAAGTCCACATATACTTCAACGAAAAATGAATCCTAAACTTAATCTGCTGCTTTTTCAACTCATATATGTTGATGTGAGATAAGGCTAGATGGTTATTGAAAACACAGAATCAAAGTAAAACTCATACACTAGACAAATATTCTCAGTTTTATAAAACTTAAAAACACATTTTCAGTTTAGTATTTAATTGGGTATCATCCATGTCTCCTAGCGTGTTTTTTCACGTTTTCCGTGTGTTTCACTTTAAAAATCTCAAATTGAGTAGAACAAGCATAATATATAACTTTGACTGACTGCATTTCTTCCTCTCAAAAAAGTTTTTAGACCAAAATTAAGCATAAATTTTAAATAATCGAAAACTTATTTAAAAATTATTTTAGCTAATTGTACGAGCTAGTTATTAATCTACTTATCAAAACCCCTTTACTCGGATATTATCTATCTATCTATATATAAATAATTATGTAATTAAAAAAAGTGTTTAATTTATACAAAAATAACAGTATAACATGACAACGTCATTCTTTGTCATCCTAGCAGGCAAAAGCTCTTTATATATACATGTATACACACACACAAACTTATATATGCATATAAGTATATATATATGTGTGTGTGTGTGTGTGTGTGTACATACAGATACATTGTTCTCATCCTGTGATTGTAAACTATTAAAAAAAATGATACGAACTGGCGAGTAAGAAGACTGTATGAGTTAAAATGAGATATGAAGATGTATTCGGTTATGATGCCACTTCAAAAGAACAAGTAGTCACAAATGTACAGTGAGGCACTTATAATCATCCAATGTGCCATAAATTGGCCACATGTTGATCGACATGATGAGGAGTTAATTTTGAAAAGATACCGTCAGTTTCACTACATTCCCTAATTCTAAC
This sequence comes from Pardosa pseudoannulata, assembly GCA_032207245.1. Taxonomy (NCBI): domain Eukaryota; kingdom Metazoa; phylum Arthropoda; class Arachnida; order Araneae; family Lycosidae; genus Pardosa; species Pardosa pseudoannulata. Next base: position 189,898,576 of record CM063498.1, read on the forward strand.
TTTGTTCAAATCTAATTCAGAGAGAAGTATACATCTTTGATACAACGAGGATTGGAGTTGCATATTGCACCACAAACTTGATTTGGGGCATAAAGACATCGTTTAAGAATTGAGAGAAGAGTATACAAAATGATCCTGAAACCATATTTTCTTATCACTGGATAATATAGTGTTAAAATAAAACTTTTGAAATCTGAATCACTCAAAAATTTTTATCGTAATTTTTACATACTCTATAGAAGACTAACAAAACAAGAAATAAACTACAATCATATTAGCTATGAAATAGGCAGTTGACAAGTGTTGGTCGTAAAATTTGATTCCTTCCTACTAAATCCGAAGCCGTTTGTGGCAGTAAACGTTGGATAACGAGACAATCTGCAGTAAAGGAAATAGACTAAAAGCTTGTTAAAAATTTTATTACTCACGACTTTCAACTAACGTTGTTGCATAGCCGAAAATGCAGCTATAAGGCGAGGATCCCTTTGAGAAATTTGGCTTGAAGTATTAATCTCTTTCATCTTTCCAATTAGGAAAATAACCTAAAAGAAATAAAAAGATGGTTTAAATATTTTGTTGCCATTCTTTAAAGTAAAACTATATTTTTAATGTTTTAACGTCATTTTAAATTGCTTATACATACAAATGTTCAATATTCAGTGTTATTAGACGACTTGTTTTAAAATAACACTTCATGATTTATTTTTATCCATTTATAAATGGGCTGTAGTTCATTCCCTATTTCAACTCGCCGATCGATGGCCGAATGGGTAGAGCACTGCCTTTGTTACCAGAGTTCACGGGTTCGAATGCTACTGCTAGCAAGCTGTTCGTAGCCGAACGATGGCCGATTGGTTAGGGTGCTGGCCGGTACAGGAGTTCGTGGGTTCGAATCCTACTATGGCATGGATGTTCGTAGCCGTCCGGAATTGGGTTTAAGCTGTAGGTCCCAGTCTCATTAGCCCTCATGTTGAAAAAAGTTGACCGTAACACTCCAAACCAAACCAGAAAACTGTTCGTAGCAATTCATAATCGGCTTCCAGAAGAAAGTTTCATTTCTCAGTAACCCTCGAATAACAGCTCTGGACGATGGTCGAATGGTAGGGTGCTGCTCTTCGGTACCGAAGTTGGCTGCTTCGAATTCCGTTCCGGGCATGGATATTCGTAGCCGTTCGAAATCAGCTTTAAGCAGTAGGTTACGGTCTCAGCCTCGGTGGCCCTTGTATAGCAAAAAAGTAGTCCGGAGCAACTTAAACCAAACCAAAAATTCGCATAACAAAAAAAAAAATAGATTGCATCGCTCCAAATACAATCAAAACTATTCTCAACTCCGTTTTTTTTTTCACTAAAAGATAGATTTCTATTATGTAGAGACTGTTATAGTTTTCATATCAATATCAAACGTTTGGAGATATGCAATCTGTCCTAACCAGTAATACATCTTCTATGTTAATTCGGAAAGTATTCGATATGAAATGATAAAGTAAAAAAATGTTCCAAAACTGAACTGTTATTAAAGAATACTTAAAATAAATAATTCACTTTTAAAGCAGAACATTTTGTTTTATGATGAATCGGATAAAGACTGTTATAATGAAGAATTTAAGTTTCGAAAGGCACTATGATCATTTAAAATGACAAGTGTGTCCAGGAGGAAGTTAATCTCGTCCAGTAAAAAGCAGTAACAACGTAAACTAACTATTCATATTAACATTTCCTGGACCTCTATTCCTCATTTCTTTCTGTTTTGTAAGAAAGACATTTGGCCTAAAACTGTTTTCTTCTAAAAAAAGTTATTAAATATGATAAAACAGTGCATAATTTTAAATGATACTTATCTGATTATTTTTTGAGAAGAAATTTGCATACTACTTTTCTTCCTTTTCCTAATACTAAATTCTTTTTCTTACTTTTAGATCAAATACACTGGAGCAAGCATGAATACCGCCAGGTCGTTTGGTCCAGCAGTAATTCTTAACGATTTCACTAACCATTGGGTAAGTTACCGATTTAAGTCACCTTTGTAGCAATGTACTTTAAAATGTATTCTAAGTCCAAATACTTTTGGAAAATATGAAAGTACCCTTATTTTGATATTAGATTAATATTTTAAGCATGACAGGATTTTTTTAAGCATATAGAATTAACTTTTTGAATGGGTACCTAAAGACGAGAGTCTTAGGTTCAGAGCTTTCCCCATATATACAGTTTCTTTTATTTTATTACTTTGCACAGCTATAATCAGAGGGGAATTTATAAAGGGTATTTTCAAAATGTGGTGGAAAGTAACCCTACGAAAACAGAACAATTAATAGAAATGATTTATAACTATGGCTCTGACAATAGGCTTACAATTCTGTCACTTTAGTCACCTTTTTTTACAATTGATCACCTTTAGTCACTTTTTTAAGTAAACAGTCACTTTTTTCATGGTGTATCACAGCAAAAGTCTGTTGTTGAAAAAAGAAAATCTGAATTAACAACAAAATATTTTAATAAAAGACCAAAAATGGGATGCTCTAATCTTATTTTTCTTATTAAAATGTAATTAGTCATATGGTTTCCAGAATTTAGGGATTTTAAAAAGTCGTAAAGAATTTCCTGAAATCTACATTTGTACTGAAATTTACATTTAATACATTAAAGTAATTTACGTCAAAGCACATATTTCTCTTTTTCTTCACAATTTTTGTTTAGATACTCTAATCTAGCTATTTACATATTTCAAAACATCATTAATATATGCAGAAAATTGTGATTATAAAATTAATGTAATGTATGTATTCAAATCTAATTTATATATTTTTTTGAATAAAAAGCAATGTTGATTTGTGTTAAACAAAATTTTTAACCTCATTTGTATTTGACGCTAAAATCATGTCTTGCATGAATCATTTGATTTAGAGTTAAAATAAATAGAAAAATCTTAATAATAGCATCTGTAATCAAGAGGAGAAAAAAAATCGCTTTTCTTTTTTTCAATGTTTAGTCACTTTTTAGTCACTTATTCTGTATTATTTGTCACTTTTCTCACCTTTTTGAAAGTACCTCAGCAGTTGCAAGCCTGTATGACAACTGAACAATGAATAGCAGGGAAATGAAGTGCTTTATACTTATTTCAGCAAAGCTTGTATTGAGACTTCTATGGCTTGGTCAAAATATCAACCAGCCTTCCTTAAAAGGTTGAAACTTCTATTTACACATTAATTTTAAATATATTTATGTGTTATACATTATTTTTGTTTCCTCGATATGAAATGGAACTTGAGAAATTAGTTGCCCAAACACCATCTTTATTAGTTCCAGTTTAACTCACCACAATACACGATTAAAATTTCGATTTTTCTTTTAAAGGTTTACTGGGTTGGACCTATCTTGGGCGGTGTTATTGCTGGACTGGTGTACCAACACCTCTTCTCAGCACCCCCTCCTGACAAGGAAGAGCTGGAACGTGCCAGGATGCAAGCTCTTCAGGCCATCAACGACAAGGACTCTGACAGGACGACGTCCATATGAAACGAGGCATCCGGCTTCAGAGAGGTGACAACGAATCTTCTCTGAACGCTGGTACACAAGTGATTCGAAAGACCCCCATTGGAGGAGAATCGGCACAAATACATCAGCGGTGTGCGTTGTCGGTTCGAGACCCACAACAAATTCGTGACATTTTTTTTCTCGCCGTTTGACTATTTGCTGTTGACTCTTTGAATCCTGTCATGTCCCCTCGTGTTCATCGACGCATCGTTTCTCAGCCAAGCCAAAAGATAATAAAGGCTATCACTCGTCAACATATGGGACACCAAATTGAATAATCTTATCGTTCATTTAGGCGGCTCTCCCACTGTCCAATGTTAAACTGTGTATTTCAACTGCTCGGTTGGACCGAGTAAAAAACTGAACGATGAACTGAACAGAAAGCGTTTTTCCTGCAGTTATTTTCCCCGATTCCGATCAGTTTCATTGAATGTGAATGGGTGACAAAAGAAAATTTGTTCTAAAAGCCTTTAAGTTTCTTGGTGCACCACAATTTTGGTACATAAGAATCCGCACTAGAGACTTCCGATTTTTTTCGAATCGATAATACTTTTCTAATAACTTTCTAAAAATATTTTTCTAATATTCATTTCTAAAAACAGATCTGATGTTATTAATAATTTTCCTAACACACTCACGTGCCTCATCAGTCTCAATAACTTTCAGTTTATCAATTAGCTTTTCGTATATAACATCTTTCCTTATCCGGTTTGAATAAGAAGCTTTTTATATATCCCTCCTTCCAAAGCTTGGAAAATAACCGGTCCAGTTTCAATAAAAGCTTTTTTCTTTCAAAATACTGGTTATGTCGAAAGCTTAGAGTGAACAACTGAGTAAACTGTGCGTTTGCGAAGTTAACTACTCATCGTTGCAAAAGATGGTAGAAAGCTCAGGCCGAAGAACCGAAGAAATGCCTGTGCAAACTGAACAATTTACACAGTTTATCGTTCAGTTTTTACATCAGACCTATAAACTGCGTAGCTTAACTGACTGTGTGAGAGTCGCCTTAGTGAAACAAGAAAAAAACGAACTGCTTGCTGATTACTATTTTAAGGGGAAGTTTTGGCTCTGGTAATCCTTATTTGTATTTACTTCATGAGGCGTTAACTTCTTCCTTACATAGTAAAGCACTGACTTATAATGATATGAATACCATTATGTACTTTAACAACATAAATTAATAAAAAGCACCATAAAAATTACGATTGACATTTTACAGAAACAAATTGCATTGTATGGTCTTACTGGAATTTTACTTATAATGACATCTTTCTAAATTATATGTGTATCTTATGTATGCTTATATTAGTTCTACATCCCTTGAACTAAATGATTCTTAAAGAATCGAATTTAAAAAGAAAGCTGCATAATATATTTCTATCATTATACATCTCAACACTACTTGGACTGTAACGCTGTAATACACGTTACGCCTGCTAAAATATGATATTCACCTAGTCTTCACTCAAAATCTTATGACTATTAAAAAAGAATTTTATTGTTAATGTCCCATTAACTATTATTTCATATTTTTACAAATATAACATTCTGGTGTCAGTTTTTAGTACAAGTACTGATAAAAAATATATAAAGGCAGTACTTGTATTTTATAATAAAGTATATAAGAAGAAAGTGGTTAAACGTAAATTCATTTATAAAACTGTGATGATAGTTCGATAGCTAATATAGCTTTATTCAGTAGATGAAAAAGGCAGATTATTCCTAACTACATTGCTTTATATAGCTTAAAACTATATAGAATTTTTTAATGTGTAAATATTACTAATCAGTATTATTTATTTTAAACGTAATTACATTGAATAAATCAAAGCAAAATTTAGTGTTGACGCAGTAACTAAAAGATTAGAAATTAGTTTTTAAAGTTCTCTCTAGATGGCAGGATTTGCCTCATTTTATAACTTAAAAATTTAAACAAAAAATGTAAATCTGCAATGGAATTAAATGTATAACATCTTAATAAGTTATTTTTCAGTCAGTTCAAATCAGTAGAAAAAGTTAATGCCGTCGCTGGTAAATAATATTAACTTCAATTCTATTTTAAATTCGACAAGTTTTCAACATAACAACACATTTAATAATTGCCCAAAACAAAGTACTATGTGGACAGCAGAAGTTATTACCCAAAACATTTTTGGAAATTATTAACTTAAAGTTATGAAACTCCGTACACACATGTATTTAAATATAATAAACAAAGCCCATTTAAAATTATTTTAAAAATCCAATAATATATTTTTTTTAATTTATATTTTGTTGATTTTAAAATTTTTGTGAATTAATTTCCAAAATTTTCTCTTATTTTTATTTAAAAATTTGCTTTAACTTAAAAATACCTATTGAACATAATTGGATATTATTTTATTAATGAATTAAAAAGGTATTCATAGGTAAACTTTTTATGTCTGTACGTTGAATTTTCCTGGAAAATGAGAACTGACAAAATTTAAACGGAATTTTTTTATTATTATTTGGGTATTATTTTATTGATAAATTAAAAAGACATTCATAGGTAATATTTTTATGTCTGTGCGTTGAATTTTCACGGAAAATGAGTACTGACAAAATTTAAACGGAATTTTGTTATTCTAAATAAAGTATATATTTAAAATTAATATTCAGATTAATTTAATATTTTTAGGAGTGTTTGGTAAACATTCTTGAGGAATTCATGACATCTTCATAATCATGAATTATTAAAAATATTTATTGGTTTTAAGAAAAAAAAGTATAATGTGCTTAAGTTTCTAACACTTTAAATAATATGCCTACAAAACTTCATCGCTTTAAATTACTAACTTATTTTAATAAATCTGTAGTGTCCACTATCCATTAACATTACTATGCGTTAAAAACTTGTCAGGAAAGCATAAAAATTTTGAATTTTTAAATTTAATTGACTGTCAAAATTCCCATTTTTCAGCACCAGTGACAATACGTATTTTATATGAACTTTGGTTTGGGAATATTTATCTAATTTATCTGTGTCTACTTCCTGTAAGCTGTCCTGTATCCCAGCTTTCCTGTAGTCCGCTATTGTAGAGAGTAGACTAATTTTTGTTGCATGCGTACTACTAAATGCATTTATGGGATAAAAGCTATCTCATTTTCATTTGTAATTTTTATTTTCAGGTTAAATGTGTTTGTAAATATTCATATATGTAATCTGTAATAAAAGTATCATATACCATTTTAACTTGTGAGTATTCATTTTCTGTTACACGACCCACATATTTTCCATGTTCTATCCCCTTTATAATAATAGCCTAAGATATCTGTCCGTCTGTCTTCGAGTTTAGGAAGCGATTGGACCTGGAATGGATAGAGGCATCCATATTTGATTCTTCATGAGTTAGGGCTAGGAAAATTCAAAGCGAGTAATGTTTATGTCCTCATAAACTATCAATCCGATTCTAAAATAAATTTGTATAAATATGCTTCCTATCATAGCAAAAAATACTGTCGTCCTTAAAACATTCTAAATCCACTTCCCCCTTTTTCAAACGTTTAATGCCATTATTTCAAGCAGTAATTTCCCCGGTTACGAGCAGGTGATTAAATTTATCACATAATAAATAGGTAAAAATAACATTTTTTTCTAGCATTATGACGTCATTCCTGTAACCATCTCATTTAATCATTTCTTATTTTAAATTACTTAAATATCGTCTTCATTATTTCCATATGTTTTATCACTGAACTTAGATATTACGTCAATAATTTTCTTTTATATTTGGCTTAAATAATTAGGTACATATGTGATAATTTTAAATTACCGATTATTTTTTATTGCAATGAAAATTTTATCACCGGTATTAACAACAAATTGGCCGAATAGGTAGAAAGCTACTCTTCTGTACCACAGTTCTTGGATTCAAATCCCACTGCGGACATACATGTTCGTAGCCGTTTGAAATCAACTTTAAGCAATAGGTCCCCTTAGTCCTCGTGTAGTGAATGAATATCATCATAGCGCTCCCAACCAATCATGTTTCATATAAATATATTTTTATTATATTAAATTTTCAAGCACATTAGTCAAAAACAAAATTAATTTTGAAAATTTACTATCACTTTAAAGAAGGCATAACTTAGTATTTTCGTTCATTTTAACGGGTTTATTCATTATCTAAGGATTTGATATCGATAAAGAGTTTTATTTTTCAAATGAACAAAAAGACTTTTAGTTCAAACTTTTGTTAACAATAATAAACGTATGCTATAAAAGGAGATATAAGTCACTCGATAGATGAAGTTCAACTAACAATAATTTCAAAACACAAACTATCTAAACGATGGCCGATTGGTTAGGGTGCTAGCTTCAGTACCAGAGTTCGTGGGTCCGAATCCCACTTTGGCATGGATGTTCGGGAATCGGCTTTAAGCTGTATGCCCCGGTCTCATTAGCCCTCATGTTGCAAAAAAGTAGACTGTAGCACTCCATACCAAACCAAAACCAAAACACAAACTGCAACAACTTTGATTTCCATGTGTAAAAAAAGCCATAATCAATCAACTAATTATTTACAAAGCTTCGTACATCCTTCACGTTCTGCTTTTTTATCCGTATCATTTTAACCCCAACGAATGTTTATTTTTTTTACTTCTATTTTTTTCTCAATTACAATCATGCATCAATACAGGCCCGTTTGTCCGTGTGTCCTTCCAGACTTGGCCGAAGGATAGTCGAATGGTAGCTTATCGGAGTTCGGAGTTCGTGTGTTTGAATCTCACTATGGAATGCACGTTCGTAGCCGTTCGAAATCGGCTTTAACCCCTTCCGGTACGATTTAATAATGAAAAACTGCATGAAAAAACCATTTAACTTTTATTTAAAAAACTTTTCATTTTACAATTCTTACATATTCTTAATTAAAATCCACTTCTTACATAGTGTTAAATAATATCAGAAACAGTAAAATTAAGAAAATATCAAAGCAAAACATTAATAAGGTATACAGATAATAGTCTTCAAGCTAGTGGTACTTTTCAAAACAAAGTGCAAAGGAATTCTTAATTGTTTACACCGCCAAGTAGTCTCACTTTTAATTTGATTCTTGTAACACACACGGCATTTCTTAGTAGGTTTTCTTTTATTCTGACTCATTAATTTGGCAATGACTTGTACCAAGAAATTCTAAGTAAACAATGTGCAATAGTGACTTGTGATTTTCACAAGTGATAAAAGTGTTGCCAAATTCAGTACACTAGAAATTTTAAACTAAATTAATTATCATATTTAACAGTAACTTTAATCGCATGAGGCGTGTAGCTCGTCATTGTGCAGTATGGAATGAAAAACTAATGACGAGCTCGACTCGTCATTTTACAGGAAGAGGTTAAGCAGTAGGTTCCAGACTAATGACTCTTCGTGTTGTAAAAAAGTAAACCGTAGCTCTCAATACCAAAACCAAAAAACCCTCCAGACTTGTACAGGCGGTGGTTGACAGATCGCAAGTATTGGGCAGGTCCACGCGACGTATCCCTGTTGAAGTGCTCTTCGCATCGCAGATGCCCGAACGAGCAACCACAACACAGTTGTGATTTTTTCCTTTCTCAAAAGAACAACATAAATAAAACAGTTAATAAAACATTCAAAATAGTTCTAAACTAATACTAAACTAAAGCTTCAAATTTAACATTCTGGCAAGTGTAGCATTATGCAATTTACCCGATGGGGGGGGGAGTAACAGGCATCACCAGGCAATAGCAAAAACAGAAACAGGGGAAAAGTGAACGTAAAATGCCCCCTTTTATACTTCTTGATTTCGTAAACTTTAAAATTATTTACATAAAAAAAAACCACGGAGCATACAAAAGAACGAAATCACGTAACCAAGATTAAATTACGATTAAAAAAAATAATTACAAGGAATGGGATATTTGGTAACATAGTCCCTCCTCCCATTTCTTGTATAAAAAAAACAGAAACTCGACTTGCCAGAAGTTTTACAAAAATAATTTGGAAAATTATAACATTTCAACTACTCTTACTTTAATAACAAACCCTTAAGATACTAGCATATAGCCCATCATATGACGGAATTAGCAAAATTTGTAATATTCCAGAACTGTTAAGTACCCAATGAAGCAGGTAAAAAATGTTTGTTTTTTGGCTGAGAACTATCTGGTTCTCTCAATTTATTTATCGTCATACTCCCCTAGAGCCTCCTGATCCTGTAATGCAGTTTAGAATCACGTTGAATTCATTTAGTCTAACCGTGTGGTTATGTATCATAAACACACAAAAAAACAAACTTCTTAATTTCCAAATATATATAAATTGAAAGTTAGATATTTATTAGTCCGGGAAATAGACTCCTAGACTTATATGAAAATAATTGTTAATACCGGTGGTAAAAGTTTCATTGCAACAAAACATAATCGATGATTAAATTTAAAACTATCACGTATGTACCTTATCTATTATTTAAGCCAAATATAAAAGAAAATCATTTACGTCATATCTAAGTTCAGTGATAAAAGATATTAAAATAGTGTAGACGATATTTAAATAGTTTAAAATATGAAATGATTAAATGAGATGTTCAGAGGAATGACGTCACAATGCTAGAAAAAATTGTTAATTTTACCTATTTATTAAGTGATAAATGGATTAATTTAATCGCCTGCTCTTAACCGGGGAAAATAGGGCTTGAAATAATGGCATTAAACTCTAGAAAAGGAGGGAAGGGTTGGATTTCGAACGTTTTAAAGAAGGCAGTATTTTTTGCTGTGATATGAAGCATATTTATACCAATTAATTTTAGAATCGGATCGATAGTTTAGGAGAAGATAAACTTTATTCGCTTTGAAAGGATGCCTCTATCCATTCCAGGTCCAACCGCTTCATAAATTGGAGGACAGACGTAGAGATAACTTAGGCTATTATTATATAGGGGATAAAAAACAGCATTAATGCATACATATGAATTAAAAAATCAATAATCAGAATAAACACATCTATGAAAAATTCAAAATACAGTGATAAGCTACTTGCATATAAGAAAGCTAAGTAAAAAATTTAAACTGTATAGAGGTATTCTATAACAAAATTATCACAATCCATAAATTAAAAAAAAAAAAAAAAAAAAAAAATACTTGATCAGCCAACAATATAAACAAAGTTAGGAATTAAAAATATTAACACTTTAAACTAACATTTAGAACTAGAAAAAAATATTTGCTCATCTCCATTTTTACTAAAACACGAAGATATTACATTTAGTACATAAAGTTTGTATATAAAACCATACTGAATTAACATTTAGATTTATAATACTGATTGAAATAAGTCCTTAAACTTCTTTAGAAATTTAGTAAGTTACTTTGCCCATGTGGCCATTCATGAACAAATAACATATACTGATTGAAGTAACTAATGGTTTTAACATATAAGTATACAATGAAATTTAAAAATGAAACATAAGACATAACATAACCCATACCTGACGTCAGGATTTCATACACACACTTTCATACAAAACTATATAAAAAAGTTAAAAACTTTATCAAGTTGAGAAAGATAGAAAAAAAAAAACACAAAACACACACAACACACACCACACACTAAACACAACCAACCCCCCCCCCCCCCCCCCCCCCCCCCCCCCCCCCCCCCCCACACACAACACAACAATCACAAAAACCACAAAAAAAAATATATACATACGGAAACATGATTATGAGTACACAATGAGATAGTAAATTTGTTGATATAATATAAATACAAAAACATTTAAAACTTGGCAAATGGAGATGCAGTAAAGAAATACAAGTTAGTAAAAACTCTGAACTTCAACAATTTTCAAACTTTAAAAACAGTTAGTATTCAAAAACATTTTTCACAAACTCTTTTAAACTATTTTGAGTTAATGGCTTTGTAAAAACATCTGCTAAATTTAATTTACTCCTCACATATTTTATGCTAAACGTTTCATTATAATACAGTTCTTACATAGAAATATTTTATATTGATGTGTTTGGTTCTATAATTCTCAAGCGGTGATTTTAAAAATTCTATCGGGGCTTGGTTATCGACAAGCAAAAGTGATTTACTAACGTATTTAATAATTTTCTTTTTACCACATGCCTTTAAAACATTATCAAGCCACGTTAATTCCTTTACACTTTCAACCATGCTTACAAATTCTGCCTCCATCGTACTTAATGTTACAGATTTTTCTTTAAAAGATCTTCATATAATAGGAGCATTTCCCAAACAAATGAATTGTCCACCCATAGATATTCTATCATCTCGATTTGATGCAAAGTCCGCATCAGAATATCCTATCAAATTTGTTACATTACAATTTAATCTTAATTTATAACCACTGGTTTTCCGAACATAACCTAGCAGCTTCAACAGACCACACCAGTGTTCCATTCCCGGATTATTTTGAAATTGTGAAAAAATGTTTACAGCGTACGATATATCGGGACGAGTTCTGTTAGACAAAAAGGACAGACAACCCAAAATATTACGATAAGGAAAGTTTTCCATTTCCTCTTTTTCACATTCCGATTGAGGACATTGCCTTTTACTATAGATGGCTGATTGAACTATTGGTAGGGACGAAACAGGAATATAAAATTTTTCAAAACGTTTAACAACATCATTTATATATGGTATTTGGTGTATTAACATACCCTCACTTGATTCCTCAAATTCTACACCAAGTAACCTTTTAGTTCTACCCAAAACTTTCAGATCAGATTTTTGTTTTAACTTCCATAACATATCTGAAATTAAATTGTCTGTTTTTTCGAAAATCACAATATCATCTACGTATACTAACAACAGGATATACTTTCCCGAAAAGAAGGTACAGTTACACCAATCCAACTTTTCTAAACCTATTTCCCCCAAAACTCTACTCAATTCAAAATACCATGCACGGCCGCTTTGATACAGACCGTACAAAGCTTTATTTAATTTATAGACTTCATTCTCATTTCCTGTTATTACATAACCAGGTGACTGTCTAATGTAAACGTCGTCATTTAACGGAGCATATAGATAAGCACAAGTGATGTCACACTGCATATGTTTCCATTTAAGTAAAACAACCAGGATTGAGAAAAATAAACGTATGATTGAAAAATTAGCTACGGGGGAAAACGTTTCCTCGTAACTCTCCCCTTTAATTTGGTTGTAACCTTGAGCTACAAGACGGGACTTATATCTCACTATTTTTCCCCTCTTCATCTTTCTTCAGATTATAAACCCATCTGGAACCCAATATTCGTTTATTTGGGGGTAAGTCTGTTAAAAACCAAACGTTTCTTTCCTTTAAGTTTTCAATTTCATCATCCATGGATTTCTTCCAGTTACTGTATTGGGATGATTTTAAAACTTGGTTATACGTATTCGGAATTTCTGGGTCTAGTCAGGATTTATTTTGTCTTTGGATACCACTAGTACTCTGTTTCACGTCTACTGGACCAGTATACAGATTTTTACTTGAAAAATCAAATGTTCTTAATAATTTAAATTGTGTTTCTTACAATGCTTTTCTACATCATTTTTCGATCTTAACCGGCCTTTATTATTGTCATCGTAGTAAAATATGTCGATTCTACTGCCGTCAGATCTTGGTACGGCCTTTCTTTTCCAGGTAGTGTCTCGTAGATGAGTAGTCTCCTCTTCTTCACTGTCCTCTTTTTCTTCCTCACTAGTTTCTCCAGTTTCAGAACTAGAGGATTCTTCCTTTGGAGTAATATTTCAGGAAAAGAGCTAGGGAGGTTTTCCTCACCGCTTTCCTCTTTACTTTCATATCCAATTCCAATATCTCCAAAAGTCGTATCTTCGGGCGCCAGCACTGCTCCACTGCTTCTCTGCTCTAATTTGGGAAAAGATACATTGCAAGTTTCAATAATTCTATCTACATCGGGTAACCATATTCTATATCCCTTAGTTCCTAAAGCATATCCAACCAGTATACCTTTCCTAGCCTTAGGATCTAATTTATTTCTTAACTGTCTAGGGACACCTACGTATACTGTGGATCCAAACTTCTTTAAGTGTCTGATTGATGGTTTGGTACCCGTATAAAGTTCTATTGGGGTTTTTTGTTGTCCAGTATGGCATAGTCTATTCCATACGTGCACGAAAAATAAAATTGCTTCAGTCCAAAAACACTTATCTAAACCACTTTAATTAAGAATTGTACGAGCACCATTTAAAACGGTCTGGTTTAGGCGTTCCGGTACACCATTTTCTTGAGGCGTATAAACATTCGTTTTTTCGTGCTTTATACCTCTTTCTAAGCAAAAATTGCTAAAGTTTTCATTTACAAACTCAGATCCATTATCGGTTCTAATTGCCTTAACTTTTAAATTTAGATACCTTTCGGCTCGATAAACATGCCTTGAAAATTTATCAAAAATATCCGACTTTTCACATACTGGATATAAAGTCATACGTCTAGAATAATCATCTAAAATAGAAAAGTAATACCTCTCCCCTCTTTTACCTGGTATGTTTATAAGTCCCCACGTATCGATATATAGTAAATCTAGGGGTTGACTAGAACGTGTACTTTCAATAGTTTGGAAAGAAACCTTTCGGTGTTTATTTAGCTTACAGGGTTCGCAAGAAAAATTTGTTAGTTTTTTCAAACAAGGCATACCCTTTACAGCACCGAGTTGACTAGTTCTTATTATGTAATCTATATTTGCATGAGCAAATTTATCATGCACATACGTAATTTATCGTTAGTTACTTTATTTTCAATGTTGTGAACTTGTTTGCTGTTATGTGGATAAATATAGTATAAACCCCTTTCAAGTTTGGCAGTAAAAATTATCTCATCTCCAGACAAAGCCTTAACTTCCCCATTTTTGCCTATAAAAGAATACCCATTCTGATCAAGCATAGGGACCGACACAAGATTTCTCCTTAATTTACTAGAGTAAAATACATTCTTTAACACACAATCACCATTTCCAAAATTAACAAAAATATCGCCTTTACTCTCCATTGGAAACTCGACACCGTTAACGGCCAATACCATATTTTCATTCTTAACAGATTTAAAATTCATATACATATCTCTATTTCTACAAAAATGATGGCTTACCGCGGTGTCGAATATCCATACATATTTATTTGCATGATAACTCATAAAGGCTTCAGCAACAAAAAGAAATTTTACCTTTAGAATCTTGTAAATTGTCATTAGCCTTACTGTAAGAATTGCCTGACTTGCTAGGACTCCGTTGAGTGCTACTTTAATCACAGCATGCTCCCCTGAACTGATACTGGTTTCGATGCCTGCAGTCATCTGTAATATAAGAATTCGTGGGCTTAGATGAGGAATTCCACGATTTCCTGTATGGGCTTGGTGATCTTGAAAAATATCTCCCATTAGGGCTAAATGTTCTCGATCTATGTTGTGTTTGTTCACTCTTTGTGCAGAGTGTGGGTGGGTGGTTTAAGAGATCAGGCAGAGAATACATCACAATACATTTATATGATACGTAACACACTCGACATTTACATAACTGCTTTACACATGAACAACCAATGTACATCACATTTTTTGGAATTTAAGTTCGGACATCCGGAGCGCGAACCTCCTTAGCGGTTATCCGTTAATTCCACAGTTAATACACCACAATCTATATCTGTCGTTGAAACTTCGTTGAGATTTATCCACTGCCTTTTTCCAACAAAACTTCATAATGTGACCATTCTTCCCACAAAAATCACATTTAAGACGAGGTTTTTCTATATTAAAAACTTCTTGGTTTACAAAACTGGATACCGATTTATCAGAATCGGTAACCGGGTTTCTTCTGTGACTAATTCAAGCAAAATGTCTTTATAGCTAAATTTGTCATCAGACCATCTGTGAATGTTTTGAACTATTGCATCATATTTATTGCATCATACTAATTCTTCATGAATTCAAACAGTTTGTCTAACAAATTTTACAGAGGTAGGATGTCTTTTTAGATCCAGTACTTTCCGCTGTACCACTGTAAGATCCCAGCGTTACTAGCTCACAAACGAGGTCTAGAATTCGGTTATACCAGACTTATTATTTTCGTCTTAGAGTAAGAGAATGAGGGAATAATAAAGTTCTAATTTCGAACTCTTCTAAATTTTTATTTTGGTTTTTTCATCGAAATTCTCAGGTTTTAACCCCAAAATTTCTTGTTATTTCATGTCACAATGAGGAATTTTCACGTTTTCTAATTTTAATTTTAAACGATAGAAGACAAAAAAAAAGTAAGCAGGACAGTACCTATTTTTCTTTCATTTGGGGGCGTAATTAGTGATTTCTAAAGGGCTTTTTAGCGGACTCTTTAACTTCTCTCAAAAACGATACTTTTCCTCAGCCGAGTTTTTGACGTCATAGTTCACGTTGACACCGAGCGCCTATGCTGTTTACATGTTAAAAAGCGACTTTTAAATTTGTTTCTGGTTAAAGTATAGCATATAATCGAAATTTTTTTATTATGTCTATTTTATTAAATCATATTATAAATATATTGTGCCACTCTGTAAAAATACAGCAACTAATTGCAATGAGAAGATATTTTTCAGCGTTTCCAAAGATCCACATACACGTAAAATCTGGACAAATGCCATGAAAAGGGATGAAAATTAAACCCCAAATTATCATATAAATCATCTCTGTGGGTTTGTGAAGACCATTTATCGATAAGTAAATGCTTGCTTTTGTTTAAATATTACTAGTTTAGAAAAATTAAAGTATATAAAAATACATATATACCTTTAAAAGGACTGCTAATTTTCGAGTATTATCACAGAGTTCAAGTACAATAAATGTTTCATAAAGCATATAAATATCGTAAAACATATAAATATCTAAATCATATAATTATCTAATAAATTACTCGGGGGAAGGGAAGGTTATGTATTTTCAATGTATTATAAATATTTTCTTTAGAGATGCATACTTTCTTAAGTGTATCAGTTCACAGTGATATTTTTCGATTAAATTGGTGACTAATTTGAAAAAAGTATAATTTTTTTAAATATTTAATAATGATATTACTTTAAAAATTAAATTTAATTTCAGAAATTTTATACATTTTTAAATTTAACATTAATATTAAAAGCAATAAAATTGTATTGCTATTTAAAAATGTATAAATAATTAAGTAAAGCCTTTTAAAGGTTTTAAATTTCTTTTCATCAAATTTAAAATACTTAGGAATTGGTTTAGTTTTGGTTTTGGATCACTACGGTCTACATTTTGCAACATGAATGCTAAAGGTCCCAGTCTCACAATAAATACCTCCTCTAATTTTAATTTTAATATAATACATCCATCTCTATTTATAAAAAGCGATGCTACTACAAATGTGTGTATATATGTATATTTATTTGACTTGTCTATGTCTACAAACATAGGAGCTGTGATTAGCACGAATAAAATATTAATACATGTAAAATTAGATAAATATATAAATGATTTTACATACCTTTGGGTGTTAATTCCCCGTATTTCTGCTCCATTAAAATCCGGGTTTTTTTTTCCAAGAACGAAAACACTGACATGCTGTTAATTTACGGAAGGTTGTCTGACTGTCCTTTGGTAAATCCAGGTAGAAGATACACTTATGACAAATTGAGATAACTAAGCTATCTAGATCGATAAAATAAACCTTCAGGTTTAAATAAAACCTGAAGATAATAAATTTTGATAGCTAGAAAATTTCAGGAACTTGCAAAACCAAAATCGGAAAATAGTGCGCGTTTACAAGCAATAAGAAAATATTGGACAACCTGAACGATGACGTCACAAACAATCATGGAGCGTTTTGATGTCACGTGATTTTCGCTTAACTTTAAAATTAATTTTTTAAATGATGGACCCAGTTTTTTACATTTTTGAGAACACTTTTGGAATCTACGAGTCTGGAATTATCAGAAAATACTCAGTTGTTCGAATCCCCCACATGTGCAAATTCCTCATTCTTTTTTTGGTGTTGCGACATTATGTTAATTACTCTCCTAGATTCTCCTTAATCCTTTTCATTTATTTTACGGGTGATGGTGATTAAATAGATTATTTTTAAACTCATTATCAGGTTTTGTCTCTCTAATTTCTTGTAGCCTTTAAAACTGGATTTGTAATCACACCATCGTCAAGATACTTACTCTCATGTCGTTTAACATTCAGCTTTGATAAGAATAACGGCTCACATCAACATATATATACGTTGTTGTGATCCATTATAAAATTTTGGTTAGGCCATGAATTATGACTGGTGTGTAATAAGTCAGCGTAAAACTCTTGTTTGATTTAATACTGGATTCACTTGTGCTCCAAATTAAGTTTTCGATCAAAGATTACGGGGGTAAATATTTGCGTACCAGGTAGTCCACTATAAAACTATTTGACTTGAACCAGACTTTTTTTTAAATCTTATCATCTTATACTATAAATCGTTTATCGAAGTGTAACTCACACAACTGCAGAATGTCGAGGAATAAAGTCTTTACTACTGATCAGAATTATACAATTAAGCCTTTCCAACAAAATTGAGGATCAGACTTAGATGTACAAATAGGTAGATAACCCTTTCTAGACATTTAAGCTATAAATTTCAGTCTTTTGCAAAAATGTGTATTGTCAAATTATTTTATTTTCATTTCACAGATAAATTTGCTTTCCATTTTTAAAAATTCTAGCATGTATCACTAACTTTTTATATTTTATAATATAATATTATTTTTTAGATAGTTGTTTATTTTGTGAATGTTATTTAAATTTATCCGATATTAGTAAGAACATTTTGATTTTACAAAATGCGAAATTTTATTTTTCACGGTTATTTTTCTTACACTACTCGAATCAAATTCTTTTTGACTCATTTAGTGCATTGATTCATTCGTGTAATGATTCTTTGCTGACCAATCCGCTGTTGATATTTTAATCTAAACGAAACCATTATTGCTGCATCGTATCGAGTGGTTTTGACACCTTTGTAATTTCTTCGATATTTTAAATTCAAGAAACATGTCTGTTTCGTATGTTCCACCTCAAAAAGGTAGACCGTCTCCGGGTCCAGCTCAAATTCAGAAGGTAAAAATTTGTAACCTGGTTTTTGACATACTTAGCGACAGTTATCATTTATATATGAATGTAATCGTTTAATATTCTCTATTTTAAATAACAGTTGTATAATTTATCTATTTTTTAATCCCGTTATTGTTTTCCAATAGCCGTTCCATCAATTAATTTGTGACCTGATGAATCAGCGATGTAAATGATTTAAAAAATACATGAGCATCTGCAATGGCGATTAATTTCATTTGTGATTTTTTCTCGTCTACAACTTGTTAACTCGCTACTCGCTACTTTATTATACCAAGATCATATTACGCTATTATATTTCTGTAGAATGTCATAAAAATTTATGAATTTTATCTTTTTGAAAATAAAATAAAATCCTAAGTTAGTATGGAACTGAGTTCTAGTTTGAAAATCAAGTTGTCAGTTTACTTTGAAGATCGTAACAATATTAAAAATTCTTACTAATGTCTCATTTTAAAAAATTAAGACTGATTTATTGAATTACAAATAAAAATGCTTGTTTTAATTAATTTAAAATTTCTGAGGCTGTCATTATACATAGGATAAATTATTACTAAATGCAAAAGAAGAATTCAGTACTTCCGTAAATTTTATTCAACCTAAGCATGAAAAATAAGCTAAAAGTTTAAATTGTGTTATTTGTAATGTATCTTTTATCACTTGAATCATAATACATGGGCATATGTTCATTAGAACCTTCTTTTAGATCAAGTGGAGATGAAAATGTTAACTATTAAAGATTAAGAGCTTTAACACTTCCATTTTTCCTGTTATTGAAAATTTAGGTGTCAGGGGAGTTTTGATCACCAAGGAAAAATGAATTATAGTTTTGTGTTGGGTACAGCCTTAATTAATGGACCCATTTTGACTTTTTACATTTATTTCTAGAAATTAAAAGGGATGAAAATGAGCAAATTAAAAATTTTCCTCGATCTACAAAGTTTATGCTATTTTCTTTATGTCTGTAATTTGTATGTTGTAAAATTAAATTAATATGTAATTCATATGATATGAATGATTCAATATTATCCAGTTCAAAAAATGTTGCCAATACATCCATGATTATTATGTAATATATTGCTGTCTTAAAGTCCTACATTAAAGCTGTTTCTAATTCTGAAATATTTTTCTCCCAAAATATCAAATTACATGTAGATCTTTGGTATTACTACTTTAAGGTTTTCTTTATTTAAAAGTCATGGCAGTAGATTATTAATGAATAAATTAAATCTGATTTAATTACATTTTTCATAGCTGACAGAAATAAAAGGATTAAAGCATGTATATTTATTAGTATATTTATGCTTAATGTGATTTCAGTTATTGTCATCAAAATCCCTTGGTCCCGATTATCTCTATTCATTTGTATGTTAAAATTATCTCTTTATGTGATTGTTACATCGGTTAATATTATCAGTTTTCGAACCTCATTTTAACTGGCAAAGGAATATTCACAATGTATTCAGAAGGAACCCAATCCTTTTTTTCTCTTCGCTGTTGTTTTAATTTTTGAGAATTCTCCCTCTTCCATCTAGGAAAATGGGGAATAATTAAAGGAGTATGGTTTTACACATTCCTGGAATTTTTCAGAAATACGCACACTCTGCTAAAGGTCAATGATTGTCTGATAATCAGAAGGCAACACATTCTTATAGGAACTGAGAAGGAGCATCTTCACAATTTATGCCTTGCTCGCTTACATGCAGCTTGTCGATATGGAAGCCAGAAAGCGAAATGATTTAACATTAAAACAAAAGATCGAAATTTTAAATTGTTATGAAGGTTACCAAAAATAAGTCAGCACAGTTAAACATTTCTCAGCCTCTGAATTGCATTGAAAGTGTTGAAACGTGGAGTACAATACCGCTCCGATGACTTTAAAAAACATTATGATTATAAACAATTTATCAATGAACTTCTTAGAAAAAATTGTGGACAGCCAACAATTGATCAATTTTTTTTAATTATGTATATAATCCTTATGTTTTAAAGGGTAATATACAGTAAATAAATATAAGGTGAGTTTTTTCATATAATTTTGAAATTTAGTACATGTGAATTAAAGGGAGGGAATAATTTAATTTTGCATATCGTTTGTTATCAATCGGTTATCATTATCAAAATCACGGTGTCCCAAACTGATCACATTAAGTAGAGTCCACTGTAATTTCTTTTCAATTAATACCCTCATTTATTGAATTAACCATGGTTATGTAGTATTTTTGAGGCCTTTCTCATGAACAAAACAAAAACCTTTCTCAAAAGAATGCTTCTTAGTATCTTAAACAGTGGTAGAAGTTATTTGATCTCTTTGTGTAAGTGACTATCTGTTTGAAAATAATCCATGTGATAGATACATACATACTGAATATTTTCAAATGTAAGCAGAGAGTAAATTTTTTCTTTAAGCATTTACCTAAAATTCAAAACTTTTGTATGAATGAAATGAAATGAAATCTTTAATATGAATAATTTTAGAGTCTGTATCGAATTTTCATAATTTCTTTTTCGACTTCTCAAAATTTTTTCAAAGTTCTATTATATGCTTAAATTTTTAGAACAATGACCTCAGGTCAGTAGAAATTGCGATACTATAAATGGGAACCTTCTGGTTTTACCCTTTTGAATTCTGCAAATTGAAATTATGTAACATCTTTAAAGAGTACTGGTATTCCACTAACTGTACCACTGACCTTTTTTTGTCTCTGTGTCTGCATGTATAATTGCTCTGAACATTAAAATAGAATTATAAAAAAAAAAGCTACTGATCTAAAAGATCAAATATGTTAGAATAAAGAATTGATTTAAATCATGATGTGTTATACAATTAGGGAATAAAAGTAGTTACTAAACTGTAGATATCTAAGAATTATCATGTTAAATTTTTAAGTGTTGTGGTCCATCACATTAAACTAGTCTATATTTTGATAAATTCTTAAAATTAACAAGCCATGTAAAAATTTTGAGCTTTTTCAACAAGTTAACTCTTTTTTCCTTCATTCTCTATGGAAGTTTGATTTATATATATATGTGTGTGTGTGTGTGTGTGTGTGTGTGTGTATATATATATATATATATATATATATATATATATATAGGAATATTGTCAGTATATAATCTTAATTTTTTAATAGACATTGATTTCCTTAAAATATTTGGTTTTTAAAATCTTTCATTTGTGTATTCAAATATATTAGAAATGTCATGTATTAAGGATGGTGCTGCTATACTTAATAAAGTTTTAATTACAGATGTTAGATGAAAATTGTCAGTTAATACAAGCTCTTATTGATTATCAAAGCAAAGGAAAAAGTGGAGAATGTCATCAGTAAGTAAATTTTTCTTAGTGATATATTTATATAGGTTTTAAGAATAATGATTCATGAAATATTTTTTTCTATTATTAGGTATCAACAGATGCTGCATCGGAACCTTGTGTTTTTAGCATCAATTGCAGATGCTGTTCCAAGCCTTATTCCGGTAATTATAAAAAGAAAATTCTCATACAGTTTAAAAAGTTTTAAAGAATATTCCTTTCCTTAAATTTACCATTATAAATATGTTACAATAATTAATGAATAATCTTAGAATAATGTTATTCTCTTTTAACATGAAGTCAAGTTGCACATAATGTTACTTTTCATGAGTTCATTTAATTAAGTCATAAATCTTGATAAAGTTCATAGATTTTAAGAATGTATATGTTAATTTGTTAAAAATCTTTTCATATTGCTGTAAAAAACTATGTTTGCATGCTCTGCCAGGCTGTTCAACAAGGTCCAGTGTTTTCAAAAGCTCCTGAACAATCTCAAAATTCAACTGTAGGTGAAGGCTATATTTTTCTTTTTGTATTTTTTCATATGTAGAAATGGTCAGTTTTGTTATTAGATTATATTATTTTGATTCTTTTCAGTCATTTTGTCATTGATTTAACAGGGGCAAATGATTTTGACTAAAATATTTTCAATTATTGTGTATCCCATTGTGTGCCTGTTAAATGTGTGTGAATCAAATTTTAATCAGTAATACATTATGTAATTAGCAGTACATAATTACACACTTGTTAAATGTAACTATTTTGTAGTAAATTTCATACTGGTGATATTTTACCTTTCACTTACATTTCTTATATAAAGTCTTTTTATCCACTTCTAGAAAAAATTTAAGTTGTAATCTAAAAACGATTTCAATAAAATTTTTATATCTGATTTTAAAATATACTTCATGGTTTAAAATAGGGTTTCTTAAACTCTTTGATGTAGGGACTCCATAATATTTATAAAAATTTTGTGTGACTGCCAAAGCATTGTGCAAATCTGACACACATGTGAGTTAAACTGTCAGTTTCTTCACTTGTCCTGTAATGTAGTATTGTAGTTCTAGTCCTTAACTTAAATTTTTAATTTTATGACAGTTCAATGTGAAAATTTTAAATAAATAACAAACTTAAGCATATAATACAATAAAAATAAATTCAATTGGGTAAATTCAAACATTGATTATAATCTATCCAATAGGAGAAGTCACTTGGAAGGTCACTATTGATAAAACCAAATTACTGTCTATCTGTTTTCAGATATATTGTACAAAAATATTTGGTAGTTATAAGATTATTTTAATGAGTTAAATAAGAAAATTGCTAAAATTTTGATGACCTGTCCTCTAGGTCATGACCCACATTTAAAGTAACTCTAGTATAGAAATTATAGTTATAATATTTACCTGCTAATATGAAAAATTTTTGTTTTCTTACTTGTTTATTACCTTTTTGAAGACTAGTCAATTTAAAAATCAATGTACATTAGCTTTTCATGTTGATAGTTTTGTAAATCTTAAAATATTTAGTTGTGGTTGTTAGATTATTTAAAATTTCAGATTATAATATTAAGAACAATATAGTTAAACTAATAAATTGTATTTCAGAAAACCACATAATATTTATATTATCTTTTCTTCACATTGCATTGTTTTTAGAATATCCTATTCATAGAAAATACAAACTAAAAATTAATTCTTACTTATCTAATTTTTTCTTATAGTAAAGTTAGATCTTAGTAATTTATGTAACAGTATTAGATATATAAAACTAAAGAAACCATTCAAAAGTTTTTTTTTTCTATACAAGAATTTTTCTTAAAATTATGCATAAGGAATTTAACTATACTTAAGAAATTGCCTAGGGATTTGTTTGAGATTAAACAGAACTAACTTCTTTAAGAATAAAGGAACAGATATTTTCTAATTTTATAAAAATATTTAAAAGTTATAATTAATATGAAAATTTAAGAATTATGAGGCTTAAAAAACTGTCATGATATTTATATAATTATTGGGCTATGATTATTAATGATTTTTAGCATCAAGTAAATTCATTACTTCTTGAGCACAAGATGGTTTAGTGGTAATTAGTTTGCTTACTACAAGGGATGATCAAAAAGTAAGGCTACAAGACTAATATACCTGGAGTTTCTTAAATTTTAGAGAAATCAGTAGTATGTAATAATTCTAATACATACAGTCAGGAACTGTACGGTTTTAGCCAGTTGCCATGTACAGCGCATGTTGTAAGGTTAACACAAATACTGAATTATTTGGCAAACTGCTCTTGGGAAAAAATCCACACAGTATTTGATTTTTATAGTCAAAATATACAACTGTGTTTAAAATTCACTGTGAGCTGATAGTGATTTATGGAGAAACTATAATGTCTTGCATGTCATAAAATGGTGTCAAAACATACAGCCTCAACTAACTTCTCTTGCTCAAAGTAAATTTCACCCCTGTCCATTTTTTTTTTTAAACTAGGGGGGAATATTTAAATTACACATCCCATGAACGACATGTGCCGAAAACGAATTGGAAACTGTTTCAAAAAATAATCTTATGTATGCACTATTAGTTGTTTGTATTGTTTATAGGAAATAAAATGTAAACATTTCACTGCAGTCTTTGTAACTGTATTTTTTGATAATCCTTCATAGAATCCCAGGGTGATGGGTTCAAACCTATGGGTCAGTTATGCTAAGCATTTTTTCATGTATTTTAAGGTTGTGCAGAATAATTATATGAATCAGTATTCTCTCATTAGGAGGTCAGCAAGTGGGAGAAAGGTACAAAATCAAAATAATTAATCATCCCACCCCCTCCTTAGAATGATCAAAATTACAGAATATACCAACATTACAGCCGAAACACCTTATACCTGTCAGGAGTTGTTCCTGTTAAAAATAAAAATAAATGCTACTTTTATTTAAAAAAAAAGTGCAAAAATTTTATGTTATATAAATTTTAGAGATAAATTTCAAATGCTATGTGTTAAAGAATTTTTTTCACACTTAATTTATTTTGCGCTCACAAATTCTAGAATAAATAAATAAAAATACTTTTTAAATTTAACTCATGCTACATATAACATTTACATATAAATAATTTATCATTTGTGGTAAAAAAGAGTTTAAGGAAAAACAACTGGGAACTGTATTGCATGTTTTCTTTTTAATCTCATGAAATTTAATATAAATCACTTTATATGACTATTTGAAACTTTCTCTCAAACTGACTAACTAGATACTTTACAAAATTTTTTTATACTATGGGTTTCAAAATTTATTAATATAATTTAGCCTCCACCATCCCAACCACACATGCAAGGACCTGGACATCAAATGCCTTCCAATGTTGATCCTTCTTTTCAAGGTCATCAAAATCAACCTCCCAGTGGAAATATTAATCAAAGTAAGATTTTTAAACTATTTTTATTTCTAATAAAGTTTTTAAATCTGTTTTTGATTTATTGTTCTCTCAGTATTTTTTTTACATCGACTTATTTTTTTCACTGAGGATATTTTATATTTACAAAGATTTAGGAAATTAGACTGCATAAAAGAAATTGCATAAAAATTATCCTGAAACTTTATATTAATTTTAATAAAATAGTTTTGAGGAAATCTTATGGCATATTCAATTGTATAAAAGTTTGCCTCCCTCCCTGTGAAACTGTATCCTCTAATATAACCAATCTGTACAAGTTGCTATCACTATATACATAGAAATAATATTATATTGAGTTTTTTTATTAGGTAGTAGATTTTACTGTGATCAAAAAGACATTTTTTATGCAGGATTTGAAATTTAAGCCCAGGACTTACAATAGGTCTCTTTTTTCCCTAAAAGTCCCCATTTTAATCTGAAGTCCCTAAAAGTACCCATTTCTGACATTTGGTTCAAAAGATTTGTTTTCATGTGTAATTTACATATTAATGCCCAAGTTTAAGCTTTTTAATAAAGTTTTGTATGCTTTTTTTTTAACTGTCATGGAACCAGCAGGAAAATTACTAAATAAAATTTTGAGTTTCATTTTTCAATAAAGGAAATCACTTTAAAAGGTTAAAAAACAGTTTACATCTAAAATGACTTTGAATGTGCAACAGTATGAAATGTCATGTAGACCTACTGTACACTTGTTGTATTCAGGGTACACTTTTTTGTCATAGTGATTACATTGCACACAAGTTTTATATTAGCAATGGCATAGTGTTTCTCCTCATCATATCTCACATTATCAGGAAATCTTAATTTTCATGCATTTAGGGTCTTCTTAACCTAATTCATTCAGGACTATTATTGCATATATGTGATCACAAATTTCTCTTTAGGGCTTACAGTCTTGTGTGATCAGGCAATCTGTGTCTTGTGGTCCATAATCCTATCGGTGTGAGTTTTAATCGGAACATTTTATTTAAATTTTTAAAAACAATAGTAGATAATAGTTGAAGTCTATTATATTTTCAAATAATACTGCACATTGTTGACCTTTAATGCATACTTTTGGTTTAGTCTTTTAATTTGAACATGTTAATAATAGAATTACTGGAATCTTCTCAAGGGCTGTGAAACACTGTGTTTTTATTTTAAGAATGGTCAAAAATTAACTATACATTCTGCATAAGTAGACATGCCAACTACTCCAGATTCTCCGGAGAAATGAGAAAATTTGATAACTCCGGAAACTCCTCAGATTGCTCCGGAAAATAACAAAACTTTTGAACAGCTAAAAGATTACAATTCAGCAATTAAATACAAAGTTTTGCAAAAAATAATGCTGAATATTACTCTTTTCACATAGTAATGCTGTATGTTAAAGTTTTTAGTACTGTGCAGGTAAAACCAAACTGAATTTAGTTCAAATTTGAGTAGACAAACTCTAGAATCGCTGATGATACAAAAATGAAAATATTTTAATCAGGGTCAATGATGCTATAGAAACCTGAAAAATAAGTTGTTAAAGCTAAAAAATCTACTCATAAATTTTAACTGTGTAAATATTTTAAATTTAATTTTAATTTAGAAAGGAATAAGATATATACTTATGCGTAATCTGTAATTAACATGTTAAAATTTCAAACCACGCTGTTGCTCCAGACACAAGTGGCTAAATGTTGGCATGTCTGCATAAGTCTCCAAACCAAAAATAAAATTGGCCCCTACCACTTCTTACTACTAATGAAAAAGTAATAATTTTACAATATTCTGGTCCTTTATTCAATCTGGATCATTCATTATCATATTTCCGTTTTGCATCTAATTTACCATACTGAAAGTGATTTTGGGAATTAAACCAAATTATTTGTTTATTTAACATATATTTCTATTATTAGAAAGTATTTAGTGAAAAGTTTGACTCAAAACTTTCATTTGAAATTTAAAGTTATATTTTTTGTTCCTTTGATAAATTTTAGTTCTTTTTGGTCCCGTTTTTACCTAGGGATAAGTATTAATCTCTTATGCCGCCAGTAAGCATATGCATTGTTTTGTATTGTGTTGAAAAAACAGTTCTGAAATTTTTATTTTGTAATCTAAAGTTTGTAGTTTTAAATTAGGTTGGAATTCTTTTTAAATTTTCAATTTAAAAACATTATAAAGTAATATGACATATTGCCAAAGATTGTTTTAACTGTGAAATTAACATGAACTTTCTAAAGTGAGACCAAGGAAGAGCTCTTAAAAGACAATAGTAAATCAACATTGCTAGTTTTGAAGTTGATTGAGTAATTTTTAGTAGCCCTCCCCCTCCTTTTTTTTTAAATTTGCCCTTTTATTGATTATTTAAAAATTCCTCTTTAATTGATCATTTTATATCTGCCAAAAATATTTTGCTTAGTTATTATAGCATGTACTCAAAGCATTGCAATTATAAATTACAGCAGTTAAAATTCTTTATATTATAAAAGTAGTAATAAGTATTAATTATTCTATTTTTTCTTATTTAGGTCAAGCAATGCCTTCAAATCAGGGAATGGGAGGAAGTCAACCTCATGGTAACATGCCAAATGTTCCACCAAATTACAATAATGGACCCCAGCCTCCTGTTGGACAACCCCGTAAGTGTTAAAGAAAATTTAATATTTCATCTTACTTAGGTATAAGCATGAGAATGAAATTGATATAAAATTTATTTTCATCTCGTACTTTTATGAAAGCTATTTACAAATCCAGCAGTATTCTAGTGTCAACACATCATTTTTATGAATTTTATAACATTTCATTTGTGATTACTGTTTGTTTTTGGTGTATGGTTCTTGTTTGTTTCTAAAATTTTGTATTTGCCATATTTATTATTTTTTTTAATTTAGGGCAGAAACTTAATATGGGTGTTATATATTTAAATTATGTTAGTGGAATAAGTGTTAAATTAAACTTTAAGTAACTGCACAACAGTCATATGAATCAAAATGGTTTCCAAAGTATAGGAAATGGAAAAGCTTTACTGAGCAAATTAAATTTTGCCTTTTCATCTCATTCCTGTTCTACTTTTATACAATAAAAGCTAGCAACACTAATTATTAACTTTGAACTCTGAATTTATTGGGTTGCTTATTTAATTAGGTGCACAGTTTTCTTTTACATACTGAACTGAAGTAGGTAGAACCACAGTTCAGTCTGCTTTTCAGGCCAATGAGTGATCTTTCATTAAATGTTGCTGGTTCATAACAATGAAATAGCTGCCTTCGTACTTATTCGTTACCTTATTTGCATTGACTTTCATTTTATGCTATATATCAGCACCAATGTTTTACCTTCTAATATTCTCTCTGTTGATTTTTGCTGTAGAGAGAACTAAATTTTTTCTAAGCTTAAGTTGAAGCTGAATGAATTTAATTGATTTTTGTATACCTGCCAATTTTATGGATTGGCTGAGAATTTTTAAAGTTTTTGTACTGTGAAAATAAAACAAAAAATTTTGAAAAAAGAGCAATGAATTTTTCACTTTAGTAATATTTGAATATTCCAAGATCTCTTTTATTTCAACAGAAGCTTACTGTTATATATATATATATATATATATATATATATATCTGTAAATATGCTTTATATATTTCAAAGATATTGAAATCCTGTATGGACTTGTAAAGATAAATAGTGACATCATTGGACTAGAGGTTATATCAGTTTTATCAGAATTTTGTTTGAAATAACTTTTTAAAAATTTAAAATATAAAAAAAATATTAAAGCTTAGTAAATTACAATTTGACATTTTAACTTCTTTTATTGATTTGGCTAAATAGATAATTTTAAAACTTAGGTTAATTTTGTTTTTCTAGAATCAAAGTTAATTAAAAAATTAGGTAATGTGTCTTATATAAAATAAGTGCATAGAAATTTTATCAGTTACAGTTAACTTTTAATTTGATTATTCTTGAAGAAAGGAAAAAATAGTTAATTATTAATAGTTACAATTACTTGTGCTACTAAAAATCAACTAACAAGCTAATATTTTGCTAAAAAAATTTCTGATGCTAATGTATAAAAGTTGGCTAGTATGCATATACATTCAAGATAGTTTTCAAGGAAGACAATAAAAAGGGAAAATATTTTCTCATCAGAAGTATTGTTGCATTTTTATTTCACTCTTATTGTACTCGTTCCAACAACATTAATTATGAACTTTGGATGCAGAATTTCTATTTCTTAATTTGAATGAAATTCCTATTTTCTTTTACATGCTACACTGAAGCAGACTTGAGCCATAACATAATTTGCATTTACAAACCACTGTGGGATCTTATGTTAAATTTTACTCAATAGAAGCAACAAATGAGTTGTCTGCATACATTTTTTCTCTAATTTTTCTTTACTTACATTGACTTTGCATTTTATGCTATATACCAGCACAAAGATTTTACCTCCTAGTTGCTCTCTGTTGACTGGTTCTCTAAAGGAAACATAGTTTTTTCTATGCTTGAATTTCAAGCTGAATAAATTTGGTGGATTGTTCGTTAACATTTCTATAAAATTGCCACATACTTAGTACAGTAGTTTCTGTCACAAACTTCTTTTTATGAAGCTGAGTCAATACCCCTGTAAGTCTACTATTGTGTTGTTATATCACTTAGAGAGTATCTTTGGTTTCCTATAAAATACATTTGTAATGAAAAAACCACTATAATTTTGCAAAGAATGCATGAGTTGTAAGTGCTTATTACATTTGGAGGCAAAGGGGGGAGGAGCATTTATCAATACTCCATTTTCTTATGACTAGCTAAAGTAACATTTATAATTTAAGTATGTACCTGTCTTAATCTCTTATTTTTTTAATGTTGATTTTACTTACAGATCAACAGATGCCAAGTGGGCCTTCTGTTGGAGGAAATCAACCTCATGGTGCTACATCAAGTGTTTCATCTAATTTCAGTTCTGTTCCTCAGACTACTGTTGGTCCCACACGTAAGTTTTTGCTAAACATGTAAGCTCTTTCAATGTCTTTAATAAAGATGTTATACAGCTTTAACTTTGAAAGTTTCATCAAAGTTATAAAAAATAATTATGAATGCCAAATATAATAATTAAAAACTAAATATTAATCTAAAAGTTTTATACTTATTGTTTTATGACATTTACAAATATATGGTTACATATTTGTGTTCTATATATAAATGCAAATTTTCTGTTACATTATTGTTTGTATATACTGTAAACAGCAAGAAACTTATGTAGAATGTGATTTAATTTTCTGTAAAGCACCTGTAATCAGTTTCCCTGTAATTTTGATCGTAGTAACTTGAAAAACAAAGCACAGGCAAAGCTTCTCTTAAATACATTAGGCAATGACTGATTCCGTTAGTTTACAAGGTATCACCATTGATAAATGTTCCAAATGCTTAATTTTTTGTTACCAAGCTGACAATATTTCACAAAAAATCACACTAAGTGAGATTCCAAATTTATAGTAAGAACAAAAATAGGACTAATGAAACTAGGTACTTTTCTTCTATGAGTATACAATAAACTCTAGATGTTTTGATTTTTTTTTTCTATAAAATGTGAAACTCTATGGTACTTCTCAATATAGCTCTGCCTTAAAAAAGGTTTAGTTCAAATTGGGATTGAAGTAAAGTGTTATTCAAATCAGATGACTAAAAAATATATTTGCACTGAGTAATGAAAGACAGGAGTCTCCCACATGGGTCTGCATGAGCCATGATCCTTACCTGTTAGGAGTATTGTGGTATGTCATGATAAAAATATGCATGATGAGATAGTAAATACGAAATTGAAGTGTTAATAAAAAAAAACTCCAGTTATGTTAATTGCAAAAGTTATAAATGAAACAGTGTAATCTGGGTTAAATGTTTGTTATTAAAAAAGAGTAATAAACAAAGATATTGATAATTACCATTATATGTACCATATATGGGATATTTGTACAATTTAGTTTTTGTTACTTTCTAAATTTTAATGGCTCAATGATGCCACTCACTCTGGAGAAACCTCAAATTTGATCCTCCTGAGGAAGGGAATTTTTGCTCTTGATTTTTTTTTATCTCTTTCCCACCTGCCAACCTCCCAGATTCTGTTTAGTGTTTACACAAAAGTATTAAAACAATCTTGTTAAATACAACAAGGTGTCTACACATCAGGAAATTGTTAAAGTATTTTCATACCTGCTAACTTATCTATAAAATTTACTGTTTTTTGTTTAATTTTCAAGGCTTATAGAGCAACCGAGCAATTTTTATACTTTTTGCTTCTATAAAAATGAAGAGAACAGTAGATTTTTCATTTTAGCAACATAATTCAAAGTTATAAAAAAAAAAATTCAAAAATTTTATTTCAGTGGAAATTTACATAACTGATACAAAACAAATTTATTAATATGTTTTAAATGTTTTAAAGATATTAAATTCCTGTGTGAACTTGTTAAAAATAAATTATGGCATCCCTGGACCTTTTGTTTATATCAGTTTAATAGATATATTATGACTTTTTAATAATTTGGAATATTGAAAAAAAAATGGGAATTTCTTGAAAATAATGAAAACATATTAAATCATAGTTTGATAAATTATTGGTTTTGCTTTAATAGATATTAAGTTTTAAATTTAGATTAATTCTGTGTTTTTCTAGAATCAAATTTAATAGAAAAAAATTGGCAAAAATATTTAATTTTAAAATTGGAATGTTGGTAGTTATGTAATTTTAAGAAAGAAAAAAAATAGAATGCATAATTTAAAATGAGTTTTATTCGAATGAGCATGTTTGTGAGTTCTAAGTTATTTGTCATTTAATCATTGTGATTATTCTTTTTTTAGACCCTAGTATGCCATCTAATCAAGTTGTGAGTAGTAATCAGCAACATGGTCCTGGAGGTCCGAATTTTAGTGCTCCAAGCCAAACTCCAGTTGGGCAGTCACGTATGTATAGCATTTCAATTATTTCTTGCAAAATAAATTGTTTTAAATATCTTAACTCAGCAATTCTTGAGTATTTATTGCTGTGGTGTCCTTGGCATATGTTCGAAGCACTCTAGGGTACAGTGACACTTTGTATGAGAACTGAAGATATAGGGTTAGTTACACCTGGATAAATACAAGGATAATTCTTAACATGTTTCAGCCATTGCATAGTAATATGTATACATACATATATGTATACATACTATATTTATATACTGTACATATATATATATATATATATATATATATATATATATATACTTACATATATATACATACATATATGTCAGGTCTAAAAAAGGGGTAGTTGGAAATTAAGTGAGTTAAAAACGATTTTAAAAAGGGAACCCGTTTATAATAATAAAATAAATGAAAAAGACCCATGTGTAAGCTTTTGGGATCATCCGGTGAGGCGGAAGCATTTTTGAACTATTTGATCTGCTTGCAAACAGATAAGTTTCAGTCAATGCATGGACATGGAGCGGTCAACACCTTTTCCACGCATAGCTCCGCCACAAACAATGAAAATGGTGCAGGTTTTGCTTTTAGAAGAAACAATGATTTAATAAAATTATTATCAAGAAAGACTTTTCCATTCGCCTTAACTCTGCAACATTACATATACATATATATATATATATATAGATATACATACATATATAGATATATATACATATATATATATATATACACACACACACATATATATATATATATATATATATATATATATATATATATAACCAGTAACTTTTCAAATTTAATAAGTAATTTTAAGAAGCCATGGAAGCCCTATATATATCACAATGTACAGTATTTTGTCCACCCTTGGGTATCAGAGAAAGCCCCTAAAAATGTTCATTTCGAGGTATCAGCTACTTATGTTGATGAAATAGCTAAATGGCATAAACAGTTCGCTCATATTAGTCCTGAGTTGATGGAAATAACTAGCAAAAATCAATCCATAAGGGGACTTCCCAAAGTTAGTAGGAAAATTTTTTGTGTCATCTTAAATTTGAACTTAAATGTACCTTCATGCTATCGTTGGAATTTTTTTTTTGGTCTTGTTTGAGCACCTTTACTTGAACAGCATCTTGGGATGACATATTCAGGACCATGATCATGTATATGTGATTGCAAAGTTCTTCCTTCAGGGTTCATGATCTCTCATATATATAAGGCAGTTGGTGTTCTACTGCCCATGATCACATTGTTGTGATTCTGGAATGGAATGTTTTATTTAAATTTTAAAGCAGCACTAAATGGCAGTTAAAGCCGGTCACCTTTTCAAATAACATTCCACAAAGTGTTGACCTTCAATATATTGCCACATTTCAAACTGAATCTGCTGAGCTCCATGGCACAATTGTTAAAGTCATGGGCTATGAATCAAAAGGTCTCCAGTTCGATCCTGGGGTAGGACAAATTTATTTCCGTAATTTTATGTTCGCTTTGTTAGGTAGGAGACTCCTAAAATATGCAAATTTTCAGTATCATCAAAATAAATCTAGAATTTTCTATTACATTATAAAAGCCTGTGTTACAACTGTGAGTGGCAGTTGTTGTTCGAGTATGAGCTAGGTAGTTGGGCATTTAATAAATGGTGTTATCTCTTAACTTGAC
Source organism: Pardosa pseudoannulata (assembly GCA_032207245.1). Classification (NCBI taxonomy): domain Eukaryota; kingdom Metazoa; phylum Arthropoda; class Arachnida; order Araneae; family Lycosidae; genus Pardosa; species Pardosa pseudoannulata. The sequence goes on from CM063498.1 coordinate 189,932,562, forward strand.
TCTTCATTGTGTGCAACCAGTACTTGCATCCACATGACAACATGACAATATGCTTTTGGTTTTGAGGTTTTAGTTCTAATATATAAACAACAGAATGCATTTGAATCACACTCTGTTCTTATATTTTAACTAAATGAGGAAAGGATGAACATTTATTGATTAGAGTGGGAATAGAATTGTCATTTGCTATCTAGTGTTATGTATATTTTAGGTCAGTTTTATTTTAGCCTTCATAGCAAAAAGAATGAAGTACTTTGAGAATGAGATTTTTAAATTGATGAATGAATCGGTAGTAGAATGGAGAAAAGTAGATTTTATAATATAAGTAACAGTGTATCAGACTGTTCAGATGGCATTGAAATATTTGATTATGTGGATAATAATGGAAAAAGTTAAAGTGCAAATGACTGGAAAAAGGATATGAGATAATTGATATTCCTGAAATTTTTTAAAAAATTAATTCATTAAATTTATGAAATTTGCCTGGAGAAAATAAAATTATAATACACATAATGCTCACTGAAAGGAGATTCACCTTTGACATGGTATTTTTACTATTCTAATTGAAAAGTGGTGAAATTATTAGTTGCATCCCCATGAAAACTTGAGCCAGTATATGCCTGAAACTATGCCTTTTATGTATATAAAAGCAAAAATTGTGAACTCCACCCTTAGCCTCTGATGGACCTAAATTTAGTACACTTCTGACAAATGTTGTATCACTACAATGTCAAGGAAGTTTAGGAAAATTATCAGGGTACTTTTTCCTCTGGATTTTGTGGCCACCATGTTGTATTTTTGTAAGCAATAACTTTTTTATATATTAAATTATATTTATATCACATGAATAGAATTTAATACACAATTGCCAGATTTATTTATTGTAGATCCAACTACCTAACTATTGTAATTTTTATTGTAGATCCAACTATGTCACCTGGACAAACAGTTGGTGGAAATCAGCCCCATGGCCCCAATGCTGTTCCTCAAAATTTTAATGCTGGACCACAACCTCCTGTTGGACATTCTCGTGAGTATTTATTAATATTTCACTTGTATTTGAAAAGTTTATCTAGGTTGAGTGGGATGTCATATTTTACAAGAATCACTTAAATTGATAATATCTTTAGCTTTTTATTGTAAGGAAAAGTAATTTTTGAAGATAAGGATTTAATTTTCTTATATTCACAAAATTAAGAAATTCCAAAACCATCTATTCAGAAATGGAACCAAATTGTGGATTTCAGCCCCACTTTGGTTAGAATGTTTGCAACTTTTCAGAATAAGCTTTATGCTTGCACTGCTCTTTTTATTATCAAAGAATTAATTGTATTCATCTTAACCAACCGTAGATTCTGTGAAGAGTGAAGTTCACACATAAATGCTAATGTAACTTAAGTATTAATAGGATATGCAGGCAAAACCATAAATACAACAATAAACCTTAATACTAAAAAATAGAATGTTACCCTAGTACATTACATATTGTATTTAGAGAAAGAATGAGTTCACATTCACATCAACAATTCCTGTTGAGTTGAGTGAGGACTTGGTTATACAAATCACTGCATTCTCGTTAATCAGGTGTACAGACTTGTTTTAGATGCATAATTTTGCAATGATGACAAAAGTGCATGGGACTTAAAATTTAAATTATTGTTTTAAAAATTCTTGCATAACAGGTATAATTTTTTTTTCAGCTGGTCCTCAGCAGTCCTATCCTCAACAAAGCTCTTACCAGCCCAACCAAGGTCAACCATCTCAGCCACCAACTCCTCATACTCAGTACAGTTCTAGCCCTTCACCCCAAAACAGCTATTCTCAAAATCATCCTCCTGCAAGTTACAGTAGTCCTTCTCCTCAAAACTACTCGGCATCTGTTTCTCAACCACAAGCCTATGGTCCCAGCTCATCTCCTCATCCTCAGACTTCTCAACCCCAGCAGCAACAGCCATCCCAGCCTCAACAACCACCTCCAAGTCAACAGCCCCAGACAACTCAGTCTCAGCAGCAACCTCCCCAACAACAACAACAACAGCAGCCACAACAACCACCCCAACAACAGCAACAGCCCCAACCAACATCACATCAACAGGCTACGAATCCCCAGCAGCCTCCTGTACAGAGTTATGCTGGTTCTGGTAATCCAGGCACTCCACAAGGCAATTTTAACATGCCTCCTACATCTACAACATCTCAGCCACAGGTGTACACAACTCAGTCACCTCAAAGTTTCAACCAAGCTCAGCAGTCTTATGCCCAACCAACTACTAATGCCCAGTGGTATCAGAATCAGAATACTCAACCTTATGCCTCAACAACTAATACTCAGCCAAGTTACTCCTCTGGTCCTATGACACAAGGCTATATGAGCCATTCACAAAATTATTCGTCTGCAGGGAATAATTCTTATGGATCCCCTACCACAACAACACAATCAAACTATGGTCCTCCTCCTCAGTCTAATTACATTCATCCCTCTTCTGGCTCTAATCCTCAAGGGTCCACACCTCCACCATCATCAACTCCCCAAAGTCGATTTACATCAAATTATGGGCAAGGTAATTATGCACATTATAGGCCAACTGCACAGCAGTCTGCTATGTCTCATCCAAATATGAATAATCAGATGGGACCCCCAGCTGTACACAGGCAATCAGTGCCCAACAGTAATGCTCAATCATACAGTTATGATCAAAATCAAGGTTACTCTTCATATCAGTCTCAGTAAGGGCTTCAACTGAGATCTGCATGTTGGAAGGTCTGAAATTTTTATGTTTTTGGAAGGTGGAAGTACTTTGATATATATCATTTCAAGTAGTGTTCATGACTCCATTACCCTGATACATCAATTCAACCTAGATTCAAAATGTTGTATGTTTATACTTGTTTATGCATTCCTCATGACAGGTCCATAAAAATTTCTGGGAATTTTTGTTTTTCTTTTAACATACAAAGTTATTGGTAGATATTAGCCATATGGAGTATTAGATTATGTTATCATCTGATAAAATTATGTTAATTTTGGCTTTTTATTGTCTAAGTGTTTAAAAGTATAGTAGAACTGATTATCCAAGCTAATTGTGAGGGCTAATACTATAGATATCAAAAACTGTGGTTAATCGAAATTTTATATAATTTCTATTTAATCACTATTAATTAAATATTCAAAACAGTTTTAAATACTTAAAATATCCAATATTGTAATTAAATTTTTGTTTAATGTCATTTGTAGTGTTGTTTTCGCTGTTTAGTAACTTTGCATTGAATTTTTTTCATTGTTTTAAAACCATATCCTGATTTCTGGAGTATGGTACAAAATTAAACATATGTAAAAATTTAATATTGAATAATGACTTTCTCTTATACATTTTTTTTTATTAGTATGGTATTCAAGTTTTATTTGTATGGTCATTTTATCAATAGATAAGTTATTGTTAGAATTTGAACTTTTTGGTTTGGTAGGTCTAATTGTTAGATATTGAGAAAATAAATTGTCTTGATTAACCTTGGGTAGTCAGGATCTGCTATAATTTAAAGCGTTATTTATTTTTATTGCTAGGTCATTACATCGATTGATCAATGAACATAAGTTATTGCAGTAATTTGGACTTTTTGGGTGTTGGCAGGTTTGATTACTAAATATTTAAAAAAAAAATTGACTTGGTTAACAGAAACCTGGTATTAACCAAAGCTCTGCTATAGTCTAAAAGATTATATTATTTTTATTTAAATGCTAGTTAAAGTGCTTAGACTCTTCATACATGTAATAAATGAAATAAACAAGTATGTTTTTAGTATAAGGTGTAAACAGGGATAATTAAGTTTTTCCCCTTGATTGAAAGTACTTCCACCTTCTCTTCCTCTTCCCTGAGCTTTATGTTATTCAATGATTGAAGGTTCTACATGATGTGGTCCTGTGTACTTTGTACTTTTGGAACTATCTGTCAGTTATCTTTATACATATCTATACTTGTGAAATATCTGTCCATATGTGGTATGTGGAAATAGACATGAAGGTGTTTTAATAATGTGGAGCCTAAAAGGAATTTGTTGTATTAATTCATTATTTTGTTGTGACAATCAACTTTGATCTCTAAAGGAATATTTTATTTTTTTGTTTTACATTCTTTGTAATTCAGAATTAATTTTTACATTTTCTGATATCTTCATTTGTTTCTTTTAAGAAAATTATCCAATGGAGAAAGTAATTTTACTTTGGACTTGTTTTTAAAAGAAAACTTGAAATTGCTCTTCATTTTTTAATAAAATTGACGGACTTAAGAGTTTTAGACAATTTTAAAGACTTAAAAATTTGATCTGACAAGGTTTGTAGAGTATATTTTTTTTAATTTAAAAGTGTGTTTGTGTACAAAGTTTCAGTGGAAAAATAATCGTCCCTTTTAAAAAGAAATGCTGGAAATATAAGTGAATTGTTTTTAAATTATTTTATTACATCATTCCATAAACTTTGTGAGTAGCATATGTGAGAAAATATTTCAATAGTTAAGTTAGGAAAGTTTTATGGAAATATCAATAATTGTACTAGTTTATTGGAACTAATTTAAAAAAAATCTGCATAATTTGGAATTTTTAATAATTTATTCCTTACAAAAATATACTTAAAAATGCAAAAATGCATCTGCCCTTGTGTAGATAATAAATATATAATATTATTGGAAATGGTCAATATTTGACTGTTAATTATTTAAAACCCATATATTTTCCAAATTGTGTTCTATCAAACTTCAGTCTCTTAAGTTCAGGTTAAGGGAATATCTGAGATTATAAAAAAGATCATCTAGGATTTTGCTCTTAAAAATTGCTAGTTTTTTTTTTTTTTTTTTTTTTTTTTTTTTTTTTTTTTTTTTTTTTTTTTTTTTGGTAAGTGAGCATAGTTATTTCATCTTCAAACATATATATCCATACCTGCCAACTTTTATATTTTTGTACTTAGATTGCATGATTTTGAACTATTTCAAATAGATTGGTTTTAAAATATACAAAATCTCCTCCTCACACACTCAAAGAAAGGTGAAGAATTAATATGCAATACAGTTATTTTAGTATAGTAATCCCTCTTTATGATGCATAATGTAATATATCTGAAGGTGCTATATTTTGGGAGCAGGGACAGGGTGTAACATGTTAAAAGTTTTGTTTTTATGGACATATGCACTTAAAATACAATAAAATTAGCATTTAAGTACAAAATTAAAAAAGAAGGATTAATATAGACAGAAGGTTGATTAACCATTTTATGTCCAAATATGCATGTCTTTGCACTCTTCATCATTAAAATGGTAAAATAAGTAAAAAAAAAAAATTGCAGATAGAAAACCATGAGGAGTTTAAGTGCATGATATATATAACAGAGTGTCAGCAACTGGGAATTAGTAGGGATTTGGGCAATTCTGGAAATATCAAATTGTGAATTTGTTTTTAAAAAAATCAAGGAATTTTCTGGAAAAAAAATTAAATAACAAAAGCTACTAATCAAAAATTTGAAACATAAAAATACACCTGTGCATTCTTTCAAAAATACTTATTCACTCTTAAATGAGAATATGAAGCAATGAAAAAAGGAACTTTCAGAAATGAAGCAATTAAAGTGCAAAAGAAAAAAAAAAATCAAAAATATATTAAAAAGCAATTGGAACAAAAAATGTCAAATAGCTAAGAAGGAAATTAATGCTACCATAGAACAAATTGAAACTTTAAAATAATAATGTACATATTTTAATAAATGCATTAGGCTGGAATATTTAAATATAAACAAAATGTGAAAAAGCAGTACTGCCAAGTTTTTTTTTTTATTATTATTTTAACAAAATTGATTAATTTTTTATTCTTCATGCAAATCATTATAAACACCGTAAGATAGGAAAGAATGTTTCTTAGGTTTAAACGCTTTAGGATTTTGTTTACATTGAAATTTATTACTTTGAAAATAAATTTATATCTAAAAATAGTTTTTTAAAAGAATTGAAAGAAATTGTGTATTAAATAATGTGAATTTATCAGGGGAGAAACTGTAACAAATTAATACGAGATACTACATTTTTATGAAAAAAAAAGTTTGTATTCCTAGTTTATACAGTTATGAAATTCATTGTATTGGATGTGTACATTGTGTATTTATGATACTTGTGTACATAACAGAAAATAGTTATGATTTTCAGTAACTATAGTCAATGTCATTCATAATGTTGCATATTAAGAATCATAAATAAGCCTGCAGTGCTGTACCTAACAATGCATTTATATGCTTCCCAGTCACAAAATTGTAAAATATTCAAAAATGAAGAGTTGGCAGGTATGGATATTGATTACCTTTTAGAGATCTTCATTAAAGTCTACATTTGTTATAGTTATCATTTTTATCTTTCAATGACTGAGAAAAAAAAATAATTGTTCAAAGGAATGCATGTTGATTTTATTTGTTCATTTATCACAGGGGTGGCCAAACTTTTTGGATCCTTGGTCTACTACACATTTAAAAAATCAAAGGCTGTCTACCAATGGCAGAGGTAAATTAACCTAACGTATATGTTTATATATTTATTTTTGGTAACAAAAAAAAAAATGGTAAATTTAATTTTTCTAAAAAAAACTTAATATTAATATTTACAAAATAAAAGTTTACTGACGAAAATAATCAAAGTATTCATATATCAAAAATTAACCATTCTATTCACTTTGTTTAGTTGAAATTTGGCAACAAGTTTATCATATTGTGGCTGGCACAAGCTTATTGCAATGCGTAAACACAAAATTAAATGTTCATCTGTTAAACACGACTGATGTTTGGTTTTTATGGCGTTCATAGTTGAAAAAGCAGATTCACAAAGATACGTCGATCCAAAGTATGATTTCAAATGCAAAATCAACTTGTTAATATTTGGAAATGTTTCCTCAGAAATTAATTTTAAAAAATCAGTAGTAAACTATAGTAAATTTTTATTTTAAATAATTCATTAATTCTATGTCATAAGTCATAAATTGTTAATATCGGAGGTCATTTTCGGGATGGTCGCTCAGACTACCTAAAATGTCTTCGCCGTCAACATCTTGGCCACCCCTGATTTATCACATCTCATGGTTACATTTCAAGAGAAAAAATGGAAATGAAAGGTTTGACATACTCTGCAATAACTTGTTTACCAACATGCTGGTTGTATGTATCTCTCCTAAATTCATTTTAGCTATACTTGCAAAAATCATCCATATATATTCTATATTAATAGGTGTCATTCATTTTTAAGGTACATACTTTATAAATGCAGATTTGTATGAACTTCTCCCAAAGTTTTAACTGGTGTTTCAAGGAAAGGCAGAATTCTTACAATAAATGATGTAGAAAAAACTTGCTATATATTTCACTGTATGGAAATGTATTATGATGAAATTAGGAGTTTAAGTATTCACTTAAATTCTTTGCCACTTTCATTTGATTTGATCTGATGTACATAATGTGTTTATTCAAATGGAGTATGGCATGTAAAATTGGTAAATTGTGTAGAAAATATGTATTTTTGAAGTCTCTTTTTATCAAACAAATTTTATGTTTAGGATAACAGCAAAAATGAGTATGGTTGCAGTTTTATAGTTTAGATGTCAGAATTACTTTTTTTTTTTTTTTTAAGAATTGAGGCTCCCTAGATTTGAATGCATATATAAAATTGTGTTTCTTGCTGTCTGTAATAAGTAAATGTTAGCATATTAAAAAATAAACGTGGTTAGAAAAATGGCCTTGTTTTCCCAAAACTTTTTTTTTTTAACTTGATATTACCAGTTTTATGATTATATATATAAAAAAAGACATTACAAGCTATTAATGAGTGATCATATTTATTACTCATGGATATTATAATCATAAATTTGTTTCTACAAAACATTTAAAAAAATTATTAACTTACTTCATGTTACCAGTCTTATGGTTATCAATGAAAACCATTAATGAGTAGTAATCATATTTACTACTCATTAGTGGATATTATAATCATACACATGCTTCCCTATCTGTAAAATGTTAAATAACTAACTATTAATGAGTAATATTTATTGCTCATTAATAGATATTTATAATCATATAAATATATTATTGAAATGGAGGTGCTTAACAAGTGCTTTATTTCTCTCAAATTTTTCATGGAATGTGTGTTTAAATAATTATTCTGCATTCTAAAGATTGTTTAATATATGTATGTCTAATATTCTTTATAAAGAGTTTTAATTTCTGACTTTTGTTAAGATGGAACTTAAAAACATGTGTATAATGTAGCTGTATTTGATATTTTGTAAATAGATGTGAAATTTTGTCATTTATACTTCAAATATTGGTAACCCTATGAGAGACTTTGTTAAGTGAAATTAAAGTTTCAAATTTGCGGACATTTTGTAGATTGTTTTATTTTAAAACATTTTCTTCATGTAAGCTAAATCCAAAACACTAATTATTAAATAAATATGTATATTTAAAAAATTAATAATTTTCTAACTTGTTCAAAAAGGTTTTTTAAGAAGTTGAAAAGCTCAAAATATTTTCCCCTTGTATAATAGCCTTCATGTTTATATTAATCTCTAAAATTCACTTTGTATGTACTTTTCTCTAATTTTTCATAATTTTACTGTGTATTCTTGTACCTTGATGAAATATTATTTTATAAGTTTTGTATTATGGCTTAACTCTATTGTAATCTTCCATATATGCAACAGGTATATCTTTGTGTGGTTATTGGTGATTCTTTATCAAAAAGAGTTATCTATGGGAGCACATAGTGTTTATACATGTAGTGATTTGATTTTAATGCAATTTGTTTACTTCTGTGTTAGACTCTATTCACAGGAGGATGGGAAATTAATGTGTGCAAAATAAATTTGTATATGTTTGTATACCTGTTTTTAAGGAAATGTTAAAATATAACTGAATTAATCATATAATTTTTTTTTCAAAATTAAAAAAAAAAAGTATATTTTTAGAATGTATATATGAAGTATTAAGTCATTAGGAAGATTTGGAAAGGAACAAAAATTTTATTTTAAAAATATCTAGTTTTAATAAAATGTATCTTATGCGAGGTAAACTGGAGGTGCACTGTCTCTGATAGTACCAGATGGCTGAGACTGATTGGGATCACCTTGGCTTAAAAAGGGTTGTAGCTGAATGATTAGGGTGCTGGCGTTTGGTACCAGAGTTCGTGGGTTCGAATCCCACTAGGGCAAGGATGTTCGTAACCATTTGGAATCGGCTTTAAGCAGTAGGTCCTGGTCTCATTAGCCCTCGTGTTGCAAAAAGTAGACCCATAGCGCTCCAAACCAAAAAAGGGTTTTAATACCTTATAAAGAAATAAAATATTAAGTCATCTCCTTAAAAACTAGTGTTTGTAAAACTTTGTTTCCTAATAGTATGTAGGATCCAGTAGATGTCGCCCATATATTCTGTGGAACTTGTGAGCTATTAGACGATGATTCAGTTCTGAAAGCATTCGTGTTGTACTGTATAAATTTTTTTTTAATTTTAATTCTTTTGGGAGAACAATTAAGAATTATTAAAATGCTGTAATAATTTTATAGGTAATTTATAAGTTGTTTTGATAAGTACATTCATTTGGGATTATAAGCATGTTTAAAGACATATTTTAAAGGAGTAAGAACAATTAAGTGTAATGCTGTCCTCTGCTGATAGTTTAAAGTGTTATAAGTGGGGAAAATCAAGAACTTATTCATGTCTTTAAAAAGCAGAGAAAAAAAAAATAATGTAAGATATTATAGTGCGACAACTACATGCCAAAACGTTAGGTTTTTTTTTTTTTTTTTTTTTAAATGGGCTATCAGAGAAATTAATTAGGAACTGGAAATTGAAAAAAAAGTGAAGATTTCTGATATATGTGGTTTGATTTATAAGCTGACAAGGAAAATAAAGTCTGCTCAAGAAGTGTTTGAGCAACACTGTTAATTGATTAAATATCTTTTTGATTATCTTTGCCTTACAGGCATCTTGTCATATACAGGCATATTTTTTTTAATTGTCAGAATAAAGGAATATAAGAATAAATTTGTTACTTGGTAGTATAAAGTAAAATATTAATTTTTGGGTTTTTTTTTAATGTCTTCGTAGGCATAATATCAAAATAATTTAAATACTAATTTTGAATTTTCCAAAATTTGGTAATGTGAAAGCAAATTTTTAATCAAGATATGAACTCATTATAAACTAGATGTTCTTGTTAAGTAAACTAGGTGTTCATAAGAGTATACTTTCAATGAGTTATAAATAAATCTTAAAATATAAAAGTACTTTGAGTAACATGTTGTGTTTTTAACATAAAATGCAAAGTTGACTTAAGTAGGACAAACAGAGGAAGTATGCAGACAGCTGTTTTGTTGCTTTGAGCGAGCACCATTCTCGATGTGAGAGCAGTCAGGGGCTTTTAAAAGCAGACAGCCTTCAAGCCACAGAATGCTCTCGCATTGAGAATGTTGCTCGCTCAAAGCAATGAAACAGCTGTCTGCATACTTTCTCTTAATATTTCTGCCTTACTTACATTGGCTTTGCATTTTATGCTGTATTCTGGTACAAAGTTTACCTTCTCATGTGTTGTATATTTGTTCCAGCCTTAATACTTTGCAAAAGTCAAAATATATACAAGTGTGCAATGTTTTTAAGTTACAAATAGGACATTTTTCCCATCCTTGTGAATAGAGCTTTGGAAACTTTAAATTCTGTGCATACCTTGCATGAATGCTGTTATGTTTTGGACTTAAAATTTCACAACTTGTATTTTAATTAACTTTTTTTACTGTTAAAAAGTCAATAAAGTTTTATTAAGATTATTAATCAATGGTATATTGCATTTTTGTGTTTTATTCAAATGGGTCCGATTGGAATTTAATTAAATGAAATATGATGAAGAAATATTTCTTATGTTAGCCCTAAAAATTCGGCTACCAAGGAGAGCGTAAGAAGTTGAAAACTGCGAAAAACAAAAATATGTTTAATTAATTTTATAACTGATACTTTCTTTTATAAAAGTTATTTATCAGTTTTCATTTAAAGAAGGTTTTTTATGCAAAAAAAATATTTCAGTATTCAACATGAGAAATTTTCAGGTAATATTAACCAGATTGTTGCTAAGTTTTAATCTAAACCAAATCTTAAAAAATATATTAAAATTGCTGATATGACTTTACTATCATTCTAGTTGAATGTAAAACTCTTCATATTTCCCATCATTATGGCCCGAACTAGGGTTTGTCACAGAAGTCACTTCCCGCGTGTGCAGGGAATGGTCAGGGTGCTGATCTTCTGTTCCGGAGTTCGTGGGTTCGAATCCCACAGTGGCATGGTTGTTCGTAATCATTCAGAATCGGGTTTAAGCAGTAGGTCCCGGTGTCATTATCCCTGATGTTGCAAGAAAAGTAGACCGTAGCGCTCCAAACTAAACCAAAGTTACGGGCGTATAAGTCGTAGGGGTGTCATGCTGTACACAAAAAAAAATTCTTACTAAAGGCGCTCCTTAGCGAAAACGGGATCCGAACGAGAACAACTTCCCTCGACATAGAAATAACGAAAAATTGAAAAATAATTAACAAAATTCGATAAATCTAACAAATAACGAAAAAATAAAATTAGTAATAAAATTTACATTTATGCATATCGGAATAGATTTCAACGATACCGAAACTAGTAAGTCTATATAAAAGTATTAGAAAAGAATTCATTAGATAGACCTAGAGAATATGTATCCAAATTTAGTAACGGCGTTGAAAATCTTTCTATGCCTGCTTCTAATTACCGTTTCGTGGGAAAGTTTTTTTTAAGCAACCTAAAATGATAAAATCGTATCTACTCTCTCTGTAGGACACGAACAACTATTCGGGAACATGCTTGTACTGCGCATTGAAAAAAACCGCAAATAGCTTGTACAGCATGAAGTCATCGAATTTTTCGCGGATGTTAAATCTGGGAAAGTAAGGTAGTAAATACCTTTTCTTTTTCATGTATTAAGTGTAAAGTTGCTAGTTTCTTAATTTGGGAATCGTGAGTTCATTTTGTATATAACATGCATTGAAAAACATGTTTATATATTTTCCCCACTATATTTGACGGTCTCATTAGCCCTCGTGTTGCAAAGTAGTAGACCGTAGCACTCCAAACCAAGCCAAACCCCACTATATTTGGTGAGAGGGTGGGGGGTTGATGGACTTATTTACGGTCCTGCTCAGTAGGAATTATTTGACAGTCTAATATAATTTTCAGCTATTCTTATGCTGTTACTGTGAAATCAGTGATCTTTAAAATATTATTTAGGTTACCCTCAAAATTGCCTCACTAAATTTTTTTTGTTTTATATTTTGGTTAGCCGAATACTGCCTAGAAGGGGCAATATCTGCAAATTATTCCTCAGCTATGATTGCAGCCCTCTATTCGACTCGCAAGGTTAGCGCCACCCTCACGAATTCCGTCGTCATGGGTACGAAACCAAATCGAGAGCATCCAGCCTTAATCCAAATTTCTTCCAACCGCTCGCTCATGATACTAGAGGTCTGCCAGGTGCGGCTGCCCAGTACCTGTGGACTGCAACCTCCGCCGGGACAAACCTGAAGGGTCTCAAAAGCAGTCAGATGGGCACAGATTGGTGTTTGGAAGATTTAAAAGCTTTAAAGGTGATGGGGCAACTGGACTCTATGGGCCAAGCCCTTCAATCCAGAGATTTCTATTAGTAAGCACTAAAATGACAACGAGCAACTGAAAGATAAACAACTAAAAGAATAAAGAAGAGGTAGAAGGTGGATTCGTGAGTTCATATCACAAAAACTAGAGAGTTTAGGGATAGAAAACAAATTGTTTTTGTGCCAGGTACATCCGTACAAAATACAATGCGTGGATGAATGGCAGTTCTTCAATCTTGATCGAATAACCACTGATTGGGATTCTGGTGAAACTTATCTTTGGTGTACTTATCTTTAGAGTGATGAGTAATCCCTATTTTTTTTCTGGCTCTAACTAAATAAGTTTTAATTTCACAACCCTTTGCAAGTTTTTATAATTTGTCTTTGATATTTTCAGAATGAGCTGATGTTGGTTTTCCAACAAAGAAAAGGAAATTGTTTCTTAGTAACTTATGCTAAAATCGTGAAAAATAGCAACTCATTGGCAGAAATTTCTACCAAATAAAATTTCAATTTCACAATCGTAAGGGGTGTGGTGAGGAAATTACACTGCAATCTTGTTCAATTTTTTTATAAGTAAATTGGCATGTTAGGATGCGAGAGTGATAGCACTGCTGCGTTAAAGCATGCGTATAAACGAAAGAAGCACTATAAATGTTTTACGTTAAAGGTTTAACACAATGAGTTATTAGTGAAGTAAAACGTTTGAAATAGTTCTATAGAAGGAAGTTCGATTCTTTACATAATTGGGAGAAGGTAGGGCACTGGTTTGGTTTGGTCCGGTCTACTGTTTTTGCTACGCGAAGGCTAATGCGACCAGGATTGCTTGTCTAAAATATTTTCGGTTGTATTCTGAAAAAATTCAGAAGCAGTAAATTCAGAGACCGATATGTATAGTTCATTGTCACTTCCTTATTTTTAAACTGTCTTTTAACCGATAAGACAATTCAGCGATCCTTCTCAAACAATCCAGTGTCTTTTCGATTCTCTTCCCATAATCACACTTTTGTGTCATAGTACATGCAAGCTTTATGATGAAACAGTAAAGTTTCGTAATTGAAGATCAAAACAACAGTTGCTTTCTCTCTCGTAACATGGGGTAGAAATATTTTTAGACTCGAAATACGTCACGTAACACAAAACAATATCCTAGATTTAATCCTTTTATGTTACACTAAACAAGAGAGATAGCAGCTAGAAAAATGTGAAAACGGGAGAAAAAACGTGCAAAATTTGTTTCTTGAACTTGTTATCTTTTGAAAGTGAGATATTTATGGTTTTAAACAATTTAATAACACAAGAGGAAGTTCGTACAAGAATTTGTCAGCAGAAAAGATAAGAACAAGTATATTACCGGTTCTTGAGAGATCTCATCAGATTTCTGAACGTGTGTAACATATGAATTATTAATTATACTTGCTTAACTATTACTCGAACTACAACATGAAGTCTTTCGTGGCAGTAATTCTTGTGTCTGCACTCTTCGGGAGTAAGTAGCAAGTTTGTTTTATGGATTAAAATTTTCTGTTTGGATTAAATTATAGCCAGGGTTTTAAGAGTCGAAGTAGCTCAGACTGCAAAAGCATCGATCTTATACCGGTTTGGTCAGGGCCGTAGCCAGAAATTATTTTCGGAGGGGGACCAAGTGAGAAAGACATCTTTATTTGCGAATGATACTTCAATTGATGTAAGGAAAAGCACTGTATTTCCGGAAAGCAGGGAGGGACATACAGTGCTGTATTTCCAGCCAGACTCCCGGGAAGACTTTTATGGTCTGAGCAGTTTTTTTTAAAGAGAATAACTGTTTATGTTCATCAACAGATAGGCAGATAGCACACACAAACATGGGACGTTGTCTATCTACAAAATGGTCTTTCAAAATTTCGGGGGGGGGGCATTCTCCCAAATCCCTCCCCCTGCCTACGTCCTTAGGTTTGGTTTGGTTTGGAGTTCTACGGTTTACTTTTTTGAAACACGAGACCAGGACCTACAGCTGAAAGCAGATTCCGAACGGCTACGAACATCCAGGCCATAGTGGAATTCAAATCCACGAACTCCGATACCGAAGCACCCTAACCAATCGGCCATGATCTTATAACTGGAGGGTTGCGAGTTCCAGGCTTGAGACGGACAAAGATCCGACGTGTGCATTAATGGTGGCTCGGGTATGTAAAATAGATTCGTAGTTGCAATGTTCGTTAAGTTCCCAAATAATACCTCTGGAGGTGGTAGATAAGCCTGGGGGTTTTCTGCTTGATCCCTGCTTTTTAAATTACGAAGACCCACTTTGTTTGTGTTGTGCTTATCTTCATCTTGATAGTGATGACTGCTATAAATGCAAGGATCTCCACATTGGAAATAATAATAATAATAATAATAGTTAGTGTTTAAGTTAGTGTTACTTTCTTAGTTATTCTTTCTCCGTATAAAGGGTAATCTTCGGAACACCTGGTCCGGATGGGCATATCTCCAGTAAGCAAGATAGAATATTTAATAAGGGAGCGGTTTATAATGAATATAATGTATATGACGATGCCAGTTACAGTATGAATATAATACAACAGTAAAATGAAAACTATACATATAACAAATTGTGCTGAAAAGTTCGTAGACTAACATAGAAAAAAAACTTTTTTGGATAAAATTTGATTTTATTATACAATGTTGTTGTCTTCAAGGGCGATATAACGATTATAGTGGTCTTACAATATTTCGATACCATTTTTTTAGTACAGTTTGTTTTTAGCCTGAAAATAGGCCTCAATTTCGGGGGTTACTTCGTCATCGGCGCTAAATTTCTTTCCACCGAGCATTGTCTTTAGATCTGAACACAGGAAAAAGTGACTGGGAGCCAGATCTGGAGAATATGATGAATGCGGAAGCAATTAGAAGCCCAATTCATATAATTTTGTCATCGTTTCCATTGACTTGTGACACGGTGCATTGTCTTGTTGAAACAGCACTTTCTTCTTTTACAAATGGGGCCGTTTTTCCGCGATTTCGTACTTAAATCGCTCCAATAACGCTATGTAATAGTCGCTGTTGATGGTTTTTCCCTTTTAAACATAGTCTATGAATATTATGACATGCGAATCCCAAAATAGTGATGCCAAAACCTTGCCAGCCGACTTATGCGTCTTCCCAAGCTTTGGAGTTGGTTCATCACGTGCAGTCCACTCGGTTGACTGTCGATTGGACTCCGGTGTGAAATGCTGGAGCCATGTTTCATCATTTGTCACATATCGGCGAATAAATTCGGGTTTATTACAATTAAACAGCTTTAAATGCAGCTCAGAATCATTAATTCGTTGTTGTTTTTGGTTGATTGTGAGCTCGCGCGGCACCCAATTTGTTCAGAGCTTTCGCACACCCAAATATTCTTTCACGATATGTCCAACACGTTCCTTTGATATCTTTAGAGTCTCAGATATCTCGATCAACTTCACTTTACGGTCATCCAAAATTATTTTGTTTTCTTTTTTTATGTTTTCGTCGGCAATAGCCTCTCTGAGTCGTTTACAGCGTGAATCATCCTCGGTGCCCATTTCACGTAGTGTAAATTTAGCAAACCACTTTTCAACGGTTGATTTTCTTAGTGCTGAGTCCGGATAATGTTAATCAAGCCAAGCCTTGGATTCAACAGTATTGTTTTTGCTAAAAATGCTTTACAAACACACAAAATTCCTTTTTAGCCCTTGCTTTCATACTAACAGAAGTTGTTTCACTCAAAATAATATATCTCACAAATTAATAGTCCTATATTTGTCAAATTTATATACTATCCTTCAAAGGTCAAGGCTAATTAAAAATCATATGGATTTAATACTAGTAGCACCATCTATGTGTCAATCTACGAACTTTTCAGCCCCACTATTACATATAAAGTAAATAAAAATTAAAAAAGAAGTTAAAGAAAGCCGTTAAGTAAAAAATATCAACAGTGGTTAAATACGATAAAATGCGAGTAAATATGATTAAAAAGAAATAAAAATGTCAGCAATAATGAAAAAGAAATAATAAGAGAATCATACAGAACCAAAATTATAAATTTAGCAAATTTTACAGTATGAAAGAGCTTAGTTATTTTGTGGAATAATAGTTTTACTGGATAACATTTTAGTTATTTCAAACAAGATATGCTTTAAATATTTAAATTTTATAATATTTAATATTATAGTCTGATTATTGGAAACAGCATATAAAAATAGGATATTCACAAAAAGTTAAAGTTTGACGAAGATTAAAATTTTAAGAAAATTCGGAATTATTCTAGAATTGTTATTCAAGAATAATTTTTCTTCTCATCTGAATGTACGAATTATAGTGCTCAAAAAAGTATTTGAACACCTTGTTATTTGTATTCATGGGGTATATATGAATAGAAAAGCAATAGCAATGCAAGATTGTAGAATACTTTTACAAAACAAATATAGTTAATATCTTAGTTGATATTTATTGTGTACTCCTAAATGAGATATCTGCACTGTTTGGGAAGTTGTAGCATGTTTGTTTTATTGAATAAAATGTTGCGATTGGATAATATTGTAGTCAGTGTTAATATTAACTTAGGTATTCTATGGACTAAAAATTCTACTAGACAACATTCCAGTTATTTTAAACAAAAACATGATTTTAATGTTTAAATTTTGTTATAATTATCTAATATTTGAAAAAAGTAATAAAACTGTAAAATTTCTTAAAAACTAGGAATATTCTAGAATAGATTTTTCCCTTCCGAAAGTATGTATTACAATAATACAAAAGTATTTGTTATTACGTTTTCACCAGTTATGAATAAGCACAAAATATTACTTTACACGTCATAGAAAAGCATACTTAAGTGAAATCTACACTGAGTAAATGCCAATTTTTTCTACTTTTACTGAGTAATAAAGACCACAATGATTTTTGAATGCTATCTTAAATTACAATAATAAAATTTAAAAATTGCATTTATACGGTATAAAAAGAGTAGATTTATATAAAATCTAAATTGAGAAAATGTAATTTTTTCTTACCTTTACTGAGTTACAACAAACACAATGATTATTTAAACAGTATCTTTATTACAAACATAAAATTAGAAAACTGCATTTATACGGAATAGAAAAAGTATATTTAAATAAGATCTAAACAGAAAAATGCTAGGTTTTTTTTCCCTTTTTTACTGAGTTACAATAATCACAATATTTTTTTGAACGATATCATTATTACAAACATAAAATTAGAAAACAACATTTATACGGTATAAAAAAGAATATTTGAGTAAAATCTAAACTGAGAAAATAATAGTTTTTTTTTTTTAAACTGAGTTACAATAAACACAATTATTTTTTAACAGTATCTTTATTACAAAAATAAAATTAGAAAATTGTATTTATACGGTATATATAAATAAAATCTAAATTGAGAAAACGCTATTTTTTTATTTTTACTGAGTAACCTCAAGCACACTGATTTTTAATGCAATTTTAATTACAAAAATAAAATTAGAAAACTGCTTTTATACAATGTAGAAAAGCACATTCAAATGAAATCTAAACTGAGAAAATGCTAGCTTTTCTACTTTTGCTGAGTAACAAGAAGCACAATGATTTTCTGAGAGTTATTTTTTATTGCTACAGGTGTGTTTTGCGGTAGAGTACGGAGGCAGGGAGCTCCAGGAGACCTAACTACGCAGTAAGTTCCTATATTTTCGCAGTTTGTTCTCATGAAATACCCACTTACTTATATTTTTCATTTTGGAGTTTGAGAACTTAATAGCCACCTTTGAAAAGTTCATTTAACTTGTAAAATTTTATTGACTTCATTGACTATTGAGTTACAAATTTTACAGGGAAAAATTCACAATAGTAATCCTGGATAAGCTAGTCTTCTAGTGACTAACGTAATGAAATTCACAACCGACCAGTTAAATGAAAGCAAATTCTGAGTTAACAATCTCTAATTTTTCCCAGTCTAATACTGTTTGGTTTAGAGCGAACAGTAGTTAAGATAATAATAATTGAGACTGACAGACTCAAATATTACAACAAATAACAGAAATAATAACGTTTGAGTCAATTGAGTTATATAACAATCCAAATTTCCACGATCGAGGAAAAGGATGAGGTCCCTTTCATTCATGCGAGGTTTATTTTTATTTAACAGAGGCAGCGACACAAAAGCGAACGATATGGAGTCCGGAATGAAAGTCATGGATGGCGATCTGAAAAATCAGGAATCAAACGGAACTCCCATCAAACAGAACAAGATTTCGTCTGTAAGTATTTAATGTCAATCTAAGCTCGAAGTAATGGGGCTATGGAGTCAGAATGCTGGGCTAGAACTCCCCGAAGTGAATTCCAAATACCTACATGCATCTTGCAACCGAGGGTGAGGCCAATCCTGACGGCCAATGAGCCCTACGCTACAATTTTAGCTGTACGATAGAAGTAGCTTGATGTCTCTTGTATATTGCACGTAAGACTATTCTAACAAGCAGTCAAAAATTTGTAGGGGAAGGGAGAGCCTTCTTGGTCAAGGTCAAGGTAATTAAGTTTTACGGAGTATTTAGCGAAGTGGAAAGTCTTCACTTTAACCACCATCTTGAAAAATTTCCAAAATATCAATTTAGGCATCAATGAAAAAGTAACCAAACAAAAATTTAATACACTCCGGCTTCCAAGGAAGCTAGGAGGTGTGGACGTTCTCATAAAAAATTATGAGTAACCAACGCGTTGACTAATTAGGGGATAATTAGACTAGAACCTTGACTGTGACCAGTAGGTATGGTAATCAACAATACATAGCATACCATGCAAGATGAAGCTCAACTATTAATAATAATAGGAATAAAAAGTTACAGGGACTATAAAAAATTGCAACTTGGAGAGCATTCTTGGTCTTTCGAGTTTTGTTAAAAAAACTGTTTTGTTTAAAGTTTAGTCAAAAGAAAGTGATATCAGTGACTAAAATTTGCTTTTCCTATCAAATAATCATCACTACAAAAAGCTTCTTCAAGTGTGAGAATGTATACTTTTGTAAATATATTCATAAATGAGAAGTTTTTGGTTAGCCGCATAGAAATCGTATGATAGAGGGGTTAGTTTTAATTGTGAGGACACTTTTGTCCAGCAGGTTTTATGGTCTGCAGAAGGATCTCAGACGACCTGACTTGAGACTATAGCTGTATCACGAGAATGCACCCGACGATTCTTAATGTAAATATGCGTCTCCAGTCATATTCATTTTAGTTGTTAGCAATTTAGCACCGCTTCTGCAAGCTAAAATTAGCTGAAGATCCAGTTTAGATCTGTTTCTAACTCTGTTACTTTTTAGACTGGAAGCATATTAAATATGAAAGCTCCAAAGCGCATTTACTAAAGCAAAGTTTTATTTCTGCGTTTAAACAAACACTTAGTTCCTTCGAGCTTCCTTGACCCTTGTTCAAATTAAATAATATTTTAAACACATCTACACGAAGATTAAAGAGTAAAGCTTTATCTATTGACCAAAAGATTAAAATTAAAATAAAAATAGAAAATAATTCCGAGCTATCCCGTATTCAAATTGAAAAGAAATTAAAATTTTCGGAGGTCAAAGCTTAATGGTATTGATTGGTTTGGTTTGGAGAGCTACGGTCAGCTGTTTTGCTACACGAGGGCTAACGAGTCCAGGATTTAGTGCTTAAAGTCGATTCCGAATGGCTACCAACATCCATGCAAGAGCAGGATTTGAACTTACAAACTGCGGTACTGAAGAGTAGCGTCCTACCTATTGGACATCGTTTGACTGTTACTAAGGAAAGAAATGTATTCAAACGTTCATTACAGTCTTTAAAGACAAAAAAAGGGAAAACGAGAACTTAGGCAGAGCTTTAAAATAAACTTATTTTTTAATGTAAATAAGCGGTTAAAACACACACACACATATGTGTGTGTGTGAATGTATAATTTTATTTTGTTGTTATTATTCATCGGCATAACATTTTTAAATTTATATATAAATTGAGTTACTGGTGTCGTTAATTTCAGTATTATGTATAAATCGAGATCTAGATATCATTTTGTTATTTTTATATACACATATTTTTTACGTTTATATTTTCATATTTTATATTTTCATTTTTTTTATTACACACACATATACATACATACATATATACATATATACATATACATATATATATATATATATACATATATATACATATATATACATATATATACATATATATACATATATATATATATACATATATATATACATATATATACATATATATACATATATATATACATATATATACATATATACATATATATATACATATATATACATACATATATATACATATATACATATACATATATATACATATATATATACATATATATACATATATATATACATATATATACATATATATACATATATATACATATACATATATATACATATATATACATATATATACATATATATACATATATATACATATATATATACATATACATATATATATACATATATATACATATATATATACATATATATATATATATATATATATGTGTGTGTGTGTTGTATACATATATATATATTTTATTTTGTTGTTATATATACATATATATATACATATATATACATATTATATATACATATATATATAAATTGAGTTACTGGTGTCATTAACTACAATATTATGTATAAATCGAGATCTGGATAACATTTTGTTATTTTTATATACACATATTTTTTACATTTATATTTTCATATTTTCATTATTTAAAATATTTTCATATTTTATATTTTCATTTTTTTATTACACATATATATATGTGTGTGTGAATGTATAATTTTATTTTGTTATTATTCATCGGCATAACATTTTTTAATTTATATATAAATTGAGTTACTGGTGTCATTAACTTCAGTATTATGTATAAATTGAGATCTGGATGTCATTTTATAATTTTTTTTTAAACAGAACTCAAATGTTAAAAATAATCTATTTTTTGTTCTTTTAGAGTAAATTACATCAATTATGTACTATTATAGATAGACTCCTAGTTACGTTTCGCACTAGCTTTATACGATTTCTTTTCTTTCAGATGCTGGGCATGGCCATGGGAGTTGGTAAAACTGCCGGAGAAATCAGCGACCCAAACAAAGATTCCATCTCGAACCTCATGTCTCCACCGAAAAAAATGGTTCCAATGGGCTAAAGCTCAGTTGTTGGATCATGCGACAATATTCCCAGGAAAATGACACTATCCATTCTTTGAAGACATATTAAAATGCCAGAACTTTTTCCCCCATGTCCTCACATAGTACCTGTAAACCTTCTTCTTTAAGACCGAGAAGCGTTAACCTATCTAGGTTTATTTATGCATGAAATTACATTTGTTTACCGCTGATATTCTTCGTTTGTAGCACTGCGCTTCAAATAAATATTGCTTACGAGTGTTTTGAAATAAAGTTATAAGAAACCAAACAGTTTTCAGCCTTGTGTCAATTATTGATTTTTAAAAGAAGAATTGCATAAACAAAAATGATTAAAAACTCGATATTAAAATAGCCCTAAATACAAAATTTCAACATAGCACAGCAAATTCTTTTTGAATTATGCCCATACAAATAAAGTTTCAACATAACTTTGTATATTATATTGAACTTTTAATTTTATAGCATGGCACAGCAAATCCTTTTTGAGTTTTGCCCACACAAATAAAGTTTTAACACAACATTCTATATTATATTGAAATTTTTAATTTTATAAAGTTCAGATTGCATTTAAAAGGAGAGGGGCACAATATATGTTATAATAATTTTAAATATGATATTTTAACTTTTTATGGCTAATCGTTTTTGATTTATGCCCCACAGCATTAATATACGTTATATTTAAATTTTTGTTATGTAGAATTCAGATTGCACTTAAAACAGGTGGAGCACAAATAAGTATTATCACAGTCTTAAATACAGAATTTCGACCTTCTACGGCTAACAGATTGTCTCATAGCTTCAATACACGTTATATCTAATTTTGTTGCTATATGGAGAGTAGAAAGAAATCAAAAAGAGAGATGCACAACTGGATGCTACAATATTTCTAAATACAAAATTTCAACAGTTTGCGATAATGGTTTTTCAGTTATGAACACGCAAAGAAAAAGTTTAATTTAACGTATACAGTTGCACGTTATATTGAAATTTATGTTTTTTATTGTTCAGATTACAGTGAAAAGAGGAGGAACACAGAAAGTTGTTAAAACGATCCTAAATAAAATACTTAAAAATTTTACAGCTATTGTTTTTCAGTTATGTCCTCACAGCAAGAATATATGTTTTAGTGAAATTATAGTAATATATGTTATAATGAAATTTTTCGTTATATAAAGTTCAAAATGCTATCAAAAAAGGAGGAGCTCAACTAGATGTTGTCTAGAATACAAGAATACGACCATCTACGATTAATCAATTTTCAGTTAAATCCCACAGTGTAATGACTCGTTATATTGAAATTTTTCGTTATATAGGATTTCGAATGCAACCAAAAAGGGAGGTGTACAACTAGACATTATAATAGTCTTACTTAAATTTTCGGATTTCTTCAACTAACAGTTTTGCTTTATGCGAGATACACACGTATATACAAACGTCAAAAGAAAACTAGTTATAACTAGTTCAGGAATGGTCAAAATGTATGTTTAAAATTTCGAAATAAAATTTTTCTAGTATGTACATACAAACGTAGCACTTAAAATGTTCAAACGTCATTCAGTCATGTTCTATATAAATATTTTTTTTGAAATTTCAGTTCTGAAATTAATTGTGATAGTTATTTCCTTTTACCTAGTACTATGAAGGTTTGGTTTGGTTTGGTTTGGAGTGCTACGGTCTACTTTTTGCAACACGAGGGCTAATGAGACCGGGACCTACAGCTTAAAGCCGATTCCGAACGGCTACGAACATCCATACCACAGTGGGATTCGAACCCACGAACTCTGGTACCGAAGGCCAGCACCCTAACCAATCGGCCATCGTTCGGCGCAGTACTATGAAGGAAATTGAGGGAATTAATAACTTAAATGTAGTCGAAATATTGACTTTGAAAATTTGAACTGTGATATAAAGTATCTAATTGTACAAAGGTTTAAAATAATTCTAATACTCTGCACACAGAAATGTTTGAATGAAGAGCTATTCTTCATGCTAAGAGAAATGTACAACTGACTAAATATTATGGGGGGGGGATTATCTATAAATATCTGTAGACGGAATCCCCTATATAATAATAGCCTAAGTTATCTGTCCGTCTGTCCTCCAATTTATGAAGCTGTTGGACCTGGAATGGATAGAGGCATCCATGCAAAGCAAATAAAGTTTATCTTCTCCTAAAATATCAATCCGATTCTTAAAAACAATTGGTATAAATAGGCTTCATATCACTGAAAAAAATACTGTCGTCTTTAAAACGTTCGAAATTCAAACCTTCCCTCCTTTTCGAGAGTTTAATGTCATTATTTCAAGCCCTATTTTCCCCGGTTAAGAGCGGGCGATTCAATTTATCCATTTATCACTTAATAAATAGGTAAAAATAACAATTTTTTCTAGCATTGTGACGTCATTCCTTTAACCACCTCATTGAATCATTTCTTATTTTAAATTATTTAAATATCGTCTACATTATTTTCATACGTTTTATCACTGAACTTAGATATTACGTAAATAATTTTCTTTTATATTTGGCTTAAATAATAAGGCGATTTCACGCAGTAGGGCAAATTCTCAAATTATGACAATTCTGGCTTTAGTTTCAAACGGAAGGGCAGTTTATTGTTTGTCTATTGGCTGTTGTAAACATGAAAATGAATGGGAAGGGCATTATAGTAGTTCGTGACGTTGCGACAAATTGCCTTATAGATTAGGTACATATGTGATAATTTTAAATTAAATCATCGATTATTTTTTGATGCAATGAAAATTTTATCACCGGTATTAACAATAAATTCTTTTCATATAAGTCTAGGGGTCTATTTCACGGACTCATAAATATCTAACTTTCGATTTATATATATTTGGAAATTAAGAAGTTTTTTCTTTTGTGTGTTTGTTTATTACACATAACCACAGGGTTTGGTTTGGTTTGGTTTGGAGTGGAGTGCTAAGGTCTAATTTTTTGAAACACGAGGGCTAATGAGACCGGGACCTACAGCTTAAAGCCGATTCCGAACGGCTACGAACATCCATGCCACTGTAAATGAATTCAATGTGATGCTAAACTGCATTCACAGGATCGGGAGACTCTAGAGGAGTATGAAGATAAATAAATTATGGAGAATGAACCAGATAATTCTCAGTCAAAAAAGAAGCCATTTTTTACCTGCCTCATTAAAAAATTTACTAATCCCGTGATATGATGGGCTATATGCTAGTATAGTAATAGTCACATAGAAATAAAATATGAGAAAATACATATAACTGAAAAAAAATGTGGTAAAGTAAATAAAAGTAGGAGTAAGAATGTCTTATATAAATTGAACAGCCGCCAAGATTGTATAATGGCTAGCGTACTGTGCTCTCACAAATTAGGTTCGGTTCTAGAGAAAAGGCTTGAATGTGTGGTGATTACGCAATTTGCCAACTATTGACGTCATATGTCGTATTTCAATGTCTTGTATATTTTTAGTCATTATAAAGTGTTTTGTAATGTATCTTGACATGTGGTAATATGAATTGATATTTATTCAAGTTTGTGGAGTTTTATTATTGTAGTTTTATTTGTGGCAGCACACCATTGTAAATATGCAAAATATCTGTATGCTGCCTGACTACATAAGAGTCAGCGTGCCAGTAGCACGGAGGCTCGGTTGCATCGAGGGTGCTGATGTTTGTTTATTTATTGTTTATATAATCCCCTATATAATAATAGCCTAAGTTATCTATACGTCTGTCCTCAATTTTATGAAGCGGTTGGACCTGGAATGGATAGAGGCATCCATAGTTAGCAAAATTCAAAGAGAGTAATGTTTATCTTCTCCTAAACTATAGATCCGATTCTAAATTAAATTGGTATAAATAGGCTTCCTATCACAGCGAAAAATACTGCCTTCTTTAAAACGTTCGAAATCCACCCCTTCTCCTCTTTTCGAGCTTTTAATGCCATTATTTCAACTCCTATTTTCCCCGGTTAAGAGCAGGCGATTAAATTTATCAATTTATCCCATAACAAATAGGTAAAAATAACATTTTTCTAGCATTAGGACGTCATTCCTTTAACCATCTCATTGAATCATTTCTTATTTTAAATTATTTAAATTATGCCTTATTTTTATACGTTTTATCATTGAACTTAGATATGACGTAAATAAGGCAATTTGTCGCAACATCACGAACTACTATAATGCCCTTCCCATTCATTTTCATGTTTGCCAATAGACAAACAATAAACTGCCCTTCCGTTTGAAACTAAAGCCAGAATTGTCATAATTTGAGAATTTGCCCTACTACGTGAAATCGCCTTATAATTTTCTTTTCTATTTGGGTTCAATAATAGATTAGGTACATGTGTGATCCTTTTAATTTGGGTCATCGATTATTTTTTGTTGCAAGATAATTCTCAGCCAAAAAACAAACCATTTTTTTTACCTGCCTGATAAAGTACTTTACAGTTTTGGATTATTAAAAATTTTACTAATCCCGTCATATGATGGGCTATATGCTAGTTTTAAATAAATGCGTACGTCTGAAGTTAGTTGTGTTATTCTAACTGTACCATACAAATCCCTTCTGAAGATGGTTATATGTATGTGGTGATCGCTGCTGATACTACATTCATCATAGTCGAACCATAGCAGGGGTCCCCATAAATGTATTTGTGATGTACTTAAAGCATAATACTAATAAAAAGTGTATTTAAACTAAATAAAATAGAAACTTACACATTTTTAGTTAATAACTAGCTGCTTCACACGCAGCCTTCGGTCTGGGTAATAAATGTTCCCGAGTGAAGTTTTAGAACCATTATTATAGGTATTCATATTCATAGAAATCTTAAACCTTATCCTCAAGTTGTTGACGAATATGATAGTAACCAGAATTGTTTTCGGGGGAGGATCCAAAGTTTTAAAACAAAGTACACTGAACTTTCAATCTTGGGAAACTTCCTTAGACATATACAAAAAGTACATGCATACGTAATTGTTATGCATACATCCATAATTTTGAATGCATACATAAATACACCATAAAACGGATCAGTCATGCTGTAAGAAACTTCATTGTAAGTCGAACTTTTATAACTCGAAGTCCCAACTGAAAAAAATATTCGACTTATCCGAATTCGAGTTGTCGAAGTTACCAACCATTCTTCTAAATTGGCACTTAAGATAGGTCTACATGGTTTAAATGGTTTAACCCTAAGTGGTTTGCACGTACTATTCCGCCAAACCGATGATGTCTTCAAAGCGGTTGTCACGTACAGTTTTCGACCTCCAAAACGTTCCTAAAATGGATGTAATGTACATTTCTGCCAGTGTTTTTTCCTATGGAGTTTTGAGGTAGGAGGGTCAGATCGATTGTTTAGGAACTGAACACCTACTCTCTGGGGCACAAAGACGCTGATAGCTTTTCATGGCTTTGTAAATCTCTATTTCGAAGTATTTCGTTTGCGGTAACAGATGTGTCTCTAATTGCACCATTTAAATAGCTTGGATGACTTTCGTAAAAAAGATATAAAAATATTCTTTAAGAAAATGATTTCTTTGTACTTTTAGAACCCATTATTTCTTATGGGATGATCTTCGAGACTCGACGAGCTTTATGTGTATTAAAAATTAACAATCTATAATGTCTATTTATATATCTATTTATAACCGGAAGTAAAGGGACAGTAACGAGGGTGGGTTTCCCGTATTCCAATCTAGTCGACAAAGGGTGAAGTAAAAAATCATAGAACACTTTGGTCACTGACACAATGAAACTTTAGCGTATTTTTGGAGACTTTTTTTTCCTCGGTGTGTACCACTCGGAGGGTTAAATGTGCCATAATACTATAGTTAAGCATTTCAATTTTTAATAGCCTATATAAAACAACAAGAGAAGAATAGGGTCAAAAGGTTTATTAAAACTCACAAAATTTTCCCTCAATACGTATTAATTAATATACATACCATGTAAATATCATTTTAAAAAAGCAGTTTTTATTGTTTTATTTTTTAAGGTTATTGGAATTTACAAAGTCATCTAATTTTTGAACACAGTTAAATAGGGTGTGGACAATGGAGGAGAGGGGGGAAGGGCATACTAAGAATGTGTGACGTAAGTGGATGCCATTGCAATTCACAGAAGGAAGACATGAGTGGACTAGCATTCGAAGTTTTGAACTGAATTGTGTTTTTTACCGGGGAAATCTATCACAAAAACTTCGACTTAGACGATGTTTACTTCGAGTTATCGAGACAGTTTTTTTAAAGAAAAGTATAGAAATGATTCGGGACTTGATTAAAAGTTCGAGTTAGCGGATTATTCGACTTATAGGAATTCGAAGAAGTCATACTATTCTCCCGTAGATCGGTTGGTACAGTATCGGACAGCAGAATTGTCCGTTACTGGTTCGACTCCCCATCAGGACATTTTATCCAAAGAATGGAATTTTAATTTTAATTAATGATATTTATTATTTGCACTAACTGTAGAGGATTCTAGAACTTTTTTTACTATTCGAGGTAGATGTTTCTAGAATGTTCTAACTGTATATAAAAGCTGTGTTCCACCAGTTGGGGTCAGTTCTCAGTTCTGTTCTCAAGCGAGCTGCTTAGGATCTAATACATCCAACTGTTCGTTTAATTTAATTGTGTCATTGTTTCAATCTTTGTGACAATATACCGGGAGTTTCAAAAATGACTGAAACTCCCGGTATTGATTTGAAAAATCAACAGATACTAAACTTTCAGTGATAGAAGTTCACAGTTAATTAATAGGAAGTCGAGATTAATAGGAAGTCGAGTTATCAAAGTTCCACTGTATCAGGAAAAATATGCTTGTAACTACATAATTTTTTTTACTTACACTCCAGTATTTCTCAGACGAATGTAAACTGAAGAAATTTTATGAATAATTAGGAAAATAAAAAATATCGAGAAAGAAATTATGATTTATCTTTTTATTTTTATTTTACAAAACTACATAGCTGTACGCAACAAATTTTGAAAACAGAGTTACATAACCAGTAATTTATAAACTAAAACTCAATCACAGTTAATTATTTCTAGCTTTGAATGCCAGCTTGCTCAAACTTTCATCAGCATTTAAGTCATGTCATTATGCAGCGAAATTAATGTTAAATTTTTAAACCTCTTGCGAGTCCTCCAGTTTCATCGAGAAAAAAAAGTTTTACTCTTTTCATGTTTGAAAACGACTATTCAACACTTTCAGTAGAAGCTATAGTAATGTACCCAAATTTAAAAAAGTTTTTAAAAATCTTGTAATTCATAAATTAAAAATATTTTGGGGTAGGTACAGACCTCCCCGGAAACCTCCCTATAAAGGCGTTCTTGAATGGGAAACACAAACCAAACCAAACAAACCCTCAGTGTCACCCCAGAAAAAGAAAAGGAATTTTGACTGCCCAAAGGCCAAGTGGTTAGGGTAAAAATCATATCCACCGTCAAAATAAATACCCAAATTTGAATAATAATACATTTACAACTCATACATATACAGGTTTCTATACGAAACTCAGAATATAGGTATCACAGTATACTGTGAAGACCCCCTATATCCAGAACTAAAGGACGAAATCAGCTGATCGGGAGCTTCCTGTTTCGAACCTGTCGACAATAGCGTGGCGGCGCCGTGTGTGGGATGTTGACATTTCGGTTGAATAAGCGTCACGCCCCCTGATCGGTTGAGGGTAATGAGAACAGATGATTGCAGCGAGATTCCAGAATCGGAACAGCCAACGAATGGGGATTCCTTTAAAAAACTAGCTGTAACCTTAGCTGGAGTTCTCAGGTAACTGGAATCGTAACTGACCCCCAGGTATAAAAAGCCTAGAATTTTTTGACTCGAGGCTTTTTCGAGATTTTTTACTGAGGTTCTTTGACCTCGTGGAGGCTTCCGCGATTTGTGACCGGAGCCAGCTTTTTAGCGATTGCGTTCGGGAGACTCGTAAAGTCCGCTCATATAAGGAACGGCAGGGTCTCGGATACAGAACGGGGAAAGATTGGGTTTGCATTGCACCCTGGAAGAGCCTCCCCATTTCTGAGATTATTTAATCTTTTTTTTTCCCGACTGATCGTCGTGGTAATTCAGTGCCAGCAAAAATGCTCTACATTTCGACTTGTTTTGGGAGAATTAGAATTCCATTGTATATACTGTATGTACCCCGTATTTACTCCACAAAAAATAAAAGTGATTTTCCAACTCTATTGTGACTGTGATCCTTCTTCACGTTACGTCTCACTCAAAAACGTTGAAGTCGTCACAATACTAATAAATACAAATTATAACATTTTTTGAATTTTCAGCATTATATACTTTTTTACATACAGTTTTACGTATATCATTTGTATTATATTTAAATATTACAAAAGCATTTCAATGTTTACAAATAATGCCGTATAACGAAGACGTTTTATCATTCACCGTAGCTCGGTTGGTATAGTATCAAACAGCAGAAGCGTCCGTCACTGGTTCGACTCCCCATCAGGGCATATTATCCAAAGACTGGAATTTTAATTTAAGATAATGCTATTTATTATTTTCACCAACTCTAGAGGATTCTAGAACTTTCTTTACTATTCGAGGTAGATGTCTCTAGAATGTTCTAACTGTATATGAAAGCTGTGTCCCACCAGTTGGAGTCAGTTCTCAGTTCTGCTCTCAAGCGAGCTGCTTAGGATCTAATAAATCCAATTGTTCGTTTAATTTAACTGTGTCATTATTTCAATCTTTGTGACAATATACAGGGTGTTTCAAAAATGACCGGTATATTTGGAAAATCAATAGAAACTAAACGGTTAGTGACAGAAATTCACAGTTTATTGCAATATGCTTGGGATAATTGTAAATTTTCAGACAGACAAACTTTAAAATTAGTTACAATAATCCACAACAGATGGCGCTGCAGTCAGAAAAAATCTAATTTATGATATTTGTCTGTGGGGACTCTTAAAAGACCAGGTGTACCTCCACTATCCTGAAACAATTGAATAACTGGAACAGTGTTCTGCATGTGAAGCCATTCCGCCTGACACGTTTACACGGGTTTCTGATAATTTCGTTCTGAGAATAAGCCATATTATTGCTTCGCATGGTGGCTATCTGGAAAATATCTTAGTTTAGATTTTTCCAGACTGCAGCGTCATCTATTGTGGTACATTGTAACTAATTTTGAAAGTTTGTCAGCTTAAACATTTAATATTGTCCCAAACATATTGCAATATGTGTATATTTTATAATCACTGTCCGTTTAGTTTTTATTGATTTTTCAATATATACCGGTCATTTTTGAAACACCCTTGTACATAAGAAATATCCAAATGCATAGATATAATATACAATTTTTTAAATAGTTCATATTTCAAGTAATCAAAAACCATATCAAAGCAATGAATGCATAAAAAATATTTTGAATTCGAAAAATATATATTTTTTTAAGTTTACTTAACATTATAAATTAATATCGTTAAGTTAATTATAAATTATAGTTATAAATATCTTAATAATTATAAATATTCAAGTTTTAAAATAATATATTATAGGTTTAAATTAAATATATAGTTTTTTAATATGCTAAGGCTTTTAATCTTTAGTAAGTCTTATTATATGGGTTTTTGTTTTTTATTTAAATGGATATGGGATAAATTAGATTTCTTAATATCGGTTAACTGACTCGATTCGTTATCTGTCATAAACTAAGGCTTATCTCATTTGAGCTCTTGCAAGAATAATAGGTTAAAATCTAATATCTGGTTTTATATAAACTGCTTAAGGCTCTGATTGTGCAAACGGGAAAAATTACTATCATAACCACTTGACTAATTTCGTACTGTATTAAAATGCTGGACATTACTTATATTGGTTTGTCGTACAGACAACATTCTGCTAAAGGCAGATATCACATTAAAATTATAGTTTTTTGCATTTCTTATTAAAGCTCTGAAAAAAACTAGGAATAATATTGGCTGTTTGGTCTACTGTTTTACTACTCTAAAACTAATGAGAACTGTACCTATTGTTAAAGTCAATTCATAACTTCTACAAACACCATGACAGCAAAGGGATTCGAATACTTGACCTTAGGTGCAGAAATGAAGTGCACTACTCATTCGACCATTATTTTGTAAAAATAATATCGAAATATATGGCATTTATATTTCCATATATTCTAATAATAAGAAGGCAATAAAAAGTTTTAAAACCAGTAATGTAAGTAACACGCTAGCTAATGTTTTTGTAACAGTACTGTATGTTTAAAATTATTGCATCTAAATGCATCCTGTATTTTTCTTGTGATCAATTATGTCGTACCATTTGTAAACATTCTGCTGAAATACAATGGTTTTATATTTGAAATGATAGTGTTTGTACGTTCTCGTGAAGTTTAATATTTAATGCCTCTCCTCACAATTCTGATATCTTTTAACATTTAGAAAGTCTGGTTTTTTTCAAAAGTCTACTGCAAGAAAGTAGCTGAGGATATTACTGTACGAAGAAAAAAATATTTATTTTGCCGTTGTTGTAAGATAAAGGACATAAAAAGAGTATTTATGTTTATAATATTGCACGTTCCATTAAAGTAATACAGGACCATTATGTCCATAATTCTATTAAGGTTAATTATTTAGTCTCATCGGTGCATTATTTTACAACGGTTAAAAATCTGGTTGCATTCACTCCACATTGATCACAGGTTTTGTAATTGATAGATATTTTTTTTCTAGCAGATTCGGAAAAGAATTTCTACAACGGCTAAAAAAGCGACTCTTCGTATGTGACATGGCTTTAGGTAAGAAAAAGTCTTTCTCCGAATGGAGATTTTTAGTGTCTCGTTAACCCCTTCTGGTAAAATGACGAGTCTAGCTCGTCATTAGTTTTTCATTCCATACCGCACAATGACGAGCTACACTCGTCATGCGATTAAAGTTACTGTTAAATATGATAATTTAGTTTAAAATTTCTAGTGTACTGAATTTGGCAACAATTTTATCACTTGTGAAATCACAAGTCACTATTGCATATTGTTTACTTAGAATTTCTTGGTACAAGTCATTGCCAAATTAATGAGTCAGAATAAAAGAAAACCTACTAAGAAATGCCGTGTGTGTTACAAGAATCAAATTAAAAGAGAGACTACTTGGCGGTGTAAACAATTAAGAATTCCTTTGCACTTTGTTTTGAAAAGTACCACTAGCTTGAAGACTATTATCTGTATACCTTATTAATGTTTTGCTTTGATATTTTCTTAATTTTACTGTTTCTGATATTATTTAACACTATGTAAAAAGTGGATTTTAATTAAGAATATGTAAGAATTGTAAAATGAAACAAGTTTTTTAAATAAAAATTAAATGGTTATATCATGCACAGTTTTTCATTATTAAATCATACCGGAAGGGGTTAAAGGCGTATGTAAAGCAGCTACCTTATCACAAACGAACACACTAATGCGATTCACGGAAATAGGGTATACTCTGGTATGCCTTCGTAATTACAGCGAAAGAGAGGTACACATTAAACAAAATTTTTAAAATTAAATTATTATGTATTTTATTTCAAAACACTAGTAAAATATAGAAGTAATGTTGGTTGGCTGGTTTGGGGCAACACATCTGCTGTTTGGATACACGAGAGCTAATAAGATCGGTACCTATTTCTTAATGCCGATTCCGAACGGGTACAAACTTCTATATCAGCATAGGGATCCAAACACATGATTTTTGGTACGGTAGTAAAGCACCCTATCCAATCGGCCTTTGTTCGGCCCAAATAATATTGAAATGAATGATATTTATACTCAAAGATGTTCAAATAATAAGATTATAAAAGTCTTAAAAAATTAATAAGCACCAAATGAATTAATATTTCTGGACTGTATAGTTAGTATCTGTAAGTACTGTATAGTTTAAATTATTACGTCGAAATGTATCCTATTTTTAATGTGAAAAGCCATGTCGTATTACTTGTTAACATATTGGTGAAAGATAATGGTTTATATTTGAAATAATAAGGCCATAAAAAGTATACAAAATTAATAAGTAACATGTAAACTAATGTTTCCGTTATAGTTTTGTGTATTTGAAATTATTGGATCTAAATGTAACCTCCTTTTTGAATGAGAAAAAGTATGTACCCT
Source organism: Pardosa pseudoannulata (assembly GCA_032207245.1). NCBI lineage: Eukaryota > Metazoa > Arthropoda > Arachnida > Araneae > Lycosidae > Pardosa > Pardosa pseudoannulata. Next base: position 189,966,583 of record CM063498.1, read on the forward strand.
TTATTAACACTGCTGAAATACAAGGGTGTTATATTTGAAGTGATAAGGCCATAGAATGTTTTTTTTAAATTAATAAGTAACACGCAAACTAATGTTTCCGTTATAGTTTTATATATTTGAAATTATTGCATCTAAATATATCTTTCATTTTTAACAGGAAAAGCTATGTCGTATCATTGGTTAACATATGGATGAAAGACAATAGGTTTTATATTTGAGATAAGGCTATAAAAAGTTTAAAACTTAATAAGTAAGAAGCAAACTCATTTCTGTGACAGTATTGTATATTTGGCCCTCTTTATTTAATATGAAAAAGCATGTCGTACCAATTATTAGCATTCTGCTGAAAGACAGTGGTTTGATATTTGAGAGATGGCGTTCTGGCGTAAAATTTAATATTTTAATGACTTGTTCATATAATATTTTTAAACTGTTAAAAACTCTTGATTATTTAAAAAAAAAGTCTATTACAAAAAAAAGGGTTAAAGCCAAGATTACCGTACACAGAAAAAACGATATTTCTCAAGCCGTAATCTTAAGATAAACGTCAGGAAAAAGTATTTAGGTTTATAATCTTGCAAGATCCTTAACTGTTTTGTTACCTTCTAACACTCAAAGTTAAGAAACAAAATCCTACCCTGGTTTTTAACTGATAACAACGCACTTCGTGTGGCATACAGCAATGGGAATGTATGTAATTAGCATTGAAATTTCTAGTGACCTTGCTTGCTTGAACATCCGGCTTCAAATCCGAATTCTTTCATTGTGACAGATGAATTTATTGCCTATAAACAATTTGAATTCGCTCAAGGTGTTTGCAATAAGCCATAGGCTTAACTTTACAGAAAGATAAGGCAACCCTATTTAAGAATGCAGTACTGCCTACCAAAATCACTTTCTCAGAAGCTCCAGTAAGTGATTACTTAGAAAGCTAAAACTTATAGTTTTAAATAATGAAATCCTTCACTGCTTACGTTTTACTTTTTGCCCTCATTGGAGGTAAGTCGTAATTTCTTTTTATTTCTTTTCTACCGTGTAGAAATACTAAGGAACGGTCTCACCAAAGTTGTTTAACGGCTAACCGTGATTAATATCCTTTTAAACGGAGAAATGCGTCCCACCATTGGCTGGGGCCATGGGTTAATCGCGGTTAACTGTTAATCGACTTTCGTGAGACCGGCCCTAAGCCTATGATATTGGTCTTTCAATTTAGTGAATTTTAAAATCTAAAAGAATACAAAACTATGTAATGGCTATTTAAAAAAATAATTATTTCAATGTAAGTTTAGCCATACTTAAAACTATTTGGTGTTACTTTCATGCCTTTTTATTACCCCGATGATTTCCGTCAACATTAGAAAATATATTTTCAAATACTCCAGTTTAACTAACGCAAACTTTTGTAAGTTATTTTAGACTTCTTATTGTAGTTGAAGTTAAATTGCTAAACTAATAAGATACATTTAAAAGGTTTTACAGCTTAAGGCTAATTCTCACCATAGTCAAACAGAGGTAAACTTAGATTAAATACAATAGTATTTTGTTAATCAATAATTAATCAACTGGCAACGGTGAGAACGGGTCTAAGATTCAGTAACAAAAGTTTGAAAAATGTGCATTCAAACTTTACGCTTCGATTAGAAAGTAAAACTTCGAAGTAAACCTTTACATAATAATTTTCGTGCAAAAATTTCCTATATTTTAAATAGTTAAGATAAAAATGTTATTGTAAAATACATTTTTAATAGTTAACAATTGAAAATTTGCCAGGTTTGATTATTAGTTTGAGCTTAAGGATAAAATCTATGATAAAGTGACAATAATAACGTTGATTGGTTAGTCTGGAGCGCTACAACCTACTTTTTGCTATAAGTAGACTAATCAAACCGGTGGTAATAAGAAAAAAGACCTAAAAAACCCTTAGTGTCATGAGCATCTTTGAGCGTTGGAAAACACAGCCTTGAGTTATGGATTTGTTCCACACAATATCCAAGATAGTAGTTTGTTAGTCTGTAGGACACACAAGATAATGAATTTAGTTAAACCATCATATAAATTTTTATTAATTATAGTAAAAAATTATTGTTATTATTTGCTAAAATAAGTTTTAAAAAGTACAACGCTATGATTAAAATAGATCAAACTAATAAAACCTAGTACTCAAATTTCAGAACAAGGCATCAAAGAGTATAATGAAGTAGGTTTAATAAAAGAATATAAGGCTATTGTTGTAACTCACAGCTATTGGAAAAAAATTCTGAGATTATGGTACAGCCGATTTGCTATCTCTTCGTACAAGTTTGCAAAACTGTTCAAAGCAAGATTCTTGATGACTGCATTTATTGGATCCATTTTGGTATCATGATACACTAATTCATTGGTATGTTACCGGGCAGCGTGCAAATTGACCGACCTGTTTTGTTTTGCCTTGTTTACAACTTTTGAATATGAGTGTTTGCCATCGATCCTGCTAACAGAACCTTTCCTCATGTGTAAATTATTCGTCAAATATATAAAAATATTTGTGGTAAAATATTAATTTTTTATCTTTAATTTATATTTATTATCGCGAATCTCATCAAATATATCTCAATGATAAAAAGAAATCGTGCATAAAAAAGGTTTAAAAAGCACTACCATAAAAATTGCTTTTGATGGCAATGACGAACTAGAAAGAGATAAGAAATGATTCTCTGTGACTCTAAAACCTAAAATTTTTAGAGAAGCTCCTGTATATTTAACTAGGTAGGACTAAATCTAAATAATTTATTTAGACCGACTGTTTGTTCTACATATTACTACTAATATTTACACTTATTGTGTAATTGATTTTTCTCTGTTTAACAGGCGCTTTGTGTGCGAGATTCAGAAGAGATGCATCTGCTGAATCCCCAGAGAGTCCCGAATCTGCCGAATCACCAGAGAGTCCTGAATCTGCTGAATCCCCTGAAAGTCCTGAATCTCCAGAGTAAGTGAAGCTGTATATATACACGCATGCACACACACATGCATACACATAGACATATAATGCTATATTTAACCTAAATATCTAACCAACGTAAGTAATCCGAAAATTATTTTAAGTCTATCTTAAAATAATTTTCGGGTGTTTCATCTTTTAATGGCAAAACTTGGTGACTATCTTCTGCTTTTTCCTTAACATTGGTGAGTTCAAATTCACCTAAATTAATTATTGTTGGCTCCCTACTAATTTCATATAACTCTTTATATGATTAGTTTCATGTCATCAAGCGTACCCTCATGTTACTAACTATTAAGAACCTTGATTAGCTGGCACATCTATAAATTGTGATGTACGGGTTTTTCGCCCCAGAAGCCATCGAGAGATGATGCTATAATAAACTGCATGTATCTTTTCCAAAATTCTTCGCTTTCTCTTTCGGATGCGCTTTTACTTACGAACCCAAGCTAATGTGGATTCTTTTATTTTTGTAATCTGCTAAATTGCTAATATTACTAACATATATAATTTTATGATTTTTAAGTTTCCCACTTGAGTCTTAAACGCGAGAGTCTCATGTACCACATTACCATGTTTGCCAACCAAGGATATGGAGTTAAGTTCTTTCGATGTCTCGTAATTCTATCTATGTCTGCGTATATAATGCATCATTCGATGACATACCAATTATTTCACTTTAAAATTTTCTTTCAAAATAAAAGCAAGAAAATTTGCTAACGTGCAAGAAAGTTTGTAATACCCTAAAATGTGCTTGGACCTGTATTCTGTGACAAAATATTTTTGGACGAGAAAAGAATAACATCGCTGTACGTCTGAAAAAAAGTGTTGTTCGATATAAAAGCTGTAGCTATTAAGGTCTTATCACATATAAACCTGTACGAGTTGAAAAAAGCAGTAGATTCAGTTTAGAATTCCATTTCTCGTTGAAGAATATGTGGATTTCTCTTGAAATAGGGGAAAATTTTTAACCTGATTAAAGGTCTTACCGCAAACCAATCTGAACTGAAATAAATCGTTTGAAAATTTTTCGCCATAACACAAGAAATCTGAACATTCTTCACCATTAAAAGGAATCATAAAATAATATTATATGTTAGAGTATAATAACGCTTTTAAAGTGTTTATTTGAAAATTGTATTTGTTACACGATGGGTAAACAAATGGTTGATGCAATGAAATATTTGTTATTCGATACAAAAAATTAAAATTTCATCACCTAAACTAAATTGAAATAAATCGGTTGAAAATTTTTCGCCGTAACACAAGAAATCTGTGCATTTTTCACCAGTAAAAGGAATCATAAACTAATGCGTACATGTTAGCGTATGATAATGCATTTAGGATGTTTATTTGAAAATTGTATTTGTTACACGATGGGTAAACAAATGGTTGATGCAATGAAATATTTGTTATTAGGTACTAAAAATTAAAATTTCATCACCTAAACTAAACTGAAATAAATCGGTTGAAAATTTTTCGCCGTAACACAAGAAATCTGTACATTCTTCACCATTAAAAGGAATCATAAACTAATATATGTTAGCGTATGATAACGCTTTTAAGGTGTTTATTTGAAAATTGTATTTGTTACAAGTGGTTGATGCAATGGTTGATGGGTAAAAAAATGGTTGATGCAATGAAATATTTGTTATTCGGTACTATACATTAAAATTTTATCACCTAAAGCAGGAGCTGTTAAACCGGTGCCCGTGAAGCTATTTTTATTATTATTAAATGTAACTATTTTGGATTTTTGTTACCTTTTTAGTGTAGAATATTATTTGTGGTGCTCATAATTGCAATAAAATAAATATTAAGAATCGTTATACCTTTTTTTGACCTGCAACCGCCAGCAATTTCCCGTTTGTCAGATGACCAGGACGGGGAATAAGGTTGAGAATTTCCAACCTGAAGTATCAGATTTCTCTTTTAAAATAAAAACGCTAATTTCAGCTTTTTATCCTTTAACAAAAGACTTGATTTACTTAAGTTTCATTTTGCTTTATTTTTTTGCAGACTTCCGAAAACAGATGGACTGGACGTTGCTTTAAATTTCATGAAAGCAGATCCAGAATCAGATCCGGTTGCAGTAAGTATTGAAAAAAGGATAATATTTATTTTAGAATAATGCTAAAAATGAAAAAAAAATTAATTTGATTAATAGCTGAGACTGTTTTACCAAGGTATAGAGACCAAGGTAACCAAGGTAGTTTTACCAAGGTAAAAAAGAACTAAAAAGGTTTGGTTTGGAGTGCTATGGTCTACTTTTTGCAACACGAGGGCTAATGAGACCGGGACCTACAGTTTAATGCTGACTCTGAACGGCTACGAACATCCATACCATAGTAGGATTCTAATCCACCAACTCCGGTACCGAAGGCCAGCACTCTAACCAATCGTCCATCGTTCGGCTAAGAACTAAAAAGGAGCAAGAACACTAACTATCTGAGCTTAGAGAAAATACATGAGGTATAAGATTTAGGGGCAGTGTTAATCTATCAAAGTGGTTTACTGGCTAACTCAACAGGATTGTGAGATTTAAAATGTACAGATATAAAATGCCTGCTAACAAGTTTCTAAAATGGACATTGAAATGCTTAGAAGCATCCGTGGATTTAGGGGACTTGATACCTTTTGGTTATTATTTTTAAAATTTAAAGTTGTTTTACTATGCATTTCCTAAAATGAAGTTATTACATACATGGATGTTTAAGAAACTAACTAAATCTTTCTTCGGAGGACTTTTTTAAAGAATGTATTAAATTTGAGAATTTGAATTTTTTAAATTCAATTTTCAATATTTAAAGCAATTTTTTATATTCACAAAAATATTCTTTTCTAGTAATACCTACATATAAATAGCAATCTTAATATTGCTAACAGCCAGAGGGGGCAATTGAGTGATTCTTTTATATCATTATATATATGTAATATATCAAAATTATTTAACTTTAATATTTCCTTAAAAACCTCCTCTCTCCCATTCTAATTCCTTAAAATCTTTTTTCCAGCCTCTAAATGTCTTAATCATAGGAGCTTTCTCGACTTAAAATTCTTTCGATCCATTTCCCAAAGCTTTCTATCCTATAGATGTAAATTTTCTGTCTATTCAACACGTTTCCCAGCTGTCGCCGGCAAATGGCTCCGCGTTTTTCCTGATCTTACACTTAAATTCGCTGAGTAAGTGGGAAAATTCTTTCTGTCTTCGCTCTTGGGTGCACCTGTTCGAGCAGAGGGATTTTTGTGTTTTTCTCTTGTCTGTCGTTGACTATTAACGATGTCCGTTTTAGCAGCTCTGAAATAAGTGTTAATTAGACTTGTGCCGTTCTGTTCAATGTGGCCAGACTGCATCGTTCGTTATTACTGCTAGCTGGATTAGGCTTCTCCTTGTCCAGTAGCCCGGGTAAGTAAAAACAACAGGGGCTACATAATTATTGCGACTAGAGGAAATAGTTTTTACGTATATACAGTCGGGTAGTTCAGAATCTTTTTATTACACATTAGTGTGTAATGATTTTTGACCAATGTAACTAGCTAAGATTTATAGCTTGTCTTGGTCCTGCTAGACATGGTTTGGTCGGGAGATGATTGGCACAATTCCACACCCTCTATGGTCAGCCATTCAGCTTGAGCAGTTACGTCTCTCCTGTTGTTGACTGAGGATGTAGGTAGTTAGTGTACCCTCTAACGTTCTCTATGTACCTCCAAATTCCTTTTTATTTTTCACAGATCCTTATGGGCACTACTGTTCTGAAATAACGACCTCTCCTACTTACTTTACAGGTTAATTTCTTAGAATCCCTCCAGGCTCAGAACAAAGCTGCCAAAGACGCTGCAGCAGCAAAGAAACCTGCAGGTGTCGGACCTCCCGCAGCTTAAGAGAAAGCATTGTGAAGAGACAACCGCCCCCACAACGGATAACTGCTCAATTTGGATTCTGGATTCTCGACAGAGGAACTTGTTTGCTTGATGGGCAGTACAACTCTGACAGGCTACCCGGAAACTTCCTCCTGCTCTATTCGATTCCGAGCTTCTTGTATTCATTTGTACTGCATTCTTCTAGACTATTTGTAATTTAAAACGTTGTTTCAGTTATGTCTGTATCTTTTTTTAGCGAATTAAAAGCTTTGTTTTAATGAAATTCATTCATCATTTCTACTTCTTTGAGATCAAGATTACTGATGGCGAACAAGATAGAGAACTTTTTAAAAGTCACATTCAACCCTTTGCCTGTTCTGTACATCATATAGTATGATATACACATGTAATGCTTTATACGCTTATAAATAACATATAATATACAATAATGCGAAATATATACAATCTTATATTTAAAATATAGTTAGTTCATTATAGTGATATACAGTCGTATAAAGCATTAGATATGTATCTCATATGTAATGTACTAGAGATATGATACATATGATGATACACACACACACACATAATATATATATATATATATATATATATATATATATATATATATATATATATATGATACATATATATATATGATGATACATATATATATGATGATATATATATATATATATATATATATATATATATATATATATATATATATATATATATATATATATATATATATATGATACATATATATGATACATATATATATGATGATACATATTGTGGCAGCTGGTCACACGAGAACTAGAGAGGGTCGGTCATTCTCAGGACTCGTGGGAATTTATTCCCTGGAAAAGGGCAGGAGTCCGGTCCACTGACCACTCCCTTGCTCTTAGCCCTGTTTCTCCTCTCTTTTTGCAAGGGGTCTTTGAAGAACAAGGCAGTGTGTTGTCGGGGACTGGAGGAGAAAGCTTGTTTCTCTCTCCCAACGATATTGGTTATATAACATGTACATATTGTAGATAACCGAGTTAAATAAAGTCTATGACTTTAAGAAATTGCTTTTACTGAGCCCCACAAACACAGAGGTATATGTATGTTGCGACGTTACAATATGTATATATATATATATATATATATATACATTGATGATATATATATATGATGATACATATATATATATATATATATATATATATATGATGATACATATATATATATATATATATATATATATATATATATATATATATATATATGATACATATATATATGATATATATGATATATATAATATGAATATAGAGATCATCTAATGATTGTAAATCAAATGGGATACACAATAATATAAAATATATAAAGGCTTGTATATAAAATATAGTTTACTGCGATGTGTTTGTCCATAAAATGTTTTCGAATTAACATAATTGTAATAACGTATTACAACATTATTCTTTAATTTCTTTTAATTTACAACTGCTAACTCTACCCTTTGTCTTTCCCGTAAATCACATATGAAATACCCACATAAAGCTTTATATGCTTGTATATCACATGTGATATACAATGAATTATATTTTATATACAAGCTTGTATGTGTTTTATATCATTCTTTATCACATGTGATATACAAGTATATAAAACATTAGATTCATACATGATGTACAAGATCAAGATATTTGTTTTTACGGGATACCTAGCAGTAAAAATTTAGTACTTCAACCTCCAAACGAAAAAGATCAATAACATAATTTGAATCATCAATGCACCGAAGCCAATGGTGAATTTTGAATACTCACAGCAACTTACAAATCAAAAGATTGAAAATTTTACAAGGTTTTTGAATTTGTTCTCATATTAAAGCTATGTTCAAACAACGCGTTGTGTAATTAAAAAGTTTATTAGACTGTTCCTTGACTTTGACACAAAATACGGCAAGCTTAATAACAAACACTCGATGAGTATTGGACTGGAAGCAAAAAAGAAAGCAAATTTTATGGCGGCATCTATTAGCTTTCTGAAGGAACATTTGTTTTTCGAACATTCGACAAAGTGCTGATTTTGCGGAAACTGAAATGGTTTTGAGAAAACTATGTATTTTCATTACATTGAC
>CM063498.1:189980551-190030551 GCA_032207245.1 Pardosa pseudoannulata
GTTTGCCCATAAGCCTCGATTTTCACAGGCGTGCATTGCATTCATTTTAAATATGTTTCAATGCCTATTCCCTTTTGGAAGCTGGTGAATATTAAGGGTTAACAAAGCAGTTTAGGATCGACTGTTTAGACTTTCTATTGCCTTTGACAGTGTTTATGTATTTAAATTTTCAAGTATGCTTGAATTTACTTACTTTCGAAAACGATAGGTAAATCAACAATAGACTGCCAACAAACTTGCTATTGCAGCTGCCAAGAATGTCAAAAATATTTGTGTGTATATATATATATATATATATATATATATATATATATATATATATATATATACATATATATATGTAATATATCAAAATTATTTAACTTTAATATTTCTTCAAAAAACTCCTCTCTTCCATTTTAATTCATCTAAATATCTTTTCCAGTCTCAACATGGTGTGTTCAACGGAGTATTTTCCACTTAACATTCCTTTCTGTCATAAAACTGTAAACTTTCTGTCTATACAGCAGTTTCCCAGGTGTTGGCGGAACATGTTTTCGCGTTTTGCTGATATTGCAGTCAATTCGCTTATTAAGCTGTTTTTGTTGTGGGAAAATTCTTGTTGTCAGCGCTCTTGGGTGTACTTGTGTGAGAGCAGAGTGAACTCTGTGGCTTTTGATTGTATATTGTCCAGAAGGATAGATGTGTGGTGTTGCGGCTCTGAAATAAAGTTTTAAAATTAGATTCCTGAGTTCTCTTGAAAATGAGACCCGACTACATCTTTGTACTTTATGAATGCTAGCTGTTGAACTTTCTCCTTGTGAAGGAGTTTTATAAAAAATGGATTACATATATATATATATGTATATATATATATATATATATATATATATATATATATATATATATATACATGCTATGCATTTCATTTTTTTTATTACTTATGTTATATCCAGGTTAGAAATTTATAGAGTATTAATATATAATGTATTGGAACGTAAAGTTACTATATATTCGTCACTAAAGTGTTTAATTATACATTACAGATACAATTTATTATATGTATACATATGTATATATTTATGTATATGTATAAATTTATATACATATATACATCTTTATATAATTTATATATATGCATATATATAGTGGACTCTGCTTAATGTGATTAGTGTGGGACACCGTGATTTTGATAATAAACGATATGCATAATTAGGTAAATTTATCTCCCTCCCTGTAATTCACACTTACTAAATTTCTGGGAATTCTCTTGTAAACAATATTTTTCCCGTGACTTCCATCGCTGGAACCCTAAACTTGCCGAGCGGTTTGCGAAACGTTCTTATTTCCGACTGTAAGTCATTTGAGTGTGACTTCGCATGGGTCTCGTATAGGGAGCAGGTATGGAGACGAAATAATCTGCAGTAGATGATTTCAAACTTAACAACGATGATTTATTACAACAACAAAAAACATTTAAAGAAAAATATATGCAAAGTCGTCCAGAGAGGAGATCACTCTAGGCTACCTACTCATCTGAAAGTTCCACCGGGAGTCCCCTCCCGTTTCTCCTTTTCCAAACAGGAGATCTCGGTTTTAGGGGAGATTGACCCCCCCTTTGACCTTCGTCCTTGGAGTAGCCGCAACGCCTTTTTGGCGCCAGCCGAAGCGGTCACACAAAGTCCAATTTCTTCTCTCTGTCGGTGCGTAGACAAAACCAGCTCACTTGACGCATCTAAACGTCCGTGCGTCAAAAAGACCATTACTGGCCCAATACTGCCGCTTTTTCAATTGTTCGGCGTTTTGAAATGTTCGGAGCCTTACAACGAACAAAAGTTAGCTTTAACGTTCATCTTGACCCCCGACAGAGACGGACGCGATATTTACAGGAACCAACCATTTGTTGCAACAAAATATATTTTTCCCATTTAAGCAACTAAACTTTTTCTTTTTTATTTCACAAGGGATCCGTTGACTGGAGCATCACGTTCTCGAACATTTTCAAACCAAAGTCTTGGACCCTTTTCTACTTGCGCATCTTTACCAGGTCTATTACGTTTGCCCTCCGTATTTTCATTTTGTTTATCTCTTATTTTGTTTAGTAAGTTCATCACGATTTTTCAAAATTTTGCACAATAGAGGCTGAGAGTTGTTTAACAGCTCTGCAGCATTGCGCTGATTCACTTCTGGTAACTTGACATAAAGTTTTAAAATTTCTTATGTTTTAATGTTAAATCATTTCGCTTTCTGTATTCCATATCAACATGATGCAAGCGAGCAAAGCATAAAATGTGAATACGCTTCTTCTCAGTTCCGATAAGAATATGTTGCCTTCTGCTTATCTGGCAACCATTGACCACCAGCAGGGTGTGCGTATTTCTGAAAAATTCCAGGAACATGTAAATTCCCACTCCCTTGGTCGTTCTCCATTTCCCTGGGAGGGAGAATTCTCAGAAATTAAAACAACAGCGAAGGGAGCGAAAAGAATGGTTTTCTTTTGAATACATTGTGAATATTCCTTTGCCAGGTAAAATGAGATTCGAAAACTGATAACATTAACCGATGTAACGATAGCATAAAGTGATAATTTTAACATACAAATGAATAGAGAAAATCGGGACCAAGTGATTTTGATAACAATAAGCGATTGATAACATTAACCTCGATCACATTAAGCGGAGTCCACTGTATAAAGAAATAGAGAGAAATATTACTTGATTTCATAAAAGAATTATACATGGCTTGGAGTCTAGATGATTTTAACATACGTTCCTGAATACTTTATTTTTTCTTGGTCCTGTGGTATGGTTGCGTAGTTGGTTTATATAACACTGACTCCAATTAAATTAAAACATTTTATTTTAAGTAAGGCCGGCTTCAGCTCGAGAGCACGTGCACACTCTGGTTCACCTCACCACCAATTCAAGTTTTTGAGTACATGTGTACTCGCTCAGTTGAAGTAGCAGTGAAGGTGATATTTGATTTGCATAAAATTCACCATGGAGTATGGATACATTACTATACAGGTCCCCCCCTCCCCCAGTGAACGAAGTAAACGATAAATGCAAAGGTACAACAAAATATTAAAACAATGGAACTTGCAATAGTGATAGGTAATACAATAAAAACATGTAGAAGAAACAATACAATATCAAAAAAGAATGTAAGCGTTGTATACAAAATTTTATACAAGGTTATATTACAAATTACTTTACGTCCAGAACGAGTAGTGTATGTTTTATCAGATATCAACGTAGATGGTGCTTTTGGAACAGGAAGCGCATTGCTATTCCCAACAATGTCTGATAATAGATAGGCGGGTTTGATGCGATCTATTGAAACTTTCATTTTTTCCATTAATGTCAATAAAATTTTTATCATTTCTCTGCAAGATAAGGTGAGGTCCAGTATATGGCGGTGTCAAGGGACGAATTACTTTATCGGACCTTAGATAAACATGCGTGCAAGTTTGTAATGAGGGATTTACAAAAACGTTGGGCGGAGTTCGCGGGTTCGAATCCCGCTGCTGGCATGGATGTTGTAGCCGTTCGGAATCGGCTTTAAACTGTAGGTCCCGGTCTCATTAGCCCTCGTGTGCAAAACAGTAGACCGTAGCGCTCCAACCAAACCAAACCAAAAACGTTGGGTGTGCTATGTAGACAAGTGGTAGTGAGATTTAATTTACACATTGTGTGCACTAATTTCGAACTATAATTTTGATCAATTGTTTGTTCAATTTCTTTTTCCTTTGATATAAGGTCGGAAGGTAATCTTAAAGACTAGTTGTTCGGGTGCTGCATTAATATCAATTTTTAGAGCTGAGCGCAAACCTAAGAGGACAATTGGAAGGGTGTCAGTCCATTTTGTTTGATTATGGGCTTTAACCCACTGAACGGACGCGTCGATGGGGGTTCGACAGCGAATTCCTGTTCGAAAACGGACCTGTCGACCCCTTCTCGTTCGCACTCGTATAACACACTTTTGAGGAAAAATATATTGCAAAGCGATAAGAAATGAAAGAAACTAATTTTGCGTAACGGAACTCCTTTACCTTGCAGGGAAAATAACTTAAAAGTAGCCTGACAACTTTTAAACCGGCAACTCTAGTATGGTACGGTAAGTTCCGTCTGGAATTTACGAAAAGGTTGACTGTTTTGAAAGGGAAAAAGGTGGGGAGGTTGGTCGGTGGATGGGTTAAGGGCATTATTTTAAATATCTGTGAAATCGCTCTAATATGCCATTGGATTGAGGATGATATGATGAGGTTCGAATACGATTACAACCTAAGGTGTGCATAAATAAAGTAGATTCGAAATTACGACCTTAATCCGTAGTTATAGTAAAGGGGCAACCGAATCTGGAGATCCATCCATGTAGTAGGGCACGAACAGTTTTTTCCGCAGTCATATCCGATGTTAGAATAACCTCAGGCCATCGGGTAAATCTGTCAATTATTGTTAAATACTGATGACCATCAGATAGGGGAAGAGGGCCAATAAAATTCAAATGAATGTGTGCGAAACGCGCATCAGGTAGAGCGAATGTGCCTATGGGAGTGTACCGAGGTACTTTCTCACGGTGAGTTGCACGTGCATGCATAGCCGTGGGAGGATTTTCCTTGACGAATTTAAGACCCCAATTATTTACGTCAAGTTTAGGGACCCCTGCAGAGAGGATACTTCACGGAATGGCAGCATAACGGTCAAGCTCGCACAGAACTGTAAGCGTGAATTATGGGAGCAGGGGGCTAAAATGTAATGTCAGCTTGAACAAAAAGGGGCTACTTTAATGATCCCACCTGCACTCCCGAAGGGCATTTAATGTGGAAAAATTTAACAAAGAGAAGGGATTGGATAAGAAAAAAAGGGGCGTTGGGACCTGAGGTGAGGTTTTTGGAAACGCAGTGAGAGCGTGGAGTTGAAAGAAGTGGAACAAGGATCCACTAGCACCAGCTCGTCCCGTGCGCCCGGACCGACACCGCCCCGCTCACCATCACCAACTCGTCCCGTATGCCCGTGAGGAAAGCCCCTGCCTGCTCCCCTGTGACTTTAATGGAGGTAATTTATAAATAATATTTACAGTCCTTTGACTTAGGCCTCTGTTAATAATAATAATTCCTTATAAAGTGATGTGGGATAATTATTCTGTAAATAGAAGATATAAATGATTGATCATTATAACCAAGGATATTTTTGTAAATAAATGTATAGAATAAATGTCTGAATCTATATAAAGTATTATATTCATTCTGTGTTCCCCCTTGTAACGAACACTAGTGTATTGGTTGTATGTACATTACAACAGGGAAATTTGGTATGTTGTGCCACTTTGGCTTTCTGGCAATTATTGCAACTGCGAACCATAGATTTGATATCTTTATGCATGCCAGGCCATACGAATCGTTTTGAAATTAAATTTATAGATGCTGACATACCGGGATGTGAAAAGAAATGCAAACTGTCAAAAATTATTTTTCGCATATTTTTTAGGTACAAATGGACGGGGATATTTTTGAGACATATCACAATATAAATAAATATCTTCGAGAGGAAAATAGGGCTTTTTTAGTTTTAAGGATGTGTTATTAGAGAGCAAAATAGTTTTTTAGTTCTTCGTCAGTAGATTGAGCGGAAGCAAACTGTTTAAAATCAAGTACGGAAATTTGGTTAATGTGAACACGAGATAATGCGTCGGCTACTGTATTTTCAGATCCTTTTGTATACCTAATGTCTGTCGAGAATTGAGATATAAAATCCAAATGACGTAGTTGCCGAGGACTGCACTTTTCCGATTTCTGCTTAAATGCATAAATTAAGGGCTTCTGATCAGTATAAATAAAAAACGTTCTGCCTTCAAGCAAGTGTCTAAATTTTTTTATAGATGAATAGATGGCATAAAGTTCGCGATCATATGTGGACCAATTCATTTGAGATTTATTGAGCTTTTTAGAATAGAATTCAATAGGTTCCCATTGATTATCAGACATTTGCATAACTCAGCCACCGATTTAAATATTTATAATTAATCTGAGTGAAACACACGATTTAAAAAAGTCTCCATAAAAGACGCTAAAGGTTTATTGTGTCAATGGCAAAGCGTTCTATGATTTTGTTTTACTTTTGTCGACTAGAATGGAATACGAGAAACCAACCCTCGTTACTGTTTGTTTACTTCCGGTTATAAATAGATATATAAATAGATATTAGATAGTTAATTTTTAATACACATAAAGCTCGTTAAGTCTCGAAGATCATCCCATAAGAAATAATGGATTCTAAAAGTACAATTAAAAATATTCTTTAAGAAAATTATTATATTTTTTTTACGAAAGTTATCCAAGATATTTAGGTGGTGGAATTAGAGATATATTTGTTACCGCAAACGAAATACTTCGAAATAGATTTACAAAGCCTAAAAAAGCTATCAGCGTCTTCGTGCCTCAGGAGTAGGGTGCATCCATCAATAAATGTCAGTCAAAGAGTGATGCAGTTTCTAAACAATCGACCTAATCCTACCTCAAACACTGGCAGAAATGTACATTACATCCATTTTCGGAACGTTTTGGGGGGTCGAAAATTGTACGTGACAACCGCTTTGAAGACATAATCGGTTTGGCGGAATTTTACGTTCGACCCATAAGCTTAATTGTGCACCAGGAATAGGATGCCGTAGCAGCGTTGCTTGAGAAAGTGCTTCTTTAGAAGCTGTAAATGCAAGATTCGCTTCGTCACGCCATTACAATTGTGTATCTGAAGTTTTAGCATTGGAACGAGGATGTTTCTTTTTGTTTTTGTGGCCTTCGAGAAATTTAACCAAGGGTGATAAAATATCAGCAGCTCGGGGAATGAATCGTCTATAGAAGTTAAAGATACCTAAATATCTTCGAAGTTGAGTAAGAGTTTTAGGTCTTGGAAAATTTAAAATGCTTTCAACGCGGTCAGAAATTGGGGAAAGACCATGTTTAGATATTGTGAAACCTAAAAATTTTAAAGTGGGAACTCCAAATATGCATTTAGAAGGCTTAATTGTAAGGCCATAATGATCAAGTTTAGAAAATAGAGCTTTGAGATGTTCAATGTGTTCTTCGGAGGTTTTTGATGCAACTAAAATGTCATCAATGAAAGCAAAAATACCTTTTAAATTTCGAGTCACTTCATCAATAAATCTTTGGAACGTACTCGAAGCGTTACATAACCCAAATTGCATTCGAGTACTTTCGAAAAGTCCAAAGGGCGTACATATTGCAGTTTTATGAATATCTTCGGGGGCAATAGGGATCTGATGAAAAGCTTTGACTAAATCGATGTGAGAAAATATTGTGGTTCCGTGCAGTTCACTAGTGAAATCAACGATATTGGGAATGGGGTATTTATCCTTTTTAGTGTGAGCATTAAGGGCTCTGAAATCACCCACAGGACGCCAGTCATCGCTGTTCTTTTTAGGAACCATATGTAGTGGCGAAGCATAATTACTGTTAGATGGGCGTATGTGTCCTAAATCCAACATATGCTGAAACTCCATTTTTGCTACTTTTAAGCGGTCGGGTGCAAGGCGACGCGGTTTAGCATATACAGGAGGGCCGAAAGTATCAATATGATGCAAGACCGAATGTTTTACTTTTTGGTTTGGTAAGGGAGATTTAATAATATTGGGGTATTGATTTAAAATTTTAGAAAATATATCATTATTCACTACACATTTGATAGAGTATATATTACAACTATGTACAACACCATGAGAATTTATATTAGTAACATTATCAAATAAAGAACCTTTCCTTAAGTTCGGCTTCAAATTAAAGTAATGCAAAAAATCAGCACCTATAATGGGTGTGGAGACATTACATACATAGAAAGGATAAAAAATTGCTTTCTTAAGCCAAGATCAAGTGATAACAGCTTGCGTTTATATACATTAATTAGTGTACCATTAGCAGCGACAAAAGTTTGAATTGGAGTATTCATTTTATCTGTTTTGTTTGCAGGTATTAGAGAACAGTCGCTACCAGTATCGACTAGAAATCTTAAGTTATTTTTCTTATCGTGTATAAACAGGCGACGAGAGGTGAGAGGCGAGGCGTATGTCGCCATTACTCCTTTCCGTTGTAGTTTTCCGTAGTAAAGGTACACGGCGGTACACACCTTTTGGCCTTAGTTTTGAATTTGTTATGATAGCAACATAAGCTACTTTTAACACTTGGGCTTTTGTGCCGAAAATTAAATCGATATCGAGACCTTGAAAGACTTCTTGAGCGTCTCAAATTAGCTACTTCTTCCCTTAAAAGTCTAAGTTCGTTCAAAAGTTCGGAGTTTGTATTCGAAGTATTAGAAGAAACACTTACCTGGGGAGGGGAAATATCCAAAACTTTGTCGGCTATTTCTGCAGCTTTATTAGGCGTAAGATCTTGTACAGATGCTAAAATAAATTGGGCATTTGACGGTAACTGTTGTAGAAATAATTCAAGTAAAAGAGAGTCGGGCACATTTTGGTTTTCTGCTCGCCGCTGCATAAAACGAAGAAGCTCCGATGGCTTTTTATCCTTAAGTTGTTCGCCAGCTAACAATCGACGGATTTGAGATTTCGTTTCCCCACAACGAAGTACAATTTCATCCTTCAAATTTTTGTAGGGATCAGCAATATCCGGTGAAAGTATAATATCTCGGACTGTCATGGCTATTTCCGGCAGTAGATGTGAAACGCAGTAATTATATTTCGTTCTTGAGTCTATTATCGGCTTTGGCACTGCGAGTAGGAAAGTGGATTCAATCATTATAAACCACAATTCTGGGTCATTAGGAATAAATACAGGAATTTTCATTGCAGCCGTTCAGTCATTTTTCTAGCAAATACGAAATAATTCAGTTGTCACTTACGTCTGAAGGTTACCAATGTGGTATGGTTGCGTAGGTGGTTTATATTACACTGACTCCAATTAAAACATCATTTTATTTTAAGTAATGCCGGCTTCAGCTCGAGAGCACGTGCACACTCTGGTTCACCTCACCACCAATTCAAGTTTTTGAGTACATGTGTACTCGCTCAGTTGAAGTAGCAGTGAAGGCGATATTTGATTTGCATAAAGTTCACCATGGAGTATGGATACATTACCATAGTCCTCATTTATCTTTAATTTGATAGAGATAAAATATCGAAATAATAATAATAATAATAACAAATGAGACTATTTATTTTACCCCTTTAGCATTTTTACACTTATTGTTTTATAATTTTATCTTCATAATAGGCGTTTTGTGTGCAAAGCTGAAAAGCGATGAATCTTCTGAATCCTCACCTAGCGTAGAATCCGAATCCTCTGCATCTTCTGAATCCTCTGTATCTTCTGCATCATCCGAATCCTCTGCATCGTCCGAATCCTCTGCAACGTCCGAATCCTCGGCATCATCCGAATCCTCGGCATCGTCCGAATCCTCGGAATCTTCAGTGTAAGTGCAATTGTGTAAGGATTCTTGTTTGATTTTGTAACGATGTTCCACTTCTTTTTACCTAAAATAATTATTTCGATGTTTCCAAATTTCATAACATTTTTATTAGCTTAACTGTCCGATGAAATCTTCTCCCTTACCTCCATAGAGAAAAGGACATTACTAGCATTTCGCCATATAGAGATAACAAATTGCAAAAACATACTGCTTTTAACTTTTAAATATCTACGATAGGCACCCACCCTTTTTTCCTTCTTTTTGGATAAAGCCTTAAATTTCTAAACGCGGTTAGTGAATAACATTGTAGAATGTCATTGTAAAATTTAGCATTATAACCTTACAGGTGTGACGTGACTGCACCATAAGGCGCATACCACATATTTGCGAAGAAAACCCTAAAATATGAAAGGGGTTTTCCAGCACAATAGACTTCAAACTTTCGTAAATTATAAATTGTATTATTTGTTACAGATCTGACAGTGAGGACTTAGATATTGCTATTGCCATCATGAAAGCCAAAGACAACTTTTTTGGGGTGAGTATTTATTGATTTAGGCTTCATTAAAAATAATGAAATTTAGTAATAATTTTTTTTCTGAAATCAAGCATAGCACATTAGTGAATGCTTTTCTGTGCATCATATAAATCAGAAAAAAAAGAACATGGCCCCATGTCTTTGACCTTGAGGGTTTGATAACGGATGTCTAACGGATAACTAATTTATAGTCAAACTGGCTATAAATTGCCATATATCGCCATGTTTTTTCACGGATGCTATTTCTATTTTTCTTGCAAGATAATCTTATGTTATATGTATTTTGAGCTAAATAACAGCAGTTTGATTTAATTATTAATCTGCGATAGTAAGGAATTGTAATACCTTTTCTAAAAGGAATTATTTTATACGTTTTACTTTTCGAATTTCTTTGCTTCATTTACTGTATTAGACACTGACTTGCAAGGGACACATCAATTTTAAGCAACTTTATAAACAGAATAAGTTTTTTAACGCCTTATTTTATCTTTATTAATTATAATCGTTATTTCCTGGTATTTTCAGTATTTTTTTTCTCTTTTTTCTTTAATTAGATTTGATGAATTTAATTTAAAAAAAAAGAACATTTTTGTAAATTGTAAAATGAGAACTTGTTTCTAAAATTTTAAAAATTGTTTTAAAAAAGTTTTACGAAAGTTTATTTTAAAAAAGTTTTAAGACTAAAAAAAATCTGAGATGCATACAACATTACTCCATGTAAGGTCGTTATATATCCTGTTTTATTTTATATGATGTGTTATCAGAATTAACATTTGCATATTCTTGGCAAGATTCAAAGTTGCTTTCCTTTCTCAACTACATTTCTGAGTACAGTACAAGTGCTGCCATCTGATGGAGACTCGTAGCGTTAATGTTAATATATTTTTCTCTTTTTTTCTTTAATTAGATTTGATGAATTTAATTTAAAAAAAAAAGAAAATTTTTGTAAAATTTTAAAATGAAAAACTTGTTTCTAAAGTTTTAAAAATTGTTTTAAAAAAGTTTTAGGAAAGTTTATTTTAAAAAAGTTTTAAGATTAAAAAAAAATCTGAGATGCATACAACATTACTCCATGTAAAGTTGTTATATATCCTGTTTTATTTTGTATAATGTGTTATCAGAATTACCATTGGCATATTCTTGGCAAGATTCAAAGTTGCTTTCCTTTCTCAACTACATTTCTGAGTACAGTACAAGTGCTGCCATCTGGTGGAGACTCGCAGTGTTAATGTTAATATTTTTTTCTCCTTTTTCTTTAATTAGATTTGATGAATTTAATTAAAAAAAAAAGAACATTTTTGTAAATTGTAAAATGAGAACTTGTTTCTAAAATTTTAAAAATTGTTTTAAAAAAGTTTTACGAAAGTTTATTTTAAAAAAGTTTTAAGATTAAAAAAAAATCTGAGATGCATACAACATTACTCCATGTAAGGTTGTTATATATCCTGTTTTATTTTGTATAATGTGTTATCAGAATTACCATTGGCATATTCTTGGCAAGATTCAAAGTTGCTTTCCTTTCTCAACCACATTTCTAAGTACAGTACAAGTGCTGCCATTTGGTAGAGACTCGCAGCGTTAATGTTAATATTTTGAGACCAAATTATTAATGATCAAGTCCCAATACTTTATAGCAAATTCTTGAGTTATTACCCACAGCTTTAAAATAAGTTTCATTGAAAATTTTTTTTGTATGTAGTACAGATTGCAATCAAAAGGGGAGGTGCTCCGCTAGACATTATAATAGTCGTAGATAAAAATTTTGACTTTGTGTTTGACGAGACATATACAGAAATCAAAATGAAACCAGTTCAAGAATGGGTGAAGTGGACATTTAAAGTTTCGTAATTAATCTCTCTTTGTATATACAAATGTAACACCAAAATTTGACAAAATACATTCAGGTATGGATAAAATGTGTATTTCCGTTGAATTTTTCGTGATAACTGCACTTCTTTTACTTCATACAAAAAGTACGTTAAACTCGTGCATCACGTTCCACATATGGGCCAAAGCGAATATTTTTACGATCCACCCACTATAACGCTATATAGCATAAGTATTAATATAAATTTCAAATCTTAGTTTTAAAATTGCTAATCATTAGAAGTAAATTTGAAAGGAGATTTACAAATTTTAAATCTTTAGAAGACAAATTTCTTTTTATTTATTCTAGTTTTTCCTTGATATACATCAAATTAGTAAGTAATTATATTCAAATCGAAGTAGGTATTCGAGAACGAGGACAGATTAGAATGAAAAATTTAGTGAAATTCGGATGACTCAATTTTACGAATATTTACCATAGAGGTTTGAAAACACTCAAAAATTCGTAAACGTAATTGTTTCTATCTGTAAAAGTGCTTGTAGGCATAGAACCTTTGCGAGCCATTGGTAACACTTATGAAGGGAAATAATCCTTCTATTCCATCCAGAATTACTAATTTTATCTTACATCAGTACTGAGATGTACCCTGAACCAGAAAGAATACTAGCAAAAGAACACAGTATTGTGAGTAATAAGATTTCTCCTTCAAGCAAAAAGAATATTGGCAGAGATGATCTGTCAAGTTGTAGATAAAAACCATCGATTTACAGTTTTATTTTCTCGAACATTACTTGATTATTTTTATTTTTCATTTATTTTTCCATGTGTATACTGTATTATTAATAAAAAATCCTACACTTTTAATATAAATTGAAATTTTAAATTTTGCAACCCTCTTCGACTTTATATTTTGGTCTGTATTAGTCTTTTTGCTTGACAAGTCAACAAGTAAGTTGTACAAGTGAGTAAAGATGTTGATTCCCGGAAGACAGCGGGTTCAATCTATACTAACCAAGTTGCTAAATTTCATGGCAACTCATTATGGAGCTTATATGACCTTGACAACACCTAATGGAGTAAATGCACTTTCATCAGACACCCCAGCGAAAGAACTTTCGACAGGCAATGTGCCGAAAAATAACGAAAAATAACTTTTAGTCGAACTCCAAGATTGTTCCAACATCTCACTACGGTTTATTTATTTTGACAAGCTTCATAACCCCACAACGAGGAATTCCTCTCCCTAGGTTAAACACATTGTATGCGGGACACGTACTAGAACGTTTTCTGACGATTAATACTTGAGGGCGGGTCACTTACTAGTATGGGCTAGTGTAATAGCATGGTTTGTTTGTGGGTACAAAAATAACGGTATATACAGGAAAACGAAGCCGAATGTTCTTGTCTACTGCATAGATTCTGGAAAAATTTAGACAAATAAAAACTAGTTTTTACGTTATTAGTTTTATGATTGCTCTTTTCATTTTTTTATAATGTAAAAATGTTTATATATAACATAATTCAAAAAAATTAAAACTATATACTACTATTTCTATTTGATTTTTCATATTTACGATACTATTGTAAGTTTATCCACTAAAAAAAATTTTTTTTGTTTACAAAAAATCTTATGGTTGTTATTTATATATTTCTATTTATATATTTGTTTATACATTTCAATATAAAATACAAAAATTGGTTAAAAAAAATTAAATAATTTTTGATCTATTGAGATTTAACTCAATAACTAAATTTACGCACAAAAAGACCGCTCCCGGTCCCGGCTTTCCGCTGCGAAATGTACCCGCACCCAATGTGTTAATAATAGTCAAGTGAGGAATTTTTTCCTCCAGATTCCTGTCTCCATATAAATATCTCAAAGAGACTCTCAACACCACAGAATTATCCACTTAGACGCAAAGTTATTTTGTATAATGAAAGGCTCTTTTTTGTTATAAAATAACTATTTTTACCTCTTTTGTAGCTCAAGAAGTTGCAAGCAATCCAAGCTGCCAAGGCAAAACCTGCAGCCGCTGGTCCGACACCTGCTTAAGCAAACGATGTGAATTAACCTCTCACCGAATCCTGGACAACTTCTCAATTTGGACTCTTGGATTGTCAACAGAATGATGGCTTAAGGGAATTTACTTCCTTTCGAGATTTAACATCTTCATTATAACACCCTTATTTGATTCATCATAAAGAAAATTTTTCTGCTCATTTTAAATAGAATTTTATGGAAGTGTTTTAATAGCTTTCTATCCTTGAAAAAAATTTCTAATTTTGTTATTTCAAGTAGAATATTTTTTTAAAACCGAGTAGAAACTATAAACTAAATGAAAAAAAATAAAACTCATTTACTCACGAAACCATTTTTGAAATATGTATATTAGAAACTAAATTTTTAATATCAAATTGAATTAATACATCTGTTTTATTCTGTAAACCTAAAACTTTATGACATTTTAACATAAATTTTTTTAATATCAAATTGAATTAATACATCTGTTTTATTCTGTAAACCTAAAACTTTATGAAATTTTAACATTAAAAAAACTAAAAACCTAAGAAATTTAAAAAAGCTTTTAAAATTACTATCTATTATGTTATAAACTAATATATATAGCTCACATTGCTATAATTGAAGTTCACAGAATAAAAAAGATAATTGTCTTCCAGTTGCTATAAAAAATCAGATTCTAATTTAAAATTTTAAAAGTTCTTTTGCATATAAATGTATTTTTACTTTTTATTTTACTTGGTGTGCATATTTTATGCTTTTTTAATGCAATGCTTAATATAAAGAAACTAAATTTCTATTAAATTATAATATTGTTAAAGATGTAGAAATATTTTTCAAATCAGAGAAGAACAATTGTCTTATATTGATTCAAATATATTATATTATACTGAAGACTTTTCATCTCGAAAGGTACTGAGTTCCTTTACACTACAACTCGCTACTCTTACCAGAGACTTTCTTCTGGTGTATTCGACTCCAATCTTTTTGTATTTATTTGTATTGCATATTTCTAGTGTGTAACTAAAGACATTTCAGTTGTGTCCGTATTTTTTATCGCATTAAATTATTTGTTTTTCTGTACATGTTTGTTAGTTTTATTTCGTTGAGCGTAAAATTTGTAATGATTAAACCTTTTAAGGAGAAGACAATTGAAGAAACTTATATAAGCATTCATTGAAGAAATAACAATTTCTGTGCTAAAAAGAATTTAGGGTTTCCAGACTAAAATGAAATAGAATATATTTAAGCAGTAGACTACTGGAGACAATGTGGAAAATAATTTAATACCGATGAAGTATTTATTTTTTAAAAACTGAATAGAGTATTTATTCGTGCATAACGTGTACCTTGTATTTTTACAAAATTGGTTTGTTTTGGAGTGCTACTGTCTACATTTTGCAACACGAGAGCTAAATATTTTTACAAAAAAAACCCTAATGTGGACAAAACACGACTTTTTTGTACGTTTATTTTAGTATATTTTTTTTATTGATTTTGAGTTATGCCCTACAGTATCAATATATTTCATACTGAAACTTTTTGTTTTATAGTATACAGATTGTAGTCTAAAAAGGAAATGTAAAATCTTAGAACATTCTTACACATAAAATTTCAACATTATGGAACTAAACGTTTTTGATTATGCTCTACAACGTTAATACGTTATAGAGAAATCTTTTGCTATAAAGAGTAAGAATTGCAATCAAAAGAAGAACTGCATAATTAGACATTATACTTGTCTTAAATACAAAATTTTAATAATCGAAATCTATGGCTGATCCTTTTTGAGTTATGCGCCACCGAATGGGTACAGCGCTGCACTTAGGTACCGTTGGCTCATTTGTTCGAATCATACTGCTAGCAGGGATGTTCGAAATTGGTTTTAACTCTTTTACAGCCAAACAACGATACTGCGTCGTTTGCGACACTTGTGAACAGTGCCAATGACGCTGTATCGGTTCGTATTCAATGACATCTTACTAATAGAATCGCGAAAAAATTCGGACTGAAAATAAATTTATAAAACGTTATAAATGGTTTAATTTCTTCACAAAAGAATTGATGAAAATGTTTATAAATTTTACTACATTCCATTTCATTGCGAACGATAGCCGATTGGTTAGGGTGCTGTCCTACGGAACCGGAGTACGTGGGTTGGAATCCCACTATGGCATGGATGTTCGTAGCCGTTCGGAATCCTCTTTAAGCAGTAGATCCCGGTTTCATTAGCCCTCCTGTTGCAAAAAGTAGACCTTAGCGCTCCAAACCAAACCAAAACCACTTCATATTCCATATATTTTACTTTATTCCACCGTGTTTTGCTATATTCTAAACTGGTTGATGTCGATACTGCGTATACACTAAAGCAGTAGGATAAAATTTTGACGCTGATTATTTTCTTGGGTCAGTTAACTCAGAATTTATACTTCGTACTACGTAATTAATACAAACCTACAAAGGATGATTTTTCTCGTGTGTAAATACTGTTTGTAAACAAAAAACTGAACGTCTATTAAAATAAATGTTTAAGAATAATTATATAAATCTTAAGGTGAAACACCTTAACTAATGAAGTGTTCCTACAGAATACCCATTCAAAAACAACATAATAAGACAATAAAGTAAGAAGATTGCATTTTACTGGCCATATCCTACAAATTGACTCAAACGCAAATACCCAGTGTTGCCATCAACTGGGCCTTCAAGGGTAATTATTCTAAAGGAATTATCACACGAGATTAAGATACGAGTTGACAACTGTTTTTTGCACTACTCTTTCGTAGTGCAGACAAGTAATAATCTACGTATGGTTCCAAAATTTCAAAATTTTTTATGTAGATTTTATATAGCAAAGTCCAAAAAATGGGCTATTGATTAGGGTGCCGGCCTTCGGTACCGGAGTTTGTTGGTTCGAATCCCACTGTGGCATGGATTTTCGTAGCAGTTCGGAATCGGCTTTAAGCTGTAGGTCCCCGTCACATTAGCCCTCTTGTTGCAAAAAAAGTAGACCGCAGCACTCCAAGCCAAAACCAAACTTTCCATAGCAAAGTATGCAAAATATTAACTTATATTCAAATATTTTGTTCATACTGAATATTTAAAATAATTCTTTAAATTATAATGCGTAGTTCTGTAATATGTTTTACCATACGACAGCTGAAAAATGTACTGATAATTATTTCACGCTGCTAATTTCGCAAGGTATGGAGTTACTATTCTGTCAAAGTAGTCGAACCAAATTCCTCTTTCCTCATTGGCGTGAACACCCACACTGGCGTTAGCTGATATACTAATACTACTTGAAAGAAAAGTAAAGGCCAGGGAATGACATTTCCGGCCTTTCTATCTACGGGAATATCATGTATCATCCCAATATTTGTGTTCCCTAACATTCCATATGTTATTTTTTCACTACTTCTGCAATAAAAATTAACTCCAACTCAGAGCACCCTCCATCATACATGATACAGCGGCCATCTTAACCCTCTAAGTTCTCGTCTCGGATTGACTAATTTGGTGCGACTTTTCCCATATTAGATGAGGAAATTCGAAGTTGAAAAACGCCCCATTTCACATGCATTTCAGTCGACTGTAACTCAAAAGAGTTCTGAGAAATACCACGTACGTACACACTAGAGTAATGAGGCTCAAATATGTGACAAAAATAAAAATGAAATTAGTAATTTATTTCTCAATTTCTCAAACTTCTAAAAGTTAACAATAGTATCTTGGAAAAAATTTTTATTGAGAAAAGTATAATGTCATCAAATAAGCAGAGAATAAATTTAAAATTTAAAATAATCTTACTTGCTTTACCAGTATGGCCCGTATCACATGAGACGAAGAAAGACGTTGACAACTGTTTAGCGCGACTGTTTCGTGTGTAGTATGGTTGCGTAGGTGGTTTATATAACACTGACTCCAATTAAATTAAAACATCATTTTATTTTAAGTAAGGCCGGCTTCAGCTCGATAGCACGTGCACAGTCTGGTTCACCTCACCACCAATTCAAGTTTCTGAGTACGTGTGTACTCGCTCAGTTGAAGTAGCAGTGAAGGTGATATTTGATTTGCATAAAGTTCACCATGGAGTATGGATACATTACCATACGTGCATGAAAATATACGTGGGATAGTGTATTTTCACTCGACTGCCAAATAAAACAGTCGCAACAAACAGTTGTCAGTATGTTTGTCTCTTGTGATAAGGCCTTAAGTTGTCATGTGATAGTGCGTATTATCGAACCACCCTTATAATATAAATAATTTTTAAAAGTATTCAAAATGAATAAAATATTTGAATATAAAATAATATTTGTAGACATTGCTATGAAAAATGTTCATAGGCATTCAAATATTTTCAGTATTCGAAATTTTAATATATATATATATATATATATATTTATATATATATATATATAATCCATTTTTTATAAAACTCCTTCACAAGGAAAAAGCTCAACAGCTAGCAATAATAAAAATGCAGTCGGGCCAACATTGAAGAACATGGCACCAGTCTAATTTAAACTTTATTCCAGAGCGGCAACAACGCACATCTAATCTTCTGGACAACAGACAACCAAAAGCCACAGAGTTCACTCTGATCGGACAGAGGTGCACCCAAGAGCGATGACAGAAAGAATTTTCCCACAGTAAAAAACAACTTAATAAGTGAATTAACTACAATATCAGCAAAACGCAAAACCATGTTCCTCCAACAGCTGGGAAACTGATGTATAAACAGAAAGTTTACAGTTTTATGACAGAAAGGAATGTTAAGTGGAAAATACTCCTTTGATTAAACCATTTAGAGAGCTGGGAAAGAGATTTAAATGATTTAAAATGGTAGAGAGGAGGTTTTTGAAGAAATACTAAAGTTAAATAATTTTGATATATTACAGATCCCACCCCACCCGAAAAAAAGAGAAAATCGTCTCGCTGATGGGTGACATTTTCACAACTTATAATAGTACAAATATATGATTATCAAAATTATTTAAAAGAGAGTTACTAAAATTGTAACATAAAACGAATAAATTTAGTGTAGAAGAATCACAAACTATCTTTTCAGTGTGTGAGAATTGAAGACATAAGGGTTACAGGGTGAGAAGCTTGGTGTGTAACCCGTCATAGGTAATTCTACACAATCACATCAAGATTTGAAAACTATCAATGTATTCCGTTCCTCTGACTCTCCTGCACCATTACAAAATCTATATACAGACTCAATACATAAACAATTAAACAATGAAAAGATGATATGCAATGAATATAAACAAAAACAAATAAAGATTTACAGTAAACAAGTATTTAAGAAAAGTTATCATTTTGAAATTCAATATTTTTCCTAAGCAAAATGTACAAATTATGCTTTATTAAAATTTTACTGGAAAAAAATTATTGAGAAGGAAAATAGCTGTCCTCTGTGGTGACCAACGTGAAAAAGTGTTAGTGACCACGAGGGTGCTCACACAAAACGACAAAAGGTTCATCCCTCTGTGGGAGGAGACTACCTATTGCTTTAGTGACAGGGCTCTCCAACATTATGAGATTTGTGAACAACATTTTGAAACTTTTTTTTTCTACCAAAGATCAGAGGTATGCGGGTTGATTGTTTCCCACATCGTGATCAGCTACAAACGTTACTCATCTTCAGTGTGAAAAAAAAATCGAAGCAAAATAATTAAATTAAACTTCAAAAAATATCTCAGAGAGTGGAAGAGGCTTGCCTCGAAGGCGATGACGGGATGACCGTTCATGACCTAGAGAAAGCTGAAGAGCAAAACGTCAAAGGACTCGCTTAAGCTATACATTTACTTTGCAGAGGGTCTCTCCGGAGTTAAATATTAGAAAAAAAAATAATTTTACACTGAAAATCAAACTAACTTCTCTTCGCACCATTGTTTGTAAGTTTTAACTACCCTATATTTAATTCACATTAGGAATTTAGACTTAAAAACTTCATTCTCTCTTACATTTCAATCAAATTTTCATACTCAAAATGAAAACATTACTTATTTTAAGAAAATTGTCCTAATTTAATCAAATTAGATATTTCTTGTACTGTAAACTTTCAATTATAATTTTTGAAATAACACACCATAAATTCAGAAAATATAAAACACATTTATAATTATTATGAGAAACAAAGAATATGAAAAATGTAAAAATATAAAATACTTGAACACTTTAAATCAAATAATTTTTGCAATTCACTTTTATAAAGCAGGATCTCAAAGTTACTAAGTCCAAAATTTATAATATCAAGGTTCTCAAAAAACATATGTTTAGAAGTAATAGTAAAATATGAAAGTCATAAAAATACTTCCAACTGATTATTTTAAGATTCACTAGATTCAATCTATGGTCCACTGAAGTACCGACTTTGGCTTATCATGGCCGATCAAATAAAAATATCCTTGGCTGACGATGGCTTCGGAGGGGGTTTTTCTCCAAAGATAAAAGGCAGCCAGATGCGCTACTAAAGTGCGCAGCAGATCCTATGGACGAATCAATGCGCTCAGCTCATTTATTGTAGCGTGTGAATGCGGTGACCATTGTTCGAGGTCACATCAGGAAGGGTACAACTGGCCATAGTGTAAAATAATAAAAAGCACAAAACTCAAAAATAATTGCAAATTAAAATGTAAAGGAGCTCCACACTATGGTCCATTGCAAGCCATATTTCGACTGGAGGGACTTTGGCTTTATCCTGGCCTATGGCGGCAGACGATAAAAACTTGGCGGACGATCTCTCTTTTTCTCCAAAGATCAAAGGCAAATAAAAAAGTATAACCCTGTACGAATCAATGACTCCTCATTTATGGCCCATGTGGATACGACCCGTGAATCGTTAATCACATTAGGAATGGTAAAAACTGGCCATAGTATGGAGGCTACATCAAAAATGAATAATATAATGAAATTTAAAAAAAATATAGATATCTAGAATCGTCAAGTTCGTAATCTGCAGAGCAGTTCTTCAAATCAAACCCGTAATCACCACAAAACACACTCAGCAAAAATTGTCAAAACATATCAGTTAAGTAAAAACATATGCTTAAAGTAAATATTCAAATATGAAAGTCAAAACAACTCTTACATTTTGCGTTCGAACATCACATGAAAACATAGTTTAAAAACTCTTGTAATTCAGGTCGGACTGAAACTGCCACATCATAACAATTTAGAATAATTTTAATCAAGTTTCGCTCCAGCCAAAGAAAGGGTGCAGCTATGGATTGCCGATATTCGATGTATTGCGCTAGTTACTCTTTACGTAGGTCACAATATTTTTTTATATTCTTATCAATGAAAATGGTAGAATTTTTAATCACGCGCTCACAAAATAAAATAATTTTTCTTTTCGATTAAAAAAATATGGTAGGAAATACTTATGTTATTTTCGATATTCACAGACACTAAAACTTCCCAAGACTTATCGTATAATGGGAAGATTTTAAGGAATAATAGAATAGATTTTAAGGAAACATATTAAAATGAATAAATATATTACACACACACACACACACACAAATATATATATATAATATAAATATAAAAACACATATATATAATAATATACATACATATACATACTATAAATATATTTACAAAACATATATATACATATATAAAACATATATATAAAAATATTTAAAAATATTATTACATATAAAAACATATATATATACATATATAAATAATTAATTATATACATATAAACATATAAAAAATATATATATACATATATATACATATACATATTCTAAATATATATTTATACATATACATTTTACATTTATATATATATATCATATACATATAAATTTTTTATATATATATATATACATATAATATAATATTTTTTATATTTAAATTTACAAAATATATATATATATATATATACATATACATACATATATATATATATATATACATATACATATACATATATATATATATATATATATACAACATTTTATAATATATATATTTACATATACATATAAAATATATATATATATATACATACATATATATATATATATATATATATATATATATATATATAATATATATATATATATATATATATATATATATATATATATATATATCTTTAAGTACATTTCAATAATTATATCCCTATACTCAGTTTTGGTCTTACTATTTTTTTTCAGCTTTCCTTATTTCTAGACTTTACTGTTAGCAATTACTCTTGAAAGTTGTACTTCGTTGCTTTAAAAATGTCTACCATGAAGTTGTACCTAAAATGTTCCAAGTGTTCATAAGAATTAACCCAAAATTTAACCCAATTTTGGGTTAAATTGCATAGAATTTAACCCCAAAAAATTCCTTTTTCCTTAGGAAAAGAGCGGGTATAAAAAATCTGGATGAACAACTTTCTCTACCAGTTGAAATAGCGCGATCTCCCCGCCCCCATATAAAATCCCAAGAAAGAATACAAAACTCGTTCTTTGTTTAAGATAGAATTTCTACTGATAGCTTCGTCGTACTCAATAAACATGAGACAAGTCAAAGAACAGTAAAAAACAGATGTAGTAAATTTTTACCAAGATAAATTTTTCGGAAGAAAATTTATTTTTATTTTAATTTATTTTATATTTATTTTACTTTATTTTTTGTTAAGTCGCGTTTAACTAGGATTAATGGGAAACTCGAACAATCAAGAGTCGAATTTTAGAGACTTATTTCAGTGACTTTTAGAAGAAATCATATGCAAAAATTTATTGATTAATCCTCTGTATTATTTAATTGCAGTTCCTAAACACTAAGTTTACATAAACACTAGTTATGTCATCTAAATTTACCACCTGCATGAGAATTTATAAAATAAATTGTGTGATCGGTGATTGACAGGTAAGAAAGCTGAGTGCTAATAATGTAGCAAAAATCCTTAATATTTTAAAGCACCTCTTAATATTTTAGGCCACTGTTATTTATACGGAATGCGCCAAATTAATAACAATTATATACTGTTATTTAGTTAACTTAAACTATGTATATGATAAAAGTGCCTAAGTAAGACACCTTAGCTAGTAAGAAACTAAAAAGTTTCATTAAAGTTTTCTATATATTTTTCTAACAATATACACTTTTCGATATTGCAATACCTTAATTAGTTTTTTATTAATTATTACATTAATAAATGTCCAAAATTGAATAAATGCCATTGCGTATAAATACTGTGTAGTTTATGAATTACAACATCGATTCATATTAATCGGGGTAAGTTTGACCCAGTCCGTGGTTTTAGGTACACTGAAGCTTCCGCGGTCTAGTGTTAAATATGCAGAACAAAAAGGAAAAAGAAAAGAGTCTAAGTGTCATGTTATCAAAGTATAATTAGACTCGTTGTGATAATTAGATTCGTTGCATTAGACTTTAGAGAGCAAAGCTTGTAAACAATCTATCATTAAATTGTATTATTTTCGTAATAAAATTGTGAACTAGATACTAAAAAATTCTTCCTTTGCAGATTAAACTGGTTTAATTATAAAAGTATTTTATTTTTTTATTTATTATTTTTTTACAAAATAATTAACATTTCGTAGTCTTTATCAGTCAACAAAATAAAATAATTGCTTCTTCAATAAATTTCATTTTATATTTTGGTGGACATGGGAAGTGTGAGAGTGCAGCTATGTTTGACATAAGGTTTGAGAAACTGATTTGCTCGCCGCACTCACACGTTGTGGATTGAAAACCCAAGTTTTTTTCGCGACTCCAGGAAGCGTGTGGTGTGGCCAGTGAAAACGATTGCACTTAAACTTCACCAAGTTTTGGAGAGTTGTGATTGGTCTCCAGGAGGCGATTCAGGACCATCCTTGGAGTCCCGATCTTTCTGGGCAGAGCCGGGAAAGGACGCATTGTGCAAAGGACAATGGAACAACGAACGCATCAGCACAGGATAATGGAAAAAGTATAGGGTTGCCTGAGTAGAAAAGATAAAGGAAAAGAATGCAGCGTTCTCTTGGACATTGGCAATTTTTTTCAGGCTTAGCACGTGGAGTGCTTCTTTTAATTTAAAAAAATATTTTTTTAGCATATTTCCTTGTCTTTTGTTCAATATTTGAATGTTGTAATATAGATCAGTGGCCTTTTACTATAATTAAAGACGATATAAAGTAAACTTGGGTTATAAAATGCTTTAAAATATCAACAGCAATGTACTACACCACAGCAGGAAGGACAAGTTTAAAAATCGTACCAGGTACCATCAGACCTTGATAAGCCACCTCCAAAAGGAAAAGAGATTTATTATGAAAATGCCTTTTCCCTAAAGGTAGACGATAGCAGTATATTATAGCTTGAAAAATCCGGTAACATGACGTCAAAGAGAAAAGTTGCACTTTTAGTGAGATCCCACAGAAGGTTATATTGAATAAACTCGGAGATATAATTTGGCTTGCATAGGTGATAACATAAAAAAGTCTTCTTATCCTAAAAAGGATATTTGCGCAATTAATAACGAGAACTCTTTGCAACCTTGGTTGAAAACCTCAGCAGTTCTTTACACCTTGTGTACGTAATCTCCGTTTCTGTGATGGACGGGTTTACTGCTTGCATAAACAATTTCTGTTGGATGAGGTGTTTACGGTTGACACTATGGATAAGTATCCCTGACAGAACAGATAACGTGTGGTATAAAGTACCAGCGTCCTGTTGTGTCTGTCACAAATTTCTTGGTTATTCCTGTCACATTTGCCTTGTATCATCTGAAGAGCTGTTTCCTAGAGCTTCAACATGAAATCTTTCGTTGCTTGTGTTCTCCTTTTTGCACTCGTTAGCGGTAAGTCCAAATTTCTAATCGGATATAATAGGAATAAAGTAGAAGCTTAACCATTTTGTTTACTTTTAATTTAAAATCTATGAAAGAATAACAGTACAAAGCGTTTTTATTTTAAATTAACAGCTTCAAACTAGTTGAAAATAATTCAACATTTTTGTTTATCCCATAGCAATGATAGAAATCTTTAATACTATCTAGAGATACCGTCGTTGCAAGGTAAAGATGATGTTTGATATTTCATTTAGATTACAATTGATTATTCCGATTGTAGCAATTATTTCAAAGGCTTAATAACGATATAAATATTTTTACATATAAAAGAAACATTTTTTGCTCAAAACTTGAGTAAACATAATTTTTACGTTTGTCTGCCAGGAGATTAAATCGAAAAAATAACTGGTCTGCCGATTATTATGCAAGGCACATATTTATAAGTACATATTAATTTGTATATATCCATCATATCAGGTCAATTATTTAATTCAAATGTCAAAAATGACATGTCGTTATTTCCGGTTTCTGTTAGAAAAAGCTCTTTTCTTTTTTTTCTCAGAGTACCAAAATATCTTTTCGGCCAATAGGTTAGAAAATGGTTGCATGAGAACTAACGGAGATATTAAACTCTGAACCGAAAAATAGAAAATTATTTGTAAAATCCATAATTGAGAAAACATTTTAATCTTGGAGTAAAACCTCTCGCAAATACACGTTCAAAAAAAAATTGGTATAATTCGACTGAAAATTTAAACAGTTATTAACTGTTTAAGTTAAAGTTTGAATCACTTAAAAACATGTAAAAAGTTTTAAGGAAATATATAAATATCTATACATTTTAATTACACAGTCCAAAAGTAAAAATTACGGACTAAATTAATGCAAAAAACGTACTGAATAAGAAAATTACGAAAGTACACAGGACAATTTAGAATCAACTTCTCAAAAATATTTCAAAATTACCCTTCAGAAAAAAATTGTAAAAGTTAGTAAAATCGTTATTATTATTATTAATAATTTCAAATATATGTATATTGTGCCATGGTGAAACAATCATAGTATACAATCGAGTCCATATTTTTAGTCTAACTCTTCCTAGAACAACAGATAAGAATATTAAGATGTCCGAAGCTTTCGGATGTCATCCTAGCTCGTTTCGTAAAGCGTAGCTGGAAAGTACGCTTTAAAGGGTGTTGAAATTAACCATATGAAACTTTTAATTACTATATCTGTTAATAAAAGTCCCGGGAATATTTAAATAGGACAGTGACCTTTCTCTCGTCAAAAAGATCTAAAGTGCAAAGTTTCAACGAGATCGGAATAAAGCTGTCGACGAAGTTGAGGGATAGATAAACCTACAAACACTCTTCTTTATGCAGAGAGATTTAACCTAAAAATACGCCAATTGTGGCATGATTCAATAAATATCCGCTCTATTAATTTTAATTTATGATACGATTTCTTCACATGGTAATATGAAGTCTTCAGCATTTGAACTGGCAACTGCTATGACTCCAACAGTCTAGTATCCAATCCCCTATATAACAATAGTCTAAGTTATCTCTCCGTCTGTCCTCGAATTTATGAAGCGGTTGGACCTGGAATGGATAGAGGCATCCATATTAGATTCTTGATGAGTTAAGGTTAGCAAAATTCAAAGCGTGTAAAGTTTACCTTCTCCTATCGATCCAATTCTAAAGTAAATTGGTATAAATATGCTTCGTATCAGAACGAAAAATACTGTAGTCTTTAAAACGTTCGAAATCAACCCCTTCAAAAATAACATTTTTTTTCCTAGCATTATGATGTCATTCCTTTAACCAACTCCTTTAATAATTTCTTATTTTAAATTATTTAAATATAGTCTGCATTATTTTCATACGTTTTATTTCTGAACTTAGATATTACGTAAATAATTTTCTTTTATATTTGTCTTAAATAATAGATTGGGTACATATGTGATAACTTTAAATTTAATCATCGATTATTTTTTTGTTGCAATGAAAATTTTATCACCGGTATTAACAACAAATTCTATCTACCTCCACGGTGTAGTGGAAATGATAATTTCATTCCTTTAATTCCATTAATTAATGTGGTAAAGAAATTGGGAAGAACTGAACGATAATTTCGAACGAAGCTAAGAAAACTTTGAATTATCTTTCTAAATGAATTCAACTTGATTTTAAACTGCATTCACAGTATTACACAGGAGACTTTAGTGGAGTATGAAGATAAACAAATTATTGAGAGTGTACCAGATAATTCTCAGCCAAAAAAAATCAATTTTTTTACCTGCCTCATCGGGTACTTTACAATTCTAGAAAATTAAAAGTTTTACTGATCCAGTCATATGACGGGCTATATGCTAGTTGCAAAATACCTAGTTGAGGTTTATATAACCTGAACTTTCTTCCTATTCTCACAGATGATCATTACAACTTTAACCATTTAAGATCCCTATTGAAAAGACCAATCTTTTCTTTTGAATATTAAAAAATCATTGTCTAAAAACAATCTAATAAATTTTTGTAACATAATGTAATATTCTAAAAGAAATACGATTTTTTAAGAATAATTCCCCCTGTTACAGATGTGGGATTTTTCACTGAGGTTGGCCAATGTAATATCATGTACTTTGACTTTTAACTTGTTAAAGGATCACTTGAATTTAATTTAGAATTGGTTACAAACCAGCAAGATGTTAGGATGAAGTAATCAATATTAAATAAGGTGTTTATTTTTTGTTTTTAATACTACAGTATGAACTTTCTGACTGGGAGATGACTCATGTAATGAAAATTCACTTAGGCGGGGGATCGATTAAAAATTGTTTTATTGTGAACAAGTAAAATATTGAGATAACGTAAACAATTTCACACAAAGCGTTTACTTTTATTTTCTAAAATATAAATATTTGTAAATCCGGATTTTATTTTGTTACTTCCTTGAGATAGTAACTCTAATATGTTTAACTCATATTCAAGGGAAAATAAAAATGGCTCGATATGACAATAAGAAATAAACAAACCACGGCTAAAAGTATATAACTGAATTTAATTACTACTAACATAAAACATAAAGAAATGAAACAAATAGAACTTAAATCAACTTATAAAAAAAAACTCAACGAGCCAGCCATGAGACAAAAATAATACTACCTCCACGATACAGTCTAAAAAGCCACCTACTCGGCTAAGCAAACAAAATACAGTATTTATACAAAATACGAATTTCCCGGAATGACGCTTCGGGGAAGAGACACTGCAAGAGATAAGATTTAACCATGGGGTCTAACATATTTCTCTCTTACTTCTATACCACTACCAGTTCACATCGTAAACATTATTAGAGCAAACTTGTGTTCAAATTAAGGTAATTATCATAAAGTTTTTATAAAGTCACCGAAGGCAAGCTTTAAAATTTCATGCTCTCTAACAAAGGTGATAGGAAAAATTGATTATTGAAAAAATGCGTTGGTAAATATAAGTTCACTCATAAATATGGGGTCATTTTAGGTGGACTGTGCGCAAGAAAGCGCCGACAAGCTCCCGCTGGCACTCCAGGTGCAGAGGCTGTTCCTGCTGGACCACCTGCTGATGTACCTGCAGCGTAAGTATGATTGTCACATCCTTTACATATTTTGCTTTTGAATTTGTAATAGATTATAAAGGATATAGACATAGGAACAAGAGAAGAAGCCATATAAATAATTTTAAACACGCAGGCGAAAGAACTGATCTCCAAGAATCTTGTTCAAAACACAACTTTACAGGTTTCTTCTCAGATTCACTCTCTTCATTCCTTTTTTTTTTAGTGGTTTTGATTTCGTGTTCTAAATTATTAATTTTATAGATTTTAGGTATGGGTTTTTAAAAATTCATTGTAAATTATATAATTGTATTATATGCTTTACCATATACGTACCATTATTTAAGTTAATTTTTAGTATGTTCCAGATTTAATTTTTTTAAACAAAACATTGCAAATGATTTAAAAAATTAGTTCGATGGAGTCTGTATCAGTCTTTAGAGTAGATTTCATTTGTAATTCCCTCGCTGTGACGTCACTGAGCGGGAAAACTTAAATAAACTTATTACATTATAATGAAATACAATAGAAAACTAATTTTCATTTAACTAAAACAGAAGCAGTATAATTCTACTAATTTTAAATTGTCATAATCGATATAATTTAATATATATTCATACAACATGTAGATTTTATGAAAGTCGTCCGTTTTCTACCTGTGATACAGTTAATTAATCTTTAATTGCTGCCGTGGGGTCTTACAAATTTCTCTCAAAGCATTTTCACCCCTCTAAACAAAAACTAATTCCTACCTTTCTAATTATCTTTTCGAAGACTGTTGTCATGATCACTTACAAAGTTTCAAGCTAGTTAAAAATCATTTTAAGTGAACAACTGGAGATTGTTTTAACTCACAAGCTACGTGTACCATACTTAAATATTAACATTAGTCTATCGGCTAGTTGTTATAGCTAAAAAAGACTAATTAGCGGAGGATGTATTGCTTAAAACCGGCTACGACTTTACTATTCGAATCGACGATTCCGGTACCGAAAGCACCGATATCTTACTCTACCAATTCAATTGTGGTTACACAGGCGTTATACCCTACGGGACAACTTCACAAGCATGTTTAACCTTTTAATGTACTAATTGTTTAAAAAGAGTGGTTCAATTATTATCTAATTTTTTATTGCAAAATTTGAATTATTACTTATGTTAAAATAATGGCAACAAAAAAGCTATTAATGAAAGCAATATTAATATAAGTAAACTGAAAATTTCGTTTACTAAATCCATGAGTAAACTCGAGGTTGTTAATCAAAGACTTATTTACGGAAGATTTCAGCGCATTTGCTCTATTAATATTTTACAACATTACGAAGAAAATTTATTAAGTAACATTAAGCTTAGAGAAGATAGATTCCTATATCTTAAGTAAAAACTCTTCTATCATTGCAATTAATCAGAAATGGAATCAACTAAGAGAAATATTTCATGTGAATCAAATATTAATAAAAAATTTCATGGAATTTAATAAACAAACAGTCAGACCATTATGCTATGAACAAACTGGAAGGCTTGCACGTTAACAATAATTATACATTTTTTTCTATGATTTTCAGACCCGAAGTTGATGGACTTCAACAAGTTATCGATATATTAGAAGCCAAAAATGATCCTGCAGATGCCACCAAGGTCAGTTTACAGAAACTTTTTTTTCAAAGCCAAGAGATAAATATCGAGTTACTATTTTCATTGATTTGGATGATATCAGAATGGAAAAAACGATTTCAATTTAAACAATTTGGTTGAATTTTTTTTTACCTAGGACAAATATTCAATATAATTATTTCGTATTCTTATACAAGTTCTTAAAACAGATAATTGACATGAAACATTGTGTCGATGTGATATGATACAAAAGCAGTGGAATAACAAGAAATATTTTATATTCTACTTCCATATAAATCAAATTACTTTTTAAACAGTTTAAATAATAGGAATTATGAGTGTTATCAATAATGGGATGGAAGCTTTATTACCTTCCGCAATGAAAATCATAGCAGCTGTCTCAGCAAATAAGTTGAGTTCGTAATAAAGCTGTTTTCTGTTCTGTTATTCAGATACATCTCATAACATGTGTTTTACAATGCTTATTTAAAATAATTTTGAAATCGCTTATTAGAGAAATATTATTCTGAAAGGATGAAAATTAATAAATTTGGTAATTTGATTTGAATTTTTTTCCTAATATTAAACAATCTCATAAATTATTATTTTAATAATATTGTTAATATTTGTTTATTAACCTAATTGTGTCATTATTTCAATTCTACGGAAAACTAGGAATTGAATAGAATAGAACTTTTCTACTGTAGGTTTTTGTTCGAAGGGAAAAATGCCAAGTAATATAAAATTTCAAACTGGAAGATTCTAAACAAATAGAAAAAACATTACTTATAGAATAATGGAATGAGTTAGTTTAAATGACAAAATTATTGTCAAGAATGATTTCCAATCCCCGAACGACTGACGCCATCTACATTTTGTTTACATTTCAAAGAGAGACTAAATATATTTTCATTCATTTCAAAGTTTAATTTGTATAAAAGAATAGTTTGAATTTAATATATTATAATTTTCCTTTAACTTTGTAATGTGATTGCGATTATTATCTATTCTTTTAAAGTATCCGATCTGCAATCTGGCCTAGACATTGAACTCTTATCTTTATCTCCATGACAATTATAACCATTTGTAGATTTCATATACTTCTGTATTTCATCTAGTTCTGCATTCGACATTTTCACATAGCTCTTCAAAAACTCTTCTCAGTATCTTTATCTCCCACATTCTCAATAACACTTCACGGCACTTTCTCAGAGTCTATGTTTCAGAGCCATATAAAACAATTTACTTTATGATGACTCTGTATACTAAAATTTTAAATTTCGTCTTAATCTTAAGTTACTAAAATAATATTCAGGAATATTATTTTGGGGGGGTGGGTTTATTTGATGTAGGCCAATATTATAACTTTGATGGTGACCGATATTGTTGTGCTATTTATGAATTGTGCAAATAATAATTCTCATTTAGCACAATACAAAATTTTTAATGTGTATAATTTAATAAGCGTACAAGGAAGTCCTGTAGTGTCCACGTCAGATTTTTTAAAAATTCCTTTATCGATATCGATTTCTTTTATCTTATATTTCAGATCACGATTTTGAAAGGGCTCCATGCCTATCTGGAAGACAAAAAAGCCAAAGGTTTAGAAACCGCCGCCGCACCTCCAGCTGCTGCTGCTCCAGTAGCTTAAACGGAATTGTAGAAAGATCTCCCACCGAACCCCTGAAAACGGCTCTTCCCAGAAGGTAAAAGTCGGAAACGAAACTCATCCAACAGAAAACAGTCACTGGTTGTAAGATCTGGCGTTATAATTTGGACTCTATGAAGAATCTGTGTATATTTACCAATTCATCACTGAGCAATTTCGTAAATGTACTGTTAATACCTTACCATCTTCATGTTCGGGAATGACTTTGCTTCCGACTGTACAAAAACTGTTTACTTTGTATTAAAGTACTGCATTTTAAAATGTTCGTTTTTATGTTGACTTGTGTGCCACTGGTGTCTTTCCATTATGCCATGTTGTGGGAGAGGTTGAAAAGGGAGAATAAAGCGCAATACACAATATAGCACTTTCGAAGTAGAAAAACTTAAAATTGGACACAATATATAAATGACAAGATTTACCGTTTGACAATAATTTACACTACATTTAAAATTGAAACATCTTTAATTAAAATTTGTTAATAAGTGGGACTGTTATCTACACTTAGGCGGACAGTCAAAAGAGTGAGCATCTAAGTAAAAAATTATCTTAAGCTACTTATGATATTTATTCCTCTACACTCCTCTGTCTTGTTCATCTGTTAACTCTGAGGAGGCCCACAAAACCCGACTACAAAGGGGGTAGCATACACCTCCTGTCCAACCAGGTCGAAAGTGAAGGTCACTGAAATCACTTCTGCTCTTCGGCCAGTCTCTCCGTACTGGCAGCGACGGCGTTGTAATGTAACTCTTTGTTACGCTTTCTAGATGTACGATTTTACAGACCAAAGACGAAGGCAAACATATCGTTTTTTAAAAATTAAGAAAAGAACTGAGTGATCTTGAAATTACCAGAAGGAAGATACCTATTTTTACCTTGCATTGCCTTAAATGTATGCTATCATACTGATCGGCTCAATACTAATAAATATTTTTCTAGAAATTTATGAAAAATTTTACAATTCTTAAAACATATTTCTAAATTTATGTGATTAAAAGTATCTATTCCAAGCAGATTATATTCCCACACCGTTGAAGACGTTTCCGATTAACACACACATAGTAAAGGCTATATTTGTCAATATTTGGATATTTATCAGTTTATTCAATAACAGAAAAGTAGCTATGTTTTCACTTTTATGGTTAATTACTTGATGAATAATTTAAAGCTTGAAAATTCCAACTTTCGTTATATCAGGGGTTAGACGGGGTTAAACCATTCACTGGTAATAAATCGGTAAATGCAAGAAATATTATAAACTTTTTCACTTGGTCTAGGAATAAAAATGAATCTTATATTTCTACATATCTAAAAAGACTCGTTGGCAAAAATTTCTGCCAAATACAGCTTAAGTTTTCCAGTCTTGAGGAAAATGTAGAATCTAAGTGAACACGTGTCACTTAAAAATTGGTTAGACACCTTCTTTGAGGGCGTAAACTGTAGCCACAGTGGTCAATTTAGGTTAGGGATTAGAAAAGGGAAAGCAAAAGGACGCGGGAATTTTTGCCCTTGACTTAAGATTTGAAAACAACTGATAATTTTCTCATGGTGTCTTAGGGGATTTATACAAAATGCTTACATTTTTTTCCCGATCTTGTTTACTTTTCCTTACACATATATATAATCTGTATACATACATAGATTGATAGATAAATCATAAATGACATTACCTCTAGACAAAAGAAAAATGTGTGTATATATATAAGTATATAGTGTGTGTGTGTGATGAGAGATTTGTCAAATTACAAAGGAAGAGAATCCATCTTGAATCCGGTGCAGTCGTGCTAAAATCGTAGTCGAGTGGAAAAACAGAAAGAAATTTTAGGATCAAGATGAACAGAATATATTGCAGCAACTTATCTCACGGACTTCTGTCCTCAAATCACGTAAATTTCGGTTATATAGTTGCATGGGCCAACCAATCAGAAGTTTTAATTACCAGTCGCGAGGCTAGTAATTGCTTCACGAGTTATTTTAAAGCACTTATGAAACAGGAATATAGGCAGTTAGAAGTCTCCAAATTAAGAAGAAAAACAAAAATATTCACCAAGGTTACCCGAAAAGGATAGAATCACCAGAAAATTATTTTAAGGTAAACATAATTACATTGGTTAATATTTTAGGTTAAAAATATCATTACATTACAAAAATACATATATGCATACATAC
Organism: Pardosa pseudoannulata; assembly: GCA_032207245.1. Lineage (NCBI taxonomy): Eukaryota > Metazoa > Arthropoda > Arachnida > Araneae > Lycosidae > Pardosa > Pardosa pseudoannulata. Next base: position 190,014,210 of record CM063498.1, read on the forward strand.
AAGATAGATAAATTGTATATGATACTATCTATAGAAAAGAGAAATGTGTATTGACTAGATTGAAGCCCCAGTTTATATTTTTTTCTGAGACGCTTTATAAAGAAAAACTAAATGTACACAAATATCTACAATAGTTTATTCTGTCTTTTCGATAAAAATTATCACTTGAGGAGAAAAATATTGATTAAGGGTCACAAACAAGATGAAAACAACCATAATTTGAATTCTAACATTTTAAATTAACTTTATTTTTAATGAAAAAAGAAATAAAATCAAACATATTTTACTAGAGAGAACAAAAATCTATATTTTTCTATGGCGAGGGTAATACTGGATTTAAAAAAAAGTTACGAAGGATAATGTGTGTAATTTTCATTCCCGATTTCTTAAAAGAGCTGCTTGTTTCAGGGTAGAAAACATTATTTTGCCCTCTTCAAAGATTCCCCCTCGCTTAAAAAATTCCTTAAGATCACAGATCAGTGATCCGGCAAATTAATCTGTTTTTGTCCATAACGGCTACAAGAGTAATTTTTTAAGGTAATACATCACACGCAAGTATTATGTACTTTTAAAAGTTTGTTTCTAGTAAAAAAAAAACTTTCCAAGAAAACTATTGAGGCAAATAATTCGAGATTATTATTATTAACAAAGAACATGGCTGTATATTCACCGATGCTGAACTTTCCTATTACACTGGGGTATTGTTCCGTGGTTTACTTTTTATAAGCGTGTCAAATTTTCTTCTACTTCTCCTCTACTTACTCTTGGATTAAAGTCTAATGATTTGGCCGTCTAAAATTTCATTAAAATATCACCTTCTTAATTAAAACACAGGTAAATTCTTGCAGTGCTTAAAAGAGAACTGTTTGTATGCTAGTATTTTTATATAGTTGACAGACGTCGATAGGTTCTTGTAGTTCTTAATCAACATTACTTAAGCCTTGAAATACATTACATTTACTTACTACATAGTACGTAAATGCAATGTATTTCAAGATATGTTTGGAGCAAAGGTATTTTTATCAAGAGTCAATGACTTTTATTCTTGAAAGAAATTGATAGATTCTTGCAGTACTTAAGCTACATAGTACGTAAATGCAATGCAGTTCAAGGTATGTTTTGAGCAACGGTAATTTTAAAGGGAGTTAAAGACGTTGATAATTAAAAGACATTGACAGATTCTTGTAGTACATAAATGTAATATATTTCAAGGTGTGTTTGGGGAAAAGGCAATTTTATAGAGAGTCAATAAAAGACATTGATAGATTCTTGCAATACTTAAGCTGCATAGTACGTAAATGCAATGCAGTTCAAGGTATGTTTAGAGAGGTAATTTTATCGGGAGTTAAAGACGTTGATTATTAAAAGACGTTGATAATTGAAAGACATTGGCAGATTCTTGTAGTATATAAATGTAATATAATTCAAGGTATGTTTGGAGCAAAGATAATTTTATCGAGAGTCAATTAAAGACGTTGATTGTTGAAAGACATTCATAGATTCTTGCAATACTTAAGCTGCTTAGTACGTAAATGCAATGCAGTTCAAGGTATGTTTGGACAGGTAATTTTATCGGGAGTTAAAGACTTTGATAATTAAAAGACATTGACAGATTCTTGAAGTATATAATATATTTCAAGATATGTTTGGACCAATGGTAATTTTTTAGGGAGTTTATTGAAACTCTTTGGTAGTTAAGCGTATACCTAACTTGATAACTTAAGAAAAATATCATTTTATATTTTGAGTCGAATTTTGTTTTTTCGAAGTGCCTTGTGGCCTTTGGGTATCCAGCAGATTAGAAAAATTGGACAACGTTGTATATATTATTCCGAGGCCTTTTTTTTCGTATTAGATTCTTATACTGCAGAACAGTGGCAAATGGGTAGGTTGCTGCTCTTTGGTACCAGATTACGTAGATCTAAACTCTTTAGTCCCAACCTTACTAAGTAGAAAGCAAAGAAGGAAAAATCTGAGGCTACATTGTGAAATCTGACAACGAACTTTAAATTAAACAAAAAAGAGTCAACACACTTGCAGTTTCTACGAACGAAAAGTAAATAAAAACCTTATTGCTACTTTTTAAAAACCATCTAGATGCTTCAACAAACACTGATCATAAATCTACTAATAATGAAGAGCAAGCGGAAAATGTAAACTTGCCGCAAAGGCCACAATGGAGATAAGCTCGCGTAGATAAGACGATTTCGCAACTGTTTGGCGGATCTACGTTTCTCTGGCCACCGACCGGGTATTATCAGAAACCGAAAGATGCAAGCCCGTCCGACGGTGATATTTTTATTCCTCTTCCTGACAGGTAAGTGATTATTGACATTATATATTTGCCGCTACATTTTATCGATTCACGAAGGACTAGGTAACAGATTATCATACACAATGTTGACCAATTTCTCTAATCCGCTATATACTCTAAAGGTAACAATGCACCTTCGAAGTGACAAATTCGACTAAAAAATATAAAAGGATATTTTTCTTAAATTATAAAGTAAGGTACACGTTACCTTGCTAAAAGACATTTTTAGAATAGCATTATTATTTTACTCCAATCAAACCTATATTTTGTCATGCACCTTTATTTTAAACGTCAAAAATTATCTTTCCATTTGGTAATTTTCGTATTAGTAATTTCCAAATGTTTCAAATGCATTTATTTTATGTATTTCTTACTCAAATTTTTTGAGATATTCTATTAATGCGGTTGTCATTACACTGAATATGCTACTGGAAATCAGGACAGTAACTAGGTCCATTAACGCCCGTGGCAAAAAAATGGTCTGCGCCCCTGCCACCAAATCACCAAATATAGTGAAAAATACATAAACATGCTATATATATGTAATGTCGTGATCTAGAGTTAAGGCGAATGGAAAACAGTCTTCTTGATAATAATAATTTTATTAACTCAGAGTTCTATGTGAAAGCAACTTGCGCCATTTTCATTGTTCGTGGCGGAGCTAAGCGTGGAATAGGTGTTCACAGTTCCATGTCCACGCGCTGACTGAAACTTATCTGTTTGCAAGCTCATCAAATGCTACCAAAATGCTTCCGCTCGACCGTATTATCCTAAAAGCTTACGCGAGCGTGGGTCTTTCATATATTTTATTATTATAAAAGAGTTCCCTTGTTGAAATCGCTTTTAACTCACGTAATTTTCAACTACCCTTTTCGTAGACCTAACATATATATATATATATATATATATATATATATATATATATATATATATATATATATATATATATATATGTATATATATATGTATATATATATATATATATATATATATATATATATATATATATATATATTTATATATATATATATATATATATATATATATATATATATATATATATATATATATATATATATATTATATATATATATATATATATATATATATATATATATATATATATATATATTATATATATATATATATTATATATATATATTATATATATATATATATATATATATATATATATATATATACATATATATATATATATATATATATATATATATATATATATATATATATATATATATATATATATATATATATATATATATATATATATGTATATATATATCATATATTCAGAATGAACTCATAAAATATTAATAAATTGTTAATTCTTAAAATGTTCCTAGCATATTAATTAATTTTTTCCCTATTTTTCCTTATTAATACTTTAAAATTTTTTGAATAGTTTGGGGATATTATTTTGCTGATAACTAAAATAGTTTATTGGAGGGGATTATTTTTTATTTAGACGTTGAATTTTCATTAAAAATTGGCAAAATTCTAAACATGAGTTTAGTTTTAATAACTTTATTAAATCCAAAATTTAAAATGGTAAAAATTTAATATCCGGAATTATATTAAGGCATATTAGAAGTTTTTGATAAACATTTTATAAGAATCTATAACAGATCCAGTCTCTAGAAGCATTTTAAAAAATAAGAAAATTCATAAAAAATAATTTTTAAACACATTGGATCTTACAACAAAAATGTTTTTTTTTTTCAACTTTTCCTTACTTCAACATGGGGCGAATCGTCCTCATTTGGTTTTCATTTTCCTCATAGTGCGGCGCCCCTAAAACTGATGCGCCCTTGGCAAATACCACCTTTGCCACGCCCTAGTTAGGGCCCTGATGAAATCGCAAAGTATTTTCTCGAATTATAAACAGTATTACAGAATTTAATACCGTAAAACGACTAAAATAGTTTTTAAAACATTGCATGACTTGAAATAATTCTTTCATGTAAATAGTATTTAACATAATTGAAAATTGATACCCAAATATGTTTCTACATGAATTTTAAAGATACCATGAAAAAATATAAGCAATTGGCTCAGCAATTGTTTTTAATATTTTTATTGGTGCCAATTTTGCTTATTTTATTGATACCCTAGTGCAGCACTGCTGTGCGCCAGGAGCCTTTTTAAGGAATATTGAGAAAGAAATAATGTTGTCTCGCCTGTTAATCAAAAATTATTTCTTAATAGATTTTAGTGTCTTAACACATTGAAGGCGGGATTTGTACTAGTACGTTTTCTGATGATTGATACTGGAGCTCGGGTCACGTACTAGTACGGGTTAGTGTAACAACATGGTTTGTTTGTGAGTACAAAAATAACGGTATATACAGGAAAACGAAGCCGTATGTTCTTGTCTACTACTACATAGATTCTGGAAAAATTTAGACAAATAAAAACTAGTTTTTACATCAGTCGATGCGGAACCACAGAACGGGAAGGGTGATTAAAAAAATCAATTTAGATTTAAGATTAATTTTTTATTTATCCTTGCGAAAGTGATACTATATATATATATATATATATATATATATGTATATTTACAATTATATATATATATTTGTATTTATATGTATATTTGTTTATGTATTTCTATTTATATATTTGTTTATATATTTCTAGTTATATATATTTTTATATATTTCTATTGATATATTTATTTACATATTTCAATATAAAATACGAAAAGTTGGTTAAAAAAATTAAATGATTTTTGATCTATTGAGATTTAACTGAATTACTAAATTTACGCGCAAAACGCCCGCTCCCGGTACAATTCCGCTGCGAAATGTACCCGCACACAATGTGTTAATACTTCCTGTAACAACACTATATATTCTCATTATAAGAATGTCATTAAATCTCAGTTCTTTTTTTAGTTCTTGTTTAATCTCAGTTTTAATTGTCAGTGGGTACAAGAGATTTGCGAAATGACATTAACCAAAAATATGAAATGACTTTTAGTTCTGAAAAAAATGTCATACTTTTCATTAACAAAAGAAATTTTTCGATTGACATAATTATACTACTGTACTAAAACTTTTTTTACTTTTAACTTCTAAAGATATCACTAAAATGTTTGACGATTTTTGTATTGAATTAGTCATTTCGAAATTTTCCACGTGCATTACTTTTATATATTTCTTATTGCAAATTTTAGATATTTTCTGTTAATAAATATCATTAAATTCGATATGCTTTTGAACAAAGTATCTAGTTCCTTAAAACCAGCTAAAACAGTTGTTAAAACATTGTATAGATTGAAACAATTCTCGTCTATAAAATAAATAGTATTTAAGTTAAATTTGGTACCCAGTTTGGTTTGTATATAAATTCTGAAGATAAAAGGAAAAATATATGTATATAGGTTAGTATGCTGTGCACTAGGAACATTTTTAACGAATATTGTTGGACTATTAAATATTTGTCAAATAGTCTCGTATTTTAATCAAAAATTCTATTCCAATAGATTTTAGTGTCATATGTTTCGTATAACAAAATTATATATTCTCTTTATAAACAGTTTGAATTTGCCCTGGCATGAGGTTGGAAGCCTTTGTTTCTTTTTAAAAACGCTGCTATGGCCGAATAAATTTTTATTGCAGAATTTAGAAGCCTCATCTAAATTCGACATAAGACCCAATTAAGTTGATGACCCTATCAATGCGACTTTTATGAAATTAAAATAGCTATTGCATATATTTTAAAGTCATTTATTTATAATTTATCATAAAAAATTGTAGCATAAATTATTTTTGGATTCCCATAAGACACAGTCTCAAAATAGCACAAACAGCGTTATCCAATCTTTTCTTTTCAGCTGGCTAACTTCATCTTCTACAAACGTTTAGGAGATCAAGCAGTTTTGGTTTCACTTTAGAGCACAGTTTGAGAGCCTTTTTACCAATAGAAGCCGAATATATCCTTGATATATCCAATAGAAGCCGAATATATCCGAATATATGGATTTTTATTTAAGAAAAATGCATTGGAGCACTGCAAAACTCGAACAGAGTGTCGCAAGATGTCAGTTTGACATCACAGATAATTGGAATTAACCTTTAACAACTCTAAAAGATTCATCTGATTTGGATGGCTACTGTCAACTTTATTACTACGAGAGAGATAGTGAGACCAAAACCTACGGCTTACAAACGATTCCGAAAGGTTACAAACATCCATGCTAGCAACGGGATTCGAATCCACCAAATCCGGTACTGAAGAACTTACCATTCTGTGAGCACCATAAAATTAATTCTGCCGCGCTGGATGCATTTTATGAGATAAAACAATCTCCAGTTGTTCGTTTTAATTGAATTTAACTAGCTTTCAGTTTAGAAAGCTCCATTAAAAAATTTTATTTATGAATATTAATTTGCTTAAACGGCTGCATGCTGCTCACTGACAGTGGGTTTGACAACACTGATTATATAAATTATTGTGAATCAACCTTTAACTACTGTGGACGGTTAGGACATTGAACTTTGGTATCGGAGTTTGTAGATTCGAAACCCACTGTGGCATGAATATTCATAGTCTTTCAGAATCGGCTATCTGATAAAATAATGCACCAGTAGGTCCCGGTCTCATTACCTCTCGTGTTCCAAAAAGTAGACTGTATCGCTCTAAACCAAACCAGTTTTTCGATACAATCGCTTTTAACACATTGTGTGCGGGTACATTTTGCAGTGGAATTGTACCGGGAGCAGGCGTAAAAAAATATATTTTTTATGGATAAATTAATAATAGTATCGTAAATATAAAAAATCAAATAACATCATGACGATTCTTCTGCTTCTTCTGCAGAGCTTGACCGAAGGATGGCCGAATGGTTAGAGTACTGTCCGTCGGAACCGGAGTTCGTGGGTTCGAATCCCACAGTGGCAGGGATGTTTTGTAGTCGTTCGGTATCGGCTTTAAGCAGTAGGTCCCGGTCTCATTAGCCTCATGTTGCAAAAAGTAGACCTTAGCGCTCCAAACCAAACCAAAACGTCAGAACTGATACTAATAGCTTTGCGAATGATAATTCGAGGGCGAGGAATAAGCTCTTCATCATCGGTCTCTTCGAAATCTTCACTTTCGATGTCACTATTACACGAAACATCTGATAATGCGCCAGCAAAAATTTCATCATAATTATCTTCGTTAAATTCAATCATTTTCGTAAGGATAAATAAAAAGTTAATTTTAAATCTAAAATGACTTTTTTAACCGACATTCCCGTTCTGTGGTTCCACATCGACTGATGTAAAGGCTAGTTTTTATTTGTGTAAATTTTTCCAGAATCTACATAGTAGACAAGAACATTCGGGTTCGTTTTCCTGTATATATCGTTATTTTTGTACCCACAAACAAACCATGTTGTTACACTAACACGTACTAGTACGTGTCCCGCGCTCAAGTATCAATCGTCAGAAAATGTACTAGTACGTGTCCCACGCTCAAGTATCAATCGTCAGAAAATGTACTAGTACGTGTCCCACGCTCAAGTATCAATCGTCAGAGAACGTACTAGTACGTGACCCGCGCTCAAGTATCAATTATCAGAAAACGTACTAGTACGTGTCCCACGCTCAAGTATCAATCGTCAGAGAACGTACTAGTACATGTCCCGCGCTCAAGTATCAATCATCAGAGAACGTACTAGTGCGTGACCCGCACACAATGTGTTAAAAATATTAGTAGCTTTATTCACTATTAAAGCTAAACATTATTCAAAATTTTCACTTTTAAACACTCAGATTTAACTGAAAAACTTTACTTTGAATGGCTGTAACATTTCCATTCAGTCGCTAGTACTTTGATGATGATAATAAAAAATCACCAAGATATTTTTTCAAGCTGTAACCATTTAAACAAAGCGTTCATGTGTGCAGATACTTTATATAGATCTTTAATTGAAAGCATTTGAGACAATTACGTTCTATTTTTATCTCTTTCTGCTCTCTAATTCAGGTATTCAAGGACGGAAGCTATCTAAAGAAGCGAGCATTTTGATCGAAGCCGAAATCGATAACATCAGTGATTCATCCAGTGATATCATGTAAGTCTTTTTTTTAATCGTAGATCTTTTATGATAGCGATAAGGTGTAAAATGATTAAATATAACACATCTACTCGATTAGAGTAGTATATAGTATTATATATTTGAGTATAAAAGCGATTTTCAACTAATAAATTTAAGAGCTCGAGCTAATGCGTTCCATTCTTGGCGGCATATAATCGTGAAAAAATAACCTCAGTTCAGACCGGTCTTATCAGGTAATAAAGCATAAATTACTTTACTGCTTGAAAGCGAGTATGAATAACATAGATATTAACTTTTAGTTATTTTTTATGAAAAGAAGTCGACTGAAGTTAATCTAACAGCCATAAAAGCTTTTATCATGATCAAATCCAGATTAAATAAAAACGATATATGCATAAAACTTTATATACTTTCTATAAGTATATAATACTTTATATCATTTTACTGTACTTTAAATTTATTTAAAATAAGTTTTTCATACTTAATATACCAAATAGGTGGAATGACTTTCGAACAGGTAGGACGTTTAATTTCAATACTAGAGTCAGGCATAGTTAGAAGATGCAAGAGGGCATCTGTCCTTTGCTAAAGCACCGAGAGGGCACCAAATTGACGTTATGGAATTTTAGAATGAAATGTTTTCAATTTTTACATGCCCTAAGTAGTAAATAAAGTATATTCAATTACTCAGTCCATATGAGAGTATCTTTTATATATATATATATATATATATATATATATATATATATATATATGTGTGTGTGTGTGTGTGTGTGTGTGTGTGTGTGTGTGTGTGTGTAATATATCAAAATTATTTAATATTTTCTTAAAAACCTCCTCTCTCCCATTCTAATTCCTTAAAATCTTTTTCCAGCCTCTAAATGTCTTAATCAAAGGAGTATCTTCGACTTAAAATTCTTTCGGTACAACTCCCAAAGCTTTCTATTCTATAGACGTAAACTTTCTGTCTATTCAACACTTTTTCCAGCTGTCGCCAGCAAATGGCTCCGCGTTTTTTCCCTGATCTTAACACCTAAATTCGATGAGTAAGTTTCTTCTACCTTGGGAAAAATCTTTCTGTCTTCGCTCTTGGGTGCACCTCTGTTCAAGCAGAGTGATTTGTGTCTTTCCTTTGTCTGTGGTGTCTAAAATAAAGTTTTAATTAGATTTGTGCCGTTCTCTTCAATGTGACCAGACTGCATCGATCATTATTACTGCTAGCTGATTAGGCTTCTCCTTGCCCATTAGCCCGGGCAAGTAAAAATAATAGGGGCTATAATGTCCAGCAGTTTTATAATTACTGTATTACACACTTTTTATTATGCTCTATTCCAAATGTTGTGATCTGGCTATCCACATAAAAATTAATTAATATATTTATCCTTTAGTCCATGAGCGAGCGTGTATGTACAAAGCAGGGCCACACTGGATCTTTCTCCAAGTGGCATAATGTTTCAACTTTGAGGATATTGCGACCACGAACCTATCGTACGCATTGCAGTTACTGTTAGTGAAAGGAATAAATTTAATTTTATTTAATTATTTAATAATTTAGTTTTATTTTTCATTTACCAAGTAATTGATGTACTTTGCTGTGAATGATCCAAATATTACTTCAGGAATCCTACAAATAATACTCGTCCTCTAATAAAATAACTTTTCTTCATTTAGATTAGACCCTGAAGGGTCGGAAGCATCCTCAGAAGGCCAAAACAGAAATCCCTATGGGTCTCTTTTCGAAGATCCAAAAATCTACGGCATGAACATAGGACTGCACTTCATACTAGAGGACATAAACAGAAGAATAGTCATGGGAAACAGGGTGCACTTGGAGTCGTTGATCAAGGTTAGCCAATGATGAATACATCCTATTCAATATGTATATATGTCAGGTTTGGAAACGCAAAATTAATAATTTAGAGATTTAAGAGCAGAAACGCAGCGCACTCTTTTAATAAAGGCGCATGAATCTTTAATAACTCATTATAAAAGCAACTGACTCGTAAGGATTGAGAGAGAGCGTCTTGTGAAAGGGTGACTATGTGAACCCTGGGTGGATGGGGCTCTTTTGTTAGAGTGTAGACGCTAGCCACTCGCCACTATGTTTGATGGTGGTCTGTTGTGCAATATACATGAATAAAGGCATTATCAAGACATCCTGAGATGACTTTTCTTATGCCTGACAAATATATATGTATATATAATATATAAATCAAAGTTTATATCGTTATTATTTCTCTCTATGTTTTAAAAATATTGTGAGAGGGAAAAACAATGTGGTGGTAACTAGCTAACGTAATTACTGTTCATTATAAATTTATGATATTTAGATATATAGGAGAACTCGCTTAAGAATCATGTATATCGATTCATGAATATCGTAATCATGAATATCACAACCATGAATATCAAACGTTGATCAATTGCCGAAGAAACAAAATTAAAATACAAATGAAATTGACTATCACTTTTTCCTTTTGTGTAAAAGGTGTATAAGAAATATTTTTCATTTGTTCCTAATTCATTTTTATGAATTAAGATTTTTTTCTTACTTTTGTCTGTATAGACCCGGTTTTTACGAGCATTCGTATATAGTGTTGCAGTATTAGTTTTGTCTCGGTTTCTTCGCTTTTCTGCATGCGTTCGACTATTATGCATGCTTGATTGATTTATATTACTTTGATATGAAACAAGATTTAAATCTTTATTTAAATTACTGGATCTTTTTTGGAAAAACATTTGATTTAAATGAAGGATATTTTTTCATGATTTATGAATTTTTAAGCATACTTGTTTGTACGAATAGCATGAACGGGAGGTTTCACAATCTGCATTAGAAGGCACAGTTACTCGTACTTTTGCACAGTGACCAAATGGTAGAGCGCTACTCCTCGGTACCGAAATTCATGGGTTCGAATTCCTTTAATGGCATGGATGTTCGTAGCCGTTCGGATCGGCTTTAAGCTGTAGGTCTCAGCCTCATTAGTCCTTTTGCAAAACAGTAGACTGTAGCGCTCCGAACAAAACAAAACAAACATACTTTTGCATATCGACCTTGTAGCCAAACCTGTCAAATATTTAGAGATTTTCCTCGTGTCTGTACCACTGATAATAAATAACAGCTAAGCATTTCATTACTTTTAAATATTTATTACTATTAACGTTGTTATAGGTTTTGGTTCTTACACACAACATCGAGAAAGTTGGAGGCACTATAAACGACAGCAACAAGCGTGCTCTGAATCAAGCCGCTAAACTATATCCCGATGCATTAAGAGAAGCTATGCAATCATGAAAGAACTGCTGTAGAAAGTACTTGAATGAATTCAGGCAAAATGTTTATGTACATGTATTCATGAAAGTTTTTGTAAATGTGACTTGTATAAATAAAACTAATGTCTGTTTCTTCCGCATTTCAGTTAACTTCACATCATTTTCAAATGCCAACAGGATTGCTTAATTCTTTCAAGTGCTTATAAAACTTGATTGCATCAAAATGCACTGTCCTCTCTACTACAAAGGTTGTTCACACATTTTTTTAAATCGCTTAAGGTTTCTTAATAATTTAAATTTTAGAAATTCTAATTAGTATTTATTTGGAATAAGGTTTGATTATTATGTGCATCATTAAACATTGTTAGAAAAAGACACTGAAAAACAAACAATGGATTGATACTTTATTTCAGTATTTTTTAGTAAGATAATGCATCACTCTAAAGTTCGAATTAGCAACAAGTATTTTTATTATCAAAATTACATCTGTTCTTCCTTTCAGATCCCCACTTTTGAGCATTTGTTATAAATCCCAATCAGTAGAAGTATGTTTCGGGAGAAATGTAAACATGGATTAGGTAATTGAACTTAAAACTATAAAATATCACAAAACGATGCCTCAAAGACCTAATATATGAGGGAATTCACCAGAGTGGCATTTCAAACGCCTTGTACTCGTCAGGGTAAAAAACCCATTGTGAGGTATCAAAAGCATGATTCTCCACCGTGGCATTACGAATACCGTGTATTCGTCAGGGTAAGAAAACCGTTGAAATACATCAAAGGCATAATTTATTTATGAAACATAATTAGGTTTTCCACGTGTATAATAAATGAGTAGATTAAAGAGAAATTTGAAAAATATTTAATAAATTATTTAAAGCACACATAAGCACAAACATATTTTTGCATATAGCTCGTCGCACAAAATTAGACTGTTGGAAGAATTAGAAGCAATCGACCAAAATCAAAAGATATCAAATTTTTATCTTTCCGAAAAAAGAAGTTAAAAGGTAAATTAATGAACATATGATGCTTCTTAAGAAATGTTGGATTAAGTAAGTTTGATTTTAATTATATTGTATATGATTTTTACATGTTAAAAATATACTTTTATATAAAAGTGAAAATATATTTTTTTTCTTTTTATCTCGGTTTTTGGTTTGGTTTGAAACTCTATTTCCACTTTTTTTGCAACAAGAGGTTTAATAAGACTGGGACCTACAGCTTAATACCGAATCAGAACGTTCTGATTCTGCATTAAGCTGTAGGTTCCAGTCTTATTAACCCTCTTGTTGCAAAGCTACGAACAACCCTGCCACAGTACGATCTAACCTACCAACTCCAGTACCGAAGATCCACGCTCTGACCAATCGGCCATCATTAGGCTCTCTTAATTTCGAAAACAATGAGATGAAATGAGTATGGCTAGTGACCTAGTGCTGTAACATAGAGTGACCTTACATGATTCAAAAGTTGCCAGTTCTTCCCTGCCGTAAATAGTCAAATGATGGCCGAATGGTTAGGATGCTGATCTTTGTTAACGAAGTTCGTGAGTTCGAATCTCACTGTGACAAATTTGTTCGTAGCTGTTTAGAATGGGCTTTAAGCAGTAGGTACTAGTTTCATTAGCCCTCGTGTTGCAGAAAAGTAGGCCGTACTACTCCAAACAAAACCTTGCTGTAAATTATGGGACTGTTCAAATTTATATTTTTGGGGGACATATGATTCTTAAATCTTTGACAAAAATATATATGTTATAGAGTGAACATTTTGAATCAACCCACGTTAAGAAGATTCTATAATAATTTGGTAATTTTTAATAAAATATTTAGTTTTAAGTGAAGAAATTATATATATTTATATTGTTGTTCTTAAGTTTATTCAACTTTGTTTTGTATAATGTGTCGTAATCATTAATTATTGGAAATCTTAATACGAAAAAACTTGAAAGGCATTTTACATTGAATGATTTTTTAGCATTGCCCGGAAAGAAATTTAAACCATTAAATATTTTTAACAAAAGTTTGAGAGCATTTAGAATGCATTAGTATCTAAAACTTGTACTATTTTTATTCATAAATTCCAATAACTATTGTACGGAGGTATAACCCATATTTTTTTACTTATTTCAATACTAAAGTCTAATTATATTTTAAAAATAGAAAGGGGCTTCAGAACAGGGGTGAAATTTTGGGTGAACAAACATTTATAAACTGTAATTATTTACTAAACCTTTTTAAGGGGATAAAATACTTTTAGAATAATTATGTGAAAGGGCTATGGTTATCAATATTTTCAATAATTCACATGCTATAGTTTGAGTTACTGGCAACTAAAGTTCTTTTTATTGTATGCATTTGAAAATATTTCTGTATTGAAACAAAGTTTAAAAAAATAGAAGAAAAAAGAAAGTATTTTGATGAATTCCTCCAAGAGATAAAATGTTATATTTTGTGTAATGTGTTTTCATTTCCTTACACGTTAAGAGTCATAAGTCACTTTAAAGACATACCAGCGTTGTCAAGGAGATTAAATCTGACTTACATGTTGAAATGTACCCATATAACTCAATATTTGTCTTTGAACGAGATCAATACTGTTTATTTTAAAATTTTATGAACAACTGTATTATTTACATGAAAAAGATTACGGTGTTTAAAATTGCGACACGCGTTTTCTGAAATCCGCTCGTATGGTCTTCTTCAGATAAGCAAAGACATTGTAAAGTTAACTTCTACGATAATGTCACGGATGTAAATGGCACGATGGCATTCGGGACTTGCTTCACTTTCTTTAGGAAAGTTGGTCTCGTGTTAGAAGAGCTTGCTTACTCTGGTAAATGAACTATGACCTATAGATTAAGAGTGATTTTAGTTATCCTGCTGTTTTTATCAAGTAAGTCATATTTCTGACAAAAGTTGTTTTCATTTTTTGGGGGGAGAGTACAGAAATACTGAGAATTTTTTATTTTATATATTTATTTAAGGAATGTTGTATATCTACTTCATATGAATTCCTTTTTACAGATTGCCCTATGGATATCCATTTCATTTTTTATGTATATAAATGCATAATTAAATACAGTGGAACCCCATTTATACGTTTCTCATTTATACCCTTTTTTTATCACTTATACTTTTTTATAATGGTGTTTAAATCCGTATGTAGCTTATTGTTAAAACTATAAGGATAAAATGTTAAAGGATATAATTAAATGTAGTGGAACCTCATTTATACATTTCTTTTTAATATCTTTTTCCTTAGTTATACTTTTTTTTCTATTGGTGTTTAAAATCCGTATGTAGCCTAATGTTAAAATTATAAGGGTATAAATGTTAAAGGATGTAATTAAGTACAGTGGAACCCCATTTATACATTTCTTTTTAATACCTTTTTTTATTAGTTATACTTTCATTTCTGTTGGTTCCTAAACATCCATATGCAATTTAATGTTCAAATAAGGGTATAAAGGTTAAAGGGTATAATTAAATACAGTGCAACATCGTTTCTACAAGTCTCATTTACAGCTTTTTTTTTATCAATTAAATGTTTTTTTCTTCTATTGGTCTCTTAACAATGCTGTACATCTATTTGATATGAAATCATTTTAATCTCTTTGCTCTACAGCAATTCATCTCAATTTCTATATATATATGGATATAATTAAATACAGTAGATCCCCTTTATACATTTATCCTTTATACTCTTTTTATCAGGTATACCTTTTTTTCTATTGGTGTTTAAAATCCGTATGTAGCTTAATGTTAAAATTATAAGAGTATAAATGTTAAAGGATATAATTAAATGCAGTGGAACCCCATTTATACATTTATCTTTAATACCTTTTTTTATTAGTTATACTTTTATTGGTTCTTAAACATCCGTATGCAATTTAATGTTCAAATAAGGGTATAAAGATTAAAGGGTATAATTAAATTCGGTGGAACCCCGTTTCTGCAAGTCTCATTTATACCTTTTTTTATCAGTTATATGTTTTTTTCTTCTATTGGTCACTAAACAATGCTGCACATCTACTTGATATGAATTCATTTAAATCTCTTGATTTACAGCAATTCATCTCAATTTATATGTATCTATTGATATAATTAAATACAGTGCATCCCATTTCTACGTTTCTCATTTATACTCTTTTTAATCAGTTATAAGTTTTTTAAACTGGTTCTTAATTATCCGTATGTTGCTTAACACTAGATTTACGGATGTTGATCATATACCTATTATTACTGAAGTGAGTCAATTTGACTCATACAAGAAAATTTGACACTTGAGAATACACTTGAGAATAGAAAGGGGTATTTTAGAATAATCGAACTTTTTTTAGCAAGTTTTGGGTTATAATTCGAATATTTTTACTAAATAATATATAACTGCGCATGCGTGAACGATATAATTTTTATATTTACGTAATTTGATAGCCTAATATGTAATGCAAATTATATGCAAGTTTCATCTAAAATTCTTTAGAGATGCCAAAAGGTATCAGAATGTATTTTATCCTCCTTTTTTAGTAACCTCGAGAAATTGTCCAAATCTTACGGCATTGGCTTAAAGTGATTTCATATTATGTATGTTGCACCTCTTTGCAACAACTGAATCATTGCTTCATTTGATGATACAATCATAAAGCTGATACAAAGAAAAAACATGTTACTGCTAAAAATTTATAA
>CM063498.1:190038051-190048051 GCA_032207245.1 Pardosa pseudoannulata
GGGTAATAATAATTTTTTGGATTAACCAAGCTTTCTCGAATTACATTTTTGGTGCCTGGCAAAAGATTCTGTATTTTAAGCCACTCTTTTCTGACCAAATGTTATATTTTGTCAAGGCTGTCCCACTTACAAGTAAAACACGAAATTTTTGTATACCCACCTTGTTGATCAAGAAACATGGCGATGATTTTTAAATCACTGCGAATGGCCCAACCGTGGTTGTCATATTTTATTTTGTTGAGTACGAGAGCTAGGTTTTCATACCTTTCTTTTAAATGCACCAAGGGGTTAACTGGCACAGGTGTCCTTGATGAAGAAGGAAAGCTTTAAACCTTAAAAGCCACTATTTATCTTTATTGTAGAGAATCTTAAATTTTTTTCATCTTTCTAGGAAGATCTGGGCAATAAACGAGGTTCTTGTCTTCGTCTAAAATAAATTTTGTTTCCCGATTTCTGAACAAACAAAATGAGTTTTTTTTTTTTTAGTAAGTTTTTTACTTTTAATCAACAGCCTAATAATTCAGCTAGTCAAATCATTAGTTCAACCCAAGAGAAATGATGAGGGGGGTCGTCTTCAGAGGGATTCTATTCCGTATCGAAGTTTTGAACTTCAGGATGTTCCGAGTGAGAAGATTCAGAAGAGAAAAATGGCAATTCTGTCATATTATTTTCCCAGAAAACAGGAAAGAGAAATGACTCACTGTAATACTAATTGCGCTCTTGTAATTTGCCACAGAAGGTATTTTTAGGGTTTAATCAAGGTAAAGTAATGTCAAAGCACAAAGGAAAAAAATCAAGACCGAAAAAGAAAATAGGTGAGAAATATTCATAAAAACCCATATAAAATTGATTTTTTCAAACAAACGTGACATTATCACCTGCCTTGTATTTTTCTCATCACAGGCCTGTGTAATCCATTTTGGATTAAATGTAAATTATAAGGTATAGTCCTGATATTAAATTATACTAGCTATCTCTTTAGATAGTATTCTTTGCAATTTATAAGAAATCATGTAAAAATTAAGAAACATGAGATGCTATTAGTAAAATGACAACAGAGAAACCAAAAGAAATGCCGTTTATGAGTGCATTTGGTTAATTTTGTAGCTAAGGTAACCATTTTAATAAACTTATTATATGATATATACTTTCTTATTTTATTTTTTTTATTTCATACATCAATTATATTAAACACTAATTTAAACATAAAAATAGACTTCTATGCATTGATCTAAGTTGAGAGGAGTATTCAACTCAAACCTTCCCCTTTCACAACTTGGAAATAATAATTAACATTGTAATTGTATTGAGAGAACAATAAAAATTTATCATTAAAATGATGTAATAAATATATAGCTAAAAGTATTATGAGGGTTCTGTAGGGTAAGTATTTCTATTTAAGGTCATAAAAGAGAAATAAAACGAATTCCTGTTTCTACAATGTAAAGAAAGTTTAAATACAATTATTTCTATTTATATTAAGTGTAGTGTTACCATCTACTGATAGTTCAAAATGTCAAGAACATAGGAAATTAAAAAAGCAATCTTTCTGACGTTTTTAAAAACAGAAAAAACAATAAAATATCAAAAATATCAAAATGGATTTAGGAAGAATTTTAAAAATAAATACATAAGGTAACCGACTGGGTTTTTTTACCAAATTTTGAAAAGAGAAAAAAAATTCTTAATTATTTCTGCACTATTTGACCATATCGACATACGAAAATAAAAATTAGGTAAAAACTTTTTCAAATATTTGTGGATAAAATCAGTCAATTTTTGATACTTAATGCGATTCAAATTACACTAATCCAAGAATAAATTTTACACCTAAATACACCCAAGAATTTAAAGAAACTAGATCTGAAACCTATATTAAAATTTAAAATAAAAGAAATATTCATCACAAAAGTGACAATTCAGCTACTGTCTTAAGAATGTCTGCGTATTATTTCATAAACACAGCCGTAATTTTCCCAAAATTGCTTTGAAGATCAATTTTTTTATTCAATATACTCCCTATATTGTATAAAATACTTGTTATAGCTTCATATTGTTAAAAACTTATTGCTATCACGTTATTCTTGAGCAATAAAAACGTCAAAATAAAGTTTATCAGGAAATGCATTTAAAGTTTTTGGTTGCAGAAAATTTTTACAAAAAGTTCATCGCAATCACTTAAAAATCTCCAGCTTTATAAGTTAGAATCAATCTGAAATCATCAGCGCAAAAGTCTATTTTTAAAATATTAACTCACATTTAATCATTTCACTGTATACTCCGAAAAAAAGAGGTATTTATGACTCTTCAGAATAGAATTTATGAAGAGGACTTAATGACTAGAATGTTCTAAATAGTTGCGTTACGAAAAGCACTTATAATGATGTTTATTTCATAAGTGAGCATTGAAAACGATATCAATAAATCGCATCTGATAAATAATAAAGATTCATATAAGTGGTTTGCTTTCCCATCTACATAACCTAATGAGCTGCGAAAGCAAATCAGGCCATAAACATGTCATGTATTAATCGTGTTACTGAATGTACCAACTGATTTGCTTCAATTCACGATGATATTATTAACACCTTACATAAACATGGCAGAAATAACGTTGCACATATTTTGTATTTTCAAGTAAATGATGTCACGATTTTGGGCTCTAATTTTGCCTTATTTAATTCTACCCTAATAGACTCTGAGAACAATTATACATGGATATGTCATACACACACATGTAATGCAGTTTAATGTTAAAAAATAGATTTTAATCCATAGTGATTCATCTACGTAAATTATCCAAAAGAATACTTCTAATATACAACAAATTGAACGACATTCCAAGAGACATATTAATTTATAAAACTGGAACACTCGCATGCAAAGAATCTTTTTTTCCTTAACATACAACTCTCGACTATTTAGAATTTAAACATGGTTTCTTAGCCAGTCATCATATACTCCACAGAGAAGGTATTTGAAATCTTCTACCGCAATAGGATACAATTATGCGTGCATATATTATACACACGCATGTAATGCAGTATAAGATTAAAAATTAGATTTTAATCCATAGTGATTCAACTACACAAATAATCCAAAAGAATATTTCTAATATACAACAAATTGAATGACATTCCAAGAGACATTAATTTATGGAACTCGAACACACGTAGCAAAGAATCTTTATTTTCCGTAACCTAAAACTCTCGACTATTTGGAATTTAAACATGGCTTTTTAGCCAGTCATCAAATACTCCACAGAGAAGGTATTTAAAATCTTGACATATTGCGCAAGCGTTACAAACATAAGGAGCTATAAACAGGGTGTCCCAAAAGGTCGTTTACAAACTTAACATGCTGGTCTGTCGTATCACGATGAACAAGATTTACATAGAAACTTGTGTCTGAAAATGCAAACTGCGACCGCTAGAGTGCTGTGATAACGAGTGTGGATAGGAGAAAAATGATATCGACAGCGGTGTTAATATGATTTTTACTACAGATGAGGATTACATCACAGCAAATGCTCAAAATTGTGTCCCTTCGCCACAATGCACGTTTCACAACGTCGGCGCATGGATTCACGAACCCGTTCAATTTGGCCAGGAGTGTCACGGACACGTATTGCCGCTTCCTCGATCCTGGCGATAAGATCCATGTCCGATGTTAAGGTGTACACATAGGACACATAGGATGAATTGGCAATAGTACTCCCTGGGCCAAGCCCTCTAGTACTGGGTTTGCTGTCAATGGTACTGCTTCAATCTATTGAGTACTTTGTTGGCAATAACATTAAAAGATGTTAAGGTGTCTCGTACACCATGGACTTCATGTGTCCCCCCAGGTAGAAATCCAGGGGAGTCAGGTCGGGGGATCGCGGTGGGCCGCCTCTTACGATCCAGCGATTTTCCTGCAATTATTGCCCTCTAGCGGTCACAGTTTGCATTTTCGGACACAAGTTCCTGTGTAAATCTTGTTCATCATGATATGACAGACCAGCATGTTAAGTTTGTAAACGACCTTTTGGGACACCCTGTATATACAAATATAAGGAGAGAAAGTGTTCTCGCGGCATATCATATATCAACTAAATTTCTGATAACGCAATTTTTATCTCTACGTTAAAACACGTGGAAACTTACAGGCGAAGTGTAAGGTTTGCTGAATGCTGCAATACTCGGCATTCTTTGTTTCGGACTATGAATAAATTTTTGTACCGAATGAAAGCACAAAAATGAACGTTAGTCTTTGATAATTTATCGCGTTCAAAATTAATATAGGGTTGTACTAGTACTGTTGAATATAAGAAGTGAAAGAGGAATGAAATACATGTACAACAATTGTTCTGTTGAGTATGAACGTTAGTTTTGGATAATTTATCGCGTTCAAAATTAATATAGGGTTATACTAGTACTGTTGAATATAAGAAGGGAAATAGGAATGAAATACATGTACAATTGTTCTGTTGACTATGAACGTTAGTGTTTCATAATTAACGCGTTCAAAATTAATATAGAATTAAACTAGTATTGCTGAATATAAGAAGTGAAATAGGAATGAAATACACATACAGCAATTGTTCTGTTGAATAAGATATTTATCTTTTTATTTATTTCTCAAATACATGTCTTTAGTATACATATATCGTTTGATTATATCATCCGAGAAAAATTATTCCATAACGTGCATCTTCAGTTTTTACTATAAATTTTTGAAACAAATTCTCGTTATGTACGAATCAATACGATATTCAAGCTTCCTAACTTTATCAAAGTTGTTTGCAGAAGTAAATCATAAGAATAATTTTACTAAAATTAAATAAGAATATATTTGCTAAGTATGTAAACTTTTGATAAATAACTATGAGCAGCATTCTCTCAAGCATCCCCTATATAATAATAGCCTATTATCTGTCCGTCTGTCCTCTAATTTCTGAAGAGGTTGGACCTGGAATGGATAGAGGCATCCATATTGGATTCTTGATGAGTTAAGTTTAGCAAAATTCAAACCGAGTAAAGTTTATCTTCTCCTAAATTATCGATTCGATTCTAAAATAAATTAGTATAAATATGCCTCATATCACAGTAAAAAATGCTGTCGTCTTTAAAACGTTCGAAATCTACCTTCCCCTTTTACGACTGTTTAACTCTATTGTTTTAAGCGCTATTTTCCCCGGTTAAGAGCAGGCGATTAAATTTATCACATAATAAATAGGTAAAGATAACTTCTTTTAGCATTATGACGTCATTCCTTTAACCATCTCATTTAATCATTTCTTATTTTAAATTACAGAAATATCGTCTACATTATTTTCATACGTTTTATCGCTAAACAAATATTAAACGAGTAAGTTTTCTTCTCCTTAATCAAAATCTGATTCTAAAATTAAATTGGTGTAAATAGGTTCCTATCACAGTGAAAAATACTGTCGTATTTAAACGTTCGAAATACACTCCTTCATTTTACGAGAGTTTAAGCGATTATTTTATTTATTTTCCCGTTATGAGCAGGCGATTATTTATCCATTTATTATATAAATAAATGAAAAAAACATTTTTTTTAGCATTATGACGTCATTCCTTTAACCATCTCATTTTATCATTTCTTATTTTAAATTACTGAAATATCGTCTACATTATTTTCATACGTTTTATCGCTAAACAAATATTACGCAAATAATTTTCTTTTATATTTGGCTTAAATAATAGATTAGGTACATATGTGATAATTTTAAATTTAATCAACGATTATTCCTTATTGCAAGATAATTCTTAGCCAAAATACAAACCATTTTTTTACCTGCCTCATAGAGTACTTTACAATTCTGGAAAATTAAAAATTTTACTGATCCCGTCATATGACGGGCTATATGTTAGTAATAAATAAAAATGTAATGAATACATTTGGTATTGTCCAGGACTCCTGCAGCGTACTTCCAGTACAAAGTGAAAGCCCTAAACACAGCCCTGTACTACATACTACAAGCACTGCATGACGATCTGGCAGACGGCATAGAGGTGGACGTCAGTTTCTTAAAGAGGGTGAGATTTATTGATACACATTTCTATCTAGTCATCTCTTACACCCGCGGTTCTCAAACTGGGAGCCACATGTGTGAGTCTCCAGTGGCAACAGAATAAAAACGCCAAGCTTAAGCGTCGCGTCCAGAAAAAACAAAAAATAAACTTTGAACTTTTTTATTCGTATTAGAACTATTCGTTGCTTCCATACGAACCGGAAGATTAATTCTAAATATTTTGTATTCGAGTTGGAGAAATTCTGTTATTATTTGTTATCCTATGTTATTCTTAATTAAATCTATGTTATTCCTTATTGAACTTTATTCGTAATTTTAAGGAATTTTTTTATTTTGTTGAAGGATATAAACAAAAAAGATACCATTCTAAATAGTAGTCTTATATTTTTTAATGGATTTTGTGTGTGTTGAGCTGAAATTTGCCATCCGAATATGGGGATGTAAGTAAAATTTTCTCATATCAATCATATTTCAATAATTACTATTTATCTTATTCGTTTTTTGTGGAGTTAAAATCTCCAACATGTGCACGACAAGGATGCAAGTAGTATAATCAAGAAAAAATTTAAAAAAAAATAAATTTTCATGGCAATGAGATTTATTGATACACATTTCTATCTAGTCATCTCTTACACCCGCGGTTCTCAAACTGGGAGCCACATGTGTACGACAAGGATGCAACGCAGTAATAATCAAGAAAAATTAAAAAAAAAATTTTTCATTGCAATGAGATTTATTATTTCAATTGTAGAGGAAATATTGATTTGCCATGTAGTTCAGCAGCAAAATCTTGGACGTGTGGGATCGGGTACCTGTCTGGCTTAGTGACAGAGTTCAAGCGTCTGTAATCCCCGCAGATTCTCCAATTACCTTTGCTGTTCGGAACCAAGTGAATTGGACTACTCCACGGACTACAAGAGGGACGACAGATTCCTTGTTCAATCAGCTCTTTGAATTGCCCTTTAACAGCAGACAATTTATCAGGCGACAGTCTCCGAGCACGAGAACACAGAGGAGGACCCTTTGTAATTATACAATGTGTAGTACCATAATACTTCTTAACAATATTTATTGACGGGTTTATCAAATATGGAAATTTTGAAAGCAATTTATGATATTTAGAATTAGAGGCTATTGCTGTAGCACTAGTTATTGGCAGAGAGCTGCAAGAACCACGAATGTATTTTGTAGAAGTGCTATCAATTAACTGACGATTTTTAATATCCAAAACAAGTCCGAATCTTTCGAGGAAATCGGCACCTAATATCGGCCGCTCGACATCGGCTAGAATAAAAGTCCATGTAAAGGTTCGAGGATATCCAAGGTCCAACGTGAGCACTTTTTTACCATAAGCCAGAATTTTAGAACCATTAGCAGCAAACAATTGTATGTCCTTAACATGTTTTGAAGAGCATTTAACCAGAAACACAGAAACTGTAGACCCACTATCTACCAGAAAACTCTTACCGGAATTTTGGTCTTTAATTAACAAGCGACTTCGGTCATTACTCGCCACTTTCACGCTCGTCAGCTCCCGTGAGGTGAGGACGCTTGTTACTGTGCTCCTGCATTGAGATTTACCCCCTTCGTTCCAGGTGCGATGGCGCACGCTGGAAAACCTACTGCCATTGGGCTCATCGAAGCGTTCAGCGGAGTTACTCTAGATGAAGAAGGTAGAGCATTAAGCATTACTATCGAATCTCTCAACTATAAAGAACTCTACGAATTCTTCATTTCTGAAGAAACCTTGGATTTCATCAAGTACCGGTTCAAAGGCAATCCGTCGATGTTTTTCTACGGCGCTTTTACAGCCAACAAGAGACTGAGTACCTCAGAAGTCAGTGCCCTTAGTAATGCAATGGATACCTTCGTGAAAGCTGTGGATAACCATACAGGTAAGCAGACAGATGTTTGTACTAGCGAACCACGTGGTGAAAGTTCTTCCTCCCAAACCCAAGCTCGTAAAAAGCGTAAAGCTAATAAGAAGAAAGCGGATTGCTCTACTCCTGAAATTAATACTCCTTTACCTATGGATACAGAAATCGTAAAAACTAATAATTCTATGCAAGAAAAAGAAATTCTAGAGGAAAATTCCCCTAACCCTAATCTACCTGTTAGACCTATGGAAGATAAAACTGATGCTCAGCCTAAAATTAGAATCAAACCTATCAATATCAAAAAGCCTGATAATTACTTATCTCTACTTAAAAAATTAACTGAATTTGACGAAAATATTAAATTCGAAGTTTCCGTTAGCAGTAAATTTCTTAGAATCTTCCCTGAAAATGAGATAGCTAGAGAAAAAATTATTGAGTTTGTTCAAATTAATAAAATTGAAGCCTTTACTTATGCGTTTAATTTTATAAAACCTTATAAAGTAGTAGTAAAAGGCCTTCCCAATGACTACCCTATTGAGGATATTTTTGACGAATTATTAAAACTAAAGTTTGATGTTCTAAAAGTAGTTCAATTTACCAGCCGAAAAGATAAAAAATTAATACCCATTTACCAAATACAACTTACTCCTAACCCTCAAAGCATTAAAATCCTAGAATTAAAAAATATTAGCTACTTCAGGATTAAAAATGAAAAATTTCGTTCTCCTATTCCCCAGTGCCACAGGTGTCAGAACTTCTTTCACAACAGCTCGAACTGCTGGATGGCTCCACGTTGTGTGAAATGCGCAGAGAATCATCTCACCAACGAATGCCCACATACGGGTGATTTTTCTAAGTACGTAAAATGCTGCAACTGCAATGGATCTCATCCAGCCAGTTACAAGGGATGCCAAAATTATCCTAAAGCTTCCAATTCAAAGGTAGGTTCTCCGAATCTCGTTAGCTCAAATAACTTTCCCAAACCCTCCTTAAACCATGGAAATATTTCTTATGCTTCTACCTTACAGAATAACAACGGAAATTTTTCCCATCCTTATAGAAATAATGCTCCCAGTCAGCCTGAACCCAAAATCGAGACTCTCTCCCAATTTAAAGAAATAATTGAAATAGGAAAAATTATTAAAGTCCGAATCTTTCGAGGAAATCGGCACCTAATATCGGCCGCTCGACATCGGCTAGAATAAAAGTCCATGTAAAGGTTCGAGGATATCCAAGGTCCAACGTGAGCACTTTTTTACCATAAGCCAGAATTTTAGAACCATTAGCAGCAAACAATTGTATGTCCTTATCAACATGTTTTGAAGAGCATTTAACCGGAAACACAGAAACTGTAGACCCACTATCTACCAGAAAATTCTCACCGGAATGGTGGTCTTTAATTAACAAGCGACTTCGGTCATTACTCGCTATAGCGTCTTTAAAACTTGCGAGTGCTTTAGTTTCCCTGATAATTACATTGTTGTTTACATCTCAGTGCTTTGTCTCCGAATCGGAAATGGTACCAGCATTTCGTATATTGTTTTTTTACAGGTGATTTACTACGAGACCGAGGTCTTCGATTTCTAAATCTGTAGGAAAAATTCTGTATCGTTCGATTAAGTTCCGCTACAGTTTCCTCTAACTTTTTTATTCTATCAGCATTGTTAGAAATTTCTGAAACAGTCAGGTGAAAGCTAGTAACCTCAGAAATTTTGTCGGCTATTTGAGCCAAGCCCTCCGTTTTTCTGAACTAACTGATAAAATCTGTTGTATATTCGGTGACAAACGCTGAAACCAGAGCATTTTCAACACATCACCTGTTATTTTATTATCAGAAAGTTGGGTCATTTTGTGAAGAAGCTGAGACGGCTTTAAATCGCCTAAAGACATATCAGACACCAAAGTTCTGATACGCAAGCTTTCGGAATCAGTAAACTGAGTAACGAGGCGTTTTTTAAGCTTTTCATAACTATCTTCAGCTGGGGGAGGTTTTATTATATCTGCCACATACGAAGAAAGTTCACTGTCTAATGCAGAAACAGCGTAATGAAATTTAGTATCACTTGACTTAATGTTTGAAAGC
>CM063498.1:190053051-190078051 GCA_032207245.1 Pardosa pseudoannulata
AAAATACAATAAACTGCAAACTATCCTTTACTGGACAACTATCATCATCTATACGAATAATTTGTTACTAAGACTGGAAAAAATTCGGCCGAAAAAGTGCAAGCGAAATAGAAATCAGATTGCCCGTACGCCGTACTGACAAATCAGTAAAGGCCCGAAAGCTGTGCCTTTACAACGTACGGGCAAAAAAGTAAGGGATTAATGATACCCGCCCAAGCCTAAATCCTAGGAATATATTTTTATAGACAGATTATCTTTGAAGACTGATCTTTTGCGAATCTAGTAGTTTTGTATGTAGTGTAATATAATATATTGAATCTTAATTAAATAAAATGTTTTTAACAATCACGTTCCTCTTGGTAATTGTGCTTTGAGAAAATAAAGAATACAGTGGGGCAAAAGAAAATATCCCTATAGGCAGTATCGTTATACACAGATTTCACTGTAGAGGAGAGTGGATGGGATATCTGAATTTATTCTTAATATAAACATTTTTTTTAAATTTTTGACGCTTTCATAAAATGGAGCACCCATAGCCCGTACTTGTTACTATGAATCATTTTATTTGCAGTGTTCTCTCAGTTTATATGCTAACAAGACTATTTTACAAAAATAAATGACTACTTTATTCTGAAGGCAAGTTTTATTGCTATTTTTATAGCTACTGTAATGGTTTTTTAAACTTACATTTTTATAATTGCCATCAAACTTATATTTTTTAAACACGTTAAAATGTTTCAGTTTTTTACTCGGAAACTTAGAATGTTGTATTAGTAGAAAATAATTTGTAAGAAATTCTTTGTTAAAACTGACCCATCCATCCCTATTCTCCCTTATTTTTATTTTGTTTTTATTTTCCAGATAAACATCCTAATAATAAAAATCAAATCTTTTTACGGCAAAGTTGATGAGACCAATGCTCTGATGCTGGGAGAACTTCTGAAGTCATTCCCGGAATACCTTAACATGAATATGGAGGTAGAGGGGCTTAATTTCATTGATTATACTGCCACGCCAAGCACTGCCAGTTTGGGAACCATTAGTACTTCAGAAACGATCATCAATACTGATAATACGAATGGAGGATTTGTTGCTGACGGTGCTGACGAGACTGACGATACGGATGAACAAGACAGTGCTGACAGCGTCGACAGCGATGACAGTAATGACTGAATAGAAATATTTTCCTTGATTCCGAATATCAATTTGATTTTGAAATGTATTGTCATTATTGAGAATCATATCTCAAAGCTTTTTCAATCCAATCAGTTGTTTAATATTAAAGAAAACAATTAAAAATATATTTGTGAGGCAAGAGTTGTTTTTTCGAACAGGTGTATTTATTATACGCCTCCGTTGACGACTGTTTTCCCTTGATTCTAAATATCAATTTGATTTTGAAGTGTATTGTAATTAATGAGAATCATATCTTAAAGCTTTTTCAATCCAATCAGTTATTTAATATTAAAGTAAACAATTAAATATTTGTGAAGCAAGAGTGGTTTTTTCGAACAGGTGTATTATACGCTTCCGTTGGCGACTGTTTTTCTGTTGGTGACTTTTTTCCTTGATTCCGAATATCAATTTGATTTTGAAATATATTGCAATTATTGAGAATCATATCTTAATGCTTTTTCAAAGGGGGATAAAATCCAATCAGTTATTTAATATTAAAGTAAACAATTAAAAATATGTTTGTAAAGCAAGAGTGTTTTTTTTTTATTTTTTTATTTATTTTTTTATTTATTTATTTATTTATTTATTTATTTTTTGAACAGGTGTATTATACCTTTCCGTTGGCGACTGTTTTTCTGTTGGTGACTTTTTTTTCCTTGATTTTAAATATCAATTTGATTTTGAAATGTATTGCATTTATTGAGAATCATATCTTAAGGTTTTTCAGAGGGTGATAAAATCCAATCACTTATTTAATATTAAAATAAAAAATTTAAAAAATATATTTGGGAAGAAAGAGTGGTTTTTATTGAACAGGTGTATTATACGACTCCATTGGCGACTGTTTTTCTGTTGATGACTTTTTTTTAATAGCTAACGGCAAGGAACGTGTACTGAATATTTTTAGACGACTTTAAAAACAAAATGGTTGTATACTTAAGATTTGCATACCACTTTAAACACAATAAAACTCAATTTAACATTATGATCAGGTAAAATTATATTTTATGGTTTCACTTAAAGGCGCAGATGTCGGAGCTTAGAAATTAAATAAAATGGAAAGAAATATTTAAAATGTCTATGTCTTTGCTCAATCTTTAGGGGAGGAGGCAAATTCCACCTTTCCAAAAATATTCCTTAGATCTGTGAATCAGAAATATAGCAATTAGATATATTTTATTTTTTTTAACTTAGAAATAAATTTTAAAAAATAATTACCCTTGGAGTAGAGAGTTGATTTTAATGTATTTGTACTTATTTATTTAAGATAATTCTTTTTTTGCTAGAAAACAAATAATTTAGAAAAATATTTTGTGGTTGTGACAAAAATTGGAAAAAGAAAAGATATCCGAAATTAAAATACATCAGATTTAACATAAAACAGAAAGAAAAAAAGAAATATGCAAAACTTTTGCCACATTCGAAAAAAAGATTTGAGTCCGAAAAGTGCATCAACGAGGTCGTATAATACATTATTATTTTCCTCCACATTTTTGAATAACAAAAGAAATTATCTAAAATAAATGACGTCATAGTGCTAAAAATTTTAAAATAACATCAAAACCCTGAAAGTAATGTTCATCCGTGACGTCATTTATTGTTTTGAAAATACGTCTGGTGGCTATTTTGTTTAAATTATTATCAACAAATTTAAAATGGGCGGTTGGTTGGGAACTTAAAGTTTGAAATAATAAGGGAATTTCACACAGCAGGACACATCATTTTAGCTCTGTAACTTAAACGGAATTGCAACATATTGGATGCCTATTGGTTATTCTGAATGTGAAAATGAATAGAAAGGGCGTTAAAGTAGTTCATGACTTTGCGTAAAAGCTCTCTATAGCAAAAACCTTGTTAGAAAGGGATTCGAATTAAAAGGAATACAACTTATTTGAATTTTTAAACAATGGCTTTGACTGTTTTTCAAAGATTTCCCTTATCAATTTTCGTCCATTTCTCCTGTTTGAGAGCAATAATGTTTACAGACACGCAAACACTTCTCTTTATTAATTTATACGAACCGATAGCAAGGAAGTAAACAACATTAGACCTATCTAAATAATTACTCCTCATCAAAAAACCCAATGAAATATTTCGCAATTTAAAATCACTTAAGTTATAAATAATGAATATGGATCAGACATTAATCGAAGTGATCTTGTATGCTGCCTACCTTTAATGAAGTATTTTGCAATAAAATTTTGATTTTTTAGAAGTACAAGTGGAATCAATCATAAAGTTATATAATACAAATTATGTATAATTCAGATATTGATTATTAGATTTGATTAACAGACTAGCACATCAGTGCGAGAATTTTCGCATGTGGAAACCCTACCTTGACAGGAACCAAAATGAGACAGGAAACTAATGCTTAAAGGCGATTCCGAAAGTCTACAAACATCCATGTTGCAGTGGGATTCAAAACCACTGAATTAGTTACCAAAGAGCAACGCTCTATTCATTCGGACATCGTTTATGCTAGAATTGAAGATCAGATTTTAGAATTTCTGTTTTAGTTGTACGTATGCGTGACACCTGTCGAGTGACTAATGGAGCTCACACTGAACCCTTATGAAGTAAACTAATAATGTCACTGCATCTTCAACCATATATTTTTATTGTTAAATTAAAGACTGATTAACACATTGTATGCGGGACACGTACTAGTACGTTTTCTGACGATTGATACTTGAGCGCGGGTCACGTACTAGTACGGGTTAGTGTAACAACATGGTTTGTTTGTGGGTACAAAAATAACGGTATATACAGGAAAACGAATCCGAATGTTCTTGTCTACTACATAGATTCTGGAAAAATTTACACAAATAAAAACTAGTTTTTACATCAGTCGATGCGGAACCACAGAACGGGAAAAAATTAAAACTATATACTACTATTTCTATTTGATTTTTCATATTTACTATACTATTATAAATTTATCCACTAAAAATATATATTTTTTGTTTACAAAAATCTTATGGTTGTTATTTATATATTTCTATTTATATATTTGTTTTATATATTTGAATATAAAATACGAAAAGTTGGTTAAAAAATTAAAATTTTTTTATCTATTGAGATTTAACTGAATAACTAAATGTACGCGCAAAACACCCGCTCTAGGTACAATTCCGCTTCGAAATGTACCCGCACACAATGTGTTAATACTGGGGGAAGTCGTTTATACGAAATACTTATCGTTACCCGAGGAAATTTTGATAAGGAGATTCTAATAAATTACTCCCTTATGCAATTATTCATTTATAGCATAGGTTCCAAGATTTTTCTAGGAAACTTTCTTACTTACAAGAAGAAAATTCTAACCCCTCCTTTTCCATAATAGTTAATCCCCAATTAATAATATCCCAAGTTATCTGTCCGTCTATCCACGAATTTATGAGGCGGTTGTACGTGAAATGGATAGATGCATGGATAGATGATTGATTTTTCATATTTAAGATACTATTATAAATTTATACACTAAAAAGTATATTTTTTGTGTACAAAAATCTTATGGTTGTTATTTATATATTTCTATTTATATATTTGTTTTATATATTTCTTTATAAAATACGAAAAGTTGGTTAAAAATGAAATAATTTTCGATCTATTGAGATTTAACCGAATAACTAAATTTACTCGCAAAATACCCGCTCCCGATGCAATTCCGCTGCGAAATGTACCCGCACACAAAATGTTAATATTTTCGTTTTTATATATATCTTGGTTCTCTTTAAATAATTTCACAAAAGAATTAAAGTCCAAGAATAAATCTTCGAATATAGCTCTTTTTCCTTACATTTATTAATATATTAAATTAAAATGTGTTATTCGGTTCATGAAATTAAATTGTTTTATTTTTGAAATTGTTTATATGACTGGTTTAACATAATATCTAAAATTAATTTTCAAAAAAAAATATAAACTTCATATGATATTCTCTTTTTACCTAAACCAAAGGTTGGATGCCAAAGCGGCTACTTTTTGAATAAAATAATTTATATAAACTATAAAATAATCGTATTGAAACTGTAATAAAAATGAATTAATCTGAAAAAGAAAATGACGTTAATAAACTTATTTCATTAATAATTTTCGATCTATTAAGATTTAACTGAATAACTAAATTTATGAGCAAAACACCCGCTCCCGGTATATCGCCGAACGCTGGCCGATTGGTTAGGGTGCTGATCGTCGGTACCGGAATTCGTGGGTTCGAGTCCCACTATGGCATGGATGTTCGTAGCCGTTCCGAATCGGCTTTAAGCAGTAGGTCCCGGTCTCATTAGCCCTCGTGTGCAAAACCGTAGACCGTAGCGCTCCACATCAAACCAAACCCACTCCCGGTATAATTCGGCAGCAATTTTTGATCTATGTATTAAGATTTAACTGAATAACTAAATTTACGCGCAAAATACCCGCTCCCGGTGCAATTCCGCTGCGAAATGTACCCGCACACAATGTGTTAATTAAATATGTTTAAAACAATAACATTATTTTCAGTACATGCTAATATTCAGTCATTTGAAAACTGAATGAGGAAGTAGCATATATATAATTCTAATTATAACATTTAAATTGTAACCATTCTCTAAAGTTGAAATTGAAAGTTAAAAAGTAATTACAATTCTATCGTCTTTAGCATTCATCTCCTTACAGCGTTTAAATACATTACTCATAATGCACCTATGTATGTATTTCTTTTTGTATGCAACCCATAGACATTAATATATTAATGCCTACGTGTCTAGAATTACGAACATCAGCCGCACTCTTGTAAAAAGCGTCTAGACTTTTCTTTTATTTCTTTTAGAAAAAGAACAATATCTAAACATGACTTCATTCAAAAAGGTACATTCAAAAGGTGTGTCTATCGATAGTATTTATCCATTTGTATTAAAAGTTTATTTGGATGCCTCACAGAAGAACAGTTGTGAGTCTATCTGGAAGCAGAGGATGAAGAAAGAAGTGAAGATAAAGATCGATCATTAGTATCATCAGTGGTGATTGTTAGTTATTGTGATTTTGTGTATCATTTAGTATTTCCAATGGCTAACAATTATCTTGACTAAACTTTAAGATTTATTTGAAGAAAATAGCCGAACGATGGCCGAATAGTTGCTGGCTTGGAACCGGAGCTTGTGGGTTTCAATCCCACAGTGGCATGGATGTTCGTAGGCGTTCAGAATCGGTTTTAAGCAGTAGGTCCTGGTCTCATTAGCCCTCGTGTTGCAAAAAGTAGACCGTAGCGCTCCAAACTAAACTATACTAAACCATTTAAAAAATAGAATAAGGAAAAGTAAATAAATAATTTATATTTCAAAGAACTTGGGAGGAATTTTTTAAATTTCCGATTCTATTTTAAAGGGTTGCGAAGTTTTAATTTTATTCCTCCAGATCACAGTCTGTCTGATACTTAAAAATGAATTATCGCCATAAAAAAAGGGAAGCAATGCAAATCAAATTCCTTAAAAGAGAAAATACTTACTAAAACAAAGCGAATAGTATTTTATCAGTGCTTGAATATAAATTAGTCAAATTCTTTAAAGTTCACGAGCTGTAACAAGGTGAATATCTGAAGTACATTCATTATCGTATTACACCTTATAGAAGATTATTTGGTTTCTTTTGGGTTGAAAATTATATAAGATCTAACGAAAGTTTTGGTTTGGGGTCCATCCACAAATGAAGTCAAGCTCGGGGTGGGGGGATTGTAAAATTGCGACTGTGTAACAAGTAAAGAAAAGATTTTATATAAAATTTGAATGACAAATTACACTCGTCAATTGTAACTTAAGCAAGTCCGTGAGCAATCTTAATAGTAAAAAGTAACCAATGAGTAGAGATTTAAGATTTTTCGCATATGAAATATACTTAATTTGTTAATGCATGGATATTATATAAAAATGTTCGATTTTCTTAACGAATTCATTTATTTTAGGGACAGACCTACATAGTTTTAACTATATCAATTTATTAATCAAAAACATAATTGTTAAAGTTGAAATATTGTTAATATAGTTGACGTGTCAGACTCGCCAACTGTTTGGTTTGGATTGTCTTAGTTTCGAGCTCTATGATCTGATATTTTGTTACAAGAGAGATAATGACCTACGACTTAAAGCTGATTCCGAACAACATAGAACATATATGCCAGCAATGAGATTCGAACTTCGGTTCCGAAGGACGAACGATGCCCGAATGGTAGAGCACTGCCTTCGGTACTAGAGTTCCAGGTTCGAATCCCGCTGCTGGTATGATTGTTCGTAAGCGTTTGGAATCGGCTTTAAGCAGTAGGTCCCGATATCATTAGCTTTCGTGAGCAGAACTGTATACCGTAGTGCTTCAAACCAAACCACACCGGTACAAGAGCAGCTTCCTATCCCTTAGGTCATCTTTCGGCCTCGTCTACTGTAACTTTGTCAAAACATAAACTGTATTCGGTGTCAAATACACCCAAGAAAATAATAAAGCATTTGTATAAAAGTAAATTTGTATCCCATATACTGATTTTTTAAATGATTTAAAATTGGATAGCATAATATATTTTATTCATATATTTTAAGTTTACATTTACTCTCTCATAATTTGACTTTATTTAGATTTTAAAAGTACACTATTATCTATTAGGTCTTTAAATGTGAAATAACTAAACAAATTAAAAAAACATTTAACCATTCTTCATTAATAAAAAGAGGTTAAAAAAATAGAAATTAAGTTTTATGACACTGTTTTAATTTTACGCCCTTAACCCTTTAACGAACAGTGATTTCGAAGCAAAACCACATGTTAAATTCTTTCTCTACTTTTGAAAAACATACGATAGATTTTTTAGGTCTTCTATATTTATGACATTTCCTACTCATAGCATAGAGTATACAAGAGCCCCATATTTCATTTGAAATATACATGGTTAAACTTACTTTATCTTGAAAAGTCAGTAATATGATTTTTCCACTTATAACCCCAAATAAAAAATATATATCTAAACAACACTTATAAACTGTTTGTTTGGTTTGGGGCGCTACAGTCTACTGTTTTGCAACACGAGGGCTAATCAGACCGAGACCTACAGCTTAAAGCCAATTCCGAACGGCTTCGAACATATATGCCTGCAGTGGGATTTGAACTCATGAATTCCGATACCTAAAAGCAGCGCTCTATCATGAGGACGTCGTTCGGCTGTAAATTGTTCCTTTTCTTCTTTATTATACAATTTTTATGCTAATTATTGTTTCCCCAGCATGATTAAATCTCTATAAAAGTATTTTCACTCCGTACAAGGGTTTTGCCCTTTAAACACCCCTCAAATTCCACCCTACCACCTCAAGAAATGTAAAAAAAATATGCATTTATATTTATAAAGTTCATAGATACCATTATTGAACTAATTTCATTAAATCCAAAAGAATTTATATGAGTTACTTTTAAAGGGTTAAAAATGGCTGAAGTGAATGAGTAATACCAAAACTGTATTGAATAAGTAATAGATTGCATTAAAATGTATTTCATTTTATCCCTCACAATCTACACAATGCAAACAGAGCGATAAAACAACCGAATCTCTAATCCGACCGGCAGACTAAGCCTCATCTCCTCGCTATCAGCCACTAGTTAAGCTGTAGAATCTCGTCCGAACTTTCGCCCTCAATTATTAGTCAGACCATTGTATTCAAATGGACGTGGCGTCGGTATTTAGAGTCGACATCGGTAATTACTCTTAAAACAAACGGAGGTTACAAACTCCATACCACATGCCGGTCACGGAAGCATCGCGTATGCAAAAAGCGTCGGAGGCGCAGGTTTAGAGTTCTCAATTAACTTGGGTATTGTGTGGGAATCATTTGGAGATGCGAGTCCCTTAGCAATTTTGCTCGTCCCCTCGCACTAATATAACGACAATTAAGTCTCGCACAGATGCGTCGCTTTATCTAAAGATCGCCAACTTTGCTTTGGACTCTCAATCCATTAGGTATGGATGTATTAAAAACAATGTATGATTGCCGATTGATTAAGTGTGGTGATAAAGGATAGTCACACAGGATTTTTCTAGCAGATGAGAAGTAATTTTTCGCTGCTCAAGATCTAAATGCTAGTTTGTTAGTATCATTTCATTTTCAGAATACCAAAAAAATTAATTCAAGGGAATTAGGACGATTCAGACTTCACAGAATATACAAATCATTAACTTATAAAGATCTCAATATTTCATTATTATTTAAATGCTACATTAATGTATGCATGCTTGCTTTCTTATATTACAATAAAAACGTTACTATTTTTATTTTTTAATGGTACAAGACTTGTTGAAAATCCATTTTTTTTATTTTAAATTTTTAACTATTTTTTATTAAGAAAACATACATGACAATCTGTTAGAAATTAATTTTTGATTGAAATACGAGACTATTTGATGAAAATTTAGGCTTCTAACAATACGCCTTAAAAAGGTTCCGAGCGATTTTAATAAGTGGCTTTTTTCATTTTATCTTTAGAATTTATACGGAAAGAAAACTGGGTATCGATTTTCACTTAAGTTAAATACTATTCATATGACATTTAGCTTTAGAATTTATATGGAAAGAGACCTGGGTATCGATTTTCATTTACGTTAAATACTATTCATATAAGACATTTATCTTTAAATTTATCTAAAATTTATATAGAAAGAGAACTGAGTATCGATTTTCACTCACATTAAATACTATTCATATAAGACATTTATCTCCAGAATTTATATAGAAAGAGATCTGGATATCAACTCTCACTTACACGTAGAATTCTATTCGTTTAAAACATTTATCTTTAGAATTTATATAGAAAAGAACTGGGTATCGATTCTCACTAGAATTAATGATAAGAAATTTAAAAGACATATAAAGATATAAGACATTTATCTCCAGAATTTATATAGAAAGAGATATGGATATCAATTCTCACTTACACTTTGAATAATATTCGTATAAAACATTTATCCTTAGAATTTATACAGAAAAGAACTGGGTGTCGATTCTTACTTACGTTAAATACTGTTCATGTAAGACATTTATCTCCAGAATTTATATAGAAAGATAACTGGTTATCGATTCTCATTTACAAATTGAATACTATTCGTATACAACATTTATCTTTATAATTTATATAGAAAGAGAACTGGGTATCGATTTTCACTCACGTTAAATACTGTTCATATAAGACATTTATCTTAAGAATTTATATAGAAAGAGATCTGGATATCAATTCTCACTTACACGTAGAATTCTATTTGTATAAAACATTTATCTTTAGAATTTATATAGAAAATATCTGGATATCGATTCTTACTAACGTTAAATACTATTCATATAAGACATTTTTCTCCAGAATTTATATAGAAAGATAACTGGAAATCAACTCTTATTTACACTTTGAATTCTATTCGTATAAAACATTTATCATTGAATTTATATAGAAAAGAACTGGGTACCGATTCTCACTAACGATATTCATGTAAGTCATGTAAGTCATGTAACTATTCATGTAAGATATTTAGCTTTAGAATTTATATATAAATAGAACTGGGCATCGATTTTCACTCACTTTAAATACTACTCAGATAAGACATTTATCTCTAGAATTTATATAGAAAGAGATCTAGATATCAATTCTCACTTACACGTTGAATACTATTCGTATAAAACATTTATCTTTAGAATTTTTATAGAAACGAACTCGGTATCGATTCTCACTAACGTAAAATACTACTCATATAAGACATTTATCTTAAGCATTTATATAGAAAGAGAACTGAGTTACGATTTTTACGTACGTTAAATCTTATTCATATGTAAGATAATTATTTAAATTTTTTCAATTCTTTAGCAACTGCTTTTGCTGTTTTTTAGTACTAAATCCTCTGTAACTCTAGAAAATATTTTTGCAATTTTCAAAGGCATATACAGTTTAATGGCAAACACATTAATAGAGCACCTTCAAAATTTTGAACAAGTAATACATAAAAGTAATGCCTCTGGGACATTACAAAATTATTAATTCATAGAAAAATCGTCAAACAGGAAAATATTTTTAAAAATTTAAAATAAGGGTTATGACTAAAAGCTGGTTTCAGTGCTGTAAAAAAGCATGATAATCCAAAAAATGCCTTTTCATAACTTCATTTTTCAAAACAAAAAGTTATTTCACATTTTGTCATCAAAATCTGGCATTTTGAAGGTCTTTTTCAATAAGTATAGAGAATCAAATAAGTACTTACCACCAACAGTAAGATACTTGGTTATGTCTAGGTTAATTTAAGAAATTTTACTGTTTATAGAAATGTATATTTTAAAATGAAATAACTTTTAATCCGTTATCTTAAGTTTGAATTATATAAAATTAAGTACAATATCTTCATTTAATTTTGACAACGAGAAAAATAAGTCAAATTTTGCTAGGAAAATTTATTTCGATTAAAAATTAGAGCAAATAACAAAAGAGTTCAATATGAAAACTAGTTCATGAGTAAGTTGACTGTAAATAAATCAGTCTTATTTACAAAACTAGAATAAAAAGTTTGGATACTGGGATACAAATATTAAAAATTAATATTATAATTTTGTAGATAAAGTAAATATATATAAATACTATTTCCACATTACGCCATTACCCCTTTAACGCCCTTGATATTTAATATACTGGGTGGTCTAAAATTATTGAGTGCATTTCATATCTGAAAAACAGAACAAAATGAAGTACGTACATATTTAATGTTTCCTTGAATTGATGGTTTGGAGGTTACGGAGCGAACTCGAAACTTCAATATCGAAGAACAGCGCTCTAAAATTTCCCCCATCTTTCGGTATTTGTTATCTTAAAATCAATTTTAATTAATTTTATACAGCAAAATTTTAACCATTAAATAACTGCTAACGATGTCATGTCAAGTTGTCGTACGCAACATGCCCTACTGACATTTAATTTCAAGTGTTTTTCAGCATTTCAGCAGGTATTCCTCAAATGACTCCAGTGATTCCTTGTTTTAGATCAGCGATATCCGGCACTGGAGAGGCGTACACTCGTTCCTTAATATAACCAATTGATAGCAAATATACTATGAAAATAAAAAGAAAATTAAAATTTAAAAAAAAAGAAAAATATTAACCTTATCTAGCCTTCCACCATAGATATTTCTAAAATTCGAAGTTTGAATAGAAAATTAGTGTATTACATCGTTTCCGATAAAATATGTGTTACTTGAAAAATCGATTCTTACATTCGATTACATCAATAGTTAGAAAATATCAAACAACATTTACTAAAAATCCCCTATCTATTGTAAAAGACAAAAAAAAAAGTAGAAGTCTATGATTTTTTCATATCTATTTAAAAGTTTCAGTTTAAAAAGTTAATTGATAGTCAATCTAATTTAGTCAAACTAAAAATTAAACAGACTTCTTTAACAGTCTTAAATTGTAAAAAATGGAATTGTAAAAGTTATCGTTGCAGAGTATCAGCAATGTGTTTTAAATGTAAATGAACATAAACAAACTTTTAAAAATAAAACTAACCTTTAATTTACTTAAAACATACAAAGAAAGGGTTTAAGGCAAACAAACATGGTATAGAATCCTTTAAACTGGTAACTTAAACTGTTAAACACTATTACTACTAGTAAAAGAAAAACATTGAAAACGACTACAAAAATAAATACATTTGACCTTACTAAAACTTAGGCTAACCCAGAACCAGGCACGAGCAGAACCTCATAAAGCGAAGTAGTTTTGCACCCCTCATTACGCAGATCGACTTCTCAAACAACAAACAAGTTAAAATGAGCCGCTTAAGTAAGAACTTGCATTATTAAATTCGTTGGGATAAATTTCCCTTACCCAATTAGAAGCTGACTATTTTATGGAGTTGAGAAGTCGGCCTGGCCAAAGGTTAGGTTAAGACACGTACTTTTGACTAGCATTTTGTGTATGAGTGAAGAAACCAAGGTGTTTCATTTGACAACATTAATAACAATATTACGTTTAATATTCATATGATTGCACGAATTCCAGAATATTGATTTTTAAGTTTGAAAATTATACAATTCGAGTTTAGCCTAAGAACAAAATGAAACCTGTAGATTAAAGATCTTTATATTATTATATAAAAGGTTTAGGTTACTATAAAGGCTGTTTTTGTTTCAATGAGATTTTGATTTTTTGAATAGAACTTAAAAATTGATTTTTTGCATTCTATCTTAAAAACCAATATGCGATTTATTTGTGTTATTAAAGCAAACAAACATGCCATTAACATATCGGAAAAATAGTATTTCATTTAAAATAACTAAACACTAACTAAAATTTCTTATTTAAATACATTTTTCGAATTTTTTCTTTTTAAAATTGCTTATTTCTCTTTTAAAAGTCTTTATTTCGGAGTAAAAATATACAATCTAAACTTATCAAAATGTGAAAAGAAAAACTTTACCCAAATATCCTAGTTTGTAATTTTTTAAATAAAGGGGAAAATCGCCGTTTCTTTTAAAGAAATAACAAGGACTAACACTAAAAGAAAAATAGGAACACTACATAATCTCCAACATTTAACTAGTATATTAAAGCATTATATCAAGTCTAGGAAAATACTTGCGTTATTAAATCAAAATTAGTTCGCACATTCGATTCCATTAAATTCCTCCAAAACATCGAATAACTTTAACTGCAAATACCGTGGAAATTCCATATCTATTGAAATAGGCATTAAAACACCGATATTTAAGTCTGTGGCATGTTTCACGACTGTTTGGAAGTTTGTTACTATTTAAAAAGTAAATAATTATGCTTAGTGGTTATATGAACGCACGTATACTATAATATTGATCATTTAGTTTGAAAACTATAAGATTCGCGTTTATCCTATAAACAAACTGAAACCCGTCTATTAAAGATTTTGATGCTAGTACCTTAAAAAGTTTCACCAATAAAAATATATTACGTAAGGGAGACTGAAGGGGCATTGCCTCGGATAGAACCAGATGGC
Organism: Pardosa pseudoannulata; assembly: GCA_032207245.1. Classification (NCBI taxonomy): domain Eukaryota; kingdom Metazoa; phylum Arthropoda; class Arachnida; order Araneae; family Lycosidae; genus Pardosa; species Pardosa pseudoannulata. Next base: position 190,067,242 of record CM063498.1, read on the forward strand.
GGAGACTAATGGCGACAGACTTGGCCTGTAATGGTCTGTAGTGCTTTAGAAGAAGATTCTAGAAAATTTATGTTATCATCAAGGCTATTTTTGTTTCAATAAAATTCTGATTTTTAAGATAGAATGTAAAAATCGATTTTTACATTCTATTCTAAAAACATGCCATTAACATATCGGAAAAATAGTATTTCATTTAAAATAACTAAACACTAACTAAAATTTCTTATTTAAATACATTTTTCGAATTTTTTTCTTTTAAAAATTGCTTATTTCTCTTTTAAAAGTCTTTATTTCGGAGTAAAAATATACAATCTAAACTTATCAAAATGTGGAAAGAAAAACTTTAACCAAATATCCTAGTTTGTAATTTTTTAAATAAAGGGGAAAATCGCCGTTTCTTTTAAAGAAATAACAAGGACTAACACTAAAAGAAAAATAGGAACACTACATAATCTCCAACATTTAACTAGTATATTAAAGCATTATATCAAGTCTAGGAAAATACTTGCGTTATTAAAACAATCGGCTTGCACATTTGATTCCATTAAATTCCTCCAAAATATAGAATGATTTTAACTGCAAATACCGTGGAAATTCCATATCTATTGAAATATGCATTAAAATACCGATATTTAAGTCTGTGGCATGTTTCACGACTGTTTGGAAGTTTGTTACTATTTAAAAAGTAAATAATTATGCTTAGTAGTTATATGAACGCACGTATACTATAATATTGATCATTTAGTTTGAAAACTATAAGATTCGCGTTTATCCTATAAACAAACTGAAACCCGTCTATTAAAGATTTTGATGCTAGTACCTTAGAAAGTTTCACCAATAAAAATATCTTACGTAAGGGAGACTGAAGGGGCATTGCCTCGGATAGAACCAGATGGCGGAGACTAATGGGGACAGACTTGGCCTGTAATGGTCTGTAGTGCTTTAGAAGAAGATTCTAGAAAATTTATGTTATCATCAAGGCTATTTTTTTCTTCATTGAGATTTAGGTTTTTAGGATAGAAGGTAAAATTGATTTTTGTAACATTGCGATAAAAGCAAACCAACCTGTCATCAAGATATAAAAAAATGTTTCGTTTAGAATAATTAAACACTAAAACTTCTTATTGAAATTATTTTCTTGAATATTTTATCTTTTAAAATTATTTATTATAAAAGTCTATTTACTTTGAAATAAAATAGTTTCAAAGTAAGTCAAGTTTGAATAATTTCAAGCAAAGGCAAAAGTTTCCATTTCTGTTGGTCTATTTTGACAAAATTTCAGGTAAAATTTTCATGTTCCTCCATTCCATCTCTGTTTAGCAACATTTAGAGCGACTGATGATTTTCCACTACCGTAATTCCGCACCATCGTATAGTCTGCGGGCGCGATTTTCTATTTAAAAAAATTTCATAAATCAGCAGATAGTCTACGCCACTAGATAATTTGCAGACTATAAGTGCAAAAATAGTAATTTTAATATGACAATATTAAATCATTTTAAAAACAAAAAACAACTATGTACAATAGAGTGCCAAAATGTCTGAATATTCAGTATTTTTTTAAAGTTAACGCTATGTATTACTCGGTTATCCGGTATTCCAGTGCGGAAACAGCGGCTTACATTTCTCTGTTCGAATTCTGCATTCTGAATTACATTTGTCTTGAAATCAGAAGTAAAACTGCGACGATGCTTTAACCCTCTAAGAGGTTCGAGCATACGATTCCGCCAAACCGATGATGACTTTAAAACGTACAATTTTCGACCTCCAAAAATGAATGTAATGTACATTTTTGCCAATGCTTTCCCCCATGGAGTTTTGAGGTAGGAGGGTCAGGTCTATTGTTTAGGAACTGCATCCCTCTTTCACTGACATTTCTTGAGGGATGCAACCGTAACCCCTGAGGCACAAAGACGCTGATAGCTTTTCATGGCTTTGTAAATCTCTATTTCGAAGTATTTCGTTCGCGGTAACAGATGTATCTCTAATTGCACCCCTTAAATATCTTGGATGACTTTCGTAAAAAATATAAATAAGTCTCTCAAAGAATATTTTTATTTGTACTTTTAGAATCCATTATTTCTTATGGGATAATATTCCAGACTTGAAGATCTTTATGTGTATTAAAAATTAACAATCTATAATATCTATTTATATATCTATATATAACCGGAAGTAAAGGGACAATAACAAGGGTGGGTTTTCCATATTCCATTCTAGTCGACAAAGGGTAAAGGTAAAAATCATAGAACTCTTCGGTCACTGACATTAGCGTATTTTGGAGAATTTTTTTCTAGATGTGTTCCGTTCGGAGGGTTAAAGATATAATGAATGACCAATATTACTGCTAATCAAAACTTTGAAAACACAGCACTCTGTTACGAGTAATCTTCGTATTGAAATTATCTTCGATCTTGAACCCATGCACTCTGTTGACAATCGTTTGTAAATAGTGACTATCGATATTTTCTCGTATTCCAGAACAAAATTTAAAGATTGCGCTACTTGCTAGTACTGATTCGTTTTGCTCTATGGGTTTTTTTTTTTTTCATGGTTTACTACGGATACGATACGATGATGTTTTCTTGGCATCTCGTGAGTCATGCTTTTGTTTACATTTGATTATCGGCCGTTCGTGTGACGTACTCTGCCCCCTTCTTCCGATTTTAATGATTTGAGCAATGAACAACCTGTAGATAGTCCGCGGCTGAAGAAATTTGCCTTTTAAACACAAATAGTCCGCGGACTATACTTCCGAAATTACGGTAAGTGTAATTCACAGCCGGAAGAATCTCTGTGTATCAAATCATTTACAATGAAACTTTAATGCAGCCTGAGGTAAGAAAATCTATATACTTTGGGAGCATGTTAAATACAGGTTAAATCGAAGACAATTCGATGGTCTTTTTCCACACGCAATCCTACATGTTTTATCTTTAACAAAACACAAAGGTTTCTCTCTCATGATATTATTCTGTTGTATTAACTTCCTACGTGAAGGTTCTTGACAAATTAAAATGTAAATAAATTGGTTATAATGTATCCTTAATAAGCGATCGGCAAATGGTTATGAATTCAAACTCATCAATGGTTCATTAAGTATTAAGGAAATGAAACCGTCAAAAAATCCGAACAGAATTTCAAGCAAACTAAAATGGAAGCGTTTTTAAATCTTCCGCATGATGAAGTATTATAAGTTATGAATATATTTGACTCATACATGCAGATTAGAAACTGATGTACCTTAAAGTCCCAAGATAGCTAACCTCGTTTCCGCATGACATAATGATTTTATCTCGCAACTGACAAAATATATACGTCATTACAGACCGGAATGTGTATCAGTCCGAGATTTTTTGTTATGTTTTAATTGAAATGTTAATAAATTGGTTACAAATGATCACTTTATAAGTGATCGACAAATGATTATAAATTCAGAGTCATCAATGATTCATTACTATTAAGGAAATAAAACAGTCGAAAATCCAAACAGAATTTCAAGCAAACTTAAATGGAAGCGTTTTCTAAAATATCCGCACGATGAAGTTATAAGTTATGAATATATTTGACTCATACATGCAGATTAGAAATTGATGTACCTCAAAGTCCCAAGATAGCTAACCTCGTTTCCGCATGACATAATGATTTTATCTCTCAACTGACAAAATATATACTTCATTACAGACCGGAATTTGCTTCAGTCCGAGATTTTTTGTTACGTTTTAATTGAAATGTAAACAAATTGGTTACAAAAGATCCCTTAATAAGCGATCGACAAATGATTATAAATTCAGAGTCATCAATGATTCATTACCATTAAGGAAATAAAACAGTCGAAATCCCAAACAGAATTTCAAGCGAGTTAAAATCATTGCGTTTTCTAAATCTCCTGCACGATGAAATCCTAAGTTATGAATGTATTTGGAGCTCATATGCAGATAAGAAATTGATGCACCCCGAAATCCCAAGATAGCTAACCGCGTTTCCGCATGACATAATGACTTTATCTCTCAATTGACAAAATATATACATCATTACAAACCGGAATGAGTTTTAATATTCTGGGATGTTCTGTTGTGTTCTAATTCCGGAAATATTCATGAATGAGAATGAAGTAAAAGATACATAAGGAGGAAATAAAGAAAGATTTCCTTTTGTATGTATATTGCATTACGTTCACCATTGGGTTTTTTTTAACAATTTTATGTTTGAAAAGGCTTTTTAATTGCCGAGGCGTGCGACGTACAGAAAAATGTTAATAGTTGCAGTTTACAAGCAGCACAAAACCGAAACAATGGATAACTAAAGACTATTAAGATCATAAGAAAAGTATTACTTGTTTTACAACGATATGCTTCGCATAGGTGGTTGAATTTATCATCACTTCCGCTCCTTTTGCTATCATGGGTGAACAACGTTTCATGAAAAAATTAACGTTTCATAAACTTGAAGTTTTAGGTCAAATTTATGAAACGTTAATTTTTAAAAAAAAAAAAAATTAACGTTTAAAAGATTTATTTAAACTGAAGAAATACCAAGATGGTTTTATATTAATAATTGGTTAAGAGCATTATAAATTAACAATGGTATTATATAGATCTAGATATTTTAAACCATTTCTTAAACTTTTGTCGTGACCATACAAAATTTACTATTACAACATTACGATTTATGAAAATTTTATGGGCCTACATAAGCATTGACCTTTCGACACAAGCAGACTGTCAGTTTTCTTCATTTGCTGTAATATACAATGTGGTCTTTAACTTTTATTTTAATTTTAAGGAATATGACAATATGAAAAATATAAATAAGTAATACTTAAAAATATAATCCAATAACAAAATTAATTTAATTATTAAGTAAAAAACAAATATTAACTTTTTTCTGTCTATAATGTACACTTGGAAGGTCGAGAAAACCCGACCAACAAAGAAATTAAAAATACACAAAAATATCCCAACAAATAATTCATTTTGAAGATGATCACTCGAAATATCAGGTTATTTAAATTATAGACAAGTGCAAGAAGAATACAATCAACCTAAAACGAAAAACTAAATTTAATTAGGAAATTTAAATAAAATTTAAAAAAGAGGATAATTTAATTTCTGTGATTTTGAGACATCACTTTTTTTTTGCTATCATTGAGCAAATTAGGAAAAAATTAACGTTTCATAAACTTGAAGTTTTCTGTCAAGTTTATTAAATTCCATTTTTTCAAATAATTAGTGTTAAACGAAACTTCTTTATTAATGAAAAGAAAGAGTAGTAAACCTTCAAGAAGAGGGCAAGATGCCTTGATATTGTGGAATTATTGGTTAACAGCATTGGTAGCAAACGCTGGAGGACAATGGTATTATATAAATCTAGATGGTTTAAACCAAGGTTTCTTAAATTCTTGGCGTGAGGACTCCATACGAAAATTTACGATTACAACAAATTACGATTTACTAAAATTTTAGGGCCTCCATAAGCATTGCCCAAATTCGACACACGCGTAAGTGAGACTGTCAGTTTCTTCACTTGCGCTGTAATACACAGTCCGGTTTTAGGTAATTAACTTTAACTTTTAATTTTAAGGAATAGAACAATATGAAAAATTTAAATAAGTTAATATTTAAAAATATAATACAATAACAAAATTAATTTAATTAGTTAAGTAAAAAACTATAGTCTATAACTATAGTTAACTATAGTCTGTCTATAGTGTAGACACTTGGAAGGTCACACTGAGAAAAACCCAAAGCGCATGTTACCAAAACACTCTGCTCTTGCATACGTAAGGTCTTTGATGTCCTGACAGCGTCAGTACAGACAATGCAAATGAAACATTTTCGTTTTTTTTTTACATTGTTTTTATGTATTTCCAGATATATAGTGTAAAAATATTTGGTAGTTGTAAAAGTATTATAATAATTTAAAGAAATTAAAAATTTGTATAATTTTTGGAGACCCCTGCTGTAAGTTCCATCAGTTCTAAAGATTAAGTATAAAAGGGAGAAGAAGAATTAAAACAAAGCTATAGTGATTTTAGCCACTTAAAGTAGTTGAAAACCCATGATACAAAACATAAATCTGAGGACTAATGGCTATTTATACATTTTAATGTAAAAACAAACTTCAGAAAATGGGAAATCAAAATAGAAAAGTAGCTTTTTAAATGAAGCAAATAATTAAAGTTCTTTTAACACTAATTATTTTATAACTTTATCAAAGACAAATTAAAAATACTCGAAAACTATCCCACCCCCCAAATAATTCAGTTTTGAAGATGATCACTCGATAATATCAGGTTATTTGAATTATTATTGACAAGTGGCAAGAAGAATACAAACAGCCTAAAGACGACAAACTAAATTTAATTAGGAAATTAAAATAAAATTTAAAAGAGGATAGTTTAGTTTTCGTACTGTGGATTGTTACTAATGAAAAGACACTCACCATCATTCTATTAATGCTAATCTTAGAAGATGAATAAAGGATGAATCTGCAAGTCGAGTTCTACACTGTTTGTTCCCAAATTTCACCGAAGAAACATTATGAAGCCATAAAATATTTACCTTTTTTTCAAAAAGGTAAATACCAGACCACTTAAATTTCTTTTTCGGTATCGCTAACGAGCACTACAGCGTCGCTCTATTAATAATCATTACCCGAGTCTTTTCACTCAAATAGTCCTTACAAAGGCTCAGAAGCGCTGGCTCCAGCACACGGACAGTTTTCAATTACGTCCATTTAAGCGTGAGTCGTGGGTTTGTTGACGTGACCTAGTACACATACAGCTATTGTTAGGACCGCACATAACCATAATTGTCCTCTGCGAAAGGTCACCTTCCGTTCTTCTTTCACTAGGGTCATGTAACGGATCGTTACAATATATACAAATTTAAAAAGTTTGAAAAATCTTTCAATGCATACATGGAAAATACTTTGGAGAAGGTCCCCCTCCACCTAAAAATACGTCTTTGACGGTGTGTATATTCCCATTAATTGATATAAATATATGGAAACCTATTAGGATAAAAAAAGAAATGCTCTAATGAATACGTCCTTGAAGCAAAACTATAGTCCAACTCACCTGATTTGCTGATGAAGAAATGGGAGTTTTCATTCTGCATATTTATTTTTATATCTACTGTGTTCGTAAAAATCTTTGCAAATTCAAACCTAATAAACTGAATGTTCTAAACGAAAAAAAATTACCTTAGTTACTAAAGAGTCTTGAACGGCAGTCTTGGATTAAAAAAAGAAATAACTGAATCTTTATCTGTCAAATATTTTTACTTTGGAAATTAAAGACGGAATTGAAAATGAACAAAGATGGTTTAAAAAACTTTGAAGTGCAGTGCATTCGCAAGTAAATTAAAATGTTCAGTAGGCGATAACGTAGAAAAACTAGAGTTAATTAACATTTTTGCTGTTTCATTTTCATTTAAAAAGAAGTTCTCTTTAAATACGAAGTCGAAGGAAATATCTGTCAAGATAAGAGCAATAAATAAATTAATTAGCAATTGCTTTTAGATAAAGAGATTCTGAGCTTAAATATGAGATCGATTTATATAATTCCGTATTTATTTATTTATTCATTTTTATAGCGTTATACGTACATCAACTTTAAACTTTCGAATTTATGAAAGTGTGATATTTATCAACTTTTATCCCTTGGCAATTTTTTAAAATTTTAATTCTTCTAGAGTTAAATATGAATTCAAGCTAATACGAGACATCTATAATGAATAATTAGAAAAATAAATCTCTACTAATACCATATAGGGGTCCAATTTGCTTGTAAGTAGGGTTAATCGATGAAACTACTGAATCGATTTTAAAAGAGGTTTTTACTAATACAAGGCTAGATAATTTACTAAAATAATTTGTTTTTATTTACATAAACATAATCGATTTTAAAAAGATTTTTTTACTAATAGAAGGAAAAAAATTTACTATAGAAATTTGTTTGTAATAGGTGGTTAATCGAGAACTATAATGATTTTAAAAAAATTTTTACTAATAGAAGGCTACTGATAGAAATTTACTAATAGAAATTTTTATTTAAAGTAGGTAGATAACTACTGAATCGATTTTTAAATTTTTTACTGATAAAATGTTACATAATCCCTGTGTAAAATAAGCTATACTTTATAAATATTTATACTTAATAATATTTATACTTTATAAATATAAGCTTTCAGTTCAATATTATAGTATTTCTAATTCAGCTGAAAGAAAAGGCTTTGTTTTAGCTGCTTTATTAGCGTGCGCTGCATAATACTTGAGTAAACATCAAAATAATGAGTAAGGAATCATAAACTTATAGTTAAATATCAGTGCCAACTACTACATACGACTTTTAGAATTAATAGATAAATAATTAAATCTACATTAATATAATAAAGAGGTAAAATTATCGTGTGGCGATGTAAGAAGTATCTTTAGCACTAGTGAACCAATGCCTTTTTCTTTTTTTTATATATAATTTAGGGTTGTGGATAAACCAACTATCTTACCATAAAAAATCTCATTCCAGGAAAAAATGTTCGGAAAAAATCAGCACCGACTAGATGGTTGGATGATGTGGAAAAATCAGGAATTAGACAGAAAAGATCAATTCAAGGAAGTACTTCACTAGAATGAATAAATAATTAAATATGTTAAACAAGAAAATTTGTTCGTATGTAGAAGGTAGTCTTTGGAACTACTAAACCAACTATGAATTTTTTCTTTTTTTTTGTAATAGAAAATTATATAATCCATAACTAAAGTAAATTAAACTTTATGTTGATAAATATAAGCTCTAAGTTCAAAATCTTTGTATATATAATCGAAAAAAATGCTTGATTGTTTTATCGGCGTCCGTTTAACATACAAATGGTAAATCCATAAATTAAGGAAATTTAGAATCACACAGAAATTGAGCTCTAAAATAAAAATTTATGTAGAATTATCACACACATCTTGAAGAAGAATATGCAAATTGAAAACGATTATACGTCACAATAGAGATTTATATATAATGTAGCAAAGAAGTAAAATTGTTCACAAGCTTTAAAAGAGTCAGTAATAACCGCATAGTTTAAACAAAGGAAGCATTTATGATTTTTTACTTGTAGAATATCGGACGATAAGTAAATAAGTATGAACTTATCGCCCAGAGTGTCATCTCCAGGCTTTCACGATTCAAACATATGGTAATATCAAGAGAATGTGAGTTACAACATGCTTACTACGCCGAATGATGACCGGTATTGGCAGTTAGAAAAGAAAAGACGGAGCACAATAATATTCTAATTTTATATACGACAGTTTAGCAACAGACGCTTATCAATTGGTCTAATATTTTAAAGAATGTGTTTTAAATCTGTTAATATGCTTAGAACATCAAGTGGACAAACAGTGGTCTTGTGTGATGTTTTGACGAGTCCATCAGTTTACATTCTGATTCTACTTTATATAACATAGACCACCAAGAGAACAAATTGACGAATTTACTAAATTGTTTAAATTAATCTGTTCGAACTGATATGTTTAGAGTGTAACGATAAAACTAATTATTCTAACATGTACGTTGTTTCGCCATATCGAATTTCTTATATGGATGACAAAAAAAACATTGTAGACGAATGCCTTAATCGGAGGATATCACGTATGGATTAGCATACTCACATTGAAATAGCAAATTAATTATAATTGCATTGTCAATAATGTCTATCGGAATTACATTGCTTATAGTGGTGTAATTTTAAGATCATATTGATAATCAACTACATTACGTTGAAACGCTTGTAATTATAGTAAATACTCCGTATTAACCATCGTACTAACCATGTTATATTTTTCTGTAAATAAACTTTTTTGAAATTTGCTCCAGGGAAAAAATCGCAATTTTCATTAATATGTCAAACATAAATCTTTTTTGCTCTATACCTTTTGTTTATAAATAGACTTTAAATAATCAAATTTTGTTTTGCTTTTGTCTCTTTCATTCCTGATGCATTATCCTTAATTTATCAAGTGTAGATGTAATAAAACGAATAAAAAAATATAATTTTTAAATCTGCTAGTGTTAAAGATTAACCAGCTAATACTTAAGACATCTAGAATGAATATTGAATAATTAAATCTATGCTAATATCATCAAGGGAAAAATTTGTATGTTGGAGGTAATCTTTAAATCTACTGAACTGATTCTCAAAAATCTTTTATATATAGAAAGCAACACAATCCTTGAATTATACTATAAATTATTTTAAAAAATATAAGTTCTCTGTTCGGAACCTTAATATTTGTAAATCAAGTAGGAAGAAAAACTAAAGTTATATACTATACAAATATTGGGTATCAAAAGATCTAAAAAATGTTAGAGAAGCTGTATACTTAACTTTTATATCAAAGTCATCACTACATTTTCTAAGTTAAAAATAAGTTGAAATTATATGTAGGTGCAATTATATGTAGGAAAACTGTGCTAAATCAATTGCTTATATGGAAGTTGAACTGGCATTACAAGTTCTTCGTAATTCTTGTTATATTTTGTCAACCTTATTATAAACTTAACTTATAGAGTTATGATTGCCCTGCAATGTACTATTAATTTTGTTTTATATAAAGCATCATGTATAAAAAACTAGTCCACTATTTGAACAAAAGAATAAATCACCAAATATTGCCAAAAAAGTACTTTTATGCATCATAAATTATCTGAAATTTAATTAACCAGTTAAAGTGATTTAAAAAAACCCGTGATGCCAGTAATTATGTCATGCTTAGTCAGACCAAAATTTAATATAAATCGTTTGATATAAATCGG
>CM063498.1:190083051-190088051 GCA_032207245.1 Pardosa pseudoannulata
TAGCTCATTGGTAGCTCTTTCGAGTTGTAACTCTTTGGTGCAACGACATTAGTTTATGTCAATGTCTGTTACTAAGAAGAAATTTTCGAAATTAAAATTTTCAGAATAAAAGTACAACATGGAATGCATAAAGGAAATGCGTTTGGAAAAAGAGTAGTAAGTTAAAGGTACTATTATAATCGTTTAGTAGCTCTTTGGTGCCACGACATTAGTTTATGTCAATGTCTGTTACTAAGAAGAAATTTTCGAAATTAAAATTTTCAGAATAAAAGTACAACATGGGGTGAATACAGGAAATTCGTTTGGAGTTGTCTATCGTAACTGCCTTCTTAGTACTTACTTCTAAATTACGAGGACCCATTTTGTGTGTGTTGTCCCTAGGAAATAACGTTGGATGTCTATATGGTGTTACCATTATAAAATGACCTACAAATATATACGTCTTAGAATTGACGAATACTATAAAAGCAAATGCCCCGCATTTGAATTAATAATAATGTGAACTACACCATGATACGACAACCAGTGTATTACCATTAAATGTATTACCATTTAAACTCTCCAAAGCCAGTTTATTCTTTGTAAGTTAGAAAAGTTATAGCCATTTGTTTTTGCATGTTTGTAGTCGGTTGTTATAAACATGTTTTTAACAACTCTCAAACAATAAACACAATATCCTAAATCAGGTATTTAAGTATGATAATTTTACACCATTTCAAATTTATTCTACTTTTAATTTTATTCGTATATCTCATAAAAGTCAAGCTTAACTTTAATTCTAAAAGCAATTAAAGGAAAGATAACTAAAGTTTTTACACGAAAACATCTACCGTCCGTCTTCAATATATCATACCTGAATGAAATTTACCTTGCACTTATTTTACTGGATCAAGATTACGCTCATGGAAAAAGAACCTATAATGATATCAATGCCATTTTCAGTTTCTTACTATATCACATTTTTCTGATTTTTCGTTAAAAACTGCAAAATTTATATTTTAATCAAATATATTTCCTGTGTTCGGACACAAGCAAATTTTCATCTGAAAAAATACTGTATATATTATCCCTGGATTAAGAGAGAATGTAATTAAAGTTATATGATATCTTAAAAGTAAGTAGACATTTTTATTTCAAATATATGAATCAAATTGTGCATTATAGCAAAAATATATACAGCACAGCCTCTCATCTTCAATACAACACATTAAAATTTGTTTCGCTCTCCGAAGAAAGACGGCAAGAATAAGTCAGTATTACCGATGTTTTCCAGCAGAATCAAATATTGCACACGCAGATGTATTTTCAAAAGATATATCTTAGAATCTAAACTGCTAAGAGATTTCAGGTTAATCTAGATAATAAAAACAATGAACACTCTTAACCAGCTTCTTTAAAAGAGGAATCTATTGCAATTCACCGTTGCTTCAAGTGTAGGGAAGAAATAAAGATGGGGAACTAATTAGTCATGATTTGAAACTGAGCCTATCTGTTAGCATTATGACACGAATAATCGCAGAACAAACATAGAAAAGAATATTTGACGAGCTGTTAGATAGTTAAAATGGATTCTAAGGATGTCTAGGGAGACAGTGGCAGTGAAATGTTGAAAATGTTGAGAGTTATTGAAATTTTCAGACCATTAAACCTCTATTCGACCTCTTCGGATTATGTATCTGCCGGAAAAGACACCTTTGGTTGGATAGACTGCTTAACCAACAGCCTTCAAAGAAGACAAAGAGCTTCATTCAGGCATTTTCTTGAAGCATGTCATCATTTCGTTTTCATGAATGATGCACTGATTTCCTCAACGCATAATGCTTGCAGGTCTTCGGAAGTCTTCGATATTTTCGTCGACCTTATCAGCAGTTGAAATGAACGTCGGCTTCTCATCACTGTAATGCACGCCCCCGGAAGGAGCGAGGGCCGGATTTTCGTACATACCCTTCCACGCCCTTCTTTCTTCCTCGTGTGTGTAATAATGGGCAATATGGCGGCGATATATAACTATAATGATGAGGATGATACAAACGATGACGACAATGATAGAAATCGCCACTATAAGACCCACTTGAGAAGTGTACGCGAGATACTGACGGTCGTACACAGCCGAGAAACACATTAATTCATCAACGGGAATGGTGTGTACATATTTTCCATGCTTTTCCGGGGGCTGATCACAACGAAGGCAATTGTTATGGCTGCAGTTCTGTTCCAAGAACTGTGATTCATTCAGCCACTGTAGAAGAGGCTTCAAAGAGCAGGAGGCACAATCGAAGGGGTTCCCGTACAGGTAGAGAGATTGGAATGTAGTTATGTTGGTCAAAGTTTGGAGAAATGACTTAGAGACACTCGAGAGGAGGTTGAATGTCAAATCAAATTGTTCGAGATTCTCCAGAGGTATCAAGAACATGGGAAGAAGTTGGCTAAGACTGTTCCTAGACAGGTTCAGGAACTTCATATTCCCATTATGTATGAAAACGCCGGGGAATAAATTGTTAATCAAAAGATTTGTTGCGCGTAGTTGTTTCAGAGATTTCAGAGGAGACACGACAAATGCAAACGCTTGATTTCCTAGGTCATTAAAACTGATATTCAAAATCTCTAGTGACTCAGCGAGGGGCTCAAAGGAATCCTTCAGAACATATTCCAGTCTGTTGTGGGATAAATCCAAGCACTGCACCGATGAATTAGTAAACGCGCGTTCTGACAGAGAGGATAAATCATTCCGGGAGAGGCCAAGAACACGCAACTTTTGTCCGTGGAATGTCCCTTCGGTGATGCTTGTCAGTAGGTTTCCATCGAGACGGAGATACTGAAGGTTGGATAGGTGGCGGTACTCCGCTGGGGCCAGTGATGCAATGAGATTATCACTTAAGTCCAGCACCTCTAGCACGGGTAGTTGCTGATAGATGATTGGATGAAGGTGGGTCAGTCGGCACCTGGATAAATTGAGTATCTTTAGTTCTTTGACATCTTGCAAGTTTTCCGGTTCGATGCGTCCTATCGCATTTCCGCTTAAATCCAGTTCCTCCAGATGTGACAAAAGATAGAAGAATCTGAAAGAGAAAGATAATAAGGGAATTTTATAAGCTTTATAGATCCATTTTATGATAAAAAGAATATCTAATCAGTGTTAGAAATCCTTTAATTGAAACTAAGAAAAGAATGACGGTGCTGTCATTTTGGCGATTTCTGATATACTATTAAGCGATAAATCTCCAGTCACGTACTCAGAATGCTGAACTTTTTTTTTGTTTTTTAATAAACGTGATATATACAAATTTATTTACAAAATGTATTTTCAAACAGAGAAAAGGAGATATATTTTGTATCCTTTCAAACTAATAACTGTAATTTTGACTGCAGTATAAAAAACTAATAGAAATCATAATTGCAGAAATGTAACAAAAAGGTTGTAATAAGAAATACACTTAATGTTTTTTAATAAGTTCCCCTGTAGTATTGGTTATAAAATTATATAATAAAAATATGGGTATATTTCGAACATCCACAGTGAAAGAGTTTTTCATTTGCATACCTAGATCTTGCCATCAATTAAATTTTTTAAAGCTTAATTTTCACCGTTATATTTCTCTCAGAAACTACATCTTTTCTGCACATTCGTAAGCTGATAATATAGAATTCTTGTAAATGTATTTGCAATATTTTAAAGAAACCTTCCTATTTTTTATTATATGAACAGTGTTCTCAAATAATCATGCAAACATTGGCACTAGTCAGATAAATGTTGCAAGTTATTTCCAACTATTTATTATGGTACGCAGTAATCAAAAACCTTTTATTTTTTAATTGTCCGTTAAATGCTCAGTTCCCCGACACTGCAATAGGAAGTGTAAGTTTAAGTTTGTTTGCTATATGGCCAAAGAATGAATCACTAAGTATTTATCTAGAATTTTTTTTTTAAGTTTAGACTCTAGAGTAATCATAATATATTGACTTTTCGGTGTATATGTAAACACAGTAATGTTAAAAGGACAGTGAACGGTACAATGCGATTATGAAAATGATTAACCAAAATATATAAAACTTTAATTGTTTGATTGGTTTTTAGTGTTACTGTGCATTTTTTTGCTACACACGACCAAATGAAATCGGGACCTACTACTTTAAGCCGATTCCGAGAGGTTCCATCTCAGATTCGAATCCATGATCTCCAGTGACGAAAAGTGTGGCCTAACCTCTTACGAAAATTTTTATAACTAAACAATAAAGATAACTAATCTATTAAAAGTTATTATAAATAAAATATTACAATTATAAAATAGTTATAATTGAAAACGTATAAAAATCAAATTTAAAATGTTTTAAATATTAGATAATTTTATTTTAAATTTTAATTTTTGAACTGATTTGTTGATTTTTAAAATTTTTCTCTCTAATTTTCAGATTACTTTTTATTTTGTATTATTATTACTTAAAAGTATCTTTCAAACTTATTCGGGTAATGTATTGTTTATAGATTGAACAGTTAATTTAAAGGAAAAATTTTTACGTCTGTAAATATAATATTCATTAAAAATTCGAACTTTCGGAACTTATATTGAGTTTTAATATTCTAAATCAAATCGAAATTTAAAAAGTTACCCAGATTTATTTTAATATATTTTAGGAACATTTGGTAAGTATTTCGTAGAAATCTATGAAATAGAAAGTCGTAGTAGCATTTTAAAAATTTACAGATATTATAATAAATGAATTATATATTGATTGTTTTAAAGGAAAATTAATTCGATATTTATTTATACTTCATAAATTATATGTGTACAATTATTTGAAGTTATAAGTTAATATTTTATACAATCACTTAGTAATATCCATGTAACGTTACTGGATCCCTTGGGTAGAGTGTGGGTGTCGAAGTTGTAGTGACACGATGTACAACTTTTAATCTTGACTAAAATATAAATCTATTTAGAAATTTTTCGGAATGGAAATCACAGGTCTGGGGTTAGCTGGCACGGACCTAAAAGTCCCAA
>CM063498.1:190093051-190095848 GCA_032207245.1 Pardosa pseudoannulata
AAAAAATGGCTCAATAAGTTTGCTTTCATAAAGGCAAGCCCAACCATTATTTTTCGATGCGATGCTTTTCATAATGATATATAATAGCTCAAATTATTGTGGTACTGGAAGGGGAGGGGAAAGAGAAATAAAACTCATATGTATTTTAAAAGATATTTTCGTCCTTCGGTGTACTTAGATAGCAAAGTTTGGTTGTTAGGTGGTTACTTCGTCATTTCGTCTTTTATAATTTGTATCTTTGTGGTACGAGTTTAGTTTTCTTCATATTTATTGTGCATGTATATTTAATAATACTAACTTCTATTTTAAACTAAATTAAACATTAATAATTTTTGCACTTGCGTAATTTGTATACGAATAAATTGCAATTATCTGTAATTTTAGTTTCGTTGTGGTTTCTTGAATCTGAAAGGTTTAACTCTTTCGTGGGCCGTGGGAAGATTACTTCCCGCCTACAGATCTTACATAATACCCTGTGGGAAGCGCAAAACCCATTCTAATATATATATTGGTATTGCTATTTGAACGTGAATCGTATTCGGCTTTCTGTTGCTTCGTGTTGCTACCGTAGTCATTCTAATATATTGTATTGCTATTGAACAAATAGACTGATTTCCGCTTCGGTTTGCTCTGTCATCTACGATCGATTGAACAAATTAGTTCTGGAAAGTTTGGAAACATGGAATGAGAAATAAACGGCCCACGAAAGGATTAACCAAATTATGAATCAACATTTTTTTATAATAGAGCAGAGAAAATATTATCAACATAGTGTTATATACTTGTTAACACAAGTCACTACGCCGTGTAATCTCTTTTTAAAAAAACACATAGGCATATGTGACACATATCTTGCACCGGTTTTATTTAATTAAATCTTATAAAAACATTTAAAATAGTTTTCAGGCCTTCAAACAATGAAACTATGAAAATATTTTTATACGACTTTTTTCAGAGAAAGGATGCTTACAAATTCGAACCAAAATGCATCCTGCATATAATTTACGGATCCGGTCGGGGTAGCTGGTTTATTTCTAGTTTTCCCAGTTCGCAACTATTTCTGGACCACCTCGCCCTTCACAAGAAAAATAAAACATTCGAACGCCCCTTCTTCAATAATAAGTTAATTATACCAAATATTAAATATTTTAAAAGTAGAAATACTATCATCACATACTAGAAATACACACACGTTTTGGAATCTTAATGTATTCTCCCCCTCTTGCATGCCGACATTCACCATTCGCTATTGTAAAATTTAATTTTAGGGAGAATCTGGGTCTCATTTTAAAGCATCGTGAACATCAGTGCCAGCTGTCAAGGGGGGTAAACCCCAAATTGTGAAGAAGCCAGCATAAAACTAAATTTTATGAGATTAGTTTAAACATTTTCTAGTATTTTTAAAAGACTCAATTAGAAAGTTTAAAGTAACGAAAGGAGATTTTACAAGTAAAAAAGTTAAAACTTATAAACTTCAAACTCAACGGTATTAATAAAAATGTCGACTTAACTGATACTCAAAAGCTTAAAATATTGTTAAAATTATTAGAATGCTTTTGATATTACTGTAAATACCTCATTTGGATTTTTTTAATGAAGACACTCTATTGTTGGTAGATTCGTAAAAATTTTTTATGGGACCAAAATTTTTTCCGAATAAATTTTAGGTGATTCCACCCTGAAAAGATGTGTTGAGTATTAATCTTTAATTTTTATTAGACCTATGAAAGAAACATTACATCTTATTATTAGAAATTATAATTCCAATAAAAATGCTCAAAATATACTCAAAAAATAAAAATTGCTAGTCTAATTATCTACGTGATACCTTCTTATTTAGATCTATTCGAAACTTTAACCCCTTAAAAATTACCCTTTATTTGATGAATATGCATTTAAGTTGCCCATTTGTCGTCATTGTAACAGTAAAGATAGTTGTATATCCTTGTTGGTGTCCTGTGTAAGACAACCAGCGTTTATACCATTTTTCTTCTAATAATCTGCATTTATGTGATATTTAAAATTCTGTCCCGCATCAAAACATTTTACATTCTTAAAAGGATTTGGGTTTTATCCTCACATTTGATTGTCTATATTTTTCCCTTTTTATTGACTTCCACATTTTTAATTTCGTCTTTTGTATTGTAGTTTAACACTGTCTTAATTGCTATTGTTTAATTTTATTTAGTTGTGGTTATTTATCTTTCTCTTACTATTTTATCTCTAATTTTTGCACCCTTCGCTAAAGTTGCTTACCTCATGTTTGGCACAATATGTTCCTTTCAGGATCCAGTGCCATAAAGACTAATAAAACCAAACCAAACCAATTTAGCCAAAAATATTATTCAAAACTTAAAATAGGCATAAATTCAATAAGTAAAAAAATGACTTGCTTGAGATTTTTAAATTTGTTAATGTTGGGTTCCAATTTCGTTAAAATCATTGTAAATCTCCACGTTCATTAATTTCCTTTTCTTAGACCAGCATGCCCAACCTGTGTGCCCATTTAAAAACTTTTTGCTGCCCAATTGAAGTTTTTAACTGTCTATATAGTTTTAGTCATTTTGACTATATACAGTTGAAACATAGAATTTTAGTTGTTAACGTTTGCAATAATAAATATCACATATTATGTACGTTAAGACTTGGTAGACGCGTTGACTACATTATCCGTTGATATTAACAAAATCTCTAGAAAAATACAAAAACAAACCTCACATTAATTTTCAAATAATACATGTGGTAGTGCTTGTGAATAAACTACAATATGTATTTATAGTATAAATATAATAATAAT
>CM063498.1:190098448-190110948 GCA_032207245.1 Pardosa pseudoannulata
ATATACGACTATAAAAATTTAATTGAAAAGAAAAACAACTTTTGAACGAAAATTATTTTTTAAATTATAAAAAAAATCTATATTTGCATTGTATTTAAACCGTATATATAAAATCCAAATAATAGTATACAATGCAAGAGTTTTGAGCTCAGAGGACAAACTCTAAACTATTTTTTACAAGAAATAGCGAAACACATATTCTCGAGGGAGGTTCAAGAAAAACACATATCGTTTACACTAGTGAAATAGTTCTGATTTTAATCCCTTTTTTCTACATCCCAGTAAAATTAGATTCATATTTGATAGCAACAAATGCCGTTTGTGTTTATTCGAAGAGAGATGGCAACAGTCGCGCGGTGGTTCGTAATGCAACACCACACTAAGTGCCAAAAATATACAAAGTAAATATACAAAAGCTTTTTTAAGAATCTAGTTTAGGGATACATTGTACCTTTCGAGCTATAAATCCTTCGTTATAACAGTTTACTTTGATTCCGTATAAAATAAAAAGTTTCATTCAGTTTAGAATACTTGTTTTTCCAAATTATTAATAAGGATAAATTTTATAAAAAATAATGATTAGTTTTCTTATATGAAGCAGTACATTAAAAACAAAACAGAAAATAAGTGGACGAAGTCAATAAAATAAAAATCCAGTTAACCGCAAAATAGTTTTTGAGATTTCTAAATTAAAAGCTAATTTTTTTGTATAGAAGTTAATAATTTTCTTTTATTCTGTGAGCCTCAAGTATATTAGTACAAACATTATATTCTATAACATAGCCTGATAAAGAAAATATTTTTAAAATTTTAGAATGTCAGATACCTTTAAAAAGTTTAGGTCTAAAGAATAAAACCGATATTTTGTTATAGTAGGTTTTCTTTTACTCATTAATTTGGCTCATTAATTTAGCAATGACTTGTACCAAGAAATTCTAAGTAAACAATATGCAATAGTGACTTGTGATTTTCACAAGTGATAAAAGTGTTGCCAAATTCAGTACACTAGAAATTTTAAACTAAATTAATTATCATATTTAACAGTAACTTTAATCGCATGACGAGTGTAGCTCGTCATTGTGCGGTATGGAATGAAAAACTAATGACGAGCTAGACTCGTCATTTTACCGGAAGGGGTTAACTATACTGTATTTATAATCACCCCCAACACCTTACCTTCTTCCCCAATCATGAGGTTTAAAATATTATTATATTTATACTATAAATATGTATTGAAATTTATTCACAAGCACTACCACATGTATTATTTTAAAATTAATGTGAGATTTGTTTTTGTATTTTACTAGAGATTTTGTTAATATCAACAGATATTGCAGTCGATGCGTCTATCAAGTCTTAACGTACATAATATGTGATATTTATTATTGCAAACATTAACAACTAAAATTCTATATTTCAACTGTATATAGTCAAAAGGACTAAAACTATATAGATTAATAACTTCAATGGAGCCGCAAAAAGGGTTTAAATGGGCCGCGGGTTGGGCATGCCTGATCTAAGAAAAGGAAATTAATGAACGTGGATATTTATGAATGATGTTAACGAAATTGGAACCCAACATTAACAAATTTAAAAATCTCAAGAAAGTCATTTTTTTCCTTATTGAATTTATGACTATTTTAAGTTTTGAATAATATTTTATTTTTGGCTAAATTGGTTTGGTTTGGTTTTATTAGTCTTTATGGCACTGGATCCTGATAGGACATATTGTGCGAAACATGAGGTAAGCAACTTACAGAATGCAAAAATTAGGGATAAAATAGTAAGAGAAATATAAATAACCACAACAAATAAAATTAAACAATAGCAGCAATTACGACAGTGTTAAACTACAATACAAAAGACGAAATTAAAAATGTAGAAGTCAATAAAAAGGGAAAATATAGACAATCAAATGTGAGGATAAAAACCAATTTCTTTTAAGAATGTAGAAATGTTTTGATGCGGGACAGAACTTAAAATATCAGATAAATGCAGATTATTAGAAGAAAAATGGTATAAACGCTAGTTGTCGTACACAGGACACCCAACAAGGATATACACCACGATCTTAATACTGTTACAATGACAACAAATAGGCGCATTCTACTCTAAAATTTAATGGCAGTTTGACGACTTCAATGTTGAGTGAAGATGTAGCGTGAAGAAGGATCACAGTCACGATAAAATTGGAAATCACTTTTATTTCTTGAGTAAATACGGCTATATACAAGGGGATTCTAATCTCCTAAAACAAGTCGAAATGCAAAGGATTGTTGCCTGCATAACATCACGACGATCACAGTCGAAAGAAAGAGATTAAATAATCTCACACAATTGGGGAGGCTTTTCCAGGGTGCAGTGCAAACCCAATTTATCCTCCGTTCGGTATCCGAGACTCTGCCGCTCCCTATATGAGCGGACTTTACGAATCTCCCGAACTTAATCACTAGAAAGCTGACTCCGGTCACACACGCGAAAGCTTCCACGAGTCAAAGCACCTACATAAAAAATGTCAAAAAGCCCAGAGTCGTAAAAATTCTAGGCTTTTTATACTTAGGGATTAGTTACAGTCCCGCCAACCTTTTTTTGGTCAGTTAAGATCCCAGTTACTTGAGAACTCCGGCTAAAGTTACAGTTAATTTTTTTTAGCTGAATCCTCATTCGTTGGCTGTCCCGATTGAGGCTTCTCCAGGCAATCCTCCGGGGGTCATTACCAGCAACCGATCAGGATTTAACACCTATTGAACTGAACTGTCACCATCCCAGACACTCCGTCGCCGCGCTAATGTAGCCGGTCGGAACAGGAGGCTTCAAATCAGCTGAATTCGGTCGTTAGTTCTGTACAAGGGCAGGGGGGGTTCTTCACAGCAGTGAGTGAAGCGGGTATGTCCAATGTGAAAACGGGTAAGAAATACATCGCGCTAAATTGCATGAACATTTTAGTTTATTTCTACGTTGTTCTTCTCAACAGATAGATAAGCAGGTAAATACTTTAATATTTGGTATAATTAACTATTATTGAAGAAGGGGCGTTCGAATGTTTTATTTTTCTTGTGAAGGGCGAGGTGGTCCAGAAATAGTTGTGGACTGGGAAATCTAGAAATAAACCAGCTACCTAACCGGATCCGTAAATTATATGCAGGATGCATTTTAGTTCGAATTTGTTAGCATCCTTTCTCTATTAGGAAAAAGTCGTATAAAAATATTTTACATAGTATCATTGTTGTTTGAAGGCCCGAAATAACTATTTTAGATGTTTTTATAAGATTTAATTAAAGTGCTAACCGGTGCAAGATATTAATGTGTCACATATGCCTATGTGTATTTTAAAAAGAGATTACACGGCGTAGGGACTCGTGTTAACAAGTATATAACACTATGTTGATAATATTTACTCTGCCCTATTAAAAAAGAAAAAAAAATGTTGATTCATAATGGTTGCTTAATCCTTTCGTGGGCCATTTATTTCTTACTCCATGTTTCCAAACTTTCAAAACAGAACTGCTAATTTTGTTCAATCGATCAAACAATAGATGACAGAGCAAAACCGAAGTGGAAATCAGTCTTTCTGTTGTTCAAATAGCAATACCAATATATTAAAATGGGTTTTGCGCTTCCCACAGGGTATTATGTAAGATCCTGTAGGCGGGAAGTAATCTTCCCACGGTCCACGAAAGAGTTAAACCGTTTCAGATTCAAGAAACCACAACGAAACTAAAATTACAGTTAATTGCAATTTATTTGTATACAAATTACGCAAGTGCAAAAATTATTAATGTTTAATTTAGTTTAAAATAGAAGTTAGTATTATTAAATATACATGCACAATAAATATGAAGAAAACTAAACTCGTACCACAAAGATACAAATTATAAAAGACGAAATGACGAAGTAACCACCTAACAACCAAACTTTGCTATCTAAGTACACCGAAGGACGAAAATATCTTTTAAAATACATATGAGTTTTATTTCTCTTTCCCCTCCCCTTCCAGTACCACAATAATTTGAGCTATTATATATCATTATGAAAAGCATCGCATCGAAAAATAATGGTTGGGCTTGCCTTTATGAAAGCAAACTTATTGAGCCATTTTTTAAGCACAGAAAGGAAGCTACCTTTTGCATTGTTTTGTTTGATGGCTAAGTTTTTTTTCAAAGACTTTTTTTAGAGAAAAATCTTTATCGCAGGGAAAGCTTTCTTTAAAAAAATAAGGCATTAAGAATAAAGTAATAAATATCGCAATTTTACAGGAATACTATAATTGCCCACAATGTTCTTAACCCCTTCCGGTAAAATGACGAGTCTAGATCGTCATTAGTTTTTCATTCCATATCGCACAATGACGAGCTACACTCGTCATGCGATTAAAGTTACTGTTAAATATGATAATTTAGTTTAAAATTTCTTTTGTACTGAATATTTGGCAACACTTTTATCACTTGTGAAAATCACAAGTCACTATTGCATATTGTTTACTTAGAATTTCTTGGTACAAGTCATTGCCAAATTAATGAGTCAGAATAAAAGAAAACCTACTAAGAAATGTCGTGTGTGTTACAAGAATCCAATTAAAAGTGAGACTACTTGGCGGTGTAAACAATTAAGAATTCCTTTGCACTTTGTTTTGAAAAGTACCACTAGCTTGAAGACTATTATCTGTATACCTTATTAATGTTTTGCTTTGATATTTTCTTAATTTTACTGTTTCTGATATTATTTAACACTCTGTAAAAAGTGGATTTTAATTAAGAATATGTAAGAATTGTAAAATGAAACAAGTTTTTTAAATAAAAATTAAATGGTTATTTCATGCACAGTTTTTCATTATTAAATCATACCGGAAGGGGTTAATGTTTATTGTTGTTGTAGTTATGATATATGTATAACACAATTTTTATGTACAGTCGCATCTGGCACTGTAAAAATGCATGTTTTGGATATTGCACGATAATAAAATATTTTGAATAATTTGTTGTTTTATTTTTATATGTGCGGCCCACCTCAGTTCAGTAAATTTTTGTTTGGCCCACCAACCGATTTGGGTTGAGCACCCGTCTCAGACAGGCAACTAGCTACTGCACTGAGCCGACGTTCAGCCAAATATCAAGAAAGAAATGCAATTAAAATTTCTCTGTTCCAGCCAAGAGGTGACCAAACGGCGACCTGTGGTGGAATTCATGAAACTCATTGAAAAAAAAAAACTGTATGTATTATGGCAAATACAATATTATTAGATTAATTTATTGATTGCTTTAATAGATATCTTATATATTTTTATAGACATTATGTCTACTGACCGACCCCTTTGACTGTTTTAAGGCCCCTCCCCATTTGTCTCTGAACAAGTTATCACCCCCATGGAAGGCTTCAGAGCCTAGTGAGGAACGTTATTGGGAACCTAAGTCCTAACGCAAAATATTTCAACTTATTTGTAAAATTTAAACATTGTTTTATATTGCTATTTCATATTAACCCTTTCCGGATGGTGGGTTAAATTATGTCTCACCTAATTAACATTCTTTTAAATCAGTTTCAATTAGCACATTGTATGATACAATTATGTGAAAATTTTCGTTTATAGAAAAAAAGTCCAGAATTTTTTCTTAACATGTTATGCATAAACATGCCCATCTAACAATTTCTATAACATTTTTTAAAACTTAAGTAGTATTTTAGCATAACGTGTCGTAAAAGGGTTAAATAAAAATTAATATTTACTCAAAATAGTAATTTTTATATTCGTGCTTGTTTCTTTTTTAATCTAAACGGATTGAAGGGAACAAGCGTTTGCCAAAATGACAGAATTCGGAACAAAATATGAATTTTTTTTCTCAAAAAATCAAGTTAGTAATGAGTTCAAATAAAAACACAATTATTTTCAAAGGAAATTTTCTAAATAACATGATTATTTAACTATATGGAAGACAGTTTTTTTGCTTGTTATACATTCATCTTTAAAAAAGCTGTTTCAGTTAAAAACATTTTGCAGTTAATTAGTAATTTCCAAATGTATCAGATGCATTGCTTTTCTGTGTTTCTTATTCAAAATTTTAGAGATTATCTATTAATATGTTTGTCAAAAAACTAGGTATGATTGTAAAAATCACTCGAAAATCAAGTATTTGTCCGAATTACAGATTTAATATCATGAAAAGGCAAAAAATGTTGCTAAAATAATGTATAAATTTAAATGTTGTGTTATATAAATAGTATTTAATAGTATTTAAGTGAAAATGCGTACATACAAAGTTTTGTCTTTACATAAATCATAAAGATGAAACGAAAAAATAAAAGCAAGTGATATGTACGGAAGAAAATTTTTAAGGAATATGATTGGACAGCTAAATTTTTACCAAATAAGCTCACTTTTTATTTAAAAATAATTTTCTAGTAGATTCTGGTGTCTTATACAACAACATTATCAATTCTCCTTTAAGAATATAGTTAAAATTTAAAATATTAAAAACTGACTTTCAATGTACTTTGTCCCCTTCTCTGATAACAGAGATGGGCGTAGAAAGAAGAATATTCCTCTCTCCATAGTACTGAAATGGACAGAATATTTTCCTTTGAAAGAACTGGCAAAAAAGAATGAAATAAGGAAATATTTTATGGAAAATATTTCGAATTCGTTTTGAAGTTTCCGGCAAGATGCAAAGTTTCCAGCTAAAGACGCGATAAGCGTCTGCGAAGGCAAGCACGCAAGACGCTGCCTTTAATAATTTTAAAATTGGACTTATCGTTTGAAGGCGCGTGTACACAAACGGTGTTATCTCCCCCACCCCCGCTTTACCAGACAGGCAGGGATCCACCCGACCGCTCCCAAGAAATGCCTGAGGGGTGGTACGCAAAGGAAAGCAAAGGGAAGACGGAAGGGATAGCGTTAAAGCGTTCGTCAAATTTGGAGGAACAATTAAGTATAGTTTGGAAATTAGGGGTTGCCAAGCTGTTAGGGTGGTGCCCCGGGACCTTGGAATGCAAGCGTGTTGTAGTCATAACATTGCATGCCTCTGGCCGGTGTTGAAGGAAATTTAAGACTACAGAAATGTTTTTGTTAATCCTGTTATAATGATTAGAAGAGTTATTATTAAATATTTTTATCGTAATTTCAGTCAAGATTATGATTTATTGCAGCATTCTTTTTTTCCTGATTCTCTGTTGCCCTCTTTTTAACCTTTGTTTCTTCATTTTTTAAAGGAATAAAATGAAACTTTTTTTTTAAACTTGCATTGTATACTGTCAAGGTGGTTTTCTAGCTATACTAAATGATCAAATTTCATTTTTGCCTCTTAAAAAGTTCTGAACAATCTTAAGTTTCAAGGAAAAAAAATCAAGTGATCGTTCGCTCTAGGGTCCGAAATCATTGAAAGATATGTTTTATTTTGCATTCTAAGCAGTACATATGCCCTGTAGTGACGGTCAGTCGACTGGTGCGTTTTAATATATCTATAGTCCATAGTTCTGGACTTGTGTCTACGCCTAAATCTTGTAATCAATTTTTAGCTACTTAACCTGATCTCCAATCGAGTTGAAATTTTGCATCCTAATGCAACTTTGATGACATTGTATAAAATTACACCATTAAAGTAGATTAATTCATTGTTTTAAACATCGGTTTTCTAACCACTATTAGTATCTTTCTTTACCCCCTTTATCATAAATTGTTGGCTCCGTCGTTAAACGCTTGGTTTACATGCTAGCTTAGACGGTCGGATAGTTGGTTTTCTTTTGATTACAAAAAGTTGTAGCATCAGTTTTTGGCAAACGGTATCAAATATATATGTCTAGTGCAAAATATTTCAACTTATTACAAAAATTTATATTAATTTCATTTTTTTAAATTTCATTATTTAATGTTTCAACAAGCTATATATGGACAAAAGATTAGAGTAAAACGGAATAGGCGAGTAATAGTGAGTACTCAAGTTTATTTCCCTGTGTGGTGCTGTTATCTAACGGTGTCTAATCCAAACACATCAAGGTGGTATCCAGAGACCTAGAAGCAGTCTCGCCTGGTTTGTGGCACATGATGTTCGAGTGTGGATCAATATCTTATTCCTTTCATCTAAATTCTTTTGTACGTAAGTGTTTAAATATTTATAAAAAACATTTAAGTACATATTATTGATGCGTACTGACGTTAGGATTTCAACAAAGGTGGAGACATTCACGCTGCATAGATCTTTCGTTTTCATTTTATCTTTTTCCATATTACGTGTACCTACTCTTTATAAAATGCGTAGGTATGTGGTACTAAAATTGAAGATATTTCTACACTCAATTGCAATTTCCAGAAAATAATTGAGCTTTCCAGGTGTAAATATGTGCTATGGGCTCCTGTGGAAATTGGTCCTACTCCTAGAGTAACATTGTTTTCATGCCCTAGATTGTTCTTTAATAGCATCGCTAGGTGCAGTGTCTCTACCAGCGCATTCTACACACGTTCCATAGATCTAAAGGACCCTTCACACAACGGCCCACTGCAAGCCATTACCACCGTCTAGAGGGGGTATGGCTTATCGCCGTCAACGATGGCAGCCGATAAAATGGTCTTGGTGGAGGATGGCTTGGAAAACGGTTTTTCACCAAAGATCAAAGGCAACCAGCATGCGCTACCAAAGTGTGCAGTAGATTCTAAGGATGCATACACGTTCTCTGCTTATTTAGTGGCCTAGTGTGTGGATGCAACCCGTGAACCATCAGGATCAGTCCTGGAATGGCGAATAAGTGGCCATAGTGGGGAGGCTACATAAGATCTGCCGATCTAGCTGTCTAATCTATCCAGCGAATACCTTCACTTTTCACAAAACCATTGACCAGATTATCTCTATACAGCTACGCGTTTCCCTCATCAAATAAAATCAGGGCCAACTGCATCCTTCAAAACTAGGGCATAGAGTTTGGAGATATTTCCCTTTGAACCAGTCAGAGTGCTGCTTTCAGTTATATGTAGAGGCATGTGCCCATCCATTAAGATCCGCTACAATAATGGACTATTTCTTTCACATTGAAGCAAAGGTAGCGGGTCCCTGGTTGATTGTTGAAAGTACGCCGAGAATTAATGGTTTGGTTGAACCAGGTTGGTTGTTTGGCTTAGAGAGTAAGGTCTACTGTTTGTTCACGAGGGTTAATGAGATCAGGAGGTATTTCTTAAAGTCGGTTACGAACGGCTACGAGCATTAATACTATTAGTGGGATTAGAATTCATAATCTCTGGTACCGAAGAGCAGTGCAATACACATTCAAGGTAAACCAGGACATAAAATAATGAAATATTGTAAAAGTAAAATGTGCTTCCATGGATTTATATGCTTTCTTTTTATTAAAATGAGCCTCAGAGAAACGGTAGCCAAGAAAGCTAAATAACTTCTGGGAAAGAATCGAAGAGTCAAGAATCGAGACTATCATTTCGAAGCAAATTCCGGCAAGAAATTATAGCTTTATGAATAAAAATTAATCTCAGAAATTATTTACATATAGTACGAATAAGCTTCTTACAGTTAATGACCTCATATGCATATATTATTGACAATAAGACAACAATATAGTGCTTCAGTATGTAAGTTGACAGTTACAGAAATTCTAGGAAAAGGAATGCATGGACAATAAACATTTCGGAAATGACGAGGCAAAGCAAACTTTCTTTTTACAAGAAGAAATTACCTGAAAGCAAACAATCCGTGACAAAAAGAAAACCGCTTGCAGGAAATGACTTCTTTTTTCTCTAAAACGGTGTAATTAAAAAAGGTTTAGAAATATCGCCCAGTCTTATTGACACGGAGCACTAAACATCTGAGGCTATCATAGGATAAGATCCGAGGGGTAATATAATTTCCTCGTGGAACAAAAAAATATCAAAGTTTCATACATTATTCAAACATACAAAAATGTCAAACCATAAAGCCCATTTTTTGTTAAATGCTCGTCCGCAGTTTAATTCTCAGTTTATAGAATATATAATGGCCTTATCATATGTCAATATGTACGTGAAAAAAAAAAGCATCAGATTCAGTTTAGAAATCATTTTCTTGTTGAAATATACGAGGATTTGTCGTGTGATAGAAAAAATTTCAAATGATTAAAGCCTTATCATAAATTAACAGGAATTAAAATAAATCAGTTTAAAATTTTTCACTGTAACACAAAAATTTTACTCATTTTTCAGTAGTCAAAGGAATCATTAACTAACGTGTATATACTGACGTGTGATAAGGCTTTTAATAAAATAAATTCAATCTCAGTTCCTCCTTTATATGCCCCTTTTGAGTATATGTAAAAGCATGATCATGTATTTTCCTTTTAACTATATACAATTGAGCTATAAGATGTATGGTTATATTTAGGTTATATTGGAGTTAAAATTTTCTTCTTGTAAATAAGAAAGTGTCCTAAAAAATTTTTGGAAACTCTGCTATAAAAGAATAGTCGCATAACGGAATACTTTATTAGAAACGCCTTATCAGAATCCTTGGGTAACGATAAGTACTTCGTATAAGTGAATTTCATATAAACGAGTTCCCTCAGCATTAATAAATCTTCAAAACTGGAAGGTCACTGTGTAGCTTGCTAATTCCAAGGGCATAAAACAAAATTACTTTATCTGATATTAGATTGTACAAGTATTGTAAATTTCAGCAAAGTGAATACTGTTATGAGCCAGCAAAAGAGAATTACAGAGAAAATCGTTTAAAAAAATTATTCGATATTCTAACCTCATTTTGTCATGGACATGTATATCATCTGTAATTATTGTTAGAGATAGTATATCCTAATTTATGTATATTAATAATGTCTTACCGATTTAAACAAAAAATTATCGTTTTTACCTTGTAAAAGTGTTTTTCTTACAATGATACCTACATGGCAGGGAAACAGACTTTCATTCCAAATTTTAGAATTAACCTTTTGGTGAACGTAGGTTTCTCAACGAACCAATCGCTTAAACATTTTTTCATTGATTTCTTAAAACATAAAAATGCTTTTACGATTTTCTATATTTGTGACACTTCAAGCTAAAAACTAATGTCAGCATTACACTTTTCATTTTGAAATATATGCATATATTTAAACTTATTTTACAGGAAAGTCCTAAATTGGACTGTCTCACTTAAGCCCCCCCCCTCCTTTAAAAAAAAACGAAACACACATCGCTTATAAGAAGTTTAGGTATTTCATTACTATACAGTTTTAATGATAATTATTCATTGGTCCCCTTTTTCATTCCAAATTTTAAACTTATTTTGCAGGAAAGTCCTAAATTCGATTATCTCACTTAAGCCCTCCCCCCCTTATAAAAAACCAAACAAATAATGCTTATAAAATGTTTATCAATTTCATTACTATACAGTTTTAATGATAATTATTTATTGGTCCCCTGTTTCCTTTCAAATTTTAGAATTAACCTTTTGGTAAACGTGGGTTTCCCAACGAACCAATCTCTTACGCATTTTTTCATATATAATTTTTTCATTGATTTCTTAAAACATAAGAATGCTTTTACGATTTTCTATATTTGAGACACTTCAAGCTGACAACTAATGTCAGCATTAGACTTTTCATTTTGAAATATATGTATGTGTTTAAACTTATTTTGCAAGAGAGTCCTAATTTCGATTGTCTCACTTAACACTTCGCGTGCGGCAACTTATTTTTACGTTTTTGCAGTCTTTCATTGGAGCGCGGGTCACGTAAAAATACGTATTTAGTAGATTTGTGGTCGATACCCGCTAACCATTACAAATCTATTAAATACGTATAATTATATGTATGCGTGACATTATATGCGTGTTGCTTCCGTTGCTATGCAACGCTTTGCATTTTCTCTTTCCACAAGTTATAGTTGTCGAGTTACTCGGTCTTTTGTTGAATTATTTCATCTCGAAATAACCCAATCGAATTCCTAGCTCCAGAATATACAATTCATCTTTTGTCAATTTGAAGCTTGGTTTTTTATTGTTGAATACAAAATTGATAATAAATTGTTCTATTTGTACTTGTCATGTAAAAATATTTTTGAATACAATGTAAAATTTTAAAAATCGTTTATTATTGTCGTAAAAATATTGTTTTTTTTTTGTTAAATAATCATACAGTATATATTAAAGTGTAAAATAAAAAAAGTTTTCGGTCATAAAAACAAAGTAGTTTTCTATTTACTGCGATTTTTCTGAATAACCAAACTTTCGCTCGATTCACGAAAAAACGCCGGATGCAAGCGTAAGTTGCCGCTGGAGTATACCCTCATGCCAAGTGTTAATCCCCCTCCTTCTTTAAAAAAATCAAACAAACAACGCTGATTAAATGTTTAGCTACTTCACTACTATACAGTTTTAATGATAATTATTCATTAGTTTCCTGTTCTAATTAATTTTTTTAAATAATCATTTTCCCGCTGTACTCAGGAGCAATTTTCGGCTAAACCATCCTCCAACTCCATCCCCTAAGGTATGTAAAGATATTTTCATGTATTTGTAATTTTAAAAGTGCATATAGAT
>CM063498.1:190115948-190123448 GCA_032207245.1 Pardosa pseudoannulata
AGGTTCTTCAGGCCGTTGAAGTCCGACTCCCTGAGGAAGCTGATGGCGTTGTGGCTGAGGTCGAGAACCCTCATGCGGCGCCCCGGCCAGAAGGAACTGTCTCCAATCGCAGGCACCCCCGAATTCTGGATCCGGACCACCTCCAGGTTGTTGAACTTTAAGAAGATGCGTCCGATGGTGATATTGTTGGGTGCCTCGGGAGGTGCGCTGATGACGAGCACGTGTGAGTTGATGTCCATCTCGGACACAGGGATGAGTTGCATGTCGCCGCTCGTGCAGTGGACTGTCTTCTTGCCGGACTTGAGGGAACATGTGCACACCTTGGGGCAGCGTCCGTTTACTTCCACAGTGCAGAAGCAGAAAAGCACAATGAGAAGGATGTAGGCGAGGCCCATGTTTCTGGAAATAATACAAAATTGTGATATGCTTTTTGAAAATCTAGCCCCTACCTTAAAGAAATCAATAACTTTTTTTACAAGAAGACCCTTTCGTATAAATTCCTCAGAAGTAAAATTTAAATTAATCAATCGTAAGAAGTGTAACCACTATCTGTGTACTTATGTATGAACAGGATAACAGAATAAGGTATCATATTTGAAATTTCATGGT
Organism: Pardosa pseudoannulata; assembly: GCA_032207245.1. Taxonomy (NCBI): domain Eukaryota; kingdom Metazoa; phylum Arthropoda; class Arachnida; order Araneae; family Lycosidae; genus Pardosa; species Pardosa pseudoannulata. The sequence goes on from CM063498.1 coordinate 190,116,558, forward strand.
TTCTTTCAAAATCCATCTGTTGCATGGTGGATTAGAGTTAATCACCGATTATATGTATCATACTTTCTCTTGGTAGTTAATTGAAAATTGGTTTAGCTGTCTGTTAAGACCGGTCGAAGTCCCTTTTATGCCACACAGAATTAAAATTAATAATCAATTAGAAATTTATATATATATATATATATATAATTGAGTGGTAGTGGAGAATTAAAAGGTATTGCAAAAGATAAATGTTGATATAAATTCTGATACTTTAAGTAGTGGTTCCGAAATTATACTACCCAAATAAATCCAGGATGCATGTGGGAGGTTGTTTGCAAAGATATCACACCATGGTGAATTAAAGAATTTAAAATTTATCTTTCATTTGCAAGAAGAAAGTGCGTATGTATGAAAAAATAAACAAAATTAAAAACATTTACAAGCTCATGTGATTCTTCTCACTTAAAACAAGACTCCGTTTCACCAGTTCTGCTGGGAAAATGTACCGGAGTTTCTGGTAGGTAGTGGTACAAAAATGTGCGAATCGCTAAAGGTTAATCCTATGGAAACTCTTTCATTGACTCCTAGCAAAGTGCATCTTTTCGTGATTTTCTAAATATTTTTTGTCTAGGTCATTTCTAGACAAATTCTCTCCTAAATGTAATTTACTCTGTCAGCCTAGCTAATTGTGTTAGGCGTTTCACTCCAACAAACAATCAAAATATCATTGTTATTCCCACCCAAAACTACAAGGTCATGGAGTCGCTACAGATAAATGAAATAAAATTATGCTATTTTTTCCTCAGCTATGATAATTATTTGATTTTCTTTATATTCTTTTCAACATTTTCCTTTTCCAATGTTATATACACAAGCACACATATACGATATGTATATATTTGTATGTGAGATTGCGTGTATGAATTATTATTCATGTTGTTTTTCGGTCAACAAAAGAGAATAGAGATAAATGTGTTATAGCTGCCATTTAATGATGTGTTTACACTGTAACTGCTGCAGATTAAAAATCAAGTATCTATAGATGTTACGTTTAATTGACGATATTTCTTCCAAAATCTGTATTCTATTATTAAGTTACGTTTTCCAAGATCAGAAATAAAACTAACGTTATATTTTTAACATCTATTAAAATGTGTCTGTATTGACGATTTATAATAATTAATTTACATTATTGGTTTTAGTAGCTGATAATTTTTTTATCTAATGCAGCAGCGATATAGACATTATCCTAACGCCGTACAGAGATCAAAAGAATAATAAACAAACAGGGACATATACAAAATAACAAGCACAAGAAATGTTTTAAAATGCCGGGTGGCCATAATTAGGCTGACAGTGCTCACAGTGTTCTGTAGAGCGATCTATTTATGAGAATGACGCCACATTTTGTAGGAAGATTAAACAAGACGGGGGACGAAGAATTCCGCGAAAAAACAAATTAGTTCCAAAAGTAACCGCTAGGGGAATATTTGGAGCTGAGTTATAGAAAATAGAGTGTTAACAAATGCAAATCAATGCGGAATAAAATTACCTTTTATTATGGACATTTTCTGATTTAGTTCAAGTGCAATATGGCAACACATTTAAAAAAGGGTAAAATCTACATAAACATCAATAAAGTCTCGTGATCTGCAATATCATGTACGCTGAGAAGAAGAAGGAGTTCTTTATTCAAATTTCACGTTACATCCATTGGCACAGTAAAGAAATTAATTTCCGTATTGGTTTGCATTTGTTAACACTTATTTTCTATAACACAGCTCCAAATATTCCCCTAGCGGTGACTTTTGGAATTAATTTGTTTTTTGCGAAATCCTTCGTCCCCCGTCTTGTTTAATCTTCTTACAAAATGTGGCGTCATTCTCGCAAATAGATCGCGCTACAGAACACTGTGAGCACTGTCAGTTTAATTATGGCCACCCGGTAGAACATGGGAAGTATATTAAACTACGAAATTACATGTTCAAAGAGTCTTTTCCCTCCCAGTATCGGGAGTAGACACAGTATAGCTGATAAAATAGAAAATTATAAAATGAAAAAGTTGTAAAAGGTTTCTTAAGTTTGGTTTCGAGCTCTGGGATCAATATTTTGTTACCCAAAGGTTAATTAGACTAAGACCTACTACTTTAACTGCAAGCAGCTACAAACATTCATTCCAACAGGAGAAGATCTGAGCCGCGGTACCTCAGTTGGCAAAGGCAATGCTCTCGTAACTGGAGGGTTGCGGGTTTGAAGCCCTAGCCGGACTAAGATCCGCCGGGTTCGTTAAAGATGACTGGGGCACATAAAATATGTTGGTGGTCACAATGTCCTCCAAGTTCTCAATTAGTACCTCTGGGGGTGGAAGGCCAAGTCTGTCCGTGATTCAAAATTACGAGGACCCACTAGTGCATAACTCCTACTTTCATCCTTGAGCTGATCGTCAAAACGAAAGGCTCACCCCTTTACCTTAATAAAAAGTAGCCTGTGACTCACTCGTGCTTGGTTTGACCAAGTGGCTTTAGACAACAACAGCAAGGAAAATATCTCTTAAGAGCGTACATTAAATTTTTTCAACACGTTATAATTTGACCGGAACCTACTGTTTAAAGCCAACAATAGATAGCTACAAACACTCACGCCATCAGTAGAAGAAGATCAGCAAAGAGTGTGCGATGCTGTCACTGTTGTCTAGATTACAGATAAAAACCATTTGTGTTCAAACATAAGGTGGGTCTATTCCTACCATATTGAATTCCCCTTGCTCATTAATAACATATGGAAAGAATAAAATTCACTTTAAGTATCTCGTATTTTAAAAGTCCTTTAAAAAATAAATCTTTTTTTAGTGTTTGTTGCACGTTCTTATTTGTGCTTTAACCCTTTAGCGGACAGTGGTTTCGTAGCAAAACCACCTATTAAACATCTTTTTTTTTTAAACTTTACTTTTTGGAGTACTTTACTTTATCTTTTTATAATTACTTACGGCTCCAATCTCATACATCTGTGATGTATGGAAGCCAATGATGTAGAATCAAGAGCTTCTGCAATTAAAAAAAAACTTTTTGGTGACATGGATGAGTTTTTGATTTTATATATATATATATATATATATATATATATATATATATATATATATATATATATATACATATGTTTTTGATATTTTAAATTTATAACAGATGATAATTCTACGTTTATCTTTTTTTTTCTTCTCCTTTTTTTTCTTTTTTTTTTTTAAATATATGTATTTAAACTTTCTGTACTTGAAAAGTCAGTAATTCAACTTATCTTATTTATGACCCGAAGTAAAAGTATCTATACAAACAACACTTATAAGCTGTTAAGCTATTTATTTATTGCACCAGTTTAAGGATTATCATTTATTGTTCTTCCAGTATAGTTAAACTTTTAAAAAGGCATAATGTTCAAGCTCTACAAGGGGAAGGGTTAGTCAGTTAAACCACTCCTCAAACCTTTGTTAGGTATCCTCTAAGGCAAACCCTTCTACGGGATGTAAAGAAAACTTATATATTTTACATTTACAAGGTTCATTGATAACATTTATAAAAAAATTACATTAAATTCCTATGAATTTATTTTGGTGACCTTTAAAGGGTTAAAAAGAGTATAGCAAAGTTTCTCAGAAATAATTAAAAATTTAAATATATTTTTCTCAAAATTTTTTTAACAAAGGAAAAGAGTATGCTCAAGATTTTGCTTTTCTATCGTGTGATACAATTTTTTAAAGAATTCCTAAAATCTGACCCGTCGAGAGGGAATTTTATTTATTCCCATAGGTTAACAGAGTGAAAAGAATTTAATATAACAGCTACAGACCCACCTTAAATGCACTGCAGTTCCCGAATTGGAATTGATTTACAACGCATAGTGGAGCTTCAGATCCTATTACATTGCCATATGCATATAAAACTTATATTCAGTAAATTCTCACGTACGAAAGTTAATTCTATATTTAGAATTTTAAGATTAAGTCGATTATCTCCACGGGAATAAAGAACCGTTATAAACAAGTTTAACAGCACATATATGAGAAAGTAAAAAATAGAAAACCTAATCAGATTCTTACAAGAACTTTTGCACAGGCTTCCGAAAAGAATTTTACTTGTTTTGAATCCTTTAAAATCCCGGCGAGCACGTGTCTCGTTTACATAAATTGAAAGTGACATGCTCGCGGAATCCCCGCGCAGGATGATGCCCATTAGGAAGAAAGAAAAACATTTTTAAAGCTCTCATTTCCTAATTTCCTATGGAAGTGACTCGACTGTTCGGCTCGCGTGAGCCACGCGTCCCTTTTCTTAGAAAAGTGTGCGTACGTTTTGTAACGACGATTCCTTTTTCATTGTTTGCTTATACGCTCTCTTACCTTTTTTTTAAATTTTTGTTTTTCTATTTGGCGACGATGTTATGCGATGGATGTGGCGGAACGCCCCAGGAAGTGGAGTCTTTCATCCGGACTCATTCAGGATCCCCCATGCAGAACATCTCGCAATGTATCATCGCAGATTTACGGGAGGAGTGGCAGAGGAACTCCGGCTTCTTTCTGGAAAGGAGAAAGTGGGCATCACTCACCGACGTTTGGAATTCGGTGGATCGTAGTAGATTCATATCACCCTCCCAAACTCAACCCCAAAGGAAGATTGTTGTCATGAATATTGATCTATATCGGGGATATATTTATTTATTTGCAATCATTTATAACAGCAAGTTACTTGGGTAAAAAATGTTAATTTATTAGGTAGAGTTTGATTGTTTTAAAGAATTTTTAAGGAAATACATTAACTCTCCAGCCTTGGCCGAACGCTGGCCGATTGGTGAGGGCGCTGATCGTCGGTACCGGAGTTCGTGGGTTCGAATCCCACTATGGGATGGATGTTCGTAGACGTTCGGAATCGGCTTTAAGCAGTAGGTCCTGGTCTCATTAGCCCTCGTATGCAAAACAGTGGACAGTAGTGCCCCAAACCAAAGCTTTCCAGCCTTGTGTTTAATCATACAATTTTTAGTAATTTGGGAAACATAGTTAAAGCTGATCTCTATGTAGTATGGATTTTAAATGGCAGATCTCTATAGCAATACTGATCCTTAAGACAAAGAAAATTGTTGCTAAAATGTCTTTCCAACTGTAACTAAGGGCTAGGAGTAAACAAAAAGAATGTTAAACAAAAAGAATAAATTTTAAAAATCCCGCAGGGCTCTGTCTATCTCAAAATGAATTCTAAAAGAGTCATTTTATTCATTATATACTTACACAGTAACACACACAAAAAAAACTGCTTAGGCATGAAAGCATATACAGTGATCTGAACCGCTGTAGCTCAGTCAGCAAAAGCAGCGATCTCGAAACTGAAAGGTTGTGGGTTCGGGGTTCGAGCCGTCCTAAGATCCACCGTGTTCATTAAAGGTGACTGGGACTGAAATACGTTCGCGGTCACAATATCCTCCAAGTTCTTAAACGATACCTCTGGGGATGGTAAGACAAGACTGAGAATCTTCTGATTGGTCCCTACTTCTAAATTGCGAGGACACAGCAAGGGTAATGCTACTATCATCCTTAGCATACTTTAAGCTACACGTGTTCCTCGGATGGTACTAAATGGGTAAAAGCTTAGCAGCCTTTTATTGGCATAAAGGCATATAGTGCCTGTATTTTCTGCTGAGTTAGAAAAATATATGTATAATATATATATATATATATATATATTATATACAGTGATTTTCTCATAAAATGTTAAGATAAGTTTCACTACAACATCAGTCACATTCTGGTGTCTCAAGTTCCTTTATCTTGCATATTTTCTCCCCAATATATTAACACATTGTGTGCAGGTACATTTCACAGCGCAATTATGCCGGGAGCGGGTGTTTTACCTGTAAATTTAGTTATTCAGTTAAATCTCAATAGATCGAAAATAATTTAATTCTTTAACCAACTTTTCGCATTTTATACTGAAATATATAAACAAATATATAAATAGACAAATAAATAAATAAATATATATATATATATATAAATACAAATATATATATAATATGTAAATATACATATATATAATATTTTTTTCGCAAAGGTAAACAAAAAGTTAATTTTAAATTTAAATTGATTTTTTTAATCAACTTGTCCGTTCTGTGGTTCTGCATCGACTGATGTGAAAACTAGTTTTTATTTGTCTAAATTTTTCTATGTAGCAGACAAAAACATTCGGCTTCGTTTTCCTGTGTATACCGTTATTTTTGTATCCATAAACAAACCATGTTGTTACACTAACCAGTACTAGTACGTGACCCGCACTCAAGTATCAATCGTCAGAAAACGTACTAGTACGTGTCCCGCATACAATGTGTTAAGAAAAGTGACAGTGAATCATTGAATCAGTACCTTAAACGTATATAAAGTAACAATAGATATTTGGAGATTTTGAAAGAAATATACAACGCATTTAAAGAGTAAATATTCATTTATTTTTACACGTTTTAATTGGTTATTATTTAAAACTATTATAATGCATTAATGTTTAGTAAATATAAAATGTAAATAACTGCTAGGTGAATTAATTAGTGTTATTATTTAAAACTATTATAATGCATTAATGTTTAGTAAATATAAAATGTAAATAACTGTTAGGTGAATTAATTAGTGTTATTATTTACAAATATTTTAATGAATTAATGTTTAGTAAATATAAACTGTAAATAACTGCTAGGTGAATTAATTAGTGTTATTATTTAAAACAATTTTAATGTATTAATATTTAGTAAATATAAAGTGTAAATAACTGCTAGGTGAATTAATTAGTGTTATTATTTAAAAACTATTTTAACGAATTAATGTTTAGTGAATAAAAATTCTAAATAACTGTTGGGTGAATTAGTGTTTTCTTTAACAATGGA
>CM063498.1:190128448-190170948 GCA_032207245.1 Pardosa pseudoannulata
CAGTGACTTTACAGCACCCTAACCATTCAGACACCATTCAGCCAAAAAAAATTTATCATAATATCTAAGAGTAAATCAGCTTTGCCCTAAATTAATAAAGACTTGTTCTTAGTAAGGCTGTCACCAAAATTAATAATTGTATTCATCCATTTAAATATATTTAAAGTAAACGGTTACATTAATAAAGCATTAAGAACCCTAGAAATACAAATGTATGAGAAATAGTACATTTAGTTTAAAAACTATAATAATAAATATAAGCAGAAAATATTTGAAATTCTTCAACCATTTTTTTTCACCTAGACCGGTTTTCTGCATGTACGGATTTAAAATGTTGTATATCGCTTCAATCTTAAATCAACTCACGGTTCACACGCGTCAAGTCCAGAAGGGAATTTGCATTGGTAATGTTGTAAAACCAAGTGTTTGGAACATATGAAAGGGCCTCAGTTTTCGCTTCTAGTTGCGTAATTTATACCTAGAAAATAAAAGCTCCGCGAATGAAAGCGTATGAATATTAATATGATGTAAATGGCAGCACTCAAAATATTCGCTTCATATCCGTTCAGTTTGATGCCATTTACGTCATATTGCTTAAAACTGAAAACATTAAAAAAAGCAAAAATACTCCAGAAATCTAACAAAAAAAATATCATGAATAAGAAGCCCTTATAAATCTTTCATGTGCAGACCAAATTCTGTGCCTGTCAGAAACGGTATTCGCTGAAAATTTTACTTACATTAGAAAAATATCACGAGCATTTTTTTTTATTTGTTAGACCATCTGTGTCCCATTTAAAAATCAAATATCTGCAATTTGTAGGATTGAAAATTTTCAAGCTTTCTCTAACATTGGCGTTAAAATGAGGGTGATATTTTCATGCACTGGGAAAATATATTTTTTAATAAATTCAAATATTTTAAAGGAGACCAATCTTTTTAAAGGGTACCTATCGCGGCTTCAGGGGAATGTGGACCTTACAACGTGTTTTTGGAAATTATTAACATAAAGTTATGAAATTTTGTGAGCATAAAATTAAATAAATCCATTTGAAAAAAATCTAAAAATTGGATATTTTTTTAATTTTAAATTATTAAAATATTTTAATTTTTAAATGTTAAGATAACATAATAATATGTGTTTGAATATTTTTAAATGTATGTTGTACATTAATATTCAATATTTTATTCATTTTGTCTATTATTACTTTAAAAAAATTATTTTTTTATTTTTGGGGATATTAATTTGGTGATAGTTTTATTAGTAACTGTAAACTGTAACCTGTTTCAATTACTTCGGATCTTTTGTTAAGGGAAAAAAGGCCTTTTATTTCTAAAATACAGAATAGCATCTCGTTGGCTAACAAATTATTCTTAGGACTTTCTTCTTATTTGAAATCTTGTTTTTGTCTTTAGAAAAACGTGTCTGTAATACTCTCACTAGGCCAGTCCTAATCTATGGTTCGAGACTTGGTCTGAAACTAAAAATGGAGAACATAAAATCACAGTTTTCGAAAGTAATGTCCTGAGAAGCATCCTTGGTAGTGTGAAATAAAACTATATTTGGAATCAACGTATCTACTCAAAAATTTACAGACTATTTAGAGAAGTTGCTATAATAAAAATAGTAGAGTTAAAAGAAGGAACTAGGCTGGTCATGAGGCTCACAAGGATGGAAGAAAAAATCCGGCAAAAAAAAATTTCATTTACAGGCCCTTTACGTCTCGTATGAAGAGGAGGCCTAAACTTCGTTGCACTTATTCAATTCAATCAAATTTTAAAGCAATGGGAATAAGAACTAGCAGACAAGGTCGAAGAATAGGCTTCCATAAAAAGAAGGCCTTACACCACGCTGGGCTGTCATGTAAATTAAAATGACGATAGATTGAGTGGTTATGGGAAATATTTGTATATCTCTAAATTGAATATATTCATGTTGTAATATTTTTTAAATGTTTGTTGTGCATTAATATTCAATATTTATTCCATTTTTCCTTATTATTACTTTAAAACATTTTAACTTTTTGGGATATTAATTTGGGGATAGTTTCATTAGTAATTGTAAACTGTAGCCTCTTTTAATTATCTCGGATCTTTTTTAATTCAAAAAAGGCCTCTTATTTCTAAAAAACAGAATAGCATTTCGCTGGCTGACAAAGTATTCTTAGAACTTTGTTCTTATTTGAAATCTTGTTTTTGTCTTTAGAAAAACGTGTCTGTAATACTCTCACTTAGCCAGTCCTAATATATGGTTCGAGACTTGGTCTGTAATTAAAAATGGAGATCACAAAATAGGAGTTTCCGAAAGGAATGTCCTGAGAAGCATCCTTGGTAGTGTGAAATAAAATGTTATTTGGAATCAACGTATGTACTCAAAAATTAACAGATAATTTAGAGAAGTTGATATAATAAAAATATTAGAGTCAAAAGAATGAACTAGGCTGCTCACGTGGCTCACAAAGATGGAGGAATAAAATCCGGCAAAAGAAATTTCATTTCCAAGCCCTTTACGTCCCGTTTGAAGAAGAGGCCTAAACTCCGTTGCACTGATTCAATTCAACCAAATTTTAAAGCAATGGGAATAACAACTGGCAGACAAGGTCGAAGAATAGGTTGCCATAGAAAAATCTTCAAAGGAAGACCTTACACCAGAACCTGATTAAAACATGGTCCGACTGGGCCTAGGACTTGTGCCCTCTAAAATTTGGTCCTTAATTATTAAATTTTAAATAATTTAACTAACAAAATTTGAAAATGTTTTTTGTTAATTCTTCAAGAAATATTTCATGAAACCTTATTAAGAAATAAAATAAAAAAAGTTTAAATGTTGACAATTTTATCTAAAACACACTCCAGTTTGCTTATTTACATCACTCCAGTGACTTTTTTTACTCATTACTTACTCGATGGTTCTGAGTAGAAAAATCCTTTGCTTTTCAGATTATACTAAATCGAGTAACTGTATTCATAACTGTTCAACGATTGTAGAAAGGGATGTAACATAAAAAAATTATTATAAACTTTCCTCCAAAAATATTCGTTTGTATCCTCTTTTATAAACTATTTTTTTTTTTTTTGCCTTGAAACGAGGGTAGGGGGGAGGAACCCCGAAAAACTACCAGGTCCTGGGCCCAATTTTGCCTTGACCGGGCCCTGCCTTACACCACGTTGGGCTGTCATAAATTAAGATGACGATAGATTCAGTAATTATATGAAATATTTGTATAACTGTAAATTGAATTTTCTTGAAAAAATTGGAATCTTCTAAATTTAAACCAAGCTTTAATAATCTAAAGGATATCTAAATGTAAAACGTATGCTTATATTTATTTCAATTTAGGTCAGGAGTATTTTTGACCATTCTGCAGGGATCTATGAAGAGTTAAATTACAAGTAACATATTAAAATTTTTAAAAAAAATCACAAAAAAATAAATTTTTTAAAACTATTTTCTGATTTTAAGAAAAGTTTAAATTTTATTGATTTGCTTATATATAATTTTATATAGTACAAAGTTTTATAACTGTAAGTGAGTAATTTATACAAAAATTTTGTAACAACCATAAGGGCCGTACAAACTACCTTCTAGCAGCTATTTTTCGATTTAACAATAAAAATTTATTCTTTTTTATATCTTTTTAAAATACTGTTTCTAAATTCTTTAATAACACTCCAGACTTGAAAAAAATTATTTAGGTTTGCCATTTCAAGTAGTATATTTTGTAAAATAATAAAAAAAAAAAACATCGAATGAAAAAAAATTATTTGTCATAATTTTTCATATATATTTATAGAAATTAAACTTTTATATTGAAGTAAAATATCTGTTTTATTCTGTAAACCTAAAACTTCACGAGAACGAGTTAAAAATATCTTCGCCAAATCCAATTCAGATTTAAAAGAACGTTCTATCTGAACACGCCTTCGCCCTCCGAACAATTTGAAATCTTTCAAGGATTTACCTGAATCATCATGCAAAATTCCATCAAGATTGATCTAGCCATTTCGGAATTCATTGCGAACATATACAGCACGGGTCTCTTCAGATTTATCAGACAGGTTGCTGATTTGTTAAATTGTGATAAATCTACTCATAATCGTATGATAGTGTAGTTAGAGTTAAATTCTTCCAGTATTGCTCCTGTTTAGGGAATTAGCGTAAATCGGTTCCTTATATTGCGAAAATGTACAAATTTACTAATATGAAATCTGTAAAATGTTTTGCGAAGGGTCTGTCCTGCGATAAATTATTTTGTGAACTGATGCCTGAACACACATAAACATATGAATAAAAAAGATTTCATATAAAGAAAGATGATACGAAAAAAATGTAACTTAAATATACTTAAATATGTAAAGATATATATATTATATATATAATATATATATATATATATATATATATATATATATATATATATATATATATATATATATATATATATATATATATATATATATATATATATATATATATATATATATATATATATATATATATATATATATATATATATATATATATTTATATATATATAATTATATATATATATATATATATATATATATATATTTATATTTATATATATATATATATATATTTATATATATATATTTATATTTATATATATATATATATATATATATTTATATATATATATTTATATATATATATATATTATATATATATATATATATATATATATATATATATATATATATATATATATATATATATATATATATATATATATATATATATATATATATATATATATATATATATATATATATATATATATAATACTTCTAAGTTTCCCCCGGTATTTCTTCAATTTCTGTTTTAATTTAGCAAAAGTTGCTGGGTTATCCATAAAAAAGCTCATTATCTCAATTAAATAGGACAGAAGAGGAGAAAATTTAACAAGATCGACTTTTTTAAGGTAATGATTTGCTTCGTAAAAGACATTTTAGGCTTGCATTAATACAGAAGGAGCTTTTCTAATTAAAATAAATGAGTCGAGCTAGCAAAATAATTCATTGATATAATTCTGATGTAAATGAAGTATCAATACTATACTGTATATCGATTAAATATCGATATATAATCTATTTATATCAGTAATTTCTGTCTATTTGTAGCAGTGTATTACCGTTAAATTAGATGATAGTTGTTAATTAGCTTTATTTAGTAATCATTGATATAATTATGATGTAAATTCAGTATCAATATTATACTGTATATCGATTAAATATTGATATATAATCTGTTTATAGCAGTAATTTGTGTCTATTTGTAGCAGTGTATTACCGTTAAATTAGATTATAGTTGTTAATTAGCTTTAATTAGAAAGCAAACTAAACCTCTTTTACCATTCAATTGAAGTATAAATTAAAATGTAAAATATTTAAAAAAAATATTTTTTTAATAGTTTTTATTTATCAAGAAAAGCAATAAAAATACACCAAGAAGTAAAAAATTTACTTAAGTTTTTAGTTAGGCCGCTCGCAAATAGATGGCGATATTAGTTTAAAATTTGTGCAATTGGATTCTAGATACTCTGAACAGCTTTTTGACTTTTCCAAACTGATTTTATTTTTTTTCCTCCAATCTATTTTTTTATTATTATTGAATATTTTGCTTTCACTGGAATTAGACCTAAGTTCAAAATTTTAGATGTCTAACTAGTCAGAATGGTAAGTAAAAATTAATTTCAAAATATCAACCGATACTAAGGAAGAGCAACTAAAATCATACAGTGAAAGTATTATAATATTATAAATAAATACTAGAAATTTATTTATATAAAAAATTAGAAATCGATTTAAATATAATATCGGTAAATAGAGTATCAATATTATACAATATATTGGTTTATAATGATATATTAAAATATTATAATATTATGAATAAGTGATAGAAGCTTATTTATATTTGAAATTGTTATAAATAGGGTATCGATAAATAGCGTATCAATTTTATACTGCAAATTCTTTAATATTGATATATATTTTATTTATATGTTAGTTGTGTCTATATATAGTAGTGCACTCCTTTTAATTTTATGATCGTTGTTAATTGGCTTTAAAGTTAATTAGAACGCAAACTGAACCTTTTCGTCATTAAGTTTATTTGTGAAATGAAATATCATATAATCAAAATATTAAAATATTGTTAAAAAAAAGATATAAACTTAATTATGTAAAATATTAAAAATTGGTATAAATAGAGTAATAATATAGTATCAATATAGTATCAATATTATATTCTATATTGATTAATATTGATATATATTCTAACTATATACGTTGTATATATTTATAGCAGTGCAATTTTTTTAACTTGATGATGCTTGTTAATTAGATATAAAGGTAATTAGAACGTAAATTAAATCAATTTTATAATTAATATTAGGTATAAATTAAAATATTACGTTATCAAAATACTTAAATAATATAAATAAATGTCAGAAGTTTATTTATATAAAATGATAGAAGCTGATATCAATGGAGTATGGTACTACTTCATATCAATACCCTTTTTTATTTATGATGTATATTAACTAGATTAAAAACATTAGGAACTCAAACCGCTTTTATTGTAACCAATTCTATCTCCCTCCAGGGTGTAGAGGAAATGAGTTTCATTCCTTTACTTCCATCAATTACCGTGGAAAAGAAGGGAAGAACTAAATGATTTCGAAGTAGCTAAGAAAACTTTGAATTATCTTTCTAAATGAATTCTAAACTGCATTCACAGTATCGGGAGACTTTAGAGGAGTATAAAGATAAAGAAATTATTGAACGTGTACCAGATAATTCTCAGCCAAAAATCAAACCATTTTTTTACCAGCCTCATAAGATACCTTACAATTCTGGAAATTTAAAACTTTTACTGATCCCGTCATATGACGGGCTATATGCTAGTATTTTAATAGCAGTTAATGGGGATATACATACTGTTAAAGATGTATTTATAGTAAAAGGGGTCAGGACACTCTCCAAAATATTTTAATGGACGCATTGGAGATTTTTTAAACTTATCAAAATTTGTGTACTAGTTTTGACTGCAATGGTTAAAAATATCATTTTAAACCATGAAAATAGTAGAAACGTTTCTTCACAATACAACTGGTCACAAGATATTAACAAATTTAGCATTACATTCGGTACATACAAAAATGAAGACTACAAATGTAGATGAAGGTTTGAACAAGCTAATCTTGAAAGCTAGACGAATTAATTAATTACAATAAATCGTAGTTGATAAATAACTGATTATCTCATTTATTTTCGAATTTTGTTGTCATAAAAGGTATTTACTATTTTAAAAGAAAATATAAAGATATGGCATAGTCCCTTTCCCGATATTTTTTTTTATTTTCCTATTTATTCATAAAATTAATTTCATTTATATTTCTCTGATAAATACTGGGGCGTAAATTAAACATTCTCCAATATTTGCCAGACAAATTTAAAACTCGTAGAGCGTAAAATAAAAGACACAATGTGGCTACAGATATATTTGTAAAGATAAATGACATTATGTTTGGCTTTACTCATCCGTTTTATGACGTGTTTGTGTATATATGCATGCAAAAACTATGCATATATGTATGTATGTACTTTGTATGCATTTGTGTAATGATTTTTTTTAGATTGAAAGTTCATCGTACTTTGTATAAGACTCTAGACCCTCCCCGAAAAAAAATTCTGGCTACGTCACTCTACACTGTTTAAAATGCATAACAGTAAACAAAAGACAAAGAAATGTATAGATAAAAAAGCTAACGCCCTTCGAAGTTTATCTTATCTTTTTAAAACATTGTAGCCAAACTGGTTCAGGTAAAGGGAAAAAATAATTATCATAAAAATGAAGGATTTGGGGTTATTAAACATAAAGGATCTATTATCGGGAAAGATATGAGCTTTTGGAGGTGTATGTCTAAAAAAGCATGCTTCGAGTTTTTCTCTTTAATTCTTTGTTTGTGTATACCTGTCAATAGGTCTGTCTGTATAAGTGTAAATCAGAAATCTAACCAGTTAGATAAGTAAAATTTTGTTGTTTGCATATATGGAGTAAGCAGGAGAAATAGGCCAAATTTATTGTATTAAGGTTCTTAGGACGAATTTCAATTTTAACTAAATATAATCATAAAGAAAAGGATACGTATATAAATTTAGATTTTGTAATTTTCGCCAAATTAAATTTTTAATTAATAAACAGCATAAAGTAAATTCTTATCTTATTTAAAATCTTTTGTTTTAATTAGAAGTATACGTCTAAGACCAACAGTTGCGGAGAAAAAGGCTGGTTAAGAATATTACTTTGCTTCCTGTATGTATATATATATATATATATATATATATATATATATATATATATATATATATATATATATATATATATATATATATATATTATATATATATATATATATATATATATATATATATATATATATATATATATATATATATATCTGTGTGTGTGATTGTGTGTAACACGGCGAAATGAAATCCGCCCGTCACATAAAACTAAAAAGTTTAGCTCTATTATTTTTACTTGCCTGGGCTTACGGGGAAAGGCGAATCCTAATTAAAACGCAGTTGCACGATTTCCGACGTTTAACTTTTTAAACTTTTATTTAGAATATAGATAAACGACATGTTACTCTGGTTAAAGCAGAGAAGAGACAATGATCCACGAACACACTTGTACTTACAAATGTTGCCCACAGCGAGAGACGCAGAGATTATTTTCAATGAACCGGCAGCTTAGTCAGCGTTCTTAACAGTAAAAAGGAACTTAGATCAGTGTAAAAAGTGAGCAATTCGCAGGGGATAACTGGAAAATTGGACAGAATATTTGCATTTATTTCAGAGTTAGCTTTGGGAAATGAGTTCAAGAAATGCAAATCGTGAACATTCCTTTATATAAGATGTTTTTTACATCCAACATAAGGGGACATAGAATCTTTAAATATTTAAAATATTCATTACAATAGTCTTTTTTCCATTCATCAAACAATAAGATGTTTTTAGAATTATGTTTATAAATACCTGATACTACGCCTGAACTTTAAAAATTCTTTAGCTTTGTTATCTCAAGTAGCATATTTTTTGTGACAACATAAAAAACATACACCAAGTAAAAAAAAAAAAAAAAGGTCACCCGCAAGATAATTTTTGAAATATCTACATTAAAAATTATATTCTTTTTATCTATTCAAAGTAAAATAACTGTTTTATTCTGTAAACCAAAACTTTAGAGGTAATTAACTAACGTCTAAAAACAAAAGAAGCCATATAGTTTCTGACAAATTATATTCTTTTTATCTATTCAAAGTAAAATAACTGTTTTATTCTGTAAACCAAAACTTTAGAGGTAAAAATAAAAAAGCCATATGATTTCTAACAAATTAAATTTTTTAAATGGTATCAGACGGGAACCTTGGGGGTGAAATGCCTTAAATTTAAACTTAAGGTGACGGTGGACATTACATCAAGCGTTTTAGTAACTTATTAACTCAGAATTTCAAAAATTTGTACACATATAAATTGAAGTGTAATTAAATTAAGACCATTACATTTTTTTTCTCAAAACTAACTTTTTTATACATTTTAACTTTCATAGAAATTTTGTTAATTTTGAAAACGCTCCTTACGATTTCATTTCTCACAAACTCTTTAAAAATGTTTACTAAACATTCCTAATATGCATTAAAATACATCTCGGCACCCGTTTCAAATTTCGACTTTATTTAATTTATTAAAACGGAATTTAAGTTTCGAAAGCCTGCAATTTTTATGAAAATTCTACAGACAGACATAAAACTATTTCCTATAAATTAACCATTCAATCTGTACATAAAAAAATATCCAAATACGTTTTAAAGAAACATTTAAATAATAATAATGTAAAATAAAAAATAATTTAGTTTACAAAAATTTTTTTAAATCAACAAATATTTCAAAAAACTGAAAATTTAAAAAAAATTATCTGATACTTAAAATATTTTCAAATGTGAATTTTTATGTATCTCCGAATTTAATTATTTAATTATAATTATTAAATTTCATTTATAATTATTTTTAATTATTAAGTTATTTTTATTGTATATGCATACAAAGTTTCACAAATTTAACTTAATAAGTTTCATAAACGCATTGTAAAGTTCACTGTCCCCTTAGCAAAAGCTAATTTTAAAAGAAGTTATAAGTGACTGTATATGTTGAAAAGAAATGGAAATGTGAAATATATAATATGAAACAAAATGTAACTAACAGGAGAACGGAAGTCCTTGAAAAGACGGCCGTCAGTCACCGCACAATGGTGGCCTCTTTTTCTTTTATTAAAAAATGATAAAACGCGTTTGAAAGAAGAGCAAACAATGGACGACGATTAAGCAGATGATCAAGATTAATACGAATCCTTGTTCTTACTAATCAGCTGCAGACACAGAATAGCCCATAACGATTTGAAACAAATGAATTGCTTTTTAATCATGATCGAATTGGACAGAAATATGCTATCTCAGAATTGCATTCAAAAAATATTCTCAAAATCTTCTAGTAATTCTCTTTTAAAAGATAGGGCACGTTACAAAACATTCTAATAAATCATCAATTTAGTTATAGAAATTTTAGACATAAATTGACATACAAGGAAATTAATCAATGAAAAATAAAAAATAAATTTTAAAAATAATTTTAAAAATCAACAAAGTATTTCAAAAAAAATGAAAATTTTAAAAACGTTATCTGATATTTAAAATATATTCAAATGTGCTTTTTATATGTTTCCGAATGTAATTATTTAATTATAACTATAACATTTTGTTTATAATTATTTAGTTATTTTTATTGTACATGCATACAAAGTTTCACAATTTTAACTTATTAAGTTTCATAAACGCATTATAAAGTTCACTGTCCCCTGTGACTGTATATGTTGAAAAGAACTGGAAATATAAAATATATAATATAAAACAAAATTTAATTAAATTTTGCCTTGAAATCTGAGAATATTTTTAAAAATTTCATTTTTATGAAATATTCTATTCATTTTAAAAACATTCCTTACCATTTAATTTTTCATAGATATCATTCATCCTACAAAATGTTTTTCTTTTCCTAACATGCAGGCACTTGCTTTATTAACATTCGTTACGATAATGACGCAGATCATTGCACACCATTCCAGTATGGAGCAACATATAGGGAGCTAACATAACTATGAAAGGGACAACATAAATACGTCCAAACCTTACTCGGAAATCGAACCCAAGCTCAACGAAGAAAGGTTTGGTTTGGTTTGTAGTGCTGCGGTCTACTGTTTTGCAACACCAGGGCTAATGAGACCAGGACCTACAGCTTAAATCCGATTCCGAACGGCTACGAACATCCATGCCACAGCGGGATTCGAACCCACGAAATCCAGTACCGAAAGCCAGCACCCTAACCAACTGGCCATCGTTCGGCCAACGAGCGGAAGTACAACATATTAACCTCTATACAATCCAGGCGGCAACCTACAAAATGTTTAGCAAACCCTCCAAACGTACATCAATACAAATCTGTGTATCAGTTTTAAATTCTGAATTACTAAATTATTTACTAAATTTATAATTACTAAATTTAATTACTAAATTTAAATTACTAAAACTCAATTTAAATTTAGAAAAAGTACGAATTTTTAAGAAATTTTGCTGGTAAGAGGAATTTTACTTTTTTTCCTTTGTGTACATTGTGTACACATGTTTATATCAATACAAATCTGTGTATCAGTTTTAAATTCTGAATTACTAAATTATTTACTAAATTTATAATTACTAAATTTAATTACTAAATTTAAATTACTAAAACTCAATTTACACTTAGAAAAAGTCCCAATTTTTAATAAATTTTGCTGGTAAGTGGAATTTTACTTTTTTCCTTTGTGTATATATTTTGTGTTTTAAAAAAATGTATTAATTATTATACAATAAAATAAATAGTTCTTAATTAGATCCTTATTAAGTAAGTATCTAGGGAAAATATATTCCAAAAAAAGCAAAACTTTTTATATTATATAAAAAAAATCTTCTATTTCTAATTAAACTTTTAAGCTCGAAAGGTATTACGTTTCCTTAAAAAAATAAGGTGGTGAAAAAAAAATCCCGGATTAGCGATAAGTTGCTCTTTTAGTCAATAAACATTATTGGTCTATTAAAAAAATTTAAAGTTTCATAAAAATCTTTAGTATAATAAGTAATAAGTAATGCATGCTATATAAAATGTATTACTTATTATGCAATAAAATAAATAGTTTTTAATTAGACCCTTATTTATTAAGCATCTAGGGAAAATATATTCAAAAATAAGCAAAACTTTTTATTTTATATTAAAAAAAATCTTCTATTTCTAATTAAACTTTTAAGCTCGAAAGGTATTACGTTTCCTTAAAAAAATAAGGTGCCGAAAAAAAAATTCCCGGATCAGCGATAAGTTGCTCTTTTAGTCAATAAACATTATTGATCTATTAAAAAAATTCAAAGATTCATAAAAATGTGTGGTATAATAAGTAATAAGTAATACATGTTATATAAAATGTATTACTTATTATGCAATAAAATAAATAGTTTTTAATTAGACCCTTATTAATTAAGTATCTAGGGAAAAATATATTCAAAAATAAGCAAAACTTTTTATTTTATATTAAAAAAAATCTTCTATTTCTAATTAAGCTCGAAAGGTATAATGTTTCCTTAAAAAAAATAAGGTTCCGAAAGAAAAAAAAATCCCGGATTAGCGATAAGTTGCTCTTTTAGTCAATAAACATTATTGGTCTATTAAAAAAATTTAAAGTTTCATAAAAATCTTTAGTATAATAAGTAATAAGTAATGCATGCTATATAAAATGTATTACTTATTATGCAATAAAATAAATAGTTTTTAATTAGACCCTTATTAAGTAAGTATCTAGGGAAAAATATATTCCAAAATAAGCAAAACTTTTTATTTTATATAAAAAAAATCTTCTATTTCTAATTAAACTTTTAAGCTCGAAAGGTATTACGTTTCCGTAAAAAAACAAGGTGCCGAAAGAAAAAAAATCCCGGATGACCGATAAGTTGCACTTTTAGTCATTAAACAGTATTGGTCTATTAACAAAATTCAAAATTTTATAAAAATGTTTAGTATAATAAATAATAAATAATACGTGTTATATAAAAATGTATTCCTTATTATACAATAAAATAAATAGTTCTTAGTTAGACCCTTATTAAGTAAGTATCCAGGAAAAAATATATTCCAAAGTAAGCAAAACTTTTTATTTTATGTAAAAAAAAATGTTCTATTTCTAATTAAACTTTTAAGCTCGAAAGGTATTACGTTTCCTTAAAAAATAAGGTGCCGAAAGAAAAAAAAATCCCGGATCAGCGATAAGTTGCTCTTTTAGTCAATAAACATTACTGATCTATTAAAAAAATTTAAAGTTTCATCAAAATGTTTGGTATAATAAGTAATAAGTAATACATGATATATAAAACTGTATTACTTATTATGCAATAAAATAAATAGTTTTTAATTAGACCCTTATTACGTAAGTATCTAGGGAAAAATATATTCCAAAATAAGCAAAACTTTATATTTATATTAAAAACTTCTATTTCTAATTAAACTTTTAAGCTCGAAAGGTATTACGTTTCCTTAAAAAAAATAAGGTGCCGAAAGAAAAAAAAAATCCTGGATCACCGATAAGTTGCTCTTTTAGTCAATAAAAATTATTGATCTATTAAAAAAATTCAAAGTTTTATACAAATTTTTAGTATAATAAGTAATAAGTAATACATGTTATATAAAAATGTATTACTTATTATGCAATAAAATAAATAGTTTTTAATTAGACCCTTATTAAGTAAGTATCTAGGAAAAAATAAATTCCAAAATAAGCAAAACTTTTTATATTATATTAAAAAAAATCTTCTATTTCTAATTAAGCTCGAAAGGTATAACGTTTCCTTAAAAAAATAAGGTTCCTAAAGAAAAAAAAAATCCCGGATCAGCGATAAGTTGCTCTTTTAGTCAATAAGCATTATTAGTCTATTAAAAAAATTCAAAGTTTCTCTAAATCATTGAACCTTTTTTATTCACCAAGTTGCTGTAACAGAGACGTTTAAAACTAAAAGTGGATCTTCAGACTGATGTATTTCGGATAATAAATTTCCAGAGCTATAAAATTCCCCACAATCTAATAACGTCAACGGCATCTCGTTAAAACCACGTCTCTCGGTATTTGAGATGGAAAGTGAGATCCTAGACGCAGTAACGGGAAACACAGGATATTAAGGCACAAATTGGTGTGTTCCTGTTTGCATTCTTGGAAGTATCTTGAAGCGCTTGAAAACTCGCTGTAACATTTTGAAATGAGAAATGAAATCTGTATGAAGAAATATAAATCCCGGTCCTGAATCGACAATTATAAAATTTCAAGATTGAAATTAGTAGATCGCTGCTACTTTTACAGACACGAAACAAGTAATTTATTTTAAAATTTCTCGTGATTTAAAATAAATCTTAAAGTTCAGTCTCTGAAAATTTTAGACTTAAATATTGTTTAAATAGGAATTTTTGATATTTTTAAACTTATTTATCATAAAACCTACCGACCATTTTAGGAGACAGTTAAAAAAAATTTTGTAATTTTATGGGATCGAATTTTATTTTTTAGAATTTTTTTTTAATTTAATATACGGTAGAATCTCAGTTTCGGGGACCTGCCACCATGTTTCTGGCTACAATTTTTTACGATTGCCAAATTGTCGCCAAGTGATGTTTACAATTTGTACTTCGTTTTGTATTAAGTTGTACCCAATTTCAAAGCATATTTTGAACAAAAAAAGGTTCGAAAGTTTGTTAAGAGGAATACAAATTTAAAAACAAAATAGAAAATAAGAAATAGAGAAAGGTTTGCCAGAAGACTGGGTTCTAGAATTTGGCGACATCTCCCACGCTTGGAGTGCCCACTGAACTTGGTTCGGCGGGCCCCCCGAACTGGGATATGGCCTAATATACTTATTAGCATACGGCACAATTGTTGCTAATAATACTTTGTACCCTTCCTCTCACCTGAACTTCTTACTACGCTCCTATTTTCAGTAATAAAAAAATAGCTTAAGATATTTTTTCGATAAATTTATCCTTGATAACACCTCATATGTACATCTCGGTTCTAAGAAGGAATAGAGTGAAAAAATTTCACAGCCGTGGACAGTTAGAAATGCTCTAAATATTCAGAAATTCCAAAACTTTTAGTTTTAAAAAAGGAATCTTAAAGTTATAATTAGTAATAATTACATTGTATGCCGTAACAATAATTATATTTTTAATACAGCATAAAGAATAAAAAAAATCTTTTTGCTTCTCATTCCTAGTTGTATTACAATTAACTGATATAAAATACAGAATTTTCTACCAAATTTAGCGTCGCTTATTGTTGTCTTAAGTACATAACAAACTAATAATATTGTAGACAAGGAACAAACTAGCATCTGACAGGGTTTTCGGACGCTAAAATCTTCTCTATCACAACAATCACGGATTAAATAATAATTCCCAGAATGTCATATTCCATTATTTCCAACATATAAAAATAATATGATAATTTAAAGCATAAAAATGATAATTTATTTGCAAGATAAATTTATTCTACAAACAAAAAACGCATTTCATATATTGTAAACTACTTTGCACAAAAGTTACCTTTCCATGAAGTGTTCAAAATTATATAAAAATCTACTTATCCCATATCCACATTTCTTCTTTTTTATATAAATTTAATTGTACTTTTGAAAATAGTGGATAAATTTCAAAGGCATATGACAGTTAAAAATACAAGTAAAGTGTTTCAAATATCCAGAAATTTAAAAATGTTTTATTTTGGAAAAGCAATTTTAAAATTAGTGTTAGTGATAATTTTGTTTTGAAATGTAACAATAGTTATTAATTATTTAATTATGCAACTCAATATAGAATGAAGAATATAAAAAAAAATTTTCTTTTCATTCTTACTTATATTTCACAATAACTGATTTAAAATATCGAATTTTCCTTCAAATTTCGCCCAACTTAAAGTTCAGTGTTACTTTAAAGCACATAGCAATGTATGAATATATCCAAAAAGACAAAGGAGCATCTGATAGGATATTTTGGGGTTAACCTTTTCTATCTCATCAACCTCTGATTAAATAAAATTTCCCAGAATGTCAGATAACATTATTTAAAATTGCATTTAAAAATAGTTAGACAAATTGAAAACATAATAATGAAAATTTATTGCTAAAATGTATTTTCTAAAAATAATAAATTACGTATTTCATATAAATATTGTAAATTACTCTTCATAAAAATTATCCTTACATAAAGAATATGGAACTGTATTTGTGAGAAATTTACTTATGCTGTATCCACATTTTTTTTAATTTAAGAGGATATAGTTCCTTTTAATGTACTGAACAATCTTTATATGAAAAAAAAAATAGAAACATCTCATGCTACAGTATTAATATATCCAACAAGACAAAGAAGCATCTGACAGGATATTTTGAGGTTAACCCTTTCTATCTCAATAACACCTGACTGAATAAAATTACGTAGAATGCGAGATTACATTATTTGCAACATTTAAAAAATAGTTAGACCAATTGAAAACATAAAAATGAAAATTTATTGCTAAAATATATTTTCTAAAAATAATAAATTACGTATTTCATAAAAATATTGTAAATTACTCTACATAAAAATTATCCTTACAGAAGGAATTTGCCGAACAATGGCCGATTGGTTAGGGTGCTGGCCTTCGGACAGGAGTTCGTGAGTTCGAATCCCACTGTTGCATGGATGTTCGTAGCCGTTCGTAATCGGCTTTAAGCTGTAGGTTCCGGTCTCATTAGCCTCGTGTTGCAAAAAAGTAGACCGTAGCACTCCAAACCAAACAAAACCAAATACATAAAGAATTTGAAACTGTATTCGTGAGAAATTCACTACGTCGTATCCACATTTTTTTAAATTTAACGGGACATAGTTCTCTTTGTACAGTCCTTATATTAAAAAAAACAAAAGAAATAGCAAAATCTCATGCGACAGTGCTCAGTAAAGATACGCTAAACAAGATAACAGTTAGTGACTCTAATCTCTAATACTTTTAGTAGAATGTAAAAATAAAACCAGAGTATTAAAATACGAGGCACAGCAGTAGTAGGCTAAATACTGACACATATGGGCTATACTATGACACTAAACCGCTATTCTAAAACCCAAGCATAAAATCAGTTACATTAATTAATCGCATTACTTAAATCTATTATGATAATTTTACTATTCATTAAAATGTAATGTTAGTTATATTTTAGATATTTAATATTTTCTCCATTATTTGATTATTAATAGATTATTCGTTAAATCTAAAACTATCAATTATGCGTTTATAGAGACTAAAAGATAATTATTTTTCTCTGACACATCACTAAGATTTCTAACATGTTTATCCTGACTAACTAATTATTCTAATAAGTTAATTGACGATATTGTTTTTAAAGCTAGATTTGTGATAACAGGAAATGAAGTCTTCAAATTTAAAAATTTCATAACAGTAATCAGATTTTTTATCATACAAATCAACATTAAATTGCTGCAGACTATTTATTTTAGTATTTAATACTAAGTACACGTTAAGTATCATATAAATATTAAGTATCAATAAATATAAACATTAAGTATCATTAAATATTATTTTTTGTGTATGTTGTTTTGTATATATAGATATGTAAGATGGTAATACAGTATACCTTTTGTTTAATTACTAATTAATTATTCTTTAAATCTAAAAATACCAATTATGCATTTGGTAAGAATAAAAGAATAAATTATTTTTTTCTGAAACTCATCTTTTAGATTTTAAAGAATTCATCCCGATTAACTTTTATTCTAATAAGCTTATTAAAACTTTTGTTCTTAATATACAACTTTGGGAAAACAGGAAGTGACATATTGAAATTTAACAATTTCAAAACTGTAATTAGACTTTTTATCAAACAAATCAGAAGTAATTTGCTGCAGACTATTTATTTTAGTAATTAAGAAATTTACATGTAAAGTAATATATATATATATATATATATATATATATATATATATATATATATATATATATATATATATATATATATATATATATATATATATATATATATATATATATATATATATATATATATATATATATATATATATATATATATATACATATATATACATATATACATATATATATATATATATATATATATATATATATATATATATGTATATACATGTATATATGTATATATATATATATATATACATATATATACATATACAAATATATATATATACATATATATACATATACAAATATATATATATATATATATATACATATATATACATATACAAATATATATATATATATATATATATATATATATATATATATATCCACACAAATATATATAGATCTGAAAAACACTGATACACTGTGTTAACAAAAATCTTCAAATAGAGAAAAACGATAAAATCTTACTTCACAATATTAAAGGTACTGGTTCATTCCTAATAGTGAGATTTTCCCTTCGCCGTGTACTAACTCCAAACTGCGAAAGCAATTCTCTTTCGCTCACTCAACGTTCACAAAGTTTTCCAGAGCTCACTGCGTGATCCACCCGCTCTGCCAAACGATCTGGCCAGAAAAACCAGCACGAGACGAAATCCCTTCTCCTCTCTCTCTCCCGCAAGGAAATCTCCACGTTCCGAAAATCCAACCCGTCTGGAGGGGGGGTAGTGTGGGCGTGGACTCGTTTAGTCCCGAACACGCGACGTTCCCCGCTAACGACGAGCCCTCTATCATCGGACGCGCACATTGACCACGAGGTCGGACCAAATGACGTGACAGGAAGTCCGTCCAATCGGGCAGGGTTCGGGGAGGAATCGAAAACCGGGGGGGGGGGATGCCGGCTTTGTTTTGGTTTTTGTTTCTTTCGTTTTTGGACTGCAAATGCTCTCTTTTTTCCCCCTTTTTCGTAACTTGCTTGCGGTGCCTTTAATGTCCAATTTCGGAAAGACGGTAGAGAGATGGATGTCGGAACAATAGCAAAGGAAGGCTGAGGAATCAGAAACTTGGCAGAATAAACTTTTGGATTCGTAGTTGCTTTTTTGTGTGTTAGTGGTAGTTAAATCATGGATGGAATTGGTGTCCCCAGGATATATTCACCCCAAAAAGTTTTTTTACAAAGTTAAATATTTCGGAATAATTCTTTTATTATACTGTTATAAATGTTATAAACTGTAAAAAAAAAAAAGTTTAAATTTTTTTTTCTATGTATGTTGAAAAACATGCATAAAAATGGATCTGTAAGTGAAGAATAAGGCTTAAATTATTTACAAAAATAAAAAACTAAAATAAATATAACTTTTTTAAAAATTAATATGCACAGAATTTTATCTTTCATTACACTTTCACCTCTTCGACCATTTTTTAAATGTGAATATCGAAGCTACAGACTTACCTAGGTGGGTCTGTACCTACCACATTAGATTCCTCTCGCTCAGTGTTAACCTTCAGTGTTAAATAAAATTCCCTTTGGTCGGCTCGCATTCAAAGAATATTTTTAAAAATTACAACACATGAAGAACCGTAAATCCTTCAGAATGCTATCTTTCCCTTTTTTAAAAAGCATAACAAAAAATATTTATAATTTTAAATTATTTGTAAAAAATTTTGGTATACTCTTCTTCAAGCACAAATAAGAACATTTCAAAGATATAAATTTTTAAAAAAATATATGAAAGGCACTATAGTATCCTAGAGAATCTGTTGCTCTATGATGTGATATATATTTAAAAAAAATAAATCTTAAAATACGAACTAAAGGGAGTTTTAATTTTCCCATAAGTTAATATTGAGTGAAAGGAATCCAAATTGACAGGTACAGCCTTGCCTAAAGATGCGTTCTCTTTCCTTTTCTTACTTTTAATTTTATGATAGAATGGTTATGGTAACTCAGTCGTCAAAAGCAGCGATCTCGTAACCAGTAGGTAACGAGGCTCGAGCCAGTAAAGAACCGCAATGTATATTAATGGTAGCTGGGACTCGTAAAATAGATTCCTGGATGAAACGTCCTGTAAGTTCTCAAACGATACTTCTTCAGGTGACAGACCAAGGCTGGAGCGGACCTTCTGCTTGGTCACTGCTTCTAAATTACGAGGACCCAACGCGGGCAATGTTATTCCGTAGCATTCCTTAAGCTACATGTGATCCTCCGGTGGTGGTAAATGTGTAACAGCTTCTGCTTATAAAGTCAACGGTCTGTATTGACAGCTGCATTAAAAAATTATGCTAGACCTGAGACGATTCCCAAATGTGTGAGATTTTTTTTTTATTTTTTCATGCATATTTCTTTGTATTATTTTGTTTATGTGATCATTCCCAATTCATTATTTTAAAAATTTTTAATAGACCTCAATCTTTTGTGTTTTTGTAATAATTAATGTGTTACCAGAATAAGTATGAGGTAATATCAATATGTCTAATAGTAATAATAAAAAAGTATTAAATTTAGTTTTCAATAAACTATATCGAGCATTGAATATTCCTTTCATTTTTCTGCAATTTTTCCTGTTTTATCTTTCTTTGAAAATCACATTTACATAGAACTTGAGTGATATAGCGGTTAGAATATTTAGCCAATTTTTTTTTTATTGATTCTAGCCTGCCTTTTATAATTGTAATTTTCACTATGTGGTTATGAATGTGATTATATTATCACATTGTATGAGGGACACGTACTAGTACTTTTTCTGACGATTAATACTTGGGCGCAGGACACGTACTACTACGTTTTCTGACGGTTGATACTTAAGGGCCAGTCACGTACTAGTACTGGTTAGTGTAACAACATGGTTTGTTTGGGGATACAAAAATAACTGTATATACAGGAAAACGAAGCCGAATGTTCTTGTCTACTACATAGATTCTGGAAAAATTGAGACAAATAAAAACTAGTTTTTACATCAGTCGATGCGGAACCACAGAACGGGAAGGTTCATTAAAAAAAATCAATTTAGATTTTAAATTAACTTTTTATTTATCCTTGCGAAAAGGATATTATATGCATGTAAATTTATATATTATATATAAATATTTGTATTTATATATATTTGTTTATTTGTCTATTTATATATTTGTTTATATATCTCAATATAAAATACGAAAAGTTGGTTAAAAAATGAAATAATTTTCGATCTATTGAGATTTAACTAAATAACTAAATTTACACTCAAAATGCTCGTTCCCGGTACAGTTCCGCTACGAAATGTACCTGCACACAATGTGTTATTAATAATTTTTGTACTAACCACTATTGCATACATAATAATTTAAATCTATCGTGTTTTAAGGAAAGGAAATTGATGTAAATCTTTTTTATGTTCAAGAGTGAGTTAAATAGTTTATAAGATGCAATATAGCGTTAACTTCTAAATGACTCATTTGTTGACTTAATTGGTGAAGTCGAGCAAATCCTCGGTAGTGTTTGGACATGAATCGATTAATCTATGTATTATATAAACCAAAAAGGTTTTTTTTATAAGCAAACATTAAAAACATTAATCGTTAATTAATATTATGTTTCTCAATCTATTCCCCTGGACTTAATGGCATTCATTTCTGAGCGATTAATTTAATGAATTAATTAGTAAATCAAGCAAATCCCTTCTAAAGCACGGACATAAAAATCTTCTAGTAATTTTCTTTTATAATATAGAGGGCATTACAAAACATTTTAATAAATCATTAACTTAGATATAGAAATTT
This sequence comes from Pardosa pseudoannulata, assembly GCA_032207245.1. NCBI lineage: Eukaryota > Metazoa > Arthropoda > Arachnida > Araneae > Lycosidae > Pardosa > Pardosa pseudoannulata. Next base: position 190,150,344 of record CM063498.1, read on the forward strand.
TAGATATAAATTGACATACAAGTAAATTAATCACATTAAAATTTTGCTTTGAAATCAAGAATATTTTTCAAAATTTCATTTTTATAAAATATTCTATTTATTTTAAAAACATTCCTTACCACTTAATTTTTCATAGACTCCTACAAAATGTTTTTCTTTTCCTAACATTCAGGCAGTTGCTTTAGGAGTTAGTCAATTTATTTTATTGATTCTAGCCTGCCATTTATAATTGTAATTTTCACTATGTGGATATGAATATGATTATATTAATTAATAACTTTTGTATTGACCACTATTGCATACATAGTAATTTAAATCTATCTTTTTTTAAGTTATAAAATGTTAAGGAAATTGCTGTACATCTTTTTTATGTTAAAGAGTGAATTAAATAGTTTATTTTAAAATCCAACATAATATTCACTTCTAAATGACTCCTTTGTTTATTTAATTGGGGAAATCGAGCAAATCCTCGGTAATGTGTGGACATGAATCGATTAATCTATGTTTTATATAAACAAAAGGGGTTTTTTTATAAGCAAACATATTAAAAACATTAACTTTCTCAATCTATTCCCCTGGACTTAACGGTATTCGTTTCTGAGTGATTCATTTATGAATTAATTAGTAAATCAAGCAAATCCACGCTAAACCATGGGCATAAATCAATTAATAAATGTCTACGTTAGTGATAATTTTCCTAGATTGCTACTATATATTTAAGTTGTTTTGCAATTCAATTTAGTTTAGAGTATTATAGTGTAGAGTATCTTTATTTTTTCAATTAATAAGAGCTAATAAGGTTATAGCTTTTTTTCAATTAATAAGAGCTAATAAGGTTATAGCTATTTTTTAATTAATAAGAACTAATAAGGCTAAGAGGCTAATACCTACTCCTTTAAACTCAATCAATGAATTTTACTCTAAAAAATGTCTTGATCTGATGAAACGAGCAACTTTGTACTCGTCTTTTCCTTTATTCAACGCCCAAGGGTTTAGTAACATTCTGAAACTAGGGCATTAAATAGATTTTTATATCTAAGTATAAAATACGACACAAAAGGTATAAGCTCATATGCAAACTGTATAACAAGGTATAAAAAGTTTTTCCTGCTAACGAGGTCTACTAACCAATCTCACATCTTGAAGCATTATAGCTCGTACAGCACCGTCGAAATCCATTTCTGCATCTCAGTGCTTGCTCCTTAGAATACAATAAGACGATAAACATTAATTGAATTCAAAGCTTTCTAACGCTTTTCGACTTCAGTTCATTGATCTTTTGTTATGGCAGGTAGAATAATGTATAGCTGCTTCAGAATGATGTCCGTTGAAATTCTCCTTGCTCTCTTGACCTCACTAAACCCATTCAATGCCTCTTTGAACAGAATAGAATAGGAATTTGATTCACTTTTAACGTGTTAAATCTATTTGTTAGTGGTGGATTAGTTATTCTAAAATAGTTAGCGACAGCATTTAAATGAAATTATACTCCCCATTTAACGCGAGAAATTATACGGCCGGCGAGATAATATCAGAATGCTTCTCCAACAAACCAGCGACCATTTATTCTCCTCTAATATTGCAGAGACATTTCGAATACATTGTCTTTCAGACTTTTATTTTTTCTCTCCCTCTCCTCTCACACCTTATTAAACAAAGCGGGAAAACAAAGTAACATGACAGGAAGCTAGAAGCAATCTCGTCCAGAAAACAGTGAAGAACAAAAGCATTTAAGATGGATTCTTTAGTACTTTGTTCTCATTGTGTGTCCTCCACCTAAACATTTCGCATGCAGATTCGAAATGCATGTTCCCAAACGACGATATCCATGAATTGTGGCATTAGAATGGATCTAGGAAGAAGGTAGATTCCTTTCGGAGATAAGACGTATTCGAAATCATCCTTGTTTATTTTTTAGTGTAATTTGTTCGTTTTGATTTATGCTTCCAAGGCGAAGCACAATGGAAAAAGTTCATTTAAAAAATAAATGCAGATGCTTTTTGGATGCTATTTCAGGGCTTCGGAACTACGTCAGAAATGGAAGAATACACAAATTTTCTTAAAATATACTTAATGATCCTAAGTCGTCAGCGGTTAAAGAACTCTAATTTCCAGTAAACTCATTTTTTAGGGCTTTATAAAGTCGGTCCTAATCATAATTCAGCCTGTACGCGTTCACAAAACAACATATTCAATTTATTTTTGTTACTTCCTTGAGACAGTAACTCTAAATGTTAACTCATATTCAAGGTAAAATAAAAATGGCTCGAGATGACAACAACAAAAACAACCACGGTCTAAAAGTATAGAGCTCAATTTAACTATCACTAACATAAGACATAAGGAAATGAAACAATTAAAACTTAAATCAACTTAAAAACAACGAGCCAGCCATGAGACAAAAGTAATACTACCTCCACCATAGACAAACGAACAAGACACCCACTCGACAAAACACTGTATAAGGCTATTTCACGCATTAGGACAAATTCTCAAATTATCACAATTCAGGCTTTAGTTTCAAACGGAAGGGCAGTTTATAGTTTGTCTATTGGCTGTGGTAAACAGGAAAATGAATGGGAAGGGCATTATAGTAGTTCGTGACGTTGCGACAAATTGCCTTATTTAACCCTTAATTTGGCTAAGTCCGCTACAACGAACAATCAAATAAATAAAATCTTTATAATAAATATACATTTTTATCGATAATATATAATATACGAAATATATTATATATTATTATTATTAATTATTATTATTATTATTTAAATTATTATTATTATTATTGTTATTATTATTTATTTAAATATATTTTTAATCGATATTTGAAAAAACATCTTGTCAAATTAAGGGTTAATCAAAATAGTAATGCATCGGAATGAAGCTTCGGGGAAGAGATACTGCAAGAGATAAGATTTAACCATGGGATCTAACAATTATTCGTTTTACTAATGAAGAATGCGCTGGGTTTTTTTTTCTTCGAGTTATAAAAAAATTATACTAAAAACTACTGAACCAAAATTAATCAGTTTAAAATTTTATGTCATCACACAAGAAATCCTCGCATTTTTCATCGGGAAAAGATATCGTAAAATGCAAGGACATCTTTATAGGGAGAGTCCGGGGGAAATCTGAACCCACCCCAATTATTTCCATTGCATGCGTTGCAAGATATGTTAAACGTATTCAAATTTGTATGTTACTTTTTACTGCAGCAAGTGTTGAGACCATATGAAAAGAGTAAAAACATCTCTTTGCATCAGAATTAGTCACAGGGAGTTGACACATTTAGCATTACTTTCGATGCATATAGGCATAATTTAGTTTGGTTTGGAGCACTACAGTTTAGATTTTTGCTTGCAACACGAGGGGGGAATGAGACAGGAACCTCCTGCCTAAAGACGATTAAGAAAGCTACGAACAGTCATGACACAGTCGGATTCAAACCCATGAACTACGATACCAAAAATCAGCGCCCACAGTTCACTAAAGTGGTTTAAGATTCTCCCCACCAAAAATAATTCAAGCTACATTAACGTTAAATTGAATGCGTTGTTCTTTCCACACGAATAGGGCCGAACGATGGCCGAATGGTTAGGGCGCTGTCTTCGTTACCGGAGTTCGTAGGTTCGAACCCCACTGGGATATGGATGGTCGTATCCGTTCGGAATAAGCCTTAAACAGTAGGTTTGGGTCTCATTAGCTTTCGTGTTGAAAAAAGTGTAGAACGAATCGCTCTAAACAAAACTAAACCAAATCAGACCGTGCAGATTGAAACGTAATATTGCTTTTGCATTGCTAATTCAATGATGAAATGGACCCATACCGTTAATATACTTTCCGCTGAATATTAAAACTTAATAATCCTTTGTGAACACTTTAAAATAGAAATACTGAAAATAGAATCAACTAAAAGAGAACAAATACCAAAGTATTGCCAAAAGTCTATTTCCATAAATTTTCCGATTTCACTTTGTATTTCTAAGAATAACTACAAAAATAGTAATTTTAAGTGATCTTATCAAATTCCCGAAAGTAATGCTAATAGCTACTGTTTTTGTACATATGTAACATGAAGCGGGTAACGGAAAAATGATACGCGTAACATAACAAAATATAATCTCTTAAAAAAGGGAGAAAGAAAAAAGGATAAATTGATTTTTCTCTCTTATCTAAGCTATACACTATTTAAAGTAAAGCGTAATAAGAGAAAGAATTAATGTTCATGATAAAAATAAAACGCCTGTGCTTGTAAAAATACGTTTGCTATCAAGGTCAATTGATTTTTCTTATTTATTTGTGACTGATAGATTAAAATATGTTACGAAACTATTAGTATTGCAAGCACGGGGAAGAAAATTCATTGTAACAATATCTGACAGATATTCTGTATTCATTTTAAAAGGTAAGTAATGAAGGTTAATTTACAATAATCGAATATACGCATGCGTAATTTTGTCATTTCTATGCTTAGGTACAGAGATCGGCCATTGAAATAACTACTAATGAAATGATTTTCAAAATATCATAAAAAGCAGTGGCGTAGCGAGTGGGGGGTAAGGGGTCTGTCATCGTCTCTCGATCCTAATGATTGATTTGATCTACAGCTTAAGTAAAACATATTAATAAATGATTCCGAGTAAACAATTGGAACGGGGAATTTCAGCTCCTCTCTGCTGCTCTAAGTTTTCACGTTTGGATGAAATTTTAGAAACAAGGTCAATATCCTCATCTTTTATACGTTGACTCTGAAGGGCGTTTAGAAATTCAATGTCAATGAATGACAATGAATTCAATGTCAATATATATCGCTCTCAATTCAATACTTTATATTACTATATATTTTAGGAGGAGAAGGCCAAAGAGGTTTTGTGCACCGGGCTCGACGTTATAAAAATATCACTAGTTAGGCAAATTCCTTGCAGCCCTGCTAGTTAGGTCATTTTTCTTGCAATACCTCCGTTCTTGTTATCTCTGCTGATAATCATTCTCTTCTTAAAACAAATTTTAAATCCTTTGTAAAAGCACAAAATCTAAGAATAATCTCAAAAGTAACCTTACTAAGCCATCGTGTTGCAAAAAAGTATACTATAGAGCTCCAAATCAAAACTAAAAAAACCAAACGAAAAAGTGACCTTACTAGGACAAACCTTGTTACTCAAGATAATCTCCAAATATGACAAACATTATCAGTGTACAACCCTTCAGCATTCGGTGACATTCAATTTCTAAACACCCTTCAAAGTCAAGGTATAAAAGGTGACGTTATTGGCCTTGTTTCCAAACTTTCATCCAAACATGAAAACTTAGTAATTGAACTAACTTAGTAAGTAATTGTAAGTAATTGAAATTCCCTGTCGTGAAGTCCTCAAATTTACCTAAATCATTTACTAATAGGTTTTACCTAAAATGTAAAAAACTCCTACGGTGTTCAAACTGTCACCTCTTAAGAAAACATCGCCGAACGATGGTCTTGGTTAGGGTGCTGCCCTTCGGTTACGGAGTTCGTGGGTTCGAATCCCACAGTGGCATGGATGTTCGTAGCCGTTAAGAATCGTCTTTAAGCTGTAGGTCCCGGTCTTATTAGCCCTCGTGTTGCAAAAGGTAGACCGTAGCACTCCAAACCAAAGCAAACCTTAGGAAAACATCGAACAAAACACTGCTAAAACCGAAAATTTTATGAAATCTGAGAAGGCGAACATCAAAAAGATAGATGCAGAACCTCCAAGCCTAAAGGTATTGACTGTTATAAATATAACATAATAATAAGCAATAATTATTTTAATACTGATCACTCTACTTCATACCCAAAATGTACAACAAGGATTGAAACGTCGAATGGAACTTTGTAAACTTCAACAAATAACAGTTATCCTTTCAACAATTGCTTATTATTTAAAAAAAATAATATTATAGTATATTTTCCCCCTTAAAATTGTTATTTAGAAGTGCGGCGCTGTCAGAGCGGACTGTTTCTAGAGTATACTACGCGTCCAGCCTTTTTCTGTTGTCATTTTTGTTATATTTTCTATACAAATTTTAGTCTCCCGAAATAACACCAAAAAATCTTGATAATAGCAATAAAAGACTATTCCTTATGAGAAATACTAACCCGGAAACCCGTTCTGTTCACTATGACACAGATGAAAAGTAGTTCTGATATTTATTAAAGATAAACCCATGGGCATGCTGAATCCCATATTTTTGAAATCGAACAAAGTACTTAGAAACACAGCACTTTTTCAAAAATATTATCCAATTAAATAATGAAAATTTTCACAATAGATGCATCAGGATTTATTTTATACAAGTTTTTGCTTTAGAAAATCTTCCCGACCATAATATAACTTTGCAGTGTTCTTTCGGGAACACATTGGCATATATAAATACCATTGTACTCTTAAATATACAGATGAAGCATTAAAATTGTAAATTACAAAATACTTTCCAAAAGAGTAGGAAAACAGATTCTGTGAATTGTCTGAACAAACTGAAACTCAGGTTTGCAAAACTTAACAAATAATAATAATAAAGTGGGTCTTTTTTTTAAACCAAAACTCAATTTATAAAACTAGAAAGAATAGAAAAAAGAGATGTTTGTTCCTTTATTCTTAAACCATTAATGCCTAATGTGTCTTTTAAAGAGATAGCTAAAATAGTTTATAGAATTTTTTGTGTTTTTTAAACAAGTTTTTCTTTCCAGCAAAGGTAAATGGCAATTCCAAAAACAATCAACCCCATATTTTCGATTATTTTCTATTGATGTAATTTTGTCATTTGGTTCAACAGTTTATATGATTTTTCTAGCTTCGGATATAAATACACTTCTTTGGATGGTACATTGACTGAAATCGTTAAAAATAGCTTTACCTTTTATAAAGCTTCACTTCTCAGTATTGTGTTCCCATGTTATAGTAAATAAATCTCGTATGCAGTTTTCTGTTTATAAATGGCATACTATGATATTTAAAATTAGAGCTGTCACTAATAGAGCACAGACTGCAATATCCAAAGTTGCTTAAGCCGAACGATGGCCGAATGGTTAAGCTGCTGGCCTTCGGAACCGGATTTCGTGGGTTCGAATCCCACTATGGTACGGATGTTCGTAGCAGTTCGGAATTGGCTTTAAGCAGTAGGTCCCGGTCTCATTAGCCCTCGTGTTGCAAAAAGTAGACCGTAGCACTCCAAGCCAAACCTTATGCAGTTTTCTGTTTATAAATGGCATACTATGATATTTAAAATTACAGCCATAACTAGTAGAGCACAGACTGCAATATCCAAAGTTGTCTAAGCCGAACGATGGCCGAATGGTTAGGGTGCTGGCCTTCGAAACCGGACTTCGTGGGTTCGAATCCCACTATGGTATGGATGTTCGTAGCCATTCGGAATCGGCTTTAAGCAGTAGGTCCCGGTCTCATTAGCCCTCGTGTTGCAAAAAGTAGACCGTAGCACTCCAACACCAAATCTTATGCAGTTTTCTGTTTATAAATGGCATACTATAATATATAAAACTAGAGCAGTCACTAATAGAGCACAGACTGCAATATCCAAAGTTTTTAAGCCGAACGATGGCCGAATGGTTTGGCTGCTGGCCTTCGGAACCGGATTTCGAGGGTTCGAATCCCACTATGGTACGGATGTTCGTAGCCATTCGGAATCGGCTTTAAGCAGTAGGTCCCGGTCTCATTAGCCCTCATGTTGCAAAAAGTAGACCGTAGCACTCCAAAACCAAATCAAACCAAAGTTGTTTAAAGCTCATATTTCTTTCAATCTGTACAGTCCATAACAAATTATATTTAAGATATTCATCCACATAGCAAAAATGACTCAGGTATTAGCAGGTTAAGCTTAAAGTTTTAAGTTACTTATTAACAAAAAAACTTCTCTTTAATTTATTCAACAACTGAAAAGATGAGACAGCGTTATTATTTGATTTCATAACGGATGTATACGACTAGACTACTTTCTTTGAGCTATTGCCGTGAAAAATCTTGCTTGTCATACACCATAACTTCGCGGGAACATATTGTCGTATATAAATTTCATTTACGACATGCTCCTCCAGGACCAACAGGGGGGTGGGAGAGATTGCCTAAATGAAAACATAATCGAAAAGCCGCGGGCATTGATGCCATCTCTCTGCCGAACACAACCTGCCACACCATTTATCATATTACGACGCGGGACATACGATATTTACCCCCAAACAAAGCCATCTGTTATCCGAGAAGGGCCAGAGATGATCCACAGTCATAAATAGCATTATGAGACGAAATATGGGGTTTAGACCACCCTATGACTCACTGTTGTAAATCTAGGTCGTTAAAAGGGGAAAGGGAAATTTATATTACAGTTACCTAAGGTGGGTCCCGTTTAACTTCTGACTCCAGTTTACGGATATTCTGTTCGCATTCGTGCCAACTAATTGCTTTTTATACAGACGGCGCATAATGTTTTGTGTTATAATGGAGGATACGGGACATGTTTTAAACATAGGTGAGTACATAAATGGGGTGAAAGAAATTATTTGTAGCAAATGCTTTCACAGAACCAAATCAGTCATTATACGACTGATTTTTCTTCTCTTATCTTACAAGTAACTTCTGCACTACTCTTAGAAATTCACACTCGAAGTCTTCATTAAAGGGACAATGACCTTCAAAAAAGACAGATTTTGATCAAAAATATGAAATGATTATTTTGTTCTAATAAAATCGAGTCAGGCATATGCTTCACTAACAAATAACATTTTTCAAATAGCATGATTATTTTACTATACGGAAACCTGATTTTAAGCCCTTGCTGTATTGCCCGTACACCGTACGGGCGTGGTTACTGTGCCTTTCATGATTTGCCCGTACGGCGTACGGGCAATCTGATTCCTTTTTCGTTCTCCCTGTTTTGGCTGTATCTTTTGTTTTTTAAGGTTAAATTAGTCGTACAGATGTCCACAAGATGTTAGTTTTCGAAGTGTATTCTGTTTCGTTTGAAAGCTCGGGCTTTCTGATAGGTTTTGCATTTCACCGCGAGTTTTTATCTGAGTTTTTGGCTAGATTTTGGCTTGAGGTTTTGGGAGACTGACCGAGAGAGACTTTTTAGAGGTAATTCCACCTACAGAAAAAAACTAAGACCTACAAACAAGTGCTATGTGTGTTCACTGAAGAAAAATGACAGCAGCAAAAGAATTCGAAAAGAAACTAGGTATTTTTGTCCGGGCTGGGACGTTGGACTACGCTTTTTACCCTCTTTCAAGATTTATCGCACTTAATCTGATCTTTAAAAAAACCGGTTAAATAAATGTATTTGTAGTATTTGCATTCGAAAATAATTGTACAGCAATTTTAATCGGAAATATTTGTTATCTGCATAACTGTAAACGTCACTTCCCTGTCTAGTGTACATGAGTGAGAAAAGAAACTGTAATTTCCTGTAAATAAGTTGTTATAAAAGCTTAAAATAATTAGAAATATTACTTTTAATAACATTTTCCAGATTACAAATGTAAAAGGAACAAAAGCATGCAATAAAAAAATGTGACATTTTTTGGATCGAATTCGGGAAGAAAATGAAACTGTTAAGTGGTTAATCTTACACCTTTATTTTTAAATTTAAAAAAAAATAATATATTCCAGTTTGAGAATTTTATATTGAGTTGATAATTTTAAAATGTTCCAGATCCGTTACTTTTACATATTTCTTATTCAAATTTTTGGCGATTCTTTATTAATGTTTTTGTCTTTAAAACTGATATGATTTTGAAAATCGTAATGTAATTTCTCGAGTTATAAAGGATTTAATACTGTAAAGATCAGTTACTAACAAATTCTATTATTTTAAACAATTGTCTTACATAAAAAGCATTTAACGTAAGGGAAAATCGACACCCAGTTTTGTTTCTAAATAAACTCTTTAAAGATAAAATGAAAAATAAAATTAATTGGTTTATATTCTGTGAACTAGAAACAGTTTTAAAAAATATTGTTGAACGACTCTGTTTTTATCAAATAGTCTCACATTTTAATCAAAATTTATTTTCTAATAGCTTTTTGTGTCTTATATATTTCATGTAGCAACATTATATATTCTCATTATAACAATATCGTTGAAAATTTTATATTTTTAAAATGGAAATTCAGCGTCCTTTGTCACTTAAAACCCAAAATCTGGTCAAGATTGTACACTTTTTTTATTAGCTCAAATTGTCTTTTCTAATAGCTTTTTGTGTCTCACATATTTCATGTAGCAACATTATATATTCTCATAACAATATCGTTGAAAATTTTATATTTTTAAAAGGGAAATTCAGCGTCCTTTGTTACTTAAAACAGAAATTCTGGTCAGGATTGTACACTTTTTTTATTAGCTCAAATTGTCAAATTGTCTTTTCTAATAGCTTTTTGTGTCTCACATATTTCAGGTAGCAACATTATATATTCTCATTATAACAATATCGTTGAAAATTTTATATTTTTAAAATGGAAATTCAGCGTCCTTTGTCACTTAAAACCCAAAATCTGGTCAAGATTTTACACTTTTTTTATTAGCTCAAATTGTCTTTCCAACCTTTCTACATATACATGCAAGATTTGAAATCTGTACCTTCAATATAAAAAAATTACTTATATTTTTATAATGAAGTCCCAATTAAAGGGACAGTTGATATTTTAATATAGGTGTAGCATTTTCTTTCTACTAGCATCAAAATTGAAGTTACTATTAAATAATTTTCTCAAAGCCGAGTCAAGTAATCCGATGATTATTCGTAACAGTCTTCTATTGTTTCTATCTGAAAACGATAGTTTTATGCAGTCTGTAAATTACTTTTTTAAATGGCTTTTTCCCCATGTTTGTTTTTATTCGAATTCTGTGAATTCAAAATTTCAAGGCTATCTATTTTGCATTTAAAATACGAGTTAAATTTGTATGCAGGTTCTCTATAATGTATAGAATGAAACTGTGTATAGTATTTACATTAAGATTTGTAGGTAATATTTTTTTTTTTTAGTCTAAAAAAGTTTTGTTGTCGACTCAATTTTTTACAGTTTGACTTGATTTTAAAATTGTATAAAATTATTAAATATAAATAGGTTGCTAGAAATATTAGATATATGATCTATTTTATATGTTTATAATAAATATATAGCTAATTTGTATATTATTTCATTTATAGCGGTTAGTTTTAATAAATGAAAACTTTAAATAGCTTTCACTTTCAGAACAGTTTTTCTACTCTTTCCTGTTTTTACAATGCTATGGCTCTCTTTTATATTTGAGATAAAGGTTTGAGATTTTTTGTAATCATATTAAATTATAACTGTATTAAACTTTCCCATGGATTTAGACTTCAAGTGTGCAGTTTTTTTATTTAGAAATAAAATTATGTAAACAACTGATAGAATTCACCGATTTACTTTATATATATATATATATATCAATAAAAAAATTATATAGAATGTAATAATAGACGTATATAAAAATCCATATGCAATCCTTTGTAAAATATTTTAGTAAATCTTAGAAAATAAAATTAGATTAAAAATGTAGGTATTTAAAAAAGTTATTAACGTATTTGTATTAAAAATGTAATTTTTTAAAATTTAAATTAAATTTGCAATTTTAAACTTCTTTTATAAAATGTACTTCCAGTTGAATATTGAAATGCTACATGAACAATTTTTATCCTGTATTTTTAAATTAGGAATTTAGTTAAAAAGGTACCGTAACCCCTTAAAACTTAAAAACAGTATCGCGTTTTGTTAATGAAAAAGGAGAAATTCGAGCCGCCGCTTCACTCTTCACAAACAGCGTTAAACAATGGTGGCGGTTTGACTACTTGCATCTAATCCTCAACATCTAACTTTTCTTTTTCACACACGTGGCCGAGAACATGGTTCAGGAAACACGTAAAAAAAGTTAGTCTTGGAAATTTGCTGTACTTAAACAAAATCAAAAAATATGGAGCAGTGTAAAAAACAACCTGTGACCTCGCAAGCAATTAAACTTTGTAAAGAAACTTCGACAGGTTCCTTAGAATTTTTCTTGCTTTCAGAATTTTAAAATTGTAGAAACTGCATTCTAGATTATTAGTTCTTATTAAATTAAAAAATATAAGAATTTTATAGGAATGCGTATATGAGTTTGACATGACATAAAAAAATTAGAAAAAAAAAATCGGGGAAAATTTACTATTTCCAGAACATTATTAAAGGAATATTCTAAATATTTGAAAAGCAAATGGCATCACTATATATGTGCAGTGGACCAAAACCAAACTCAGAAATCGATTTAGGCTTGTCTACAATTACAGTGTTCGCAATGTCTATTTACAATTCCTCCTGCGTTCTGATTGTAATTTGTATTTGTAATGTAAATCATAACCATTACGCCATTCCTTTGCTGGGAGTATCTACTGTGAAATGCACTGACTTTGGCTGCGATAGTCATACAGCAGGAAATTATAGACATTGCAGGATTTATACTCATTTATAAACGAATTTCCTTCGTAAGTAACAATATTATTACTTTTTAAGTGGAAAAGTAAATTCATTTGAAATATATACATCGATCACCATGAATGCAAATCTGATATAGGAAACTCGTATGCCCATATTATTTACTTAATTGTTGACTAGCATGTAAGTTGAGCAAATACGCTGCTCAATACATTGAAAAAGCTTAATTAGTTCATCTATGTCAATATTAATGCATTCTTTCAAATAGATGTAAAGTGTTTGATATCTTTCTTCTCCTACTGCTGCATCTATACAGAATACAAAACTGAAGGATTACATAATCAACAAACAGTAAAACTTATCGAAGCCTTCAAAAGAATCTTGGTTTGAGGGACACTTGAGAATATGATATAATGTGTTATTAAAATTATTAAAAATAAATATGCTTTAAAATACTGTTTCAGAGTTTTCTCTTTCTCAAATGTGACTATCAAGTGCTTTCTAGCAACTTGTTTAAGAGATCAAATCTGACGTCATTAGAATTCCTGCAATGAAAATATGTGCAAACTTCCAATACATCATTTATAAAGGTGTGCATTTGAAGAATAAGTTGGAATACATCAGTGCTCCATCTGTTTGACAGCAAAGACAGATAAAAACTTCAAGGTAGTATCAACCAAACTAAGATATAAATTAACTGTAATCTTTTTTGAGTTTATTATTTCATGTCTTAAGACAAGAACAGAAACAGGAACAACCTACACTCACGAACACCCCTAAAAGGGTCATTGTCACCAAGGCCAAGGTGAGTGAGGAAAGAAACTCTTCCACAAACCAACTATGCCGCAACCACGATACCAGACTTCACAGAACCAAACGGTTTTTATCAGAATATATGTGTATGTATATATAAATAAATAAATATCTTTATATATATACCAGATGTTTAAATAAGGAAGAGAAATGATTAAAAATTATCTGTCAGGCGCCACATGATCTTCACTTTTTTGGAACGTTTATAGAGTAGCTTCTGTAATAATTTAGATGACAGATCTGTCTATATGGCTAGATTAGATGAATTTGATCCAACTGATACCCTACAGTTATGGTGATCCGATATTGCCAGATGTAGACGGCCACATTTTAAATAAATTTATTATGAGATAATGCATTCATTGTAGTTATTGTTTGTTGTCATAATTTGTTTAGTTTTCCGTTATGGAGCAGTGATTAAAATTAAATTTCATTATTGTATATTAGTATTTGTACAAAACATTCAAAAAACTGTAAAATGTATGTAAAATACAACAAGTTTGCCAGTTGTTTGAGTATAAGGTATGATTCGTACGATTTTCAAGTAAATTACTGTACTAAGCAAAATGGATAACTATTATTTCCAATGTGGGGGCAATTGCTCTTATAGCATTCTCCAATACCAAGCAGTAGGTATTTGTTGGCATTTTATTATGGAAGTACTATATGGGCTGCCAACATAATTCCTTAAGGTCATACAACCAAAGTGAATTGTCGTAATTTAGAAGCAGCTCACCGCTAGGCTTGACCTGCCACCTTCAAAAATATCTTTTGGGTACTTAGAGGACATTGCCGCCACGAACCTATTTTACGCGCCCCGGTCACTATTAATGATCTTTAACTGGCTCCAGCCTCGAACTTGCAAGTTATGAGATTGATGCCTTAGCCAACTGATCTACCGCAGTTCCTTATGGACAATAAAATCATACCTAGAGAAAAAAAATTCCTACAAATACAAAAACAGGGTCATAATATTTATGATTTCATATACAAAAATATATTTTGAAGATTTTTTTTTGTAACGTTAACATATTTATTTATACTTTATACTTTTATATTAATAATATGAAGAGTTGTATAAAGTTTAAAATTTTCAACTTCAGAAAAAGTGACAAGTTTTATTAAGTAGCCACTACTGAAATTGGTACTACTGGTCAGTGGGCTGTAACAAAATTTTCTAGTTTTGCGCTGTAACAAGGAATTTAGCTATTGTAACTATCATTATGTATATAACTTAATCTTTAAGTATCATTAAGTATAACTTAATCATTAAGTATCATTAAGTATATAACCAGTATATAACTTAATCCACTTATAGTGGTCTTTATATAATTAGATTATCTTTATATAACTATATCTGCTTATAACGATCAGCATACAATTCCCTTACTTTGAATTCTACAAACTAAATATTGGTTCTAATATAAACTACAAATCTTAATTTATTTTCCAAAAGAAATGATAGATCATATGTTGACTATAGCTATGTTTTGTAAAATTTTATTCAGAAAATAGTCTGATTGTACAAATTCAGTGGATGTAAGAAACTTCAGACAATGTCATTCAGATTAACCTCTGACTGAAAATATATCACAAGCCGTAAGCAACCAAAGTCGATACAGGAGAGGTAATTGTTTGTTTTTAAAATAATTAGAAACCACGAAGTGGGGGAAAAATACAAGCCGTTAATTGAAATACCAGCCGATAACAAACACATTCTAAATGAGCTGGTGCGCATTTTGAGAAAGTGGAGCTTGTAAAATGTTCGAAAACTCTTTAAAATCAATCACCTGGATAAGAGGATTTTTCTAATATAGACATATTATCCAACAATAGTTTATTTTTTTATTTAGCTTTTCACAATGAAATGGGCAAAAGTTTTAAATATAGTCAATAACCCATAACATAAATCATAAGGACCTTACTATTAATCAAAAGTTCGAATACTGTAGTCCATATAAAGTGGAAACCTAGTTAAAAAAATTAGTAGATGTAAATATAATACATCTAAAGAATAGACTCCCAACCCTTTCTGGATCACCGCACCCTTTACAAGAAAAAATATATTTGAACGCCTCCTTTTCCATAATAGTTAGTTATACCAAATATTGAAATTTTCTTGCATATTATCTATATCTATTTAATCTGTCTATCTATCCAATAAGAATAGCAAAGTAGATATTAATTAAAATGGCCATCATATGCAGTAAAAAGCTGTTCATTTAAAAAACTCAAATAAGCATAAATTCAATAAATAAAAAATTAATGAGATAGTTAAAAGTGGTAGAGCTTTAACAATTGGTTAATGTCCAATTCCGTTAACATCATTCGCAAATTTCTATTTCCTTTTCTTATCTAGTCAACTAGCAACTGTACTAAGAACAATTCAGCCAAATACGATGAAGGAAATGTAGTTAAAATGTTTGTACTCTAGCCTAGGAGTGGCGAAACGATGGCTCGTAGTGGAAATCCCGAAATGTATAACCGGAAAAAAAATTGCATTTATTACTCTAAATATGCATTATTATTCGATTGATTTATTGATTTTTTTTATAGATATTATGCTTCTTTAATAGGTGTTTTGTGTACTGGCCGCCTCCTTGGACTGCTTTTACGCCCCCCCCCCAATTTGTCTCTAAACTACAATCGTGCCCATAGAAGGAGGCATCAGAAACCACACGGTAGCGGTGATTCCCCCTTCCCACTTTAGGAACCTATAATCTAAAGCAGTGATTCTCAATCTTTTTTAAGCTACCGCTCCCTAATGGTCAATGCGCCCCTATGGAGCCCAAATGTGTTCAACGCCCCTTTTTGTAAAAATCCTGTAATTTAATATGAAGGGTAGGAGAAGTACTCCATTATAAGAGGCAAAATGTTTAATTTTCTTCAATAGAGTTACAAATAAAAGTTTCGTTACTGAGACACACTGAAGTAAACAAATGCTATGGCCAATGGTTAGGGCACTGACTTTCCATTCCGTAGTTCGTGGTTCGAATCTCAATGGGGAATTGATGTTCGTAGCCGTTCGAAATCGGCTTTAAGTAGTAGGTCCCGGTCTCAATAGACCTCGTGTTGCAAAATAGTAGACCGTAGCGCTCCAAACCAAACCAAGCGAATATTGTTAATTAATTATATTTTTTTTCTGAATATCGGCCCAGTTTCAAGCAGAACATATAGGAAATGAAAATAACTGGTTCTGGTACCACCACGAAAGTTTGTTTTCTTGCTGATAAAAATCGTGTAAATTACACAATTAGTGTAAGGAATTTATTCAGTATGTTTAAAATTAAGTTTGAAAGTTAAAACCTGCTCACATCGCTGCTCTACCTCCAGAAACAAGTTCACTGCCCACCAGCATAATCCCACATATCACCCCCATTGAGAACCACAGATCTAAAGTAACAGTGATACTCACTATCGTTCAGCCGTTTTCCTCTACTGCGGATTGTGTGAACACCTGAGTGAATGTTCACAGTAAGGGCGTTTATATATAAATTATTACAATCGGGTTCTGAATGTTCACTTCTGTTGACTCATCTGCCGTTGATTCGATAATAATGATGTTCCACTAGTTATAATGAAAGGGAATGAGCAGATGAATAAAACTTACGCTATGATTTACGCAGATTAAAAGCAAAGAACTTCATCGATACACTACATTAAAAGTATTTCTGTAGTTATTCGGTTTCAAACCTACTGCAGTTTGATATTTTGGATTTTAAACGAAGTAATAAGATTTTCATAGGGTTGTAAGAAGGGAATTCATATTCTTTTGCACTGGATTAATTTTTTGAATGCATGAGTTATATTAAATTATTCAATTAGAGAATGTTTTAAGTTATTTCAGCGTGAACTTCAAAGTGTTTACATAAAAATTAAGTATAAATCAAACTTTAAAGTTCAATTTCAGTAATATATTACATAACAAGACCTTACTAAATATTTGTATAATATCTACATATATTTGTATTTATATATGTAGGTATGTATATTGTAACGATCCGTTACATGACCCTAAAGAACGAGGAGCCCAAAGGTGACCTTTCGCCTCAGACACTTACGATTAGCGGCAAGGTAGAAACGGGTGGTCTAAGATACCCGTGGATACTTAATTGAAAACTGTTCGTGTGCTGGAGCCAGCGCGTCTAGGGCTTTGTGAGAATGTTGAATGGAAAGACGCTGTGAAAAGATTGTAAATAATTACAGTGCACCTTGTCGCCCATTAGCGGTGGCGAAAAAGGCAATTAAGTTTTTGGGCCGGTTAATCTGAAGACGGCTTTTCGGCCACATATGGAAACGAAACAGCTGATCCAGGCGGGAGGTGACCGCAAGATTGCATCATCCTGGTTCTGGAAGTTTCCCGAAGAATCGCGTAAGGGGAACCTGGTGCCGCTATAAAAGAAGAGTGACGGTGCTAAAAGGAGGCTTTTTCTTCTTGAGGCTTCTTCCTGATAGAGCCTTTGTAGCTCGAGAAGAACCGCTCGTATCTCCGCTTCTGGAGTTTGCTTGATTAGAGACCGCCAGCGTCTCTGTTTGCTAAGAAGTCGACCTTCGACTTGGGAATTCCATTCCCGTTATTTTGCTAATTTTTTTTTACTTCGTGCATAGAAGTAGGTAGCCGAGAGTGACCTTTGCTCTCAATTTGGATCGTCTTGCATCCCGAGTTTCCTTCACGAACCCCAGCGTGATACGCACTCTGAACTTTCGAACCTTGGTGTGAAAGCCGACTGTGCTAATCGTCAGCCCGGAGGTGATAGTGTCAGCGTTTATTACCGGCACTAATTAGCGAACAATTCCAGTGATTAGAAGCCCTAGCCATACTGTATCCGGTATCCCACGCATCCTTATTGTGTGAATGTCATCTCAGCACGAGATCTCAGAATATTTAGAAATCTACTAAATCTGTACATAGCTGTACATAGTTTATTCGCCTGAATAAAATATTTAATCTATATTAAACAGTTTTCTAGCCTGTTTCATTGACGGCTATAATCTCCAGTACGTTACAATATACAGGGTGTCCCAAAACGACCGCATACACTCTTCCTAGCTAGATTCTTCGTTGGGAGTACATAAAAACTGCCCAAGAAAGCGTCCTTGTAAAACCCATAGTTTACGAGAAAAATACAAAAAACAAAGTATGAGGTTACTTCCGGTGCAAGAAAAATCACTTGAATATATCAACAGCAGTATATGCAAGGGCATACTCCCTAAGGCATCCCTAAGATCATACGGCATTTCCATTACATCGGCCGTACATCAGGTACATGTCGCAGTAGTCATGAACTGCATACATGGCCACCATACGAAGACTACCGGTAGCTGCAAGATGCAGCCTTTTAAATACCAGTTCAACGGCGGGTTAACGTCATTCCATGGCGCGCGCATGCATGACGCGATATGTGCGGCGAACGTTTTAAACATTATCGTCTGGAAAGATATGCAAATACTGCTGTTGATATGTCCAATAAAGTTTTTTTTTTCTTGCACCGGCAGTGACGTCATACTTTTTTTGTTTTTCGTATTTTTCTCGTAAACTATGGATTGTACGGGAACGCATCTTTTGACAGTTTTTATGTACTCCCAACGAGGCATCTAGCTGTGCAGAGTTTTTGCGGTCGTTTTGGGAAACACTATATATAAATATATATAATATAACATAATATATAGATAGATAGAGAGAGAGAGAGAGAGAGAGAGAGAAAGAGAGAGATACCATAACTAAATTAAATACAAAATTTCGTGGCACTTTGATTATATGTTTCCTTAAATTTAATTTCCCCAAGACATAAATAAAATGATGATCACTTAATAATATAGCTAAATTTATGGTCAATACCCATATTTAAACCAAAAGGTTCTGAGGAATGATTTACGAGTTTTTAGCTAAGTTTATACGAGGATGAGTTATTTAACCCTCCGCGAAATTAGAGCTCATTTTGTATGTTCAAAATGAATATTTCTAAAATGTTCATTTCAGAAGATACTAATGGGAAAGAGTTTTCTATTTCAAATAAGTAAAATAACCTTAATAATAATACCATAAGAGGAAAACAGGCAAAGAGAAAAAAGAAGAAGAAAGAAATCTTTAGTGTTCTACTACTGTCTCTCGGTATTAGAAATGTATATTACACCTAGTTTAAATGAAAATACTATACAGTAGAACCTCGATTATCCGAGCTAATTGGGACCGCTAGTACCTCGGATATCGGAAATCTCGGTTAATAGAAACCCTGTATAAAAAACCTTCCTTGCTTGCGAATTTAACTAACTTTTAAAGTTAAAAACAAAAGAACGTTCTTTAAATGATAAAAACAAACATATATGAAGTCATGTTTCACAGCTAAAAATATTTAAAAAGGGTGTAATATTTCTTGGAAGGTGAATGCTTCTGTGGGGAAGAAGTGCCTGTAACACGGACAACGAAGTAAATGTGTATAATTTTTTCCAAGCTCATTTTGGAAAGGGGAAAAAAATTAAGACTTAATTATTGACTCGGTTAACAGATATCTCGGTTAATCGAGGTTCCACTGTATATGGTTTTCATAAACCAGAATACACAGTCGAAGTAAAACTCGTGCAGTATGCTTTTCTGTTCAATTTGAATCTTTGAAAGTTGAAAAATAAACGAAGAAACACGTTAAGGGATTACATAATACCCAATGAGAAATAATAAATTGAAAATACCATATTTTGTCTTTTAAATTGAAATTTGTATACAGTACAAATTTTAATTTGACACCGTTTTTCCATATCCCCCTAAATAAGTGCTACGGTGTTTAAATATAGTGTAAAGTTAAAGTTATTTGTGTACAAATATTTATTTATAGTTTTATTTGTCATTTAAGCCTAAAATGTGTCAAAACTTTCACTTTTAAAATTTTAAATTTTAGAGAAAAAGCTTTGTACCAGTTTTTCTTTGACTTATTGTATCTGATTACCTGGCCCAAACAATACGTGTTGTATTGTTTCGATATATTAAACCCTCTATACTTATATAAGCGTTAAAAAAATAATTTACTTTTATAATACCCTGGTTATTCGTATAATAACTTAGCAGAAACGCGCAAACAAACCATAAGTTATGGAGAGGAAAAATAAACTTGAGCTTTCTCTAAGCATAGAACAATTTAGACACATAGAAAAAATTTTAATTCTCCTACTACTTCTGTTGTTTTCAAGTGCGAAGAGAAAAACATTTAATATTATGCTCTGCAAGAAATCACGTGAGAATATGAATGAATCTAAGAAAGGAAAGTTTTCAATATATCAACCAAGTAGTACTGACGTGTTAAATTTATGTAAAGGTATAAATAAGATAGGGAGAAAAATTCATATCA
>CM063498.1:190173448-190193448 GCA_032207245.1 Pardosa pseudoannulata
TATATATATATATATATATATATATATATACATACGCATAAATAATGCTTATTGTCTGATTTCCCATTTAAGAAGTTTTCCCGCTTAAGAAGTTTTAATGACTTAGGCCCATGGAAAAATTCTTAAGCGGGTTTCACTGTATATATATCGTATAGTGATTTTCAGCGAAATTATTACAGTTGTTGGATAGCGTGACGAATTCAGATTACAGTTATACTTGCTATGGTAATTCTATCTACAGACTATTTTCTTTCTAAAGAACTAGTAAAAAAGAAAATTAATAAAACATAAATGACAAGTGTCGCACGTGGCCTTCGAGCGCCACCTTCGATTCTAGGGATCTTTATCGACACAGCCCTCGATTTCTCTTCCGAAGAACAATGGATAATTTGCCTGCAGTAACTTTTTCATCTCTAAGACAGGGGGCTTATCTTTTTATTATTATGATTATACAAAGCGAATGAAACAAATAAAGTAAAGGAGATTAAGTAAAAACACACGGAGAATATCGATCCCACATGGCTAGTGTATCTCGTAAAATGAATGGAGACCTTGAAGAAATATGGCAGAGTCGTCTTATCCGTCTGGCATCTAACCGCGAGCAAAACAGAACAAAAATGGCCAAATGATTCCCGATGACGAACTTTCACCGGAAAGGCCGGCGGGCGTAAGTCGCGTGCGAGAAATCGGACAATGGTCACGTGGGTGAGACCCCTCATTTCCTTATCGGCCTCAGTCATCGCTGTTTTCATGCTCCACTAGCCGCCGGGGGACACAAGAGCTAAAGAGTTGCCGTGATTCCTCGCCTTATGCTGCCATCCGGCATGTGTAATTATTTGGTGGGATTCTCTTCTGCCTCATATCCGCTACTTGTTGTCTTCGTAACCGTGGCTTTTTAAAAGCGGACTAATTTCTGGAGAGACATACAGGCAAACTGCGATTAATGAGCTGCAGAGAAAAAATAACACACACGCAAAAGAGATTACGCAATCAGAAACAGCCCTTTTCACGAAAGATGGATATACGAAGATGGACGTATGTGCACGAAAACAAAACGAATATTATCAGAGATGGATATCTGCAGTGACCTGTGTAAACGAAATAACGATGCGGGAGAATGTTCGTATGGCATTTCTCCTGCTTTTCCGCCATCTATTACTGTAGACTATATTATATAGGAACGTAAAACAGTAGAATAAAATTCTAAATTGCATAATGCCAGCTGTAATTATTCTCGTTTGTTTCATCAGGACAAAACCCTCAGATAAAACTTATGCTAGGATTTACGCGGAATAAAAGCAAAGACTTCATCAATACTTTACATTAAAAGTATTACTGCAGTTATTCGGTTTCAAACTAACCTAAAAGAACTAAGTGAAGAACTAAGTGAGGCCTCTTAAAAATTCAAACAGGAAAAATTGATCATTATACTTTTAGAATAACCAACCTTATAGTAAGCCAAACTTTTTAAACGAAGTTTTACAAAATTTATTTAAGACTTACCGTAGAAGTATATTATACAACATAGAGAAGGATGCAAGTTTAAATATGTACATGTATTTTTTTACATTAAATGTGGAAAAAATAAAAAAGGTATCGTTTGACTTTACAGAAACGTGACTAGCTAAGAAAAAAAAATCTGTAAAAATTATATTTAATAGCAAAAACTCAGTCATATATCTATATACTGTCAATATATAATGTATATTATGTAGGAATCGAACTAAGAAATTATAGCATTTTATGCTTATAACCAAGTGTTTTAAAACATAAAGAGTAAAAAAATGTAAAATTTCTATATGTAAATATCAACAGTACATCTGTAAACGAATATTTAAAAATTTTTGTTCAATCTATACTAATAGGGTCAGAGGGGGAATGTAGGAGTTATAACCCCCTGAGGATTAGTGTATTATATATATAAGGATTTCTGTATTAATTCTGAGATACACGTTGAAAGTGAGCAACCCTATCCTCTTTTTTCACTACACCCCTCATACATACACATCATCTTAAAGAGGATTACAATTTTTATGATATTACGTATGCACTGAATTAAAAAGATTCCTCAAGATGGATTAAAATTTAGTTTCCTGAAGTTCTGGTTATTATTTACCTAAATCTATCATTGAATTAAAAGTCAAAGTTTCCTTAAGCTCTATATAATATAATAGCTGTAACCGCAAGTGCATAGAAAGGTTTTTAATAAGTATATGCATAAAAAATATTAAGAATTATAATTTAAAACTTTTATTACATGATTTTAGCCCTTAACGAGCATTTAGCTTAAATTCATACCTTTTGTTGCACTGGCCTACATTCAATTAGAATAGTAATATTGACTTTTTTTCTTCCTAAGAACTGTTTCCTTTCTTGTTCTGCTATAACAGCAGACAAGAGAATGATACGAAAAACACTTTGCTGGAACATATGTGTACCCCAGAGAGAGACAGGTAGAATTTTCCCAAGGGACAACAAACTTAGTCAGCGAATTTAACTGGAAAATACATTGAAGGGACAGATAATTTACATCTATTGGACAGAAAGATTTAGGAAATATAGTGGAAGAATTTTAAGTCGAGGACACTCCTTTGATTAACCCTCCGAGTGGAACACACCGATTAAAAAAATACGCTAAAGGTTTATTGTGTCAATGACCAAAGCGTTCTATGATTTTTTACTTCACTCTTTGTCGACGAGAATGGAATACGGGAAACTCACCCTCGTTATTGTCCCTTTACTTCCGGTTATAAATAGATATATAAATAGATATTATAGATTGTTAATTTTTAATACACATAAAGCTCGCCAAGTCTCGAAGATCATCCCATAAGAAATAATGGATTCTAAAAGTACAAATAAAAATATTCTTTAAGAGAATTATTTATATTTTTAAAAAAAGTTATCCAAGATATTTAAGTGGTGCAATTAGAGATATGTCTGTTACCGCAAACGAAATACTTCGAAATAGAGATTTACAAAGCCATGAAAAGCTATCAGCGTCTTTGTGTTTCAAGGAATAGGGGTGCATCCCTCAATAAATGTCAGTCAAAGAGGGATGCAGTTTCTAAACAATCGATCTGATCCTCCTACTTCAAACACTGGCAGAAATGTACATTACATCCATTTTCTGAACGTTTTTGGAGGTCAAAAATTGTTCTTGACAACCGCTTTGAAGACATCATCGGTTTGGCGGAATTGTACGTGCGAACCGCTTAGAGGGTTAAAACATTTTGTGGCAGGGAAAAAGATTTTAAGGAATTAGAAGGGGAGAGAGGAGGTTTTTAATGAAATAATAAAGTGAAAAAATTTTGGTGCGCGTGTGTGTACCCGTCGGCATTCTTGGAAACAGCAAGTAGCAAGGTTTCACGAGTTCAAATGTTAAAGAAAAGTGAAAATATTACTCTTGTTATAATATCCAGTGAAATTTTCTTTTTGTTTTCTTTTTGGCACTTTAACTTCTAAATACGGTTCGTATAAACATCTAGTATTTTACCAGATCTATGTGATAGAGTACAGAGATAGGTTTTAACGAGTAATATAAGAAGAGTCTATTTATTCGTTGTTATGATCTAAACCTGGAAAATAAAAATAAAAAAAATAATAACAATAAAAGTTTCGAGAATAAAATGTATCCGAGAACGATAAACAGATATTATCCTAAAAGTTACTTAGACATTAAACGAATATTTAGTTCAGACAGTACGTAACGTAGTAAAGCGAAGTTAACGCCCATGGTGTAATTTTTTCCTCATTAATTAAAGGTCATTTCTTTTATCAATATCCAAGACTATTAATAATGTGTGCATCATTTGAAGTTCATTAAGCTTCTAATTTCGCGATGTAAAAACTCTTAAGAAAAAGGGCTTAAAACGAAAGCTGACGATTTTGACGAATAAACTATTTCTACAGATATTAAAAGTTCAAAGTCATTTTTGTACAACAGATTTATTTAGAATGAACTGAAGTATACACTACTGAAAAACTATTTTTTTACTAAAAAAAGAATCATTTTAAAAATCAAAATAATTAATTAAATGTGAAATGGACAACTAAACAAAAGGAAATAATTCTTTTAATGATAGAGAAGAGATAATGCATGTTTGGGCGTGATTAAAGATAGCTAGTATAACATGTACTATACATTTAAAAAATAGTTAAACCAATAAATCATTTAATATCGTTGCTATTATTATTATTGTTATTATTATTTGCTTTTTTACATTGGAGAAGAAATAATTTGCATATTAAAAAGAGAAAAACTATTACAAACGAGTAGAAATTTTATGGTTCAAGCCTCTCAAATGTGGTATAACAATATTGTATCTTATCGTTTAATATCGTAATTTTTTTCTAAAAATATGGGGCACTTTCCCTTTATTAGGGTTTAGTGAGGTAAAATAGCTAGAAAAAAAGTGATTTCTCATTCAGCACTCTTTTTCACTTTAAAAAAATATAAACAAGCAATTTTTTTGCATGTATTCATACAATGGGTTCATTACAATTATTGTTAAAATTGCTTTATACATTTTTTAGATTGCAAATTTATAATTATTTATTTTTTTATACCCATTTTACCCCAGAGGTGGGATAAAATGGGTATTGATTAAAAAATGCTATTAATTATGCAAAATGTAATGAAAATTTTATTTTTTAGGTACAAACAAATTTATATGTGATATAATTACAATTTATATTGGAAAACGGTAATGGCCACGGTTATTAAGTTGAGCTACGTTCTGCTACATCCGAAAGCTTACAATCTCAATAGTTCTAAACATTTTTCAACTAATTAATTATATACTCAGAGTGCCAATTGCCTTACATTATGCATCTGCTTTGTGACTAAGTGACTAAAAATCAAATTTTCAGTCATAATGAAAATGGATTTTAGTTTTGGCAGCGAAATAAGTTTAAGCCAAATGTTATTTGTAATGACAGACTATTATTAAACTTTTACTCCCAATGTCAATTCTGACTTGACATGATCTTTCTTTTCTCATGTACACACACATATATATGTATGTATGTATGTATGTATAAACAAATATATGTGGGTATGTGTGCATATATATATACATATTTATTTATTTATATATATGTACATATACATATATATATATATTTATATATATGTATGTATATGTATATATACATATATATATATATTTATATATATGTATGTATATGTATATATTCATATGCATACTAGACGTCCCGACAAACATTGTCCTGTTTTAACGTTGTAAATCCAAAAATTGCAAAATGTTTTTAAATAAATTATAAATTGGACCGTTTTGATGGAAAAGTAAGGTAATAAAAAACATTTTAAAAATACTAGTCGCCACCACACGTACAGTCATCACGGACGTAATTAGATTAAATTAAAATTCCCATATTGCCTGTACGGGGATTTGGTCCTCTACTGATGCCCGTTGCGCTGATTACTGCACCACAGATACGTTGGCAGCGAAGGGTTTCAAGCGACATTATAATAATCATCTCAATAAGCGCGTAATTCTGTATTTTTAACTAAAAAACGTCTTGTATTGGTTTGGAGTGCTACGGTCTGCTTTTTTGCATCACGAGGGCTAATGAGACCGGTACCTACAACTTAAAGCCGATTCCGAACGGCTACAAACATCCATGCCACTGTGGGATTCGAACCCACTAACTCCGGTTCCGTCTTCTATTGTATCAAATTGTGAATCTACACCATTCTCAAATCAACTTATAATTACGTACACAAATTTTCATCAAATTCAGTCCAGCCGTTTCGGAGGAATTCTATCACAAACACACTGACAAAAGAATTTTATATATAAATATATATATATATATATATAATATATATATATATTATATATATATATATATATATATTATTAATATATATGTATATATAGCTATATGTGTGTATGTGCATATTTTCATATAGCTATATAGTGTATGTGTATAAATAGAAATAGATAGATAAATAGATAGACAGATACAGAGATAATTATTATTGAATTTCATAAAAAGTTATACCTGTCTTGCAAGGTAAATGAATGACACGGGTTTACTATTGTTAAGTGAAAACATACTTGAGCTGTCTTGTTAACCCATACAGACATACAGACAGGCATAATTCCAAAAATCATATTGGTAGATAAACGAAAATCTCGAGGTCGAATTTTTGGAAGATTTCAATAATTTTTCTTTACTATATATACCAGAAAATAAAAATTAACTATGTTTCTGTAATAAAAACACTATGTTTCTGTCACACACTTTCAGATTAATAAAACTATTAAAATACTAAATAATGTCGAAGTCTCAAGTTTTTTGAAAAGTTAATTAAATTTTCAGAGAGTTAATAAGTTATAAAAAAGCGGGGATTTTAGTTTCTAATGTATCAAATCTGGCCATTTTTAAAAATATTTAGAATGCTTTTTAAAATCAGCTATGCTACTCTTTTTTGATATACTTCCAGATGCCACGATTTAAAAAAGAAATTAATAAATGTGTATATAAAAACCTATTTCGACATCCGCTAACTTTCAAACTATCGATTTCCAATATACCCTGATATTTGCTCCAATCTTGAAAAAAAAAGGTCCTTTTAAATAGTTATTTAATGACTTATCGTACTAAGCATATAAAAATGAATTTTTACAAATTTTAATTTATGATATATATTTAAGATATATATTTAAGAAAAGTAACTGATAATAAAAATTAACCATTACATAACTTAAAACTTCCGTGTCTTTCTGAAATGGAGGTTTAAAAAGCAAAACCTTTTTATTTAAACCTCTTTTAAGAATTTCCTCGGGAGCTAGTATAATACAACTAAAATTACTTTTATAAAAAGTAAATTAATGACACTTAAGTGAGTAATTCCCCCAAAATGTCCTTTTAAATAGTTATTTAATGACCTATCATGGAAAGCTAATAAAGAGGAATTTTTACATATTTTTATATAGGATACATATATACATATTTAAGAAAAGTAACTGATAATAAAAATTAACCATTACATAACTTAAAACTTCCGTGTCTTTCTGAAATGGAGGTTTAAAAAGCAAAACCTTTTTATTAAAACCTCTTTTAAAAATTTCCTCCGGAGCTTGTATAATACAACTAAAATTACTTTTATAAAAAGTAAATTAATAACGCTTAAGCGAGTAATTCCCAAAAAACAAAGTCCTTTTAAATAGTTATTTAATGACCGAGCATGCTAAGCTTATAAAAATGAATATTTACAAATTTTAATATATGATAAATATATATACATATTTAAGAAAAGTAAATAATAATAAAAATTAACCATTACATAACTTAAAACTTCCGTGTCTTTCTGAAATGGAGGTTTAAAAGCGAAACCATTTTAGTAAAACCTCTTCTAAAAATTTCCTCTGGAGCTTGTATAATACAACTAAAATTACTTTTATAAAAAGTAAATTAATGACACTTAAGCGAGTAATTCCCCCAAAAAATGTCCTTTTAAATAGTTATTTAATGACCTATCATGAAAAGCTTATAAAAATGAATTTTTACATATTTTAATATAGGATACATATATACATATTTAAGAAAACTAACTAATAATAAAAATTAACCATTGCATAACTTAAAACTTCCGTGTCTTTCTGAAATGGAGGTTTAAAAAGCGATACCTTTTTATTAAAACCTCTTTTAAAAATTTCCTCGGGAGCTTGTATAATACAACTAAAATTACTTTTATAAAAAGTAAATTAATGACTCTTATGCGAGTAATCCCCCCCCCCAAAAAATAAGTAATTTTAAATAGTTATTTAATGACCGAGCATACTAAGTTTATAAAAATAAAATTTTGCAAATTTTAATATATGATAAATGTATATACATATTTAAGAAAACTAACTAATAATAAAAATTAACTATTACATAACTTAAAACTTCCGTGTCTTTCTGAAATAGAGGTTTAAAAAGCAATACCTTTTTATTTAAATCTCTTTTAAAAATTTACTCGGGAGTGTGTATAGTACGACTAAAATTACTTTTATAAAAAGTAAATTAATGACTCTTAAGCGTGTAATTCCCAAGTAGAAATGTGTTATGAATTTAATTAAATATACTGAAAATATACACAATATGGTCCAAAAACTACTTATTACTCAAAGTGTAAAATTGAACTGAATTTTTCAAATTAATGAAAACGCAATGGTAGTGGCTTGGATTAAAAATTCTTTTTACAAATGAAATAATATTTAGTAAAAAAGTGTATAACATTTCATCCTAATACCAATTTTAAATTAGTGTTGGTGAGTTGAATCAACAAACAAGTTTCAGATAGTTGTGACCTGCATAAAAATATTTCATAACCGGTTAGAACCTTATTTATACGACAGCTTGAAATGTGTTAAGAGGTCTCTTAAGATTATTAAATCACCCAAGTCGAACAATTTCTCTCGGGGAATGTCGCACTTTTAATTAATTTTACCTCTAGAACCTGAGATGTTTTACAAATCAATTATAAAGTTGCATAAGAGTGAGGAATCAACAGAAAAACCGAAGTTATCCTATATAGGGACAAGTAAAAATAAAAATTGTCTTTGGATTTAATAAATTGTCTGGTTTTAGAAATAAAATTAATTTCTGGCTTGAAAAGTTTGTAAATTCTTGATTTATATTGTTCTGTTTTTTTTAAACTATAGTTTTATACACACATTGTCACTCACAATGATATTGAGCAAATAAATGTTCCACTGTAGTTTAATATCGGCGACTTCATATTTTTTAAATCAAATTACAAGTCAGATCTTTGCTGATATACACAAGCACACACACATGTATATATGTATGATGTGTGTGCGTATAATACATGAATTTGTACCTATTGATATATAGTACTTAAATACATGTAGATTACATATTGTAAATATATACTCATGCACTTACAGACAGACACATTATATAAACTTTATATATATATATATATATATATATATATATATATATATATATATATATGTATATATATATGTATATATATATATATGTATATGTATATGTATATGTATATGTATATGTATATGTATATGTATATGTATGTATATATATATATATGTATATATATATATGTATATATATATATATGTATATATATGTATATATATATATGTATATATATATATATATGTATATGTATATATATATATATATATATATATATATATATATATATATATATATATATATATATATATATATATATATATATATCAGTGGCGTGCGGTAGGTTTTCATGCAGGGTGTGCAGAGAACATGGATTTTCCAATAAATCTTTAATTATTGAGACATCTGAGTTCTCCATTCTTAAACGGGTTATTTATTATGAATATAAATTTAAAGATTACAATAAATAAAATATTTACCTACGAGTAGTCGAGTTATAACTATAAAAACAGCTAAACTTATGAGAATTCTACTAGCACTGAAGCAAAAATGTCTTTTGTTGTATGGTGTCATATCGGCGGCGAAAAACCAACGCGTCGGGCTTCCACGAAACACTTATATGTTCAGCAGACGTACCAGCACACGGTGCCCGCCGCTGCGGTACCGACAAACCGAACGTCTATTCCACGTGCAGAGGATTTCGCTGCACGCTGGCAGAATACAGCAAACTGCTTCTTGTTCGGTCAGTGGATTAAATTATATTTATTAATTGTTTTTGACATTTGGAAATCATATATTCTGCGAAAAACATCTTGACAATTTTTAAAAACAAAACCAGGGATATGGTGTTACAGATATAATTTATATACTGTCTGTAAGACACAATGAATGGTAAAATTTGGACTGTTTTGTTAAAATTCGTTTCTTTAAAACAAAACAAAATTGTTTTTCAGTGAATTATTTCTATAAATATAATACATCACCGAAATTACTTTACCACACTAAAACATTTCACTTTATATTGATGAAATACTTCTTTTATATTTCCATGAAAACAAAATCTTACAATATATAAATTTAAACATTAACCGTCTGCAAAATCGTACGGCCAGTCAATTAGTTAAAAAACCAAAAGTGCTTCATCACGTAAGTCCCCGCTGTAATACAACGCTTAATAAACCGTACCTTCGGATGATTCTGAATGCCAAGTGCAGGAAAAATAGCTGCACTTGCCTCAGTGCCATAGTATGCTGTGCTTCTCTAGTAGCCCATACATATAAAGCGTGATTTTCTATTAGTGCGCAGTGCGTACACATCAGAATTTCCTATGTTCATTTGAGCTCTACGTGGTGCAGCACCTAGTACCGCACGCACTGCGTGAATACAAGTAAGCAAATCAACGTAATATTTGAATATATTATAAATAATATTTATTATATACCATACAAAGATAGGTAGACATAGGTGCAGAAAATTGTGCTCTATGGTTTTACCACACGAGTGATGATGAGACCGGGACCTACTGCTTTAAGCCGATTCCGGACTGCTACGAACTTCCATGCCAGCTGTGGAATTCGAACCCACGAAGTATTATGCCAAAAAGATGCGCTCTATCCATTTGACCATTGTTCAGCCAAATACGTAAACGACAAAAATGAAATATGCATAAGATTTATCTAGACTAGATAAAGATTTTGCATTTACTGGAATTTGAGATATTGGTTAGACATTACTGTGTCTTTAATAACGAAGTTTTCTTGAAATTCTTTCATGTTAAATGCCCACTGCAAATACTTTATATTAAAATAAAAATGCTGACTTTTGAACGGAAAATCTTAAGAAAAATATTTTGCGCAGTTCAAGAGAATAATGTTTGGAGATCTTTATTCAATTTTGAAATTTATAAAAAATATAAGCAACCTCATGTTGTTAAAGTCATAAAAATCAATAGACTGCGATGGCTTGGACACCTATTCCGACTCGATGACATAAACCCAGTAAAACAGCTCACTTTCACTAAACCCATGAGGCAGAGTAAACGAGGAAGACCACCAATTAAGTGGCTTGACTCAGTAGAGAAGGACTTTACTGTCAAAAAGGGAAACTAAAGGAGTCTTGCAGCAGATAGGAACGGCTGGAAATAACTGCTTGGGACAGCCTTGGCCTGTGACAGGCTGTAGTGCTTTAACCCTTTGACGGTTATGAACGAGTTCAGCTCGCAATCGAATCTTGCTTCATAATGCGCGCAAACGAGTTCCACTCGTGGGCAAAATTTTGACCGAAATGGTTAGAAACGAGCACTACTCGCGTAGTGAAAATTTTCCCCAATGCGCGCTGACGAGCTGAGCTTGTTCACCGTTATTATTCTGCATTGATTATGTTACAAACGATTCCGACTCGCGAAATTTAATTAGTTTTACTGCCTACAGATGCAGTACGGGTTCCATAAATTACTTTTCATAATGAAGGTTTTTTTTTTTTTTTACCTTCTTCTTATGCGTATTTTGGCGCTTGTTTTAGGGTGTTTGTAAAGTAAAATGGCTCAAAAGCGAAAGTTACATAATTATGATGATGATTATAATTGTGATACAGAAAGCTTATCTAGTTTTGAGTCTGATGAAGACTTTGGTGACAGTATATCAAGCTCAGAAGACGATTCAAGCTTCATAAAGTTTTACATTAGTTGTATTTATTTTGTTCTTTCAATTTAATATTTGTCTAATATTTATAATTAACTATTATTATTTATATAATTGATTCTAATCATTTATAATTTACTATTTAATAATTATCATTTATTAATTATTTTTAAAGTGCGTAAAAACTGTTATTTATGTACTACAAATACTTTAAGAAATTTTTAAAACGCGTGAGGCGAGCTATCTACGGCATCGCCAGAGAAGGGTGACATTTTCGGAAGAACGGCTGGGGAAAACAGCTGCCACTTTCGACTACTGTTTACTCGTAATGCTGCGCGAATTAAGTAAACGAAAACTTCTCGTTTCCCTAACCGTCAAAGGGTTAAAAGAAGAAGAAATACTTTATATTGGAAAAAAATTGATTGATATTTCAGGAATAATCCTCTTCTGATAGCATTAGTAACTGGCATTGATTTTATTTCCAAGTAAAGGAACTCTAAAATATAAACAAAGCTCTCGAATATCTACGATGACTCATGATCTATAAACATGTTTCCTAACATCTGCCCCCAAACACTTACGCAGTATCGTTTTATTTATTTTAATAGCGCTAAACATCGTTAAAAGTTCTGATTGACGAGTTTTTCTGGTGCGTCTTAACGAAATACAGAAAATATACGACCAATGAACTACTCAGAAAAAAAAATTGCACAAGCTAAATGAATAAATGAAAGTATTAAACTGTGAAAGATAGGAGCTGCAAAACTGGAGATCAAATTTTATGATTGAGCAGGTATATGACTAATCCCCTGTATAATAATAGCCTAAGCTACCTGTCTGTCTGTTCTAGAATTTATGAAGCGGTTTGACCTGGAATAGATCGAGGCATCCATGTTGGATTCTTGATAAGTTTGGGTTAGTAAAATTCAAAGGGAGTAAAGTTTATCTTTGCCAAACTATCCATTTGATTCTAAAATAAATTGGTATAAATATGCTTCATGTCACAGCAAAAAAATACTGTCGTCTTTAAATCGTTCGAAATCCACCCCTTCCCCCCTTTTTCGAGCGTTTAATGTCATTACTTCAAGCCCTATTTTCCCTTGTTAAGAGCAAGCGATTAAATTTATCACATAATAAATAGGTAAAAATAACATTTTTCTAGCATTATGACGTCATTCCTTTAACCGTCTCATTTAATCATTTCTTCCGAACGATGGCCGAATGGCTAGGATGTTGGCCTTCGGAACCGGAGTTCGTGGGTTCGAATCCCACTATGGCATGGATGTTCGTAGCCGTTCGGAATCGGCTTTAAGCAGTAGGTCCCGGTCTCATTAGCCCTCGTGTTGCAAAAAGAAGACCGTAGCGCTCCAAACCAAATCTTATTTTAAATTATTTAAATATCGTCTACATTATTTTCATACTTTTCATCACTGAACTTAGATATTAAGTAAATAATTTTCTTTTATATTTGACTTAAATAATAGATTAGGTATATAAGTCATAATTTTAAATTTAATCTTAGATTATTTTTTGTTGCAAGATAATTCTCAGCCAAAAAACAAACCATTTTTTTACCTGCTTCATAGAGTACTTTACAATTCTGGAAAATTAAACATTTTACTGATCCCGTCATATGACGGGCTATATGCTAGTTATGTATATAAAATCCTTTGTAGGCATGTACTTATATTCACTATGTTTGCCGAAATTGATGGACCAATATTGATGGAATTTTGCATGATAATTCAGGTAGATCCTGTGAAGGTCTTTGGTAGGTCAAATTGTTCGTAGGTCAATGGATAAAGGAGAGATTTCTTTTAATGACCTCCTAAAATAATCAAAATCTTTGAGGTAACATAATTCATGTGATAGTGTATAAAATGCACTTCAAAGTTATATAAATTATGCCAGGAGTAGTTTAGTTATTTAATTTTTTTTCTATAATTCCTTGGCTTGTTTTATCCTTTTTAATTTCATTTCACCATAAGTCGAATGATAACCGAATGATTAGGAAGCTGCTCTTATTTATGGGAGATTAAGGGTTCGAATCACACTGCTAGCATGAATGTTTGTACCCGTATCGACTTTAAACATTAAGTCCCATTAGCTCTCGTGTAAAAAACATCCCGACAGCTTCTTATCATTACCTTCTTCGTGTTAGTATAAATACAGTCGAACTTCGATAACTCGAAGTCCTAGGGGACCCCCAAAAATATTCGACTTATCCGAAGTTCGAGTTATCGAAGTTACCTACCATTTCTCTCAACTGGCTCTTAAGATGAGTCGACAGGGTTTAAATGGTTTGATATGTGCCATAATACTATAGTTGTAAGCACTTCAAATTTTTAATAGCCTATGTGAACAACAAGAGAAGAATGGATTCAAAAGGTTTAAAACTCAAGAAATTTGGCTTAGACATATTAATTAGTATACATACCCTGTAAATCTCATTTGAAAAAAGCAGTTATTTTTAAGGTTGTTGGCATTCACAAAGTCACCTAATTTCTGAACTCATAATTTTCTTCAGTTAAATAGTGGTGTTGTCTGTACCTTTGGTGGTCTCCAGGTATTGTTGTAACATGTAAATAGAGTCCTGTGCTTGCTCATGACCTTCGAGAACGAAGATTCTCGAAGGTCACGAGTGGATGGCATTCGAATTTTTGAACAGAATTGTATTTTTTACCGGGGAAATCTATCACAAAAACTTCGACTTAGAAGATGTTTACTTCGAGTTATCGAGACCGTTTTTTAAAGAAAAGTATAGAAATGATTCGGTACTTGATTAAAAGTTCGAGTTAGCGGATTATTCGACTTATAGGAAGTCGAGTTATCGAAGTTCGACAGTATAAAAAAAATATTTAATTGTTGAAAGCATTTGGTTGCTTAGCAATTTTTCTTGTCAACAGTTCCATTTTACCAAACTATTTTAATTTATTTTTAGTTCTGTAGTTTGTTAAACCAGAGATTAATTACGAAGATCACTCTGAAATTTTTGAGATACGGTTTAATAGTGCAAGTTTGTTTAACTTACCTAATTCTAAGAATGTTCAAAGTAGTCCCCTCCAACATCAATGCACTTTTGTTTGGTGAATTTTCTCGAATTTAAAAGCTTTGAGCCATTTATTTTCTGGAGACGATGCAAAATATATTTTTATAGCCCCATGTATCTTATCTTCGGAATGAAAACGGTGACCACACATATTTTTCATCAGGTTAAAAAATAGCCAAAAGTGATACATATGCAGGATCTGGGGAATAGGGTGGATATTCTATCACTTTGATGAGTTTTTGTTGAAGAAATTCGATTGTCAATCTTTCCGTACGAGAAGATACATTGTCGGGGTGAAGTACGAGTTCTTTTATATTAATTTTTAGTCGAATTTCTGAAAGAGATTAAATAAGAATGTAGGCTTTAGGATGTCGAAATCTCTGGGCTCTGTCACCAACAAATTTTTAAGTGAATAGGGCTTAAGTAGTTGCCGTAATGTCTAAATTAAACCTTGATTATAAGCCAAGCAATCAAAAGTTTAATAATTTACCTAGATGTCGTGTAAATGTTTCAGTATTCAATAAAATATGATATGCATTGGACAACAATTCATGAAATAACTGAATAAATTTTACGAAGAGTTTT
This sequence comes from Pardosa pseudoannulata, assembly GCA_032207245.1. Classification (NCBI taxonomy): domain Eukaryota; kingdom Metazoa; phylum Arthropoda; class Arachnida; order Araneae; family Lycosidae; genus Pardosa; species Pardosa pseudoannulata. Next base: position 190,188,644 of record CM063498.1, read on the forward strand.
GAAATCGCATCTACCTTAAACTATTTTGAATACAATCAACACTAGAATATATTATAATATATGCATATTCCCGTAATTCCGTACTTCTATTGGTTACCAGAGATTAGGAGTACACCACGCAGGTTTTAAACGTTTAAAAAAATAAATAATAAAAACTCAAGTTAAACTTATGTACTATTTTCAGCTTAATTTATTAAATTATTTTAAATACAAAAAATTTTAGAGCACCTTTATTCAGGAAAATTATTATGAAATTCAATTTAAGAATAAAAGGATAAACACTCATTTATGTTATTATAATAAAAATATTAATGTAGAAAAACTAGTTCACACTACAACAAATAACATATGTAATACATGTGTAAATATTTCATATTTATTGTAATCTTGCCCCAATATATATATATATATATATATATATATATATATATATATATATATATATACATATATATATATATATATATATATTATATATACATATACATATATATATATATATATACATCCATATATATATATATACACATATATATATGTATATATATAATCTATATATATATATACATATATACATATATATATATATATATATATATATATATATATATAATATATATATATATATATATATATATATATATATATGTATGGTTGTGATCCAGAGTTGAGGCAAATGGAAAACAGTCTTCTTGATAATAATAATTTTATTAACTCATAGTTCTATGTGAGAGCAACTTGCGCCATTTTCATTGTTCGTGGCGGAGCTAAGCGTGGAAGAGGTGTTCACAGTTCCATGTCCACGCGCTGACTGATCTTATCTGTTTGCAAACTCATCAAATTGTTCCAAAATGCTTCCACCTGACCGGATTATCCTAAAAGGTTAAGCGAGCGTGGGTCTTTTTCATTTATTTTATTATTATAAAAGAGTTCTCTTTTTTAAAATCGTTTATAACTCACGTAATTTCCAACCACCCCTTTTTTAGACTTGACATTATATATATATATATATATATATATATATATATATATATATATATATATATATATATATATATATATATATATATATATATATATATATATATATATACCGGATGGCCATAATTAAACTGACAGTGCTCACAGTGTTCTGTATCTCGATCTATTTGCGAGAATGACGCCACATTTTGTAGGAAGATTAAACAAAGCGAGGAACGAAGAATTCCGCGAAAAAAAAAAATTAGTTCCAAAAGTCACCGCTAGGGGAATATTTGGCAGTGTGTGATAGAAAATAGAGTGTTAACAAATGCAAAGTAATACAGAATAAAATTACCTTTTATTATGCACATTTTCTGATTTAGTTCAAGTGCAATATGGCAACACTTTTAAAAAAGCGTAAAATCTACATAAACACCGATAAAGTCTCGTGATCTGCAATATCACGTACGCTGAGCAGAAGAAGTTCTTTATTCAAATTTCACGTTACATCCATTGGCACAGTTAAGAAATTAATTTCCGTATTGATTTGCATTTGTTAACACTCTATTTTCTATTACACAGCGCCAAATATTCCCCTAGTGGTGACTTTTAGAACTAATTTGTTTTTTCGCGGAATCCTTCGTCCCCCGTCTTGTTTAATCTTCCTACAAAATGTGGCGTCATTCTCGCAAATAGATCGCGCTACAGAACACTGTCAGTTTATGGCCACCCGGTGTATATATATATATATATATATATATATATATATATATATACATATATATACATATACATACATGTATATATATATATAGACACATGTATATATACATACATACATATATATGCTTTTTAATATAATCTTGAGGCGCCCCTAAAACGCGTAGGTCCTATGGGTAATTGTCTACTTCGCCTAATAGGTAATCCGGCACTGGAGACTTAGTAGTGTACTAGTTAGTTGTAACTGTCTTATATTCCACCAGTTTGAGGGCTGTGATGCATTTTTACTTCTGAAAAAAAACGGCATACACAGTGTTCACTCCATTTTCCTTTCTTTCAAACTTTAGTCTACTAAAATTGCCTAAGTTACAAGTATTACCACAAATAATAATCATCCGTGACCACAAAAGAGCTCAAATTTACATTCTCAACAAATATTTTATTTTTGCTCCTATCTCAACTGCCACTGTCTCAAATACTTCAGAGTAACTTATGTATGATTAGAAGGTTTCAAAATTAAGATTACCAAAAAAAAAATACCTGATTTTTAAATAGGTAATCTGGCACTGGAGACTTAGTAGTGTACTACTTAGTTGTAACTGTCTTATATTCCACCAACCTAATTACAACTGCCTAAATTTTATTAACTTTATAACATTAGCTTTACAACATTATTTTTTTTTTATGAAGATGATGGAAACAGCGAGAATTTTCTATTTTTGATAATATTAAATTTCATAATAAAAATTTAATTTGTAAGGCCCGATGAATTTATATTTAGAATTTCTTTCTTTTTCTTCATATATATTTTTCGTCATTAACATAATCACGCAAAATTACGTCGCAATGAGGTATAAGAAAAAAAATTTAGTCGAAGTGAAACATGACAAGTGAACAAATTGACATATTTTAATCGGTTAAGGACATATGTTAAGAACTCGACATCTGGTACGTAAGAAAGTCATAATAGTGAAGTAGTAATTTTTTAAATCTATTAGGAAAATGATAAGGTATTAAAGTGATTAAATTTGACAATCATTAAACTTCTTGATGATATATTTTAGCCATTTTGATATTTATAGTCATAAGAAGGGTGTTTCTTTTTATAACATAAGGATTACGTTATAAAAAAGGGCAAAGTAAAGGATGGGCTAAATGAAATAAGCTAATTAATAAAAAATACATATTTTTAAGAAGCTATTGTGACGCTTTCAATGTTCTTGAGTCAAGAGATAGCGTGAAGAAGGTTCACAGACATAACAGAATTGGAAATCACTTTTATTTCTGGAGTAAATACTGGCTAGAAAAACGAAAATATTCTAATATCCCAAAACATTTCGAAATGTAAAGAATGTTTGCTTGGATAACATATCCACGATGATCACAGTCGTTAAAAAAGAATTCAATATTGTCACAAGATGGGGAGGCCTTTCCAGGGTGCAACGTGAACCCAAACTATCCCCGGTCGGTGTCCGAGACCCTGCCGTTCCTTATAGGAGCGGACCTTACGAGTCTCTCGAAGGTAATTGCTAAAAAGCTAGCTGCTGTCAAAAGTCACGGAAACCTCCACGAGGTCAACGCTCCTACGTAAAAAGTCGAAAAGCCCCGAGTTTAAAAATTCTAGTCTTTTTATACCTGGGGGTAAGTTACGATCCCGCCAACCGTTATTACGTCATTTACGATTCCAGTTACCTGAGAACTCCAGCTAAGGTTACAGCAAGTTTTTTAGTTGAATTCTCATTTGCTAGCTGTAAAAACAAACACCGCATCTCATTCGCAAAACACCTACGTAAAAAATGTCGAAAAAACCCAAGTTAATTAAAAAAAAGGGGGGGGTTGTTGAAGAGTTGTTCGGGGTACCTTGGCCGAAGGCTTTATCCCCTGTAGCAAGTTATGAATTCATTATCAAGTGTCCAGTCTTTAAGTTAATACACAATATATACAAAAATGCAGGTCTTTATGATGAGATGAAAAATAGTGCTAGGTCCTTAACAAGTTAAATAATTAAGATGAATAAAATTTAAATAATAATAATAAAAGAAAGTTTAAGGATAGCAAAGACTTTTTTTATTATGAAAATACTGTACAGGACAGTAAAGATGAGAGGGAATAATGACGAAAGATAAAAGTTAGATTTAAGTTACGTTAAGCCCCGAGTCGCAAACTTCTTGGCATTTTATACCTGGGGGTCAGTTACGGTCCCAGTTACCTGAGAACTCCAATTAAGGTTACAGCTCAACAAAGAGTTAATGTTCTGAACCAAGGAGTCTTCACACTATGAAAGATCAACTGTGAATTCCTAATGGAGTGCGAGTATGACAAAATTACACATATCAAGGAATTTTTATAATGTTTTGAGCGAAATTACTATAAATCTGACTCATATTTGTAAAAGTAAATTTGACTTCCTATATTCTCGCGTTAAAATGTTTTACAGGAGTAACTCCTTTTATACATAAAATAAAAAAAATCGTGTCAATATTTTTAATACGATATTAAGTTTCTAGAATGTCTTTTTTGCTTTTGCATGTCATATTTGTAATCCTATTTTAAACTGACAAGATTTTAATACAAATGTATTTCACGTATTATAATATTGTCATATTCATTATCACATGTATAATATTGTTTTAGAAGAATAATTATTTTCTCATCTAAAACAAATTATATTTAATCTAATACTAATTTTTTAAGATTATTATTTCTATTTTTACCTGACAATATTATAACACAGGTGTACATACAAATCCGTGTATTAATTTGTTGAGGGGTAATTTCTTTTCAATGCATAAGTAAATCGTAGTAATATTTTTAACACGCTAGCAATTCTTTAGGATTGTTTATTTACTTTTACATATGGAAAATTACTCATGTTTGTACTTGACAACAATATAACACAGAAATATTTCTCACATTCCTGTGTTATACTGTTATAGCCGAATAATACCTTTTACGGATAAAATTAAACAATCGTACCAATATTTGTAGTACGATAATGACTTTCTCGGATATCTTTTTTTTTGTTTTAGATATCAATTTTGTGCTATCATTAGTAACTGACAGCAATATATACAACAGGGATGGACAAACTTTTTCGGCCAAGGGCCAAAAATCGAAAGAAAATA
>CM063498.1:190198448-190213448 GCA_032207245.1 Pardosa pseudoannulata
TAATATAATAATAATTTCCAGATTATATTTCTGTTTGTACATTGAAAATTTGTACCTAATATTACAGTAATTATTTATTATATAAAACATATTTAATATAATAATAATGTATTTAATATAATAATATATTTAATATAATAATAATATATTCAATATAATAATAATGTATTTGATATAAGTTTAACATAAGTTTTTCTTCTTTTTTATTTAAAATTTATTTATTTGTTTGTTAAAGGTCGTCGTTGTGTCTTTTCTCACCATGGACACCCACACATTTTCAACTTTTCTCTTAAGATAGATGGTCTCCGAGGTACAAGTAATAACTCCTGGTCTCCTCAACCTTCGTGTATCAAAAGAGGACACCGTAGCGCTCCAAACCAAACTAAGTAAAGCCTCTGCTCTGTACAAAAAAGTAAAAAGTATCTGCAATTGGTATCATATTGGCTGGATTGGCTTGACAATCCAGTGCGAGACTCTTTTAAAAAAAATTTTTCATCCTTTACAGTCCCATTATAAATGAAAAAAAAAGAATTAATGAGGTTATTATGATAGATTTTATAAGATAGGTATATGCATAAAGCCCTCTTGTCACATATACATGAAATTCCCCGCAGAAAAATTATTCCTTTTATATACGGGTGACAAAAAAAAATAATAGAAAATTTATTATTTAAAAGAATAATTTGTCGGTCAGTTTTGAAACAGATAATACCATAATGGAAAGTCACCAGGTGAAAAGTAGAAATTATACCTTTCACTAATAAGTCACATTCAAAAGAACCAACACTTACATTAAAACATTGTATAAGAAAACCTCTTGAGTGGTAATACATTTTTAATTAACAGAATATTTTTTCCTCTTTCGTTGCCTTTTTCTAAGAAGTTTATCTGGTATAGATTTCTGCTTTCCCGAGTTCTTCATAAATGCTTCTAATCGATATTAAAGAGCCGCCAGAGAGGCATTTAAAATAAGAATGCACTTACAAATTTAATCAGTAATATATTTGATATCTCGAACTGGATCCTTTTCATTTAAGAGGATACAGAGGCTGGCTGTTCACACATTTTTAGAGGATGTATATTGTAGTCACAAAACTAAATTACATAAAATTTTTGTGTTTGAAATGTTCTATTTGATAACTCTTTTTTTTTTAACTATCTTGCGACACCGTAATTTATAATACTGGATAATAATGCCTTTTAAAGTGTCAGAGGAGGTATTCTACCCCATTCCTCCTCGACTGCTTTCCAGAGTCCTGTAAGGCAGTGCTCCGCAACCTTTTCTCACCTATGACGCACCAGTTTTTTCTAGAATTCCACGGCACACCAAAAGCTAGAGTATATAGATATTAATTAATACACAAATTTTACAATAAATATTTGTTTTTTATATTTTGTACATTGGCAGCGATTTTAAAATTGGCGAAATATCTTGGCGGCGCTTTCTGTGAATTTGTATATTGTTTCCACAATCAGAAATAGACAGGATCACGCATAGAATTTTTTTTTCAAAGGTAGGGGGTGAGTATATACTCACACACACACCAAGTAAAATATATAAAAACGTTGAAAAATAGACATTATTATGAAAAAAATTGTCGTGTATTAAATACATGATGAAAAATTCTAAATTATCTTATAATGTTATATATATGTATATAAATATGTATATATATATATATGTATTTGTATATATATATATGTGTATATATATATATATATATATATATGTATATGTATATATATGTGTATATGTAAATAAATATATATTAATGAATATTTATATATTCTATATATGTATATATATGTGTATTATATATATTATATATATATATATATATTTATATATATATATATATATACATATATATAATATGTTATTTATTTTATAATGCATATATTGTTTATATATATTATGTATATATATGTCTATATTATGTATATATATATAATATAATATAAAATGTATTTAATATGATAATAATATATTAAATATTACTGATAACTTTCCGGATTATATTTCTGTTTGTACATAGCAAATTTGTATCTAATATTAAAGAAATTATGTAATATAAAAATATATTTAATATAATAATATATATAATTATAATAATATATTTAATATCATAATATATTTAATATAATAATATTTTCCAGGTTATATTTCTATGTGTACTATAAAATATATATATACAATTAATATATATAAAACATATATTTAATATTAATAATATGTATTATAAAAATAATATAATATTTAATATAATAATATATTCAATATAATAATAATGTATTTATATAAGTTTAAATAAAGTTTTTTTTCTTTTTATATTAAATTTATTTATTTGTTTGTTAAAGGTCGTCGTTGTGTCTTTTCTCACCATGGATATACACATTTTCAACTTTTTATTTAAGATAGATGGTTCCGAGGTACAAGTAATCCTGGTCTTCAACCTTCGTGTCAAAAAGAGGAATAGGCTTAGTCAAACCAAACTAAGTAAAGCCTCTGCTCTGTACAAAAAAGTAAAAAGTATCTGCAATTGGTATCATATTGGCTGGATTGGCTTGACAATCCAGTGCGAGACTCTTTTAAAAAAAATTTTTCATCCTTTACAGTCCCATTATAAATGAAAAAAAAAGAATTAATGAGGTTATTATGATAGATTTTATAAGATAGGTATATGCATAAAGCCCTCTTGTCACATATACATGAAATTCCCCGCAGAAAAATTATTCCTTTTATTTTTTATTCGGCACAAAACAACCATACAAATATATTTAACATAATAATAATTTTCCTAGTATTACAGTAATTATTAATTAGTATATAAAACATATATTTAATATAATAATGTATTTAATATAATAATAATAATATATTAAATATAATGATAACTTTCCGGATTATATTTCTGTTTGTACATAGCAAATTTGTACCTAGTATTAAAGTAATTATTAATTAGTATATAAAACATATATTTAATATAATAATATATTTAATATAATAATAATTTCCAGATTATATTTCTGTTTGTACATTGAAAATTTGTACCTAATATTACAGTAATTATTTATTATATAAGACATATTTAATATAATAATAATGTATTTAATATAATAATATATTTAATATAATAATAATATATTCAATATAATAATAATGTATTTAATATAAGTTTAACATAAGTTTTTCTTCTTTTTTATTTAAAATTTATTTATTTGTTTGTTAAAGGTCGTCGTTGTGTCTTTTCTCACCATGGACACCCACACATTTTCAACTTTTCTCTTAAGATAGATGGTCTCCGAGGTGCAAGTAATAACTCCCGGTCTCCTCAACCTTCGTGTAGCAAAAGAGGACACCGTAGCGCTCCAAACCAAACTAAGTAAAGCCTCTACTCTGTACAGAAAAAGTAAAAAGTTTTTGCAATTGGTACCATATTAGCTGGATCGGCTTGACAATCCAGTGCGAGACTCTTTTTAAAAAAATTTTCAACCTTTACAGTCCCATTATAAATGAAAAAAAATATAAAAATTAATGAGATTATTATGATAGATTTTACAAGTTAGGTATCTGCATAAAGCCCTCTTGTCACATATACATGAAATTCCCAGCAAGAGATAAGAAATTTCTATGACATAGGGGTGACAAAAAAATAATAGAAAATTTATTATTTAAAAGAATAATTTGTCGGTCAGTTTTGAAACAGATAATACCATAATGGAAAGTCACCAGGTGAAAAGTAGAAATTATACCTTTCACTAATAAGTCACATTCAAAAGAACCAACACTTACATTAAAACATTGTATAAGAAAACCTCTTGAGTGGTAATACATTTTTAATTAACAGAATATTTTTTCCTCTTTCGTTGCCTTTTTCTAAGAAGTTTATCTGGTATAGATTTCTGCTTTCCCGAGTTCTTCATAAATGCTTCTAATCGATATTAAAGAGCCGCCAGAGAGGCATTTAAAATAAGAATGCACTTACAAATTTAATCAGTAATATATTTGATATCTCGAACTGGATCCTTTTCATTTAAGAGGATACAGAGGCTGGCTGTTCACACATTTTTAGAGGATGTATATTGTAGTCACAAAACTAAATTACATAAAATTTTTGTGTTTGAAATGTTCTATTTGATAACTCTTTTTTTTTAACTATCTTGCGACACCGTAATTTATAATACTGGATAATAATGCCTTTTAAAGTGTCAGAGGAGGTATTCTACCCCATTCCTCCTCGACTGCTTTCCAGAGTCCTGTAAGGCAGTGCTCCGCAACCTTTTCTCACCTATGACGCACCAGTTTTTTCTAGAATTCCACGGCACACCAAAAGCTAGAGTATATAGATATTAATTAATACACAAATTTTACAATAAATATTTGTTTTTTATATTTTGTACATTGGCAGCGATTTTAAAATTGGCGAAATATCTTGGCGGCGCTTTCTGTGAATTTGTATATTGTTTCCACAATCAGAAATAGACAGGATCACGCATAGAATTTTTTTTTCAAAGGTAGGGGGTGAGTATATACTCACACACACACCAAGTAAAATATATAAAAACGTTGAAAAATAGACATTATTATGAAAAAAATTGTCGTGTATTAAATACATGATGAAAAATTCTAAAATGTCAAATACAATGTATTTGCTCGCGGCACACCTGTATCTGGCTCATGACACACCAGTGTACCGCGGCACACCGGTTGCGGAGAACTGCGGTAAGAGTTGTGGGACGACGTTTGGATAATGCAGATTTTAAAAGTCCGAAAGCACAAAAATCCATAGGTGATACATTGGAAATTTAGTAGGGATATCAGTGAAGGGTTTGGGGCTTGATACCGGTTTTATTCCATATATTTTAGGAAGTTTACATTGGATTTTGATGTATGACTTTTAGCTTTGTTTTGACTGAGTTCCACAGATTGATGGCAATGCGGGTAAAGTGATGGTATTTCATTTAGAAAAATTGGCGATAAAATATGTTCTTGATAGTATTTGTAGTTAATCTTGATATTTTTTTCAACTCGTTTTATTTTTAACTTGCCATTATATGAAAAATTAGCAACAATCATGAATCCCTTAGAAAAACTTTCTTTCAATTCTATGAACCATGTACGTTTACTCCCCTTTTATGATAATAAATGGCTCTTTTTTTGTTTAAATCATTTAAATACACCCCTGATTCATCTACTGTGGCAATTTTTCCCATTTTTCTTTGGATAAATGTTTATTATACAGAATTCTGCAGCGTGTCCTGCGTTAAGCGATATGCTTTAGACAAAGACGATGCTCATTTCGTTTTTTCGCTTTCTTAAGATTTAAATCAATGTTTATCATTTAGTTTACAGTGAACACCGAGCATTTTAATGATTTTGCAAATGTCCTTTGACTAGGGGAATCTTCTTTTAACATTAAACAACGTACCTTTGCAATAGTCGAAGATGTTCGTTTTTTACTTGGATACTTGTTTGGAATTTTTGTCCCATTCGAGGTTACAGTTTGACGTTTATTTCCTTTCTTAGATGATATTACCTAGTGACGCTTTAGATATCACAAAACCGTGACTCTCAAGTCGTTCTTGGATAACGGAATATGAATAATTATCTTCGAAAAGAGCATAAATATAGTCTTCGAACCACTGCTTCATTAAAAACACCATTTTGAATAAAAACAAATCTCACAAGCCGTAGAAGATAATTATGACTTTTAAAAACATAGTACAATTGCAGCTATTTATTTTGCAACAAACATTTTTTTAATACTGGTAACCAAAATCGTCTAAAAAATGTGAGAACAGCCACTGTATAATAAAGGAAACATTGCAATCACGGCGTTCAGATTTCAAAGGGAATATACATTTTGACCATACCTGAATCTATATCAGTTAGTTTCGTATATACGAATGTACAAAAAAACTAACTTTCAAATTTTTGACTCGATTTTCGTATTATTAATATTTCTCTACGAAAAGTAGTTTTATTTAATGTTGACATACTAAAAAAAAGTGCAATTAGTTTGAAGCTGTTTATTTTTCATGTATTTTAGAAATCACCTGGAACAGTATGTTCTAATCATACTTAAAGCTGGGAAAATGTGACCCAATCATCTAAGAAGCAGTAACCAAATTGTGTTAGTGGTCCTTGAAAAATGTTTTGATGGTCCGTAGAAAAAAAACGATTATTTATTGTAACCTGCCAACTAACCAAAAAGTTTCATTACCATTCAGATTAAAAAAGGAAAACTAACAGAACTTATGAGGAATTATGCTTTAGGTACTATATTAGGTACTATTTATTAGCGAAATAAAGAGTACCTGAAATTGGATTTCAAACTACGAATTTTTTTTTCTTTTCCAGATTCAAATTAAATTTTAAAAAATTCCCATAATGAGTAAGAAAAAAAACAAGCAAATATTAAGTATTTCTTTAGTAAAAATAAAGGTAGAGTACCTAACAAAAATAGTAATATTTTACTTGGTGAGCTGATTTATATAAGATTTTTTTTAATTAAGATATAACTTTTTATTTTTATATGTGCATTTTGTATTAAAAGTTTCTAATTATTATTCTATAAATATATTTCCTGTCTTTCTTTATTTTAAATTCATATAATTGATAGTCCGCCAAATGAAAATAAAAATAAGTGTCCTTGAAATTCTAGAGTTTGTCGACAACTTGTCTTAGATATTCTTATCATACAACAAAAGTTTTCATAAATGTTTTATAAAAAGAAACATAATACAGTATATTGTAGTAATTTGATCTCCAATGGTACGTAATATATGTATATATATGTAAGGAAAATTCTCAGGGGTTTTCAAAACTTAAATCAAGGGTAAAAATTTCCGCGTCATTTTCCATTCCCCTTTTTTAACCCCTAACCTAAATTGACCATTGGGGCTACAGGTTATGCCCTCAGAGAAAGTGCCTGGCCAATTATAAACCTACATGGCCCTAGCGGACAATTTAGGAAATTTCCAAATAAAAAGAAACGGAGACAGATTTTTCTAGAAATATTTTCCCACAGATGTTGACCCAGGTGTTGTACATAGAACTTCATGCTAGCTGACCCTTCAGTTTGTCCCTATGATGAAGTGGAAACCCGTCCTTCAAAGTTATCTTAATACAGGTCTTTAGCTGAAACGGTATCATTTTTATGGCCATGACTGCAACCCCCCATCGAGAAGTCAGTCTCATTACAGATATATATATATATATATATATATATATATATATATATATATATATGACATGAACGAGTGGTTAAGGCAGGGAAGACACATTTGATTTCATATATAAAAACTTCTATATTGTAATCCATCTGTCCATAGCTATGCCATTTAGAAATCCTTTGTTCTCATAGATTGCCACAACAAGCGCGGAGGATGTTATCAGCCCGAGTTCCCGCTCAGAAATGTATTTTTTGTCGTTGCTATCTGAGCAAAATTCCTATGTCTACTTCCGCGTCAGCTCTTTTACTCTGTATTCTTCCGCTCGATGAGGTGTCTTTCCCCTATTATGTTGTCGTTGATGAGTTCCAACTATTTTTAATTATAACTTGCTTAATTCTTAACTCCCATTTTTAAATCTGACATTCATATATATTTATTTATACACACACACACACACAAACACATATATATACATATATACATATATACATACATATATACATATATATATATATGTATATATGTATATATACCAGTAGACTAATAACTGGACGCTCTATTGTTAATAAATTTAAAGCACTGTTTATAATTAGAAATGCTGAGAAATCTTTCGGTATACCTTCTAAACGTGTATAAATTTTATATAAAATCTGAAAGATTATGGTGTTTTGTTTTTGAGGGAGTGGCATATTTCAGCTCCATATTTGTCACCACATTGTTTTTTATTTTACAACACTCCCATTTCTACCTGTCAAAAAGTTCCTAAACTTTTCTTCACCGATAAATTAAATATGTCTAAGAAAAAAGATTAAAATTATTACAAAGCTCCCTATCAGAACAATATAATCTAACGAGAAATACTCAGCCTTCATAATTTTTTCCTTTAGTTCAGAAATTCGATTAAGGAGGATTTTGGGTATTCATCGCATTGGGTTAGCCTATTTTTAATATAAATGAAGGGAGAAAATTTTGTCGGCTTGTCGGTCTCATTTAGGGATTTCTCAGGATCATGAAATTAGTATTCAGTAGCAAATTATGTTCCTTTCGAAATTTGTGCATTTTACGTTTCGAAAAAAGTGCATTCTGACAAATTCAGCGTACTTAACATTTATAGATATTCAAAATTAGAATTATTATTTGCTGTAGTTATAAGTAGTAAAACAAACTGTTTTCCTCTCAAAAATTAGTTCCTAGGGCATAAATTGTTCTGGTGTAAATTATTCAGATATAAATTTATCATTCTGAATATTTTTACAGTAATTTAAAATTTTGATTAGTATTTGCACAATTTTTTAGAAGTTTATTACTAAAAATTCGTGTGAAAGAGGAAATTTAAAATTAATGCCAATGATGCATTTTTTTAACCAGTCGGCATAAATTTTAAAAATATTTTCTTTCACTTATTCTGTGTGTCTTTAAACAAAATTGTCTACATATTTGTAAGGTTGGTAATTATTAGGATTGCTTGTTATTTCATCCTATGCAATTTAATTTCAGTTATTAATGTTTCAAAAGGTGTTTATATTGGTCCTGTAATAAGGTTGTTATAACTGGATTCGGCTTTAAGCGGTAGGTTCAATTCTCATTAGCCTTTGTGTAGCAAAAGTGTAGGTTGTAGCAAACATAACCAAACAGTCAGGTTAGTGGGGGGGGGAGCTGAATAAACACCAGGCCGAATAAACACCTGGGTCTAACCTTGTCTTAATGAGGTGCTGTTTTAAATTTACGTAGTTGGTTCTTATTTTCAACTAGCATCTAGCCCGTCATATGACGGGATCACTAAAATTTTTAATTTTCCAGAATCGTTAACTACCCTATGAGGCAGGTAAGAAAAATTGTCTGTTCTTTGGCTGAGAATTATCTCGCTACAAAAAATAATGGAGGATTAAATTTAAAATTATCACATATGTACTTCGCTCTCTCACGACACAGGTCCGCGGTTCGATCCCCGGGCTGGGCAAGGTTGACTCAGCCTTTCATCCCTTCAGTGGGTAGATGAACTGAGGACCAAGCGTGCTTGGGAACTAAACACTGGGGGTTCCGCGTTAGATTGACCACCTAACCGGAACATATGGTTCGCACCCCAGAGCTCTTGGTCTTGTAAACGGAGATTGTCACCGTAGGCCTTGGCCCCCAAGAGGCTGTTGCGCCGAGGAGTTTAGTTTTTACATATGTACTTACTATCTTGTTTAAGCCAAATATAAAAGAAAATTATTTACGTAATATCGATGTTCAGTTATAAAACGTATGAAAATAATGCAGATGATATTTAAATAATTTAAGTATCATCTGCATAAGAAAGGATTAAATGAGACGGATAAAGGAATGACGTCATAATGCTAGAAAAAAAGTTATTTTTACCTATTTATTATGTGATAAATTGATAAATTTAATCGCCTGGTCTTAAAACAGGGCTTAAAATAATGGCATTAAAAGCTGGAAAAGGGGGGAACGTTTTAAAGACGACATTATTTTTTCCTGTGATATGAAGTATATTTATACCAATTTATTTTAGAATTTGATCGATAGTTTAAGAGAAAATAAACTTGACTCGCTTTGAATTTTGCTAACCCTAACTCATCAAGAATCCAATATGGATTCCACTATCCATTCCAGGTCTAACCACTTCATAAATTCAAGGACAGAAGGACAGATAACTTAGGCTCTTATGATATAAGGGATGTTACTTGGACAAGTCAAACGTAGGCTACTCAGTTTAAACCAAAACGTTGCGTACACCGTTTTGAAGAGTCCCGCTGGGGCCATAGATTGTTCTTTTAGCTCAAAGTGAATTCTCGTAATTTGGAAGCAGGTGTCAAGCAGAAAAACCCTTGGCTTCACATGCCACCTCTAGAGGCATCATTTGAATTTAGAGGACATTACGACCAGGAACCTATATTATGTGCTCCAACCGTCGTTAGTCAACGCAATACGTAGTTTTAACACACTTAAAATGTTCGATTGTTTTTTAAAATTATTTTCTCAACCATATTTTATCGTGTAAAGGGAACACATCACCTTTAACCCCTTAAATCATGAGTTTTTTTTCCCCTCAACTTTAGTTGTGGGGATAACAAGGAAACTGGAAGGTTATAAAAGTTATAAAAAAATTGTTATACAAAAAAATTGTAAATGGTTTAATTACATGTTTATTTTGAAATTCGCACGTGTCATTAACCCTTTCGTGGGCCATTTATTTCTCAAACAACGTTTTCAAACTTTTAAAACAGAAGTACTCATTGTATTCAATTGATCAAACAATACATCACACCGCAAAACTGAAGCGATAATCAGTCTTCCCATCATCCTAATAGCAAGACCAATATATCATAATAGGTTTTGCGCTTTCCACAGGTGTATTTTGTAAGATCATGTGGTTGGGAAGTAATCTTCCCACGGCCTTCGAAAGGGTTAAGGAGTCAAGCAACTTTAACTTGAAGATTTTTTTTTCTTATTTTTTACTTTTTATCCTAAATACATGGTATTTTCGGCCTTCTTTCCCTATTCTTACTTAATTAGCTTTGCTAAATCTACTTTGTTTCTTTAAAATAAGACCATTTATTAATAGTGTAAAAAGCGAGATCTTGTTTCAAAGCTTAAAAAAAAAAAACATTTTTTATTCACTGTGCAGGCTTATGAAAACAGAAAATATGTTTCATTAAAAATGTTTGCTTTTTTGTAAAAGATAATTATAGTGAGTATAATTCTCCACATATTTAAATTTTTAAAAAGTGACAAAGTTCCTTTCTACAAATGCGGGTCACTTGCCTTTATTAGCAAGTTACTATGCAATCCACAGATTTGTTACCCTTTTTATTATGGGAACTGCATATAGATAGGGCAACAGCGCCCCCTGTTGACAATACTCAAATATTCAGCAATCGAACACAAGCCCATCAAGTGGGAGCACAACACGCTAACCACTATATAACCAGGGCCTCAGATGGTGTAAAATAAACAACATTAAGTGTTTATTTTACACCCATTAAGTGTCCATGTTTATTTTATGTTTGAATGGATCTTAGAACTCACGTATAGAGAGTAGATATAAAGTAATTAATACGGCAAACCAGAAATAAAACTGTATAATTAAATATCCTATTTAAACTTATTTAGAACCGTGTGCAGAGGGATGTTATTTTGATCTCGTATTAATTACCGATAGTTGCAAGATACTTATTAACGCTATTGCCCAAGTTTTTTACATCGTTCACATGCAGTTTAGAAATAAAGTATCCGCATGAACTCTTATTTTTCAACGCTTGCTCTACATTAAAAGTTACGTGTTTCAATTTAAGTACTAATTTTAGAAGACGAACATTCGCATCTTAAAACATTTAAGAAGCATTACTCTGAAAATGAGTCTGTACCTGCCATTTTGGTTTCCTTTCACTCGATGTTACTTATGGGAGAAATAAAATTCCTTCTAGCCGCCTTGCAATTAAGGAATTCTTTAAAAAAAATATTGCACGTGACAGAAGAACAAATTCTCTAGGGTACTATCTTTCCTTTTCTAAAAAAAAATCGGGAATATATTTAATTCTTAATTGTTTAAAAGAAATTTTGCGATACTCTTTTCCAAACGAAAATAAGAACACTGAACACACTTAAATTCAAAATAAGAAGAAAGATAGAGGGCTAGAGTGCTGTTCTATGGTGGGGTACACATTTTTTTAAAGAATTCTTTAAATCCAAACCAACCAGAAGGAATTTTACTTCTTGCAGGATAACACTGAGCGAGAGAAATCTAATATCGCAGATACAAACCCACCTTAACCCCTTGCTTTATGAATCGAGCGACGATTGTGTGTGCCACTTTCGATGAAGGCTTTTCTCACGAGTCGTGACCAGAAGAAATTTCATCACTAACTAAATTTTGCACACGTTTATTTACAGGACAAGCTACAATGCTATCTTCAGATGTATCCAAATCTGTATCTGTTTCAGTTGTAGAGGAAATATTGAAGCGAAACAAACTAATCTTCAACATGAGCTTTTGATCAAAACGTTTATTAAAAGAAAGTAAATAAATAGTAAAAAGGTAAAGTATAAGACATCAGTGCGTTGATAACAACTTGCGGCTTGCAAGTGACTAACAGTCGAAAAGTTGTTTCACACAAGCCCGATGATTCCAAAGCCGAGAGCGATTTCCCCTCTCGACTGAACTGTGCCGCTCACTTTATATACGGGAACATGCTCGCGCGCGCAGCATCGAGGGAAATTTGCATCCATGCAATTTGCATTTGCGGTAGCTTCTTCGGTGCGGCTATCAGAACGCTACAGGACTCCCCCACCAGTCCGCAACATCAGGAGACAGGAAATCTGAACCTGACGCGTCTGCCGTAACGAATCGTTGTGGACGTCTTTAAAGCTGGCTTGGGTAGTCGAAGCACAGGTACGGCGACTGTCGGGACTTTAAGCGGCGCTTGTTGCAGTAAATGGGCAGGTTTCAGTCTGTCTATGGAAATCCATTTTTGGACACTTCCAACTTGGACCTGGAAAAACTTAGGTTTACGCTGCAGCACGACATATGGGCCAGCGTATCTCAACCCGAAAGGCATATACTTATATTCAAATAAACCTATGGGTGTAATTACAGCGGTTTTCTGAATATCTGAAGGCTCCACTGGTATCTGGTGATACGCTCGTTTAAGATCAAATTTTGTAAATATTGATTTGCCATGTTATTCAGCAGCAAAATCTTGGACGTGCGGGATCGGGTACCTGTCTGGCTCAGTGACAGTTCAAGCGTCTGTAATCCGCGCAGATTCTCCAATTACTTTGCTGTTCGGAACCAAGTGAATTGGACTACTCCACGGACTACAAGAGGGACGATAGATTCCTTGTTCAATCAGCTCTTTGAATTGCTCTTTAACAGCAGACAATTTATCAGGCGACAGTCTCCGAGCACGAGAACACAGAGGAGGACCCTTTATAATTATACAATGTGTAGTACCATGATACTTCTTTACAATATTGATTGACGGGTTTATCAAATTTCGAAATTTTGAAAGCAATTTACGATATTTAGAATTAGAGGCTATTGCTGTAACACTAGTTATTGGCAGAGAGCTGCAAGAACCACGAATGTATTTTGTAGAAGTGCTATCAATTAACTGACGATTTTTAATATCCAAAACAAGTCCGAATCTTTCGAGGAAATCGGCACCTAATATCGGCCGCTCGACATCGGCTAGAATAAAAGTCCATGCAAATGTTCGAGGATATCCAAGGTCCAACGTGAGCACTTTTTTACCATAAGCCAGAATTTTAGAACCATTAGCAGCAAACAATTGTATGTCCTTATCAACATGTTTTGAAGAGCACTTAACAGGAAACACGGAAACTGTAGACCCACTATCTACCAGAAAATTCTTACCGGAATTTTGGTCTTTAATTAACAAGCGACTTCGCTCACGAATCCACCCTTCTATCTCTTTGCTCTTTTATGTGTTTATTTTTCGCTCGTCGTCATTTTTGTGCTTACTAACAGAAGCCTCTGGATTGAAGGGCTCGGCCCATATGGTCCAGTTGCCACATCACCTTAAAAAGGTCATTAGCTATAGCCGTCGCTAAAACTGGCGAGTGCTTTAGTTTCCCTGTTAATTATATGGTTATTTACATTTCAGTGCTTTGTTTCCGAATCGGAAATGGTACCAGCATTTCGTATATTGTTTTTTTACAGGTGATTTACTACGAGACCGAAGCCTTCGATTTCTAAATCTGTAGGAAAAATTCTGTATAGTTCGATTAAGTTCCGCTACAGTTTCCTCTAACTTTTTTATTCTATCAGCATCGTTAGAAACTGCTGAAACAGTTAAGTGAAAGCTAGTAACCTCAGAAATTTTGTCGGCTATTTGAGCCAAGCCCTCCGTTTTTTCTGAACTAACTGATAAAATTTGTTGTATATTCGGCGGCAAACGCTGAAGCCAGAGCATTTTCAACACATCACCTGTTATTTTATTTTCAGAAAGTTGGGTCATTTTGTGAAGAATCTGAGACGGCTTTAAATCGCCTAAAGACATATCAAACAACAAAGTTCTGATACGAGAGCTTTCGGAATCGGTAAACTGTGTAACGAGGCGTTTTTTAAGCTTTTCATAACTATCTTCAGCTGGGGGATATTTTATTATATCTGCCACATACGAGGAAAGTTCACTGTCTAATGCAGAAACAGTGTAATAAAATTTAGTATCACTTGCCGTAATGTTTGAAAGCGCAAACTGGGATTCAATATTAACAAACCATAAATCTATGTTATCGCGCCAAGAGGCAACTTAATTGTGACACGCATTACCTCATCTGCAACAGCCATTGCACAATAAAATACATAATACTGAGGACTATGGCAGAGCACAGTGAGATGGATCAAAATAAGCTTACGTACCTTGAACACTGTCTTCTGAATTCTTAAAAGTCCTTAAGTCACCAATTGTAGAGGAAATATTGAAGCGAAACAAACTAATCTTCAACATGAGCTTTTGATCAAAACGTTTATTAAAAGAAAGTAAATAAATAGTAAAAAGGTAAAGTATAAGGCATCAGTGCGTTGATAACAACTTGCGGCTTGCAAGTGATTAACAGGCGAAAAGTTGTTTCACACAAGACTGATGATTCCAAAGCCGAGAGTTATTTCCCTTCTCGACTGAATTGTGCCGCTCACCTTATATAGTGCAACATGCACGCGCGCGCAGCATCGAGAGAAATTTGCATCCATGCAATTTGCATATGCGGTAGCTTCTTCGGTGCGGCTATCAAAACGCTACACAGTTATAAGGTGTAATCAGGACACTTATTAACCAGCACCGTTATTAGTATCAATTT
>CM063498.1:190220948-190308324 GCA_032207245.1 Pardosa pseudoannulata
ACAGGACAAACTGAAGGGTTAGCTAGCATGATTGGTTTGGTTTGGTTTGGAGTGCTACGGTCTACTTTTTGCAACACGAGGGCAAATGAGACCGGGACCTACAGCTTAAAGCCGATTCCGAACGGCAACGAACA
Organism: Pardosa pseudoannulata; assembly: GCA_032207245.1. Lineage (NCBI taxonomy): Eukaryota > Metazoa > Arthropoda > Arachnida > Araneae > Lycosidae > Pardosa > Pardosa pseudoannulata. Next base: position 190,221,083 of record CM063498.1, read on the forward strand.
TCCATGCCATTGCGGGATTCGAACCCACGAACTCCGCAGCTAGCATGAAGTTATATGTAAAAGACCCTTAACACCTGGGTAAACATCTCAGTCAAAATCTGTAGAAAAATCTCTAGAAAAATTTGCCTCCAACAGCATGCATCTCCTTTTTGTTTGGAAATTTCCTAAATTGTCCGATAGGGTACTCTAGAGTTATAATTGATCAGACCCTTCTCTCAGGGCGTAAACTACAGCCCTAGTGGTCAATTTAGGTTAAAAAGGGAAATGCAAAAGGACGCGGGAATTTTTAGCCCTTGGCCTCAGATTTGAAAACCCCTGAAAGTTTTCCTTGAATATATATATATATATATATATATATATATATATATATATATATATATATATATATATATATATATATATATATATATATATATATATATATATATATATATATATATATTATATATATATATATATATATATATATATATATATATATATATATATATATATATATATATATATATATATATATATATATTATATATATATATATATATATATATATATATTATATATATATATATATATATATATATATATATATATATATATATATATATTATATATATATATTATATATATATATATATATATATATATATATTATATATATATATATATTATATATTATATATATATATATATATATATATATATATTATACATATATATACATACACACATATATACATATATATTCGAAGAAGAGACTCAGAACGGAAGCAGATCCCCAGCTTACAAGATTTACCTATTCTCTCTTGGAACTTGGCTCGTTCTGGTCTAAAATAGTGTGGTATTACTTCCATATTTTTACGCTTGACAGTGTGTTCACTTTTTTATGTATTAAGGTTTTAATTTCTAACTTTAAAATTCCAAAACTGGCACACTGACACACTGTGCACAGATTTACAGCAACACATTACATTAATAATTTTTGTTTTTTGAAAGCAACAATTATTAAGTATAATTCTCCACCTATTTAATCTTTTTAAAAATTAACAGAAATGTGACACTACGGGAATTTAGAAAAAAAAGGTAAAATAATGTTTATAACTTCCATTTCAAATACTATAAAAAATAAATAAAATAACAATGACGAAAAAAGTAAGTAGAGTTTCATCGTATGTCTATAATGTATTTACTGTGAGAATTAGAAGTCAATATGTGCAACAGATTTTTATTTAAGGTAAACGCAAGTTTAAAAAAAAACACCCTTTTCAGTAAAATATATTTAAAGTTTTTATAGTTACATTGTAGTTACATAGTCACATTGTATGCGGGACACTTACTAGTACGTTTTCTGACGATTGATACTTGAGCACGGGTCACGTACTAGTACGGGTTAGTGTAATAACAGGGTTTGTTTGTGGGTACAAAAATAACGGTATATATTCAGGAAAACGAAGCCGTGTGTTCTTGTCTAGTACATAGATTTTGGAAAAATTTAGACAAATAAAAACTAGTTTTTACATTATTAGTTTTATGACTGCTCATTTCAATTTTTATAATAGAAAAATGTTTATTATAACGTAATTCGAAAAAATTAAAACTATATACTACTATTTCTATTTGGTTTTTCATATTTACGATACTATTATAAATTTATCCACTAAAAAATATTTTTTTGTTTACAAAAATCTTATGGTTGTTATTTATATATTTCTATTTATATATTTGTTTATATATTTCAATATAAAATACGAAAAGTTGGTTAAAAATTAAATAATTTTCGATCTATTGAGATTTAACTGAATGACTAAATTTACGCGTAAAACGCCTGCTTCCGGTACAGTTCCGCTGCGAAATGTACCAGCACACAATGTGTTAACATTTTATGTTTTTATATGTATCTGGTTCTCTTTAAATAATTTCACAAAAGAATTAAAGTCCAAAAATAAATCTTCGAATACAGCTCTTTTTCCTTGCATTTGTTAATATATTAAATTAAAATGTGTTATTCGGTTCATGAAATTAAATTGTTTTATTTTTGAAATTGTTTATATGACTGGTTTAACATAATATCTAAAATTAATTTTGAAAAAAAATATAAACTTCATATGATATTCTCTTTTTACCTAAACCAAAGGTTGGGTGCCAAAGCGGCTAGTTTTTGAATAAAATAATTTATATAAACTATAAAATAATCGTATTGAAACTGTAATAAAAATGAATTAATCTGAAAAAGAAAGTGATGTTAATAAACTTATTTCATTAATAGTTGGCGATCTATTGAGATTTAACTGAAATACTAAATTTAAACGCAAAACGCCCGCTCCCGATATATCGCCGAACGCTGGCCGATTGGTTAGGGCGCTGATCGTCGGTAGCGGAGTTCGTGGGTTCGAATCTCACTATGGCATGGATGTTCGTAGCCGTTCCGAATCGGCTTTAAGCAGTAGGTCCCGGTCTCATTAGCCCTCGTGTGCAAAACCGTAGACCGTAGCTCTCCACATCAAACCAAACCCGCTCCCGGTATAATTCTGCTGCGAAATGTACCCGCACACAATGTGTTAAAATCTATGACATTAAAGACTAAAATCTATGTAATGAAAGTTAAAATCTATGACAGTTTTGCATGTTCTAATTCGAATAATGCAGTGAGCTTTGATTTAAACGAAGAATGTCTAGAGATTTTAAAAATGCAAAAATAAAAATAAAATCGAATTTTTGAAGGTGTAAAGGTGATGTAACCCTGTAAATCATAAAAATTCGATAATACTTTTAATCAAGATTTATACCTACCTTGGTACTAATGACATCAAAATACAACTTGGCGAGAAAAAAAAATTAATTAATTATTTTTTCTCTTCCACCTCTGATAATAAAATAATAACTTTAGTTTCAAAGTTGAATACATTTTTGAAAAGAAAGCCTCCACACATATAATCGCTAACGTGTGATTCTATAACCGCACTTCTTAATATCTCTTACACATTCTCATCTCTCCAATATCATTGGCCGAGCCCCGAAAAAAGAAAAGGAGATCCGAGATTAAAAGAATTAAATCGCTGACAACGAACTTTTTGTGGGATATGGAGGTCCATTTATTTATCAGGGGAATTTAGCAAATTTCCGAAGTCATTAATGACAATGTACGAGCAAGTTTTGCGATAACGGCGGGCTGAAAATCAATTTATTCTATTTCCTTTTCGCCGGATCGTCCCGAATCGGTTTTACAGTTCAGGGGTGTAATGGTCCACGAATCTTATTCCTGTTTCCTTTCCTCGTTTACATATCGTTTCGGAAAAGGCTCACAGTGTTTTTAAAAATGTTGTTTTTAATGACGAAAGTATGCGAGCGAAATATCGGCGAGGAATATGCGTCAGTTCGGAATGTTCTTTCGATAGTATGGAAATTGTTTTTCCTTAAAATATGCACCTTGGAATTTCGCAAGCACACATATGCTTCTCCGATTCAATAAACTACATAAAAATGACATGGCGGTCAACTAAAAAACTTTAGGGGACATAGTACCTTTCGAGTAGAAAAGTCTTCATTAAAACAGTCTATTTTGATTCAATACAAAGTAAAAAATTCTGATCTGTTTAGAGTAATTTTTTCCTAGGTCATTAATAGGCCTGGATTGTTAATGTTGCTGTTATTAAAGACACTTGGATAAGCCAAAAGCACATGAGCCGGTGGCTACACGAATTAAGAAAACAAAATCCGCGTTTCGGTTTGAAGAGCACCACTAGGCTGAACGATAGACTTTGCTTAACCCCTTAACAGTTTAATTTTTTTTCACGAATTCGACCTCAAAAATGTCACATTTTTTTATTGCATATTTTTGTTCATGTTACTTTTGTAAACTGGAAAATGTTATTAAAAGTAATATTTCTAATTATTTTAAACATATATAAAAACTGTTTTACAGGAAATAAAAAAATGTTTTTCCTGGAAGCTGATTTTTCTGTTCCGTGTACCCCAGAAAGGGAAGTTACGTTTACAGTTTTGCATATAAAATTAAAAATATTTTCGATTACAATTACTACACAATTATTTTCGAATGCAAATAGTAGAAGTACGTTTATTTAACCTGATTTTTTTTTTCAAAGATCAGATTTAGTGCTATAAATCTTGAAAGGCAGATAGAGGCATAGTCCAACATCACAGTTCGGACAAAAATACCTAGTAGTTTTTTAATTCTTTTGTATATGTCATTTTTCTTTAGTGAACACACATAGCACTAGTTTCCACGTCTTAGTTTTTATCTGTAGGCGAAATTGCTGCTAAAAAATCTCTTTTGGTCAGTATCCCAAAAACTCTAAAAGCTCGCGTAATGTAAAACCTATCAGAAATCCCACGCTTTTAAACCAAACTAAATACATTTCGAAAACTGACATCTTGTGGACATATATTGGACTAATTTGACATTAAAAATACAAAACTTACTTCTAAAACAGTGAGAATTACAAAGCAATCAGATTACCCGTACGCCGTACGGGCAAATCATTAAAGACACGATAACAACGCCCGTACGGTGTACGTGCAAAACTGGCAAGGGGTTAAAGTGGGTCCTCGTAATTTAGAAGTGGACAAATAGACGTTCCCCAGACTTGGCCTGCCTCTTATGTAGCCTCCACACTATGGCCCATTGTTCACCACTTTCTGATGGTGACCTTGAATGATGGTTCAAGGATTGTATCCACACGCTGGGCCACTAAATGAGCCGATAGCATAGATTCGTCCTCAGGGTCTACTGCTCACTTTAGTTGCGCATCTGGCTGCCTTTGATTTTTAGAGAAAAACAGCCTCCGAAGCCATCGTCCGCCAAGGCTATTTTATCGTCTGCTACCATCGAGAATGATAAGCCATATACCCCCTCCAGACGGTGGTAATGGCTTGCAGTGGGCCATAATGTGGAGGGACTTTTATAGAGGTAACGTTTAAGAGCTTGGAGGACATTACGACTACAAATCTATTTTTACAATAATTCATTTTACTTTACACAAGGAAATAAATAAGGAAGATCAAAATACTATTATAAGAGAAGTTCCTTTAGCAGAGTATCAACTTTTTAGAAGCCATTTTTATTTGTTATACACTAACATACTCCTGAATATTCTGCCTATTTCAATAGGAAGCGATATATCTCTTGCCTACTGCATTTCTTTGACGTCCACCTTGCGTATTTACCCGCGTACTTGATACAAACACAAGCTAGAAAAATCTACCATTAAACATTGTTCAGTTTTAGCTGAATAGTAACCGAATGAGTAGGGCGCTGTTCTTCGAAACTGGAGTTCGCAGTTCGGAATGCACTGATTACATGGATATCCGGAGCCTTTCTAAATCAGCTTTAAGCAGTAAGTCCCTGTCTCATTAGCCCTCGTGTAACAATAAGGTAGATCATAACTCTCCAAACGAATCCAAACCATAGACTCTGTAGGCAAATCTATAAACAAATTCTAGATCTTAAAAAATACCAGATTTGTTCCAAGTGGTTGTACAACACTAAAAGTTCTTTAACATCCCCAGATATAAAGCATATTGAGTATTTATGGAAAGAATTAAATGTAATAATTAGTAGGTGAAATACTGGAAACAAAAACTACTATAAAACAACAAACACAATGGACCGAACGAAGGTTGAATAGATAGAGCGCTGCTCTTCGGTACTGTAAATCGTGGGAAGGCATGAATGTTCGTAGCCGTTCAGAATCTGTTTGAAGTTGTAGTCCGGGTATTATTAGCCCACGTGTTGCAAAATAGTAGACTGTAGCGTTCGAAACCAAACCATAACAGTGTGAAATAATAAAAGATTAGCTCACAAATGAGTTTCAACTATGAAAAACAGTCTGTTATTATTAAGTCTAATGAAAATGTTACAAATTACTAATTATAATTTAAGTATTGGACATTTCAATGAAAAGTTTAATACATTCTGGAGAAAATATTTTGAAACATCGGAAAGTTTTGCTATTTCATATTATAAATTTAATTTTGGTGAAAGATGTACCTGCTTTTCCTATTTTGTAAATAAATTTTCCAATGTATTGTTGAAAGCAGCGGCGAGGAAACATCGAAATGGGTGTTAACCCCCCTTCTCCCGATAAAAATTGCTGTATGCATATATTATATTTAAGATTGTATTCATGTAGAGCCACAGAGAGTAACTTTTAATTTGGAGCTTCCAGTTTCATTGAGACAGTGCAGAATATCTCCAAGAGATTATGCAGGAATTAAGAAACAAATTGATGAGCTCTTGGCAGCAGATTTCAGAAAAAGTTCCCATTCACCATACATTAGTATATAAAAAAGATGAAAATTCCCGAACTAGATAGACTATCAAAAATTGAACTCTGTAACTCATACTGATTCTGAGCCTATTCTGTTACTAGAAGCTATATTATATAATTTAGTTCATTCTCGAATATTTTCAGCAATAAATTCATGAAGTAGATATTGACACATAAAATTAGACGAAAAGAGCATAGAAAAATTAGCGTTTACCTCTAATTTTGGATTGTATGATCAAAAAAAGGTTGCCTTTTTGGAGTGAAAAAAATTACCCACTCATTTCCCAGAGATCACACAGACAAATCTTTAAATACAAAATTTAGCAGGTTCTCATATATTTCAGAATTATATTTTCAGATTATTTTAGTGAATACTCGACCCATTTACAGACTGTCTTTCTTAATATGTGAAAAAGAAAATATTAAGTTAAATATTTCAAAATGTCAATTTGCTCGAACAAAAATTAAATTTTTAGGATATGAAGTTGAGGAAGGCAAATATCAACCGATTAACGTGAACATAGAAGTAATTAAAAGACCCCAACCACCCAGAAGTGCTGAAGATTTGAAAAAATTTCTAGGAAGTATAAATGCTTAACAAATTTATTTATAACTATGCTGAATTGCGTGTATCATTAAATAAGCTACTTGAGAAACATACTAAATTTGAAGGGACTGAAGATTGCCAGAATACATTTCAAAAATTAAAAGAGGCTCTAATTTCTAAGCCGGATTTTAAATACAATTACCTGTCATATTTTTGTATACGCTTCCAGACAAGCTACAAGCACGGTTCTAAAACAAAACCATGACGGTACATTAGCATCCATTGTCGAAAACTTAGACCACACGAACAAAGTTATGCTATAACAGAATTAGAATGTTCAGCTATAATAGATGCTGTTGCTTTTATTACTACTTGCATGGCAGCCATTTTAAGATTTATACTAATCATGCCTCCTTGTTTGTTTAAAGAATATTAAAATTCCAACAGGAAGACTATTTCACTGGAGGGTGAAGCTCAGAGTGTTAAATTTCGAGGTATAGATGAAAAGAGGTTCAACCAATTATGAAGGAGACATGTTAACCAGAAATCCATGCTACCACCGTGTAAGTGTCCACGATCCACTTTCAGCGCCGCAAGAGATCATCATCAAAACGAGTCACAACATATACCTCATTGGTGATGCAAAATAAAGTAAATAATATTTGGACAATTAAAAAAACAAAGTTTAATGAAAATTGTCGTTCCTTTCTCATTACGATTGAAGTTGTTAGAAAAAGCTCATATTACTTATGAACATTCAGGAGTTTCAGCGATGTTAAATTTGATATCTCCACAATATTATTGAATACAAATAAATAAAGATGAAAGCAACTTCATTTGGACTTTTACCTCAAAGAATGTAAACACCGATACTTTATGATTCTCTAGGTCGTGGTAAAAAAGAACGGATAAATCATACCTTAATAACTAGACTTAAATACAAATTAAATTTATATCCCAACAACGTCTCTTGGACTAAATTATTGCTTGAAGTAACTAATGAACATAATTGCACCCCTCATACTGTGACAAAATTTCCCCCTTATTTTATGCATGGAAAATTACCATTTGAGGTTCCAGAGTTTTCCAATTTGGATAAATTTTGAGTGGAATTACCTTATGATGGGTTACATAGAAAGCTGCTAACGCTGTAGTCCTGATGACTCCAATTCTCACATAGTGGCAAGGAAGCTTATGACTTCTCCAGTAAATTCCATAACTCTCGATTTAATTAATTTCATAGCTTTAAATTTCAATCTGCCTCATCAATTTCACCTTCAAAATACAAATGGCAAGTAAATTTTTCCTTAGATTAAAGAATAGTAAAAAGTCACACATAACAAGATCAAGTGAATACAGTGGATGTTCTATGGCTTTGCAATGTCCCAGATATGTCCCAGATTGTTTATGTCCCAGATATTAATCTTGCCGTATAAGGAGAATTCATTGTCATGACGAAGCATAAGTTTCTCTTACATTAATATATTGAACAATTATGGGAAGAAACTTACTGACGGACAAATTAGCGGCATCGCTCTTCTGTCCCTCGAGTTTTAGTGTCCTGTACTTTTTTGAAGAAAATGGCAAGCACTACTCTTTTCATTCCTCTTTGTGAATTCCCTATTGCTGGTTTAGGATCATCTTCAAAAACCCATATTTCACTTTCTTGGCATGTTGGTAAGTCAATGTACGGTTAATCGCCAGTTATGATTTTAGAAATAAGGTGGTATCCATCACTGGAAAGTGATTTTAGGATTTCTTTACAGATTCTAACACGCTAATTTTTCAATGTTCTTTTTAATTATTGTGGACCTAATGACATTTTTTTCATATGCAGTTCTTCATTCACGTGAAGCTGTAGTTGCAATGTTAAGTTCCTTTTGTACCATTTGGGATGTGCAACGATTATCGTTGATTAACATTTTTTGAGTGGCTGAAAAATTTTATGGGACTAAAGCTGACAAGATTCTGTGTGTCCTTTATCTAGGAAAGGATTTCGATCTGTTCGAAATTCTGTGAATCATCTGACTACAATAAATAGCAAGATGAGCTTACTTTCCAAATACTAGTTGTGAGTTTAAGCAAAGAATAATGCATCTAAATGCATTATTCTTTGCTTAAACTCACTAGAAAATCATAGAAAACTTTTGAGCGATAAGCTTGCGACAACTTCATTTTCCTATTAGTTCAAAATTTATTCTACGACATCTAAATTGAAATTGTTGCCCCAAATGATCGTCTAAAGCCATGAAAGAGTTAAAATTTACATTTTTAATGAATATATTTTTCTGCGCTTATCGTATGTCTCAAAAAATTTCAGAGGATCTTTAGTAAAGTCAGTAGCAGTTTTCCTTTTTCAGAGCTCTAATTTTCCTTTCTGAATCCGTTACACTGTGATTTGAGCATGCTCCGTTACCTTAACGTTTTAGATAAGGAAGTCTCTCTGATATTACAGCTATTAATATATAGAAAAACTCTAAGCTATAGATAAAGGAAAACATGAAATTAACATTAGTGATTCATAGTACATCCTTCAAACTGCGACTTTGTAATCGGAAAAAAGCCCAAATGAAATCAAGAGCGAAATAGTTTTTGTTGGATAGCGAATCAAGTGAACAAATTCTGAAGAATATGAATAAGATTTCAGATAATTCAGCCATCAATGATCGAGACGCAGGGCCTCATCCAAACGTCATTAGTCAAATGTGAGATCGACCGTAATTGCAAGGAGTCGCTCGACAGGTACATGACCAGAAGCGATCATTTCAATCGATAGAATGACAAAGTTGGTAACGATTCATTTCTAGAATATCGATAATGCCAAAAAGTAAAAAGGTAAAAAAGCCGATAATTATTCGGAGGAATTAGGTTGATGTGTTTGGGAAGAAATGAGAGGACGATATATGATTGAATTCTACTTCCTAAAATACCTAAGAGATTAAGTAATATTAAAAAGCTATTAGTGGGGCATACGCATATCATTAAACGAATGAAAATATTTTACGACACACGCACACTTGTCTTGATAATTTTTGCCTATACATTCTTCGATGACCAAAAGATTAAAAATATCGACATATAATTTACGAAACCAGAGCCAGAAGTCACTGAGTTAAAAGCTTGAAGCATTTATCATTCACTGAATATGTTCCCGTATCACTTCAAAAACGCTTTAGACAATATTCTATCCCATACCTTGTCGATAGTGGTTATCTCACAACTGTTCCTATTGGGACTGGGACAATATGTCCCAATCCTATTGTCAACTAAGATTATTGGTTCCAATCGTCTAAAGCAGGGTTTCTCAAAGTGTGATCCGAGGAACCCTTCGGTTCAGAGGTTCTGAGGTTCATCGACAAAATTTTATACACTATCGAAATTTAAAACGTGTTGAAGTGTGATATGGCCTTTAGAGGGGAAAAAATTTGAATAAATGAGAAAACATCTTAACACATTCCTTTGTATCGTCAAGTACCAAAACTGTTTTCAGAATCGAGCATTTCAACAAAATAGTCCAATATTTTCGTTTCTCGCAGAACTCTTAATGTAATCGTATGAATAAACTTTCTTCTTTAGCACTTATCGGAGTCATGTTTTTCCAGTCCACCATAAAATAGAGATATTTCACTACAACAACCATAGATCATAAAAAATAAAGTGTGTGTTGAGTGAGGGGCGGGGAGGGAAGAGGGAGAGAGACGTTCCAGCGAAATCCAAAATTCATCGGTCCGCGTGCGTGGGAGGAGATGAGTTTAGTTGTTGTGGTTAATTAAATGACACCGGATTGATCCCAGCCGAGACGTGGGTGTGGCCCGCTTAATTTGCCATTCCCTGCGTCATAGATCGATGGACCTCAATAATTCAGAGAGGGATTAAATCAGAGCACCGGCCCATGCGAAGATTTAAATGATGCCGCGTCCTCTTCCAATTCTCTCCCTTTGGATATCTAAGACGTTCTTCTTCCTATAAGGCGATTTCACGCAGTAGGGCAAATTCTCAAATTATGACAATTCTGGCTTTAGTTTCAAATGGAAGAGCAGTTTATTGTTTGTCTATTGGCTATTGTAAGCATGAAAATGAATGGGAAGGCATTATAGTAGTTCGTGACGTTGCGACAAATTGCCTTATTAGTCGGTGATGGAAGGAAGGAATAATTCCTGGAGACATGACTGGTACGGGTTACAGCAAGGACGTATTTATGACTTGTGAGTGGAGGGGGTCTGAACCCTCCCCGAAATATTTCCATTACAAGATTTTTTTTTCGAGCTAATCAAAATTTGTGTAATATACTAGTTTCCACTGCAATTGCAGAAAGATCGTTTTTAACCATGGAAAAAGTAAAAACATTTCTTCGCAACCAAACTGGTCAAGAAGAGTTTCACAAATTAAGCATTACTTTCGGTGCATATAGGCATGACTGTAATTGAGAATGATTTGGTTTGGTTTGGTTTGGTTTTGGAGTGCTACGGTCTACTTTTTGCAACACGAGGGCTAATGAGACCGGGACCTACAGCTTAAAGCCGATTCCGAACGGCTACGAACATCCATGCCACTGTGGGATTCGAACCCATGAACTCCGGTACCGAAGGCTAGTACCCTAACCAATCGGCCATCGTTCGGCATAATTGAGAATGAAGAAGGTTTGCCAACTAACTACTGCAGTGAACTCGCGTTCAACCAAATATCATGAAAGAAATTTAATGAGAAATACTTTTTCTCGTTAGACCAAACGACGGCCTATGAAAGAATTCCCGAATTGAGCAAAAATATACGTGAAAAATAGATCGTATTTATTACAGTATATGCAATATAATTCGAATGATTTATTATTTTTAATAGGTTTATTATTTTTTAATAGGTATTATTTTTTAATAGGAGTCACATTTTTATAAATATTATGTCTACTGTTCGTCCCATTTGGTTCCGAATCCGCTACCGCCCAAGACCTCAATGCCCAATGGGGGTGGGGGGCGATACCGCTTCCGTTGGGAATCTATGTTGCAGATAAACGCTGGTTAGCGTTAATCAACAAAAGACCTGAACATTCGTCAAACAATGGCCGAATGATTACGGCGCTGTTCTTCGGTACCGGAGTTCGTGGGTTCGAATCCCATTGGAAAATGGATGTTCGTAGCCGTTCGGAATCGGCTTTAAGCAGTAGGTCCCAGTCTCACCCCCCCATATGTGGTAAAACCGTAGATAATAATGTTCCCAACCACTATTTTCGTATCCGACTATAAATTAACATTACATTAAACGCAATTTACTAGAATAGCGCTGGAGCTTTTGGCAATGCTGGAGGTTTCAGTACATATTATACATACCCTCGTGTTGCAAAAAAGTAGACAGTAGTGCTCAAACCAAACCAAGACTAAACATTAAAAATTTTACATCAGCACAATTTAAACTAATTTATAGTTTTTAAACTTGAACTTTATAATAACCGGTGATTAACCCATTAATGCCTACCATCTTTTTGGGACAGCTATATATAGTTTGTAAAATTTTAATATTTTCTCAGAACCAGTTTTTCTTTTCAGCGAAAGTGAATGGCAATCCTATAACGAACCTACTAAATTTTCGAATATCTGCTGTTATAATTTTGCTCTTTGAATCAATCTCCCATGATTTTTCGAGCCTCGTCCACAAATTTACTTTTTCGCCGGGTACATCGACAAAAATCAAGACAAATAGCTTTACTTATCAAAGCTTCGCATTACAGTACTGTATTTACATGTGATACCCAATAAATCTCTATCCTCTTATTATTTCTTCTTTTTTTACAATAAATGGCATCATGTGGTGTTTAAAATGACAGCCTGATCACTTAGCAGGACAGCTTAAATATTCAAAGTTGTTTAAATTACGTTCTCGTTTTGCTATGTGCCGTACATAACAACTTATATTAAGATATTTATCTATATAAGTTTGGAAGAAATGACCCGAGTATTAATTGGTTAACAAACTGCTTCAAATAAAATGAGTTTATAATCCCAAAATTATTTAATGAAGATTTATTACAATAATTTACTGTCCCGTCCATATCAAACTCAAGCATCTCTTTCTCTATAATTTATATGTCTTAGAAAAGAGACAAAAAAAATGTGAATTTTAAATAATTTGATAGTAAAAAATAAAAATAAATAAATAAAGTTTAGTTGGAACACTACGTTCTACTTTTTTGCAATGGGGGAAAGGGCTAATGAGACCGGGACCTAATGATTAAAGTTGAATACGAATTGACACGATAATCCATGCCATGCCAGCAGTGGGATTCGAATTCAGGAAGTCTGGTGCCGAAAAGCAGTACCCTACCCAATCGCAAATAAATATTTAAAAAATTATTATCTGTACTTGCTTTTAAACAGTAAGGTATTCGCTATGATGAAAGATCTAAGTCGTCATGTTATTTAATGACCGCAGTTTGTTTCGAAGAAACATGGTGTAGAATTGAGATAGCTTTTTTTACAGCTTTGCGAATGATCCACACGCTCTATTCCTGGATGATAATGAGAAGGCATACGCTGCTGGCCGTGGAATTTCTTGATTGTGAATATTTCCAACCATACAGTGGCCAGCAAGACAGTCTAATTTAAAATCGACTGACAACATGTGGAATATTAAATAAAAGAGACCTACAGATAAAATGCATTAAAAATAAACTCAAACGTTTAGTTCATAAGAACTACGGTCTACTATTTTTGTCTGTTCGAGAGTTAATGAGACTGGCTTTGTTTGTTTGGAGCTCTACGATCTACTATTTGCTACACAAGAGCTAATCAGACCGGGCTCTACTGATTAAAGTCGACTTCGAAATGGTTACCAACATCCTTGCCAGAAGGGGAGTCGAAGGGGGATTCGAAGTAATGAACTCATTCCGAAGAGCAACGCCCTACCCATGCGGTTATCGAACAGCCGCTTTTAAGATCGGGACCTAAAGCTTAAAGTCGATTCTGAACAGCTAGATATACCCATGCCAGTAGAATTCAAACCTATGAACACCGGCACCGAAGAGCAGCGTCTCACACATTCGAAAATCGTGCGACTTAAAGAAATTGGATTTCTTTCTGAATGCAAGGTGCTCTCTCAGAAAAGTAAAAGTACAAAGGCGCTTATAGACCTTTGCGATAGGACTTGACCCGATTGTACTTTATCATTTACCTCCCTCCTACGCGATGTAACTTTTGTACTTTTGAGACTTTACTTTCGAACTTATTGCAGTATCGGTTGACAAAAATCATCCAAACTGATGAAGGATGTGGCATTTCAGCATGAATGTGGAAACAGCTCCAGCATGAAATATAAAAGTTCGTCTGTTCTTTAATATTGCGATATAAATCGCATAAACTGATAAAAGGTTGAAGATTAATCATCTACTTGCGACGAGAAGAGATATGTCCCGTCGACATTTTATCCTAATGTTATTGGTTAGTTCCCTGGGAATCGTTAACCGCCGCAAGAACGTTTTCACAACTCGAATAAGAAAATCTTCCCAATACTTATATTAGAAATGTTAAAAAGAGAAAAAAAAAAGCGATAATATTTGATATGGAGCTTTAATATACCCAGTTTTTGGTACACGGGAACTAATTAGACTGAGGTCTGCAGTTTAACCGATTCTGAACTGTCAAACATAAACAGGAAACTGGAGCATGAAGAGAAACTTGTTACTGAAAAAATAAATAAGCCAAAACGATTAGATCAAAGGTTTTGAACCTACTTCGGCATTTCTGAAGAAATCAGCCGCTAATTTTGATTTGAAATTTTGGATGTCATAAGATTAATGGCAGGACCCGATTTTGGCCCAGCGCCCCAAAAAACCTACAGAATGTTTCTGAAGATTCTCATAGTTTATGTAAAACTATTAAATGTGTCTAAAACTTTTAAAATTTGGCATGAAAAACTGTTGCAGACAAGGATTTAGTAAGGCAAGCAATAAGATTAGTAGATATCCTGGGTGTACAAGACAGATTAAAAGCTGAAAATTCGTTAGCTGAGATCGTACGATGCTCAGCACGATCTCTTAACTTGTCTCAATTGCAGCTGTATGCTGCCATCAAGTCATTCCTTTCTCTTAAACTTCTTCAATATATATAAAGTCAAAAATATACAAAGAAGTAAATAGGGCTACAGCTGAATTTACACAATCAGAAAATAGATTCAAGTAGATATAATAGTAAAAAAAAAAAGAATTTTAAATGGAGTATAGTAAGTATAGCGGATCTGATTTACCTTAAAATGTGTGGGAGGATTATAACTCCCAATCACTGTTAAATGTACATTTTATCAGGTAGTTTATATGCCAATGCATCATTAATTATTTTTAAATTTATATTCAAAAAAGGTAAAAAAAAAAAACATTGTTATTCTTATAAGTTTGCACAAACAGTAATGATTGTGGATAGTAATCAAGATTAGAAATCTCAAAATCACTTTCTTCCAAACACACAATGAGGTCATCTGCATATCAAAACAGAATATATTTGTTTAAAACATGAGATCTAGATTCATAAAAATTTAGAAATAGATCAGCTACTACAGATGAAGCACCTCCTCCCAATTGAACACCTAATATTTGATGGTAGAAACAATGACCATCGCAAAGATGATTTTCAAAAAGTACTAACTATTTTAAGTAGGTGTACAAAAGTGTGATATAAACTCCATAACGTCATATCTATCAAAGTATTCAAGTATGATATTAAACAGTACCGATAAATCAATATTATCAAACAAATAAACCATATCGCAAGACTTAAAATCAGTAAAGTTGGGATCGTCTTGAATACGAAGTAAAAACTCTCAACTGTTATTTATCATAGCTGATCCAAATTGTTTAACTTTTATAAGAATGAGATGAAAATTAATTTAATATTAGATTTAATAATGTAGGATCCACAAACAACAGTAACAGGTCTAAATTTAATTGATTGTTTGTGAAATTTTGGAATACCTACAAGATAAGGGAAGCTATATTTAATAATATTAATATCTATCCTTTTATGCATTGCAATGAGATATTTTTCAGTGCCAATTTACCAAAAGGATATTTACTATACAATGTTTGATTCAGATAAAAACTAGAAACTGCATGTTTATATAATGTTTGTGTTATGGGGGAAGGAGACACCGAACCATATTTCTATAGATATTGTTGGAAGAGCGAGCCCCCTAAAGAATACTTTTTCCCTGCTAGGTACTCCGTAAAAACCAATTACCTTGACCTTGAGGACCTTAATCGAGACCTGATTACACGAAGTTCAAATCTGCAGAACATACACAAGTATTCTATGTATTTGGACTTCTGGGGAATCTTACTATATCAAAAACTCTTAATCTCTGGGGGAGGATTTAGGAAAAGGTTTCAAGACATTTTGAAAGAGTTCACTAATGTTCATCAAGTTGCCTCTTTCCATTTATTTAGTTTTAGATAGAGTATCTCGAAACAGCTTCTAGCTAGGATCGGTGGCAAGTAACCTTTATCAACGGACTAAGAAAATTTCTACTTTCCCATATAAAATGTCCTAATCATTTCAACTACTAAAAATTATGTACCTACTCATATCTGGGCCAGCTCTAGTTATTTTGCTGCCTTCTCTCGCCAAGGCACAAATTGCTATAAAATTTTTCACAGGAAGCACACGTTTTTCAAAAAACAGTGAACAAACATAAAATAGATATTTTACTAATCTCGAAAATTTCATGCACTCCTCACCTTTCACGAAGCAATAGTTGAAATGAAACAATCCAATCACCTTTTATAATAGCACAGGGAAAATCCTGTCAAAAGTAGACCTATGTTTCGTTATTTACTTGTTATTAGTAAATAATGCAGTGCATTTTCTTTAAAATAAAAATTATAAAAAACACATGATTCATATAACACATTTTACTTGTACTGGCTGTGTTTTGAATTAAATCTAATAAAAAAAATAATAATGTCCAGGCTTCTAAATAACACAAGATACTTTATAAAATATTTTTATACAATTTTTTTCCTAATAATTCTACAAATTTACACTGAATTGCTGCCCTGATATAATTTGCTACCCCTGGTAATATTCAATTGAAATATACCACTTTTAGCAATTTCTTTATTTATTTATAGCTTAATAAAATAAATTGCAAATAAACTGGTTTATTTTCAATTCACAATGTTTTAATAAAGGGAGCTTATATATTCTTAAAATTATGTGAACTCGTCTCTGAAACAAGGCAAGAGATGGCAGCACCTCACCTATAAATGAACAATTGTATTTTTTGAGCATACACTTTCCAAGAAATATAATTTTTTTTTTGTTTTGTTTATGATGTCACATATGGAACCGACTAATATAAGGACAAATACGCATTCATAAGTTTAATTTTATATGATTAAGCCATCATGATATTTTTTTTTTTTCAAAAATTATTTGACAAAATAGAATAAATGTTATCTCCTTTACAGTAAAATTTGACTGCAGCTTTTATTTTTTCGCTGTAAATTTTTTAAACAATTTAACAGTTCAAAATTTAGTTGTACTAAAAACTTGAAGTTTTTTTTTATTTGAAACGTTTTATCTTTTTGAATAAAAAAGAACTATCTATATGAAGCTCTGGAGACATACAGACATTGTAACAATTGTCATGAACCAAGATTATTTTGTCTGTCTTCTCAATCTTCTACTCATTAATTACTCATGGGGATAGAGAAGACTAATTTTCTTCTTCCTGGCACTAGAACAAGCCCTGGCCTATAGCAACCCAGGGCCATCCTGCGCCATTTTTCATTAGAAACCTTTAATGTTTTTAAATCATGCTCAACATCAAGCCATATGAGTGGAGTTCTTTATTGTTCCCTAGTGCTTCCAAATATATTGAGAGTTAACCCTTAATTTGACAAGATGTTTTTTCAAATATTTTTTAATTTCTGTTATTTTCCCATGTCTGTATAGACATTAGGATCTCTGTAAAATAAAGAAAATATATCATTTTCCATTTTTGAGATAATGTCCGCTGTGGCAAACACTGACAATTATGTTTTATAGAAGTCTGGTGTAGCGGCCAGACTAAGCCAAATTAAAGGTTAATAAGCTTAGTGAGGTTGTTATCCTCTGATCTAAATAAGTATCAAAGGCACCTTATTTATCTTGATAACTTTAACAATGTCAGACTGTTTATATTGATCATCAATTTATCCGATTGTAACGAATTCACCAGACATTTTCTTTGACAGCACCAAATATTTAGCACAGTATTTTTCACGTTAAGGAATCACTAACTGCATCTAATTGGGTAGAATGGACAAAAGTCTTAAAGGAGGCTAGATCCCATCAAGAGTTGTAGTCAATGATTTTTCTATCAAAAATAAGCGTTTTGGATATGCATACTCAATATCCAGCTTTTGTTACCATACAGGGCTACTGGTCAGTGTTTAATACAGAATTATTTTAGCTGTATTTCTAATGATTGTGACCTTGTATTTGTTTCTTAAGCCACAGTAGCATTTGTTTGCCAGAATAAAGCAATAATTTTAGCATTCAAATTATTCCTGCTGGTGACAGTTGTTCCAAGATATTTAAATTTGACAACATTTGGAAGCAACCATTCATTTTATTTTAGAAATAAAAAATGACATATCTAAGACAGCAATATGCCAATCAATCCAATAACAAATTGTTTAGTACTGTAATGGTTGTCAAAAGTACTAGCATTGTGCACTACTAATATTGAGTACTTTTTTCATATTAGAAAATCCTTATGTAAGTATGAAACAATATTAATATAAAAGTTTTAAAGCCTTTAAACTTACCTTTTCATACTACAGTACTGCAACCATTTATTAAGAGTTGAAAAAGCCAATAGTGAAATAATCTATGACATAATTATTTCCATATATTTGAGTTTTATGTCTTGCTGTATTAAGAAGAATAAAATTTTGAAACCCTAAAAAATATTTAATAAATACTCTGATAAATTAGAGATCTCTACAGCAAATATGTAAGCAAGGAGATGGGAGGGAGCCTTTTACAAAATCCCTAATACAGCGAACATTTTTTTTTTTTTTTTTTTTTTTTTTGCTTTTAATGATGTAGTTTGAAATTTACAGAGCTTCTATAACTGCAAAATATAACTTAAGGTAAAATAACTTTTTCATTGTTAAAAAGTCCACAATTAAATATTTTCTCACACATAATAAAAATCGTTTTAACATAATGCAATAGAAGTAAATTATTAATTTCAGAATAGAATTAAACATTTTAAGCCAAATTGAAAAAATATAGTATGTTCTTAATCCCCTACATGTTCGAAAGAATTCAGTATTTTAAATTATCCATAAAAGAAAATATTTCAGATTACAACTTCATTTTTTACATATATCAACAGTATAACCATTTCTTTAGTTTCTTCTATGGCTCTTGAGTCAAGACAGTCATACATCATATCTTTAATACATCCATCTAAAAGAATTATTGTATTAGTTGATTTCAACTACATGAGTTACAATACACAATTTTTCCTCATTTCAAAATATGAATTATATACATTGATTTAACACTAGATTGCCCAAGGCAGTCATTTTGACTGTTTTTTAATTTCAATTAGAAAAACAATTATGAAATATGACACAATTTCTTAGAATTTGGTGACTTTTTCTATAACATATAAATGGGTTTATGAATAATTGTAGTTACTTCCACCCTCCTTTATTATGTAATATTAAAAATTAATTTTAAACAAATTTCTTTACATATTTGTTATTTTTTCACAATGCAGTCATTTGACTGTTTTTGGGCAATATAGGTATACAAGAAATCTCGGGCAATCTAGTGTTAATAACGTAATTGATCACAATCTTTTCGTCCCATAGAAATATTCAAACTTTTATCCCCAAACCCTCCAAAATTGTTAATAATCAATTCATAGCACTAATATTATATCATGCAGTGCATCAATTCTTAATGTTGTTGTCTTGGTATCTATAAATGATGAGACAGATGTATCTCAGGATAAATCAGAAAAGAATAATTTGAATACAATAAGTGTAACATACTTTGCAAAACAAAATATTTTGCTAACAATAAACAAGTACATATTTATACAGTTTAACAAAAAAATTACAAATAACTATTTCTTAATTGCTTACGATAAAATGTATAAGAAATCAGGAATAGGTTCCCCTAGACTTTCACTTACAGAAAAGAAACCTATCTTCATTAGTTATGCTCTTACTTTTATAAAACATGAATAATGAACTATGTCTTTTACACTAACATCTTTTTATTAACTTAAATAAAAATGTGCATTGCCTAAGAACAGTGATGGGAAATAGCAATTAAATTTTCCTCCCTACTGCCAGAAGTAACCCCCAAAATGGTAGAAAACAGTTTTGCTATTATGTGATAGTCAAAATCAGATTTCTCAAAAGTATATAAGAGAACACAATAACTAATATGAATCTTCAAAATGTATTAGAATATATTAATGTATTCACAAACATTTCCCAAATAGCATTTTTTAAGACTGGGAGGTCCAAAATGTTAACACCCATCAAAATCTCATGTTGTATAATACTTTGTACTAAGTATACAAAAGAGTAAGAAAACATACAAAATTTGCAAATCAGAACAGAAAACATGAATTTGCATTACACATACTTTTGGAAAATATGCTGTGAAAATCCCAAAACTTGTATTTTTAAGCCCTGATGTATATTTTAGTGATTATTTTGTATTTTCTGGGATAACTACAGAAAATCTATAGCAATTGAAGAGTATGCATGACAGAATCTTTTTCAAAACCCAGATTTAAATAACTCAAAGTAAAAATCCACATCACACCCAGATAAGAAAAGTAAAGCTCTCATTTTATTACATCATTACTTATAAACAAACAAGTTATTGTTAAGCAAAAAATAGCTTAGACAAGATTAAAATTCTTTGCAAGCACAAACATTACAAGTGAAGAGAAAGCCTAAAAGAATCATGGGCTACATAAAATCTTCCAGTATCAGGCTGAGGCTTCAATATGAAAACTTGATTAAAACTGTGAGGTGGATCTTCATCAGTCTGAAAAGAAAACACTTAAGATTAAAAAAAAATCTGAAAGAAGTCAAAACATTAACATTAATTCTAGAAGTCTGCTGCTTAAAGACAGCTGAACATTCAACCATAAAGCATAGAAAGCAAAACAATCGCACAACAGGAAAAAAAAATAAACTTTGTACATCTACTAAAAATGGTCGAATGTTTCTACAGAATCACCTGATCTATGCATTTGAATAAAACAAAGTTCTTTCGTGTAGAAGAGATTCAAGTTTGAAACTTTTAACAAATTATTTGGTATAAGACAAGTAAATTCTTCAAAAGAAAACAGGAAAATAATTTTGCTAATTTTCCAACATTTAAATAATTTATTGGTTAAGAACTAGAACTAGTCTACTTTTTTCACACTTAATCTAACAAGATTAAGACCTACTTTTATAAGTCAATTCTAATAGAGTCAAACATCCAAGTCATCAATGAGATTGTAACACTGGTTCTAGTACTGGCAAGTCTTTTTCAGATATCAACCAACTTTTTATTTTTTAGTAAGAATGAAATTTAAAGACAGCTAAACAAATGGGTGGCATAAAATTGATTAGTTAGGGTCTGGTGACACTAAATCCTCTTGAGATAAATTGTGCCCAACAATTTAGCACAAGAGAAAAACTATTATTATTTTTCTAATAATTAAGCTAATTATACTAATGAAATGTAAGCAAAATATAAATATTTTACAATTAACTTCAAATTACACACTAACACTAATTATTTCTTCATGCCATATTAAAATTTAATATAACATTGGGGAGAAAATCCATTACTGAGTAATTCAACTTTTACAGAAAAAAAAATCCATAAAGAAAAACCTTGATATTTATGCAAAGTACTGTTTAAACAATTGTATTACAGATAAAGTATAGAAGTGGTACAGTATAAGTCTTAATGTCAAACATCTTATGTCATTAGTGTTGCATTTATTTCACAAATGCCCGTGCCCAATAGAACACAAAAATCTGGATG
This sequence comes from Pardosa pseudoannulata, assembly GCA_032207245.1. NCBI lineage: Eukaryota > Metazoa > Arthropoda > Arachnida > Araneae > Lycosidae > Pardosa > Pardosa pseudoannulata. The sequence continues at coordinate 190,242,958 of CM063498.1, forward strand.
TACTAGATAGTATTCCTTATATAGACAAGTCAAGAACTATAACTCAGACAGCATTTATATAGGAAACTTCAAATGCTTATACTATGATTAATTTGAAAAAACTAAAGTTATAATGTAAAAAATTAAATAAAACAACTACTTCTGAAATTCACATTCAAAATTCTAAAATGATTCTTAACAACTAGAAACAACTTCAATTCTTCAACATACTTAAAACTGTAAATTTTTATACACACATTCAAATCATCATATACCAGCATGTGTGTAGTTGTGGCTCCTTTATTTGTGCACATGAGCCCCCAGCAGAAAATTAAGAAATATATTAACTAATTAAATAATATAAATGTACTTTCACATTTTTTTTTTTTTTTTCAATTTCCAGTCCCCACCTCCTTCCACAAATGGATATGCAATTGAAGAAACATCCTTAAAAACAATTTTATGGAGATGCATGAGAGCAATAGGATTGCTCACATTACATCTGCATAAATTCTGTGTGTACCAGCTCACATTGCTTCCAGTTATCACACCTACATTCCCTTTGTTTTTTATGTTAAATTAGTGAACTCATTTATCATATATTTTATTGGTATCATTTTTCAATATATACTTTTTAAAAAACTAGTATAAATAGATGATAAAAATCAGTGTTGTGGAATTAAAGCAAACACATTTTTCAGCTTTGTCTTTAGGTTTGGTTTAGTTTGGAAAGAGCATAATGCACATGAGTGCTACTGAGACCAGGGCCTACTAGTTTAAAGCTGATTCAGAACAGCTACAAACATCCATGCTTGCAGTGCAATTCAAACTAATGCACTCTAGTTCTGAAGAGCAACACTCTACCATTCAACCACTGTTTTGCTTTGTCTCCAGAAAGAAAAAGTAAAATGATTTCAAAAATATGACTGGTGTCTAGGGATAAAACTAATAACCTAAGCAATTTTTTTTTTTTAATTTCTGAATATATGCAGAAAAGATCCAGACATCCAACTGCTAAGCCAGTTATTTGAAGGAGAAATTTATAATAAATTTTTTCAGTTGCATTGTTACCAACTATAACAATGCACAAAAATGAAATCTATATCTGTACTGTACTGTAATGGAGTATTCCTTTCCATCACCAAGACTCTCTCTTATGAACTGTAAGTTTATTTTGACTAGGGAGGGTTTGGGAGTACTATGGTCTACTGTTTTTGCTACAAGCAGGCATGAAAGTAGACAATGACAAAAAAAGCTGAACTTCCCCGGGTGGGGTTGGGGGGGGAGATGTACAGAAGATGATTACATTTTCTCTTACATAACTCTTTTTCACAATATGATTCAGTACTACATACAGGAATGTGGCGCTCCTTCAAGCATTTTGGAGCAATTTTCGGAGCAGCAAAACAAAATTTGTAATAGGAGAACGAATTTTCGTAGCAGCCAAAATGCAGATTTGGAGCAGCAGGATAGTGTTTTTGTAGCAGTTAAACTAACAATTTAATGGATAAACTACAGTTTTTGAGGAGTCTGCCTAATAATTTAGAATGATTGGTTGGTAGCATTTGGAGCAGCCAAATATTCAATAATTGCTGATATGGTTTGTTGGTTTGGTACATGTAATATATAGTGCATAGAGGGGAGATAGTTAAAATTACAATAAAAATATGTTGCATGCTAAGGGATACTTTAATACTTTTTGGATTATCTATTGGGTTAATAGATAATCCAAAATCTATCCTTAAAACCAATAGATAATCCACCAATAGATAAATCAACTTTGGATTATCTATTGGTTTTAAGGATATTCCTTTGGTGTTTAAGCAGCTGCATTTTAGCTGCAATTATGTGCAGTTTTTTCACAGATTCTTTTTACAGCCACTTTTATTTACGTTGTTTTAGTTCCTTTATTCTTTGATTTTCCCTTTATATATATATATATATATTTATAAGGTTTGCAAGAGGAACTTAAGTGCTAAACTAATTTTTTTCTACATGCTCATGTAAAACTTTTTTAAGATATTTTACTGGAGTATCACCTTCAGCAAGAAGGTGATACATAAGACTTCTACCACCTAACGTTCTTCTATGAATAGGTTATCCAGGTTGGTCGCAAGACGTGCGCTCCAATATTACCTGACTTATAAATTATTTTTGTAAAATAACTGCATTTAAACTACCTTATTCCAAATTACCTAAATATAATTAAAAATTGAATATTCCAAATTACCTAAATATAATTAAAAATTGAAAAATAATGAGACAAGATGAAGACTTTAATGCTGATATAAGCAATTTTAGGTAAATTATAACTGTTACATTAAATAATTAACTATTCAAATATTTTAAAAATATTAAAAATTATTTTCCTTTAACTTTTTTTTTATTTCGCTGTCTAGTGTTTGAAATTAGTCAACATTTCTTTTTTTTGTAGTGCCGATCTCTGATGTAAAATCGTCTTTTCGATATTATGACAATATTTAAGCATACAAGGTATAGTGTTCCCAAAAGCTATGTTCCAACATGCAAACATAATCTTTCCGATTTTGCGATTTGTAGTAAGACCGTATGCACAATAAAACGTCCTTATATATGAGCGCCGAACGATGGCCGAATGGATAGAGCTGCTCTTTGGTATCCGGTATTCACGGGTTCGAATCCCCTATTGGCATGGATAGTTGTAGCTATTTGAATCGGCTTTAAGCAGTAGGTGACAGCTTCATTATCACTCATATAGCGAAATAGTAGACCGTAGTACCCCAATTGATATTTGACCATCATCTTTCCGATTTTGTGACATTGCGAGAGGAACATGTGGTATATTAGTGATCGGCAATTTATCTACATCGCGAAATCGTGTATTCCGTCCTTAACTGTAGAATCTTGATGCCGATCACAAACACTGGAAATAAATAAGAGGGAGACGCACGGAAAGGAGGAAAACATCGGCAATTCACAAATACAGAACTCCGAGTTCAACTGAGAGCGGCTGAGTGTTATGACTGGGTGGGGTCTGCGTCAAGATATTCTTGTGACACTATTGTACACTACTATAAAGGCAAAGTTATATTAAGATCCCGTCCCACTAGTGCAGGAAATTCTTGTTGTGACATGTTCGTCCATGCTCAATTCGAACCAATTTTTTTTCGCTCCATTTCCCAGTGGTAAAGTGCAGAAAAACGTAAATTGACGTTACAAAATAAAAAATAAATAAATAAAATTAATCTGAATATTCCGTACTGCCCTAACATTTCCATATTTTCCTGATCAGTGGACACCCTGATTACCATTTTTAATAGACTGCTAACATTACGTTACAGGAGCAATCGGAGAGAGTGTTGGATAGCTGATTTCCCAGAAGATGAAAACTGGTTTCAAGGGATGACAATCTCACCAATACACAAATCTCTTTTCTATTTCGAAAAATTTACAAATGGCAAGGTGATTTTTGTAAAGGCAGAATTTCTAAAAAGAATTGGAAATTCACATACACGTACAAAAACATACGAAAAAAAAAGGTGGAAATTGGCAATGCAGAAATCGGCTGTAGAAATTAAAGAAATGAAATTCCACCAAACAGCGGAAAATTTTCATTTAAATTAATTTTTTTTCCGTCTGCAGCATCGATGGTACAAATTTTATGTTAATCTTTTTTCACTGATTTCCATCATAAATTCTTGTAAACACAAACACTCTCAGAAGTAAAACACGGTAACCTAGAATAAAAAGCAAGTGCAAACTATTTTCCTGAACACCCGTTAAGTACAGAATACGATACGTACGCTGGCTACGACACAGCTAGGAATAATGCCACCACCTTTCAAACCTGGAACCCATAAACATAACACGATCGTCATTCGACCCTGAAAGAATAGCCTCGCCTTCCTATAGTACGTTGAGCCAATCGGAATGGAAGTGAATCAGTAAGCGTAGTCATACCTTCGCAAGCGTACATCTCAGCGAAAACACGCGGTAGAAGATACTGATTTCGACCAGGATTGCAACCACCCCCCTCATTTTCCAATCACGATTTCTTGATGGATTTGCATCGATCTCAGAAACAGTCCTAAAGGCTGTCAAAAAAGCGGATTTCTGCTTAAAAGCGGAAAACTTTCATGCCTGTACAAGGGGCTAATGAGACCAGGACAGCTACTAACATCCTACAGTTGACTAGGGAGTCTTTAAATATATCAAGCTCTTTTCCCAATGAACAAACAGGGGGAGGTCTTTTGTCCCACCAACAGGTCCAAACAACTGTAGATTCCTTTGAATGACTTTTTCTCTCAGATATCTGATATGCAATCAAGGTGGGAAAAAAACAAAGTTGAAGGTTTGTAGAAAAGGGGAGACTTCTATCATTTGATCTGGAAGTGTCTAGTATTGGGGATATAATAACTTATTAAAGTTTGATTTAATCATACCAATAATAATAAAAATACAAATAAATAGAACATTTCAGGGTTTAAAATTTTCTTTTTTTTTATGCAGTATTATACTGTATATTTCATTGCAAAAGCCAAACATTTATGATACTCTGTTGTCCATTTTAAGAAAATAAGTTGTTTTGGAAATTATTTACACATTGGTGGGGATCACTTTAGTTTTGTAAAAGAGACCAGCTGCAGCTGCTTTACTTTTTTATTTAACACACTCCATGAAATAATCTATACAATACATTTACAGCATACAGCATTTAATTAAGAAAACTTAAATTATGAGCTTCAGTTTAGAGTTATTTTTTGCTCACATCTTTCATGACAGCAAACTCAGTCTCATGAAAATGGCACTGTCCAAACAAATTGTGCAGTGGTCTACATGTGCCAACAGGTGTTTTTTTTTCCCTTAAGCTAAATTAAGGGTTTGGCATTCGGCTTATATACAAGATTATCCTGCAAAAAATACTCAATTTTTTTTACTAACCAGATGTAAATGGTAAATTACCAAATGTCACCAAAAATAGCACTTTTTTTTCTTTAAGTCTCTCAAGTTAATGAAGTTTTGAAAAATGAAATGAGGTTCATTTTATGAAAATAAGTTTTATATTTTCAAAATTCAGGAAGGTAGATTTCATTTTTTGGGTTTCTCAAAAAGGCTCTAATGTAATGGTGCTGGAATTAATTCAAGATATTTCCCTATTTTCAAAATTGTTTTCAATGTACTGAGAAATGCTGAACAGTTGTGCTGTGTTTAATATGTTCAGTAAACACAATCACCTACAGTTTGAAATTTGCTGTAGAACTTCTATTCTAACTCAAGCATTAGACAAAAATAAGCTGGCACAGAAAATTAAATTATAACAGATAACAGATTATGCACAATGTCTGAATGTTTTTTCTGTGCCTTCATTAAACAATTTATTTGAACATACACATATTTCATACTGCTATACAGTATCAACCCAATGTCACATGGTATCAGCAAGTGCTATTCCTAACTAAATGCATCAGAACTTAAACATTGTGCACAGAGACAACAATATTTGCTAAGCATACTCATAGTTATTTGAACTTTTTTACTTACATGTTAAAATATAAAATTACTTTTTTTTTTAACAAATGTTATGTCCAAAAACAGGTATCTACAGGGTATCCGCCAAAATGAAATTTATCAAATCCATGACTTTCCCTGATTTTAGCAGGTCATTTTCCATGACTTTAAAAATATTTTGTTAAAGTATATATGAATAAAACTTCTGATGTACATACAAATAAAATGTATGCTTTAAGAGAAATTACAAGAACTTATGATAAAAAATACTTTATAAATGTTTATAAACTCATATATATAAATTGTTGTAGTACCTACATACCTAAGTTAATCATATAGCAATTTCTGAATGCAATCAAAAAATTTCCAATTTGAATTCAGGGTATTATCAAGGTGATCATGAATAATAGCCAAAGATAATAACCCTATAATGTTTATATATAATAGCATTAAAGATAAACTTATACTTTGTACAAAAAACTTAACTAATTTTCTATAATTTAAGAAAAAACCAGAATAATATACCTATACATTTACCCACAAATTAAGCTTGCTTGTTTTGAGTTTCCTTGGTGAACAAATTCTACTTGGCTTGGTTTGTTTTGGTTTAGTTTGGAGTGCTACGGTCTACTTTTTGCAACACGAGAGCTAATGAGACCGGGACCTACAGCTTAAAGTCGATTCCGAACGGCTACGAACATCCATGCCACTATGGGATTCAAACCCACGAACTCTGGTACCGAAGACCAGCACCCTAACCAATCGGCTATCGTTCGGCAAATTCTACTTGGCAATATGATCAGTTGGATAATACATAAGTACCAAACTCAGTAACTTTAGCCAAATGACAAGTAAAAATATTATTAAATAATTCAATGCAATGATTTTGCCAAAATATTTAGTGCCTCACCTTCAATAATAATTATTAACATTTCTATATAAATCTCAAAATTTAATGCCTCAAAATAAAAATCTTATTTACTGAAACTCCTAGTAACTCTTTACAGTAAAGATTTCCTCTTTTCATCTAAAGTATGAATTTTCGAATGGCTGTGAACATCCATGCCAGCAGTGGGATTCAAACCCACGAACTTCCATGCCAAAGAGCAGTGCCCTATCCATTTAGCCATCTATCGGCCGAATGGGTAGGGCATTGCTCTTCGGGCAGCCTGATATTTGTTATGGCACTGTTTATCACATAATCACTGTTACTGCTGCTTTACAATTCTAAACCCAGTTCTTCCATGCTTAACAAATTTCTCCCTTTATATTTTAAGTGGGCTATACAAGCTATCAAAATATTTATTGGAAATTAAGAGCAAAAATAATTAAATTATAATAAAATTTGTATTAATTCTAAAATTTATTAGTGCCCCCCAAAGTGCCCTGTTTTCTGTTTCCATGTTTAAAATTCAAATATAGTTTCTTTTTGAAAAGTACATATAAATAATAGCTTTCCATAGGCGAGGTTGCACGGGTATACACTTAATAAGATTTACTTGTATATTATGTAAACTTGTATTTTATACCAGGCTTTCTCCCTCTTCACCCACACTGATGTTTGCATCGATTTCTGTTCCTTACATTTTAAGCAAGAATCTTATGGATATCTGCAACGGCATCTAGTAATTAAATCTAACATTTAAAATAAAGCATTAAAATCTCTGATACTCCATACGCGACGGAATATTGCGCTACGGACAAAAGGGAGAAATATGCAGCCACTTCCGTTCAAAAAAGAAATTACTTGCAGAGGCATTTTTTGATTTTTTTTAAATTGGTAACTTTGCAGATCCATGACTTTTACTCATAATACTTAGAAAATCATGACTTTCCATGACAAAATTAATCCATTCTCTAAATCCATGATTTTTCATGACTTTCCAGGTGCGCGGAAACCCTGTATCTAAAAACAGTACTTAAAAATCAAATATTTGACTTCTGCTTTTGAACATCCAATACTAATCTGCTGTTGGCATATTTTCTCATCAGCCAGAAAATACAATACATAAACCAACAAATAAAATGAATGAAAAAAAACATGCTAGCTTCAGATGGTTACTGTTGTTATTGGTGTCTAGCACATAAAGTAAAAACATAATTGGTTGTACTGACTTTATAGTTAGCATTTTACTTTTAGCAATTTGATTAGTAAATACTAAAACTGTTCTTCCCGCTTGTCGACAATTTTTTACCTAATTTCAACTGATATTAAGAAATACAAATTTTTTAAAATTATATATCTCATTAAGTATTTTACAATTTATTGCAGAATATAACTCACAAACTACATTTTCAGACACCTACAACAGTTGTTAATTACTGTTACCATTCAAATGACTACTTCTGAAACTGAGAAATTGTTTCAACTCTGAAACAAGTTATTTTTAATAAGCTACATTTTTTTTTACATTTTTAATAAACTATGAAGAACTGAGTAAGCAGTCTAGTCATTTTTTTAATTGAATGAAACATGATAAATGACATACTTAAAGTCAATGAAAACATTAATTTGCTTTTAGAAATTTACAGATAATATAACTGACTATTTTGTAATCAATGTTCAAAGATACAGTATAACTAATATTATGGTTTTACTACATTTTATAGTAAGGAATAAAATGTAACAATTTTTCTATGAGAACTTGTTATATTTAAAATTGCATTATTTTTAAGTAACTTGTGCAGATGCAGATATATTTTGAATTGTAAGTTATGTTGTATTTGCATAGCTAATTTTTTAAATCTCTTTTGTGAGCTTCATTTAAATAAACAAGCTGTCTCTGCTCTCAACTCAGCTGATGAAACACCCTAGTGGGTTTTTCATCAAAAACCTGAGAACACCCCATCTGACATTTTGTGGCTGAAAAATTTAATATTAAATGAGAAAGGAAAAAGGGATATTTTCTAATAGCTTTTTAAGTAAATTTGATGCATCACATATATATAAAGGAACGAGGGATTACATTCACTCACTGGGAATTATAAACATTCACAGGCTATTACATGAAAATATCTTTACATTTTAATAGCACACATGAAATAAAATAAAGGAGACAACATTTATATACCACATTATTGAGAATGTCTAAATCAGGGTTCCCACTCTTTTTCCAGAACAAAAATTAAGGACTTTCTAAGGACCAAAGTAACTTTTTATAAGGACCTACTTGAAAAACATGGTATAACAACATTATATAAACCCTATTTCCTGAGGAACATTTTAATGATTATGAATTTGGAGAGTATGGCGAAAACTGATAGGAAATCACATCAATGGAGAAATTGGTCACGTTCCAATATAAAAATTAAGAAATTTTTAAGAACCTTTGACAAAAAATAAGCAGTTTTAAGGGTTCTTAAAAATGAAAGCTAAAATTAAGGAGTTCTTAAGGACTTTTAAGGACAGTAGGAACCCTGTAAATATAAAACATTAGCAATAAATTAGATGCCTCAACATAAGGAAAGTCAGAGAAATAGTTCGGCTAAAGAAATCTGTAGATAAACAAGTTACAAAAGCTCTTAAAATCCTTTAAAATTGAATAGAACTTCAAATTTCAAGTCTCAGATATGATAAACTAAAAAAAATATGAAATAACCTATGGCACATAAAGAAAAAGTACTAAATTTGAAGACTAAGGAAATATTACAAAATTCTCAGGAGCACCATGGGAATAAACTAATCAACTTACTTTTAGTTGACCTAAAACAGAAATTAGAATGCCTCCATCAAACATGGGCTGCGCATCAACTGCAGTAATGTTATGGGCAATTTTCTGGAATGTTAAACTCTGTAAAAGAAAAATAATTATATATAAAATATTTAAATTATAAATACTTAAATGCACTGAACAACAAGTCTAGAGTAGTTAAAATAATTTCAAACCATGTTTTTAATAAGTTACTAAACTGATTCTGTATTCTGCTTTGTATACTCTGCTCTAATAATGTTACTTCATAACAAACTTCATAGCAGTATAGGACCTTAAAATTTTTAAAATAGCCTTCTTAACAAACCCTAATGCATAATGGCTGCTGGTCAGGCTTCCCTTCTGAATTTAACCTGATTGAACTATATGACAAGCTAAGTCAGCAGTTTGGAGCTTGTCTCCTTTCTAGAATGTTTTTAAAATTACACAGTTCACTGATTGCGATTACCTTTCCCAGGAACAGATGATAATGTAGTATGGCAAGATAATGTGCACGTCTGTTTTGTTAAATTTGCTTATGAAAAACTTTGTTTGCAGCAATGAAAGTTAAAGGCTGTAACTAGGGTGTGGCAAAGGTGGCATTTGCCATGGGCACATCAGTCTTAGGGGTGCCACATGGTTAGGAAAATGTGATCCAAAAAAGGACAATTCACTCCAATTAAAAATAAGCAAAAGTAAAAAAAAAAAAAAAAAAAAAAAAAAAAAAATTAATCCAATGTGTTTCAAAATTATTTTTTTTATGTATTTTCTTATTTTTTAAAATGCTTATAGAGACTAAACCTGTTAGATTCTTACAAAATGTTTGCCAAACACTCTTAATATGCTATAATATAATTCATGTACTCATTTTAAATTTGGAATTTAATAAAGTTATTAAAACTAAATTTATAATTAGAAATTTGCCAATTTTTTTTATGAAAGTTCAACGTTAGATAAAAAATAATTCCCTCAAATAAACTATTCAGTTTTTCAGTAAAATAATATCCCCAAACGATTCAAAAATATTTTCAAGTATTAATAAGGAAAAACAGAAAAATATTTTAAATTAATATGCTAGGAACATTTTAAGAATTAACAAAATATTTTGTGAATTCATTCTGAATATATGATATATATATATATATATATATTATATATAACATGTTTATGTATTTTTGCACTATATTTGGTGATTTGGTGGCAGGGGTGCAGACCAGTTTTTTGCCACTGGCACTAAAGGACCTAGTTACAGCCCTGATGAAAGTTAGTCAGAAGCTACAAAATACTGATTTTACTGACTAATATTGAAAAAATACTGATCAACTGTAATTGACAATTTTCATACAACTTTTTTTCTGTTTTTCTATAATAATGCAAGTTGTAAACTTCCTTTGGAATGAACCTGAATACAAGTCAAGTTTCAAAATGTAAAGTGGTCAAGGCTGGTAATACTGAAATAAATTTTTGGAAGGAGGATATTTCAAATAACTTCCCCTCCTCTTTTACATACAATCAAACATAAACAATATATATATTATTAGAATTATTTCTTGAAATTATAAAGTAAAAATTGCAAATCCATGTAAAGATAAGCCTTGCATATTATTAAAGGAAAGTTAAGATACTATAAGGAAGCTTTCTAATGATTAGCCATAATAAACAGGAAAAAAAAGGGAAAATTGATCTACAGACATACGTCAACAAACCAAAACACACAAAAAAAAAAGCACATTCCATGAGAAAAGTGCATAGCCCAAGTGGGATGGCCACACACATTGAAAAAATTTTTGCTAACTTTTCCAGACATTTTTCAGGTACATGCAACCCTGCTTTTATTTAAAAATAATAAAGCAAAGTTAACCCATTCAAATAAAACAAATTTTTCAACAAACTGACTTATATTGACCATTTTTATCTGATTATTGCTCACATTTTATAGGTTTTTAAATTGTGTTTAAATTTGTATTATCAATTTATGAGCAGAGTACTTCAGTTGATCTTCAGATCAACTCTCAGTTATTAAACTAGTATAAGTTTAATGATTTATACCCAAAAGAAATATCTTTTATACTCTACACATAAAATTAATTCCTAAAAAGAATGTTTCAAACAGAATATGTCGGGGATATACTATAGGAAATGATAATCCTAATATGAATATAGCACAAGAGCAGCTGTTCAGAATGAGCAGTTTCAGTATACTATTATATCCTTTATGTGCTACTAGCTTTGGATTATGTTGCATGGCAATTAGTGATTTTACTATCTACAGGCTTGCAACTGCTGAGGTACTTTCAAAAAGGTGAGAAAAGTGACAAATAATACAGAATAAGTGACTAAACATTGAAAAAAAAAAGTTATTTTTTTTCTCCTCTTGATTACAGATGCTATAAAGATTTTTCTATTTATTTTAACTCTAAATCAAATGATTCATGCATGACATGATTTTAGCGTCAAATACAAAAAAGGTTAAAAATTTTGTCAAACACAACATTGCTTTTTATTCAAGAAAATCTATATATTAGATTGGAACACATACAATACATTAATTTTATAATCATAATTTTCTGTATATATTAATGTTTTGAAATATGTACATAGCTAGATTGAGTATCTAAACAAAAATTGTGAAGAAAAAGAGAAATGTGTGCTTTGAAGTAAATCACTTTAATGTATTAAATGTACATTTCAGTACAAATGTAGATTTCAGGAACTTCTTTACGACTTTTTAAAATCCCTAAATTCTAGAAACCGTATGACTAATTACATTTTAATAAGAAAAATAAGATTAGAGCATCACATTTTTGGTCTTTTATTAAAATATTTTGTTATTCAGATTTTCTTTTTTTCAACAACAGACTTTTACTGATACACTATGAAAAAAGTGACTATTTACTTAAGTGATCAATTGTAAAAAAAAGTGACTAAAGGTGAGAAAAGTGATGGAATTGCAAGCCTGTATCTACAGTTACTGATTGGGATAATTTTTACATAGAACTTCTACAAAAATTTTTTAGTGAACAGGTGATTGGTTTGGTTTGGAGTGATACGGTCTAATTTTTGCAACACGAGGGTTAATGACACCGGGACCTACAGCTTAAAGCCAATTCCAAAAGGCTACGAACATCCTGCCACAATGGGATTCAAACCCACGAACTCCGGTTCTGAAGGCCAGCACCCTAACCATCGTTAGGCCATTGTTCGGCAGTCAACAGGTGACGTGCAATTCAGAAAGAGCTATACAAGACATGCTAAGTAGGTAGTTTCTTTTGTTAGCGTACTATGTATGTCTAGTAAAAATAGGTGTATCAATAGGATTGGGAGAGAGGGGGGGGGAAATCAAATCATTTTGGCCAAAACTCTTAAACAATTATATTTGCATAAAACAGAAAAATCTTTATTAAAAAAAAGAATAAGAATAATTTTGCAAACTTCAAAATTTTATATCTTTCATTTTGTGCACACTTAATTTAGTACTTTAAATTTTTCTGTATTAAATGTTAATCCTATTTTATCTTTTTCTGAATATTGTGATTATATAGTAATAGGTAGATCAATTTTATAAAATGCTATATTAGAAATTATTTGTTTTATGTTTCAAAGTAAATATTTATGGTTTCAATACTTTTGAAAGCTGTTGATTTGAATTTTCTTTTATAAATGTTCAACATATTAATATATAAAGGTTAAATGTTACTTTTCTAAGTTTTATGTGTACTAAGTTAACTAATAGCTTTCAATATCTTCAAAGTTAATTTCATATACCTTCAAATACAGAGACATAAGTTCAATAATTTACTACTGAACATTCCTCCTTTTAGAACCTCAGTACATCACCTTTTACATTTACATAAAAAAACAAACAAACATAAGATTGATCTAGAGATTAGTAGAATACTATAAATGAAAGAAAAATGCAACTTCATAAAGTAAAAAAATTATAATAAAATAAAAGTGAAAGTGAGAGAGAAAAAAATCCAACTTAAGTACATTTTAATATAAAAAATGACAACAAATAATGTATGAAACAGGTAATATGTGTATAGAACAAAACCCTATTAAATTAGGATGTAATATGACAAATAAGTTTCAAAAAATTTTCTACATACAGTGAGAAACGTAATGGTCGCTTTTCTATTTTTAAACAACTCACAGTAAATTTTGAAGCATAAAAGTACTTTTAAATATTCATTATTTTTCACTAAAATTTTAAATAAATTAGACCTATAGAATATTTTTAAAAATAATTTTGGTAGAATTTTTATTTGGGACAAAACAGTAGTTTAAACTTAAGAATATTACAAAAAAGTTTTATGACCAGAAAATTTTTATAAACTGAAAATCTAATTACAACACTTTATCCTAATTTTCAAATTAAAACATAACAGGTAATAGACATACTTGGATCTTTTGCATAATTTTTGAACATCCAAAGAACTGTTCTCCTTCAAATGTCATCATAGACCTTTCCTCCTAAAATAAAATTGATTCATAAGAGTAAATATGTAACAAAAATCTACCTATAACCATCCAATACAAATTAGATAATAGTATATTTTGCCCAACTTAGAAATGTACTTCATTTAAAATCTTATTCAAAAGAATGCACTCTACAAATTAACACCAAGATAAATTTAACAAGTTTATATATATATTCCATATATAATCTAAAATGAATAAAATAATTAAAAATTAACATTATCTTTAACAAAACTGAAAACCCAAAGAACAGCAACATTTATCATCGTCCTATAAAGTAGCCCTACAGCAGGGTTGGCATGATTTAAATCAGTTGATTTTTTTTTTTAAATCATTGATTTAAATCTTTTTTTTTTTCACTTTTTAAAATCTATATTTCAAAGACAGGAGAATTGGGAATCAGTCAGCACAGAAATACCAATAAGTAAATAACTGTAAATAGAGAGCATGTGTTTTCCAACTGTAAATAGATAACATGTGTTTTAGGGTTTGTTCATCAGAAAGTATGAAGTAGGGGTAGGTACAATGACTGATTATGACTGGTGGAATTCATTTTATGTAATGGGAGGTAGAGTATTACAGAACTTGAAATCCAGTTTATCTACCAAATAACAGCCATGGCTTCATCTGCTGGAATGAAAAGATAGTTTTCTTCTTTTGGTATTGTTTGTTCATTCTAGCCTTCATAACCAATTAGGAGTGGATAAAGCATCAAAGCTAGTATTTTTATTGAAACAATTAAATCAATAATTCAGTGCTTAAAAAATACTGAAATGTGATTTTTTTTTGTTTTTTAAATAAATAGTTTACATTAAATGAAATAAACATAAAAACACAACAATAATTAAAATTAGAATTAAGAAAAAAATTCTAATCTGATTTAAATCAAATAAATCTGATATTTTTTTTAAAACTGATTTTTTTCCAACCCTGCCCCACAGTGTACCAGTTAATTGGCAGTTGGAAAATAAATTGAATAATGAACAGAACTGATAATGAGAATGAAGTTTTTCCTCAGTCTTGTCATTGTTAAATGGGAATAGGTAACAAAAATCAAACATTAATTTCAGAACTCAACCAAATACATTTAGTTCTTGAAAGTACAAAAGGTTTGGTATATAAACATCCATACCTGCTAATTTTTAAAAATTTATATTGTCAAAACTTTTTGGTTGAAATGCATTGATGTTTTTACTTATGGTATAAAAATAAAATCCAGCTTTAAGCATAGTAACAATATGTGCAAGCGGGAGAAGGGGAGTAAACGTGGCATAAAATAGTTACGTACAAAAAGACTTGAAAAATTTACTATAATCTTAGCTATTTCCAAGATTTCACTGAGAATTAAAAATTACATACATATATTTATCCATATTTATGTGCATGGAAGTGTGGAAACAGAGTCTAAGAGTTAGGTTTAATATTAAATATAAACATTGGATATATGTATGATCGATAGTTTTTAGTCGCAGAACAAAATGAACTTGATCAAATCCACTACTAGCACTAAACTTGCAACATATCTATATAAAGTTAAACAAACAGCTTAAATACAGACATTAAACTTACTTATAATTTTTTTTTCATATTTATATTAAAAATTTTAATAGAAAAAAAAAAACAAAAAAAAATTGAAAATAAACTCTGGAGGCTTTTTGTCAAACTTTGAAATAAATTTTGACAAAATTTCCAGAACCTTAAAGAAATCCTTTTAGATAAACATTTATCAGTATACTTGGAATGATAAGATAACAATTCACAAAAATACAATACCAGTTAAATATGCAAACATGCAGATATTACTGGGGGAATAAAAAACCTATTTTAAAACAAATAAAGGGGGAGAGGTTGATCTTCCTCTTTATTATAATACATCAGCAGTAAAATTCTGTAACAGATATACCAACATTCAAGCACTTTTGTCAGGAGCAACAGCATGGTTTTAAATTTCAGCATGCTAATTACAAATTATACATAAGTACATACCTTATTGGTTCTATATTAAATTTTAAATATTTACACAGTAGAAAATTGTAAAAGGTAAATTCAAATTTATGTAATTAAAAAATTATTTGTAGCTTTTATAGCTTTAACAACTTAATTTTTAGAACAGTGTTTCTTATAGCAACATTGATCTTGATTAAAATATTTCCATTTTTTTAGCATCAGGGATTCTAGTTTATCTACTCAAATTTGACCCAAATTCAGTTTGATTTTTCCACTCAGTACTGAAAACTTTTAACAAGCAGCATTACTGTGTAAAAAAAGTATTATTCAGCATTATTTTTTGCAAAAATTTGTATTTAATGCAGTGGTGTGCGGTAGGTTTTCATGCAGGGTGTGCAGAGAACATGGATTCTCCAATAAATCTTTAATTATTGAGACATCTGAAATCTCCATTCTGAAACGGGTTAATTATTATAAATATAAATTTAAAGATTACAATAAATAAAATATTTACCTAGGAGTAGTCGAGTTATAACTATAAAAACAGCAAAAATCATGTATTTTGCTGTATGGTATCATATCGGCATCGAAAAAGCAACGCTTCGGGCTTCTACGAAAAACTTATATGTTCAGCAAGCGTAGCACCACATGGCGCCCGCCACTGCAGTGCAGACAAACCAAACGTCTATTCCATGTGCAGAGGATTTCGCTGCACGCTGGCACAACAGAGCAAACTGTTTCTTGTTCGGTCAGTGTATTAAATTATATTTATTGTTTTTAACATTTGAAAATCATATATTCTGCAAAAAATATCTTGAAAATTTTTAAAAACAAAACCAGGGATATGGTGTTACAGATATAACTTATATACTGTCTGTAAGACAATGAATGGTAAAATTAGGACTCTTTTGTTAAAATTTGTTTCTTTAAAACAAAACAACATTGTTTTTCAGCAAATTATTTCAATAAATATAATATATCAGCGAAATTAATTTACCACACTAAAACATTTCCCCTTTATATTGATGAAATACTTCTTTTATATTTCCATGAAAACAAAATCTTACAATATATAAATTTAAACATTAACCATCTGCAAATTGTATGGCCAGTTAATCAGTTAAAAAACCAAAAGTGCTTCAGCACGTAAGTCCCCGCTCTAATACAACGCTTAATAAACCATACCTTAGGATGATTCTGAATACCAAGTGCATGAAAAATAGCTGCACTTGCCTCAGTGCCATAGCATGCTGTTATTCTCCAGTGGCCCATACATATAAAGCACGATTTTCAATTTAGTGCGCAGTGCATACACATCAGAACTTCCTATCTTCATTTGCACGCTATATGGTGCAGCACCTAGTACCGCATGCACTGTGGTACTAGGAATACAAGCAAGCAAATCAACATAATATCTGAATATATTATAAATAATATTTATTATATACCATATAAAGATAGGTAGACATAGGTGCAGAAAATTATTGTCCCTCATAATTTTTCCAGGGTGTGCAGTGCACACCCTGCACATATGGACCGCACGCCACTGATTTAATGGCTGAATCAATCTTTTAGCTGTTCAAAAGTTTTGTTACTTTCCAGAGCAATCTGAGGAGTTTCCAGAGTTATCAAATTTTCTCATTTTTCTGGAACAACTCTGGAGAAACCAGAGCAGTTGGCATATCTGCTGTAGTAATGTACTAAAACATTTTTGGCAGTAAATTGTTTTAGTTAACTATTGTTAAAAGTAAAATAATTTAATAGTTAATTCCTGACAAATACAGTTTGGTTCTAAGCACAATGTTTAATTATTTATAACTTAAGGTGATAAGACCTACTACTTCAGTCTAATTTTGAATGGTTACTAACATGACAACAAAGGATTAAAATCCATTGATTACAACCACAATAAGGTAGCATCTTATCTTTATGGTTATTGTACTAACACAGTATTAACTAACTTCATTTGCTGTTGTAATCTGAGATTAGTAGTCATATTTTTTATTGGAGGTAACCATAATAGTAATTAAAATGTATTTTTTAATTTCCAACAGCAGCAATAAAACAAAATGTATGTTTACTACTGAGATAAAACAAAATTTAAAGAAGAACGCACGTTGTGAAGCCAGAATAGAAACAGTTCAAATCCTCAACATATCACCCCAATTCTTATTTGAAAGATTGAGATGAAAAAAAAGAGAAGAGAACAATCAGATTTTTTCATCATCTCCCATGTCAATCTAGAAAGAGGTAAAATTAAAAAGAAAAAAAACCACATCCTGTTGCATTGTCTATTTTAAAATAATGACAATCAGAAAAGAATTTGGCTATATTCAATAATTTCAAACGTATTGATGATTCTACCAACAATTGGTTTGTATATTTCGACATTTGCAAAGCAAGATTAATTTTTTGACAAAAATTTGCACATGTATATGACATTTATAATACGTTTAGTGAGATTCTGTAGGAAAGCTTGTGTTAATATAAATCTCCAATTTCATTGTTTCCCTTAATAAATAATAAATGTTGATATAAAAATTGTGTTCTTTCCATATCAAAATTACAATGGAATGGGTTGTAAGGGTATTTTTATTTCAATATTTCCCTTTTACTTATCCATGATGGAGCAATATTTTAAACGGTTTATTCACATCCCTAGATTTTTTATCATTACAATACACACTTCAGTACAAATAATTTTAACAGTTGTTAATACATAGTCAATACATTTTCGATACAATGTTCATTACAAAAGCATAACAAGATAAACTTTGAAGTACATAAAATGTAAACATCTTCAAAAACTTTTATTCTTATAGAATTCTTTAAGTCTGTGACATTTAAATGGCACTAACATAACAGAGGAACATACTGGTAAGTCTTGTGTTGTTAAATATTCATATGCAGCAACTTAGAAGTAAAATATTAACACTTTATATCCTTGAACTAATTTATGAGCATAATGACACTCAATATGAAAGTTTTTGAAACGAAACAACGCGATATGTAACCACTAAAGAGTATCAAAGTACCATACACAATACACGCCCCCCTTATCATGTAAAGTGCTTAAATTTTTAACAAAATGATTAAAACAAACATTCAAAACTGTAAAAGAACATTATCATACAGAAGTTATAACTATGAATCAAACGGTATTTCACAAAGAGCTCACATTGTAAAAAGAGGCAAGGTTGGCACGCCGTGCAGGATCATCGAACATTCCGTAAAATTCTTGGACGAAAGTTTTCGCAAGAGGATCATAATTGGGATTTAAAGTCATGGTAGAAGCAATTATTAAAGCATTAAACTATTATCAAACAAACGAAATTATACTTATTCTTGGAAAAGAATTAATCGTTGCGAATTCAGTACTCCTGCTTCAGTTTCCCGCAAAGTAAAGAAGTTGAAGTAAATATTCTCTGAGGCTTTTGAATGCAATTTTCTCTTCTCCTGTGTGATATTCTCCTGATCATCAAGTAGATTATTATCAGCCTGTCAAATTTTAATACTTTTCTTATTTTAAAACGAATTTTCACATTTTATTTGACTCAAATTCAATTCTACAATTTAAACTAGTAAATAATTTTTGCACAAATGCATTTTACAGTGAAAAGTATTTTTCAACCATTGAGCAGCATAATTAAATTGTTTAACTGTTCTGACAACTGTAACAAATATTGATTGTTTACTGTCGGTGGTTGATATGCGTAGGATATGTAATTAAAGGGATCCTTGTATTTTCATAATTAACTTGTTTTTTTTTATGGTTATTCAGAATTTGAATTATTCGTAAGAATTGATCATGACTGTCTGTTTTGTAAACCATGTTCTTTGACGCTATTTTTGCTCGTGATGAGTTTTTCACATTTTCGAAATCTTAAATTTACTCTTATAGACATAAGAAGTTATTTTGTTAGAGTCAGGAAATATTCTAGTTAAATAAAGCACTATGGATGAAAATATTAGTAGAGGTTATATTCAGTTGGGACATGAATCTAAAGCAGATAGATTAGTTATGAAGAGAGTTGGTCTTCATACACGTCCACCAAATGATCCGTGTCACTGTATATATTTAGCTCTTTTACTTGCAGGAGTTGGTTTTCTTTTGCCGTACAATAGTTTTATCATAGCAGTTGATTACTTTCAATCCAGATATCCTGCAACTACCATTGTGTTTGATATGAGCTTGATTTACATTCTTGTCGCTTTTGTTGCTGTAATTATTAACAACATTCTTGTTGAAACTCTCTCTCTTAATGTACGAATCATATTTGGATACATTATTGCATTTTTGACATTATTATTTGTAGCCGTGTTTGAAATTTGCTTTGAAGTTTTTGATCTTGGAGTAGGTTATTATGTAAATTTACTTGCTGTTGCAGTTGTGGCATTTGGCTGTACAGGTAAAATTTCTTATTATGAACTATAAAATATAAAAATATAATTTTATTGTTTAACTAATGGTTATATCCTAACTTTTATGACTTAACTCTATTGCTTTATAATATGAACGAAATATGAGGCACATCCTATTGAGATTTTCATCTTAACTATTCTTAGCATTACTTTTCTGGCATTTTGGATTAATAATTGTATAGATCAAACTAATTTGTTTAAATTTTTTTTCAGTTCAACAGTCTAGTTTTTATGGATATACAAGTATGTTACCTGCACGATATACGCAAGCTGTGATGACAGGTGAAAGTAAGAAAGTTTGATTGTTTTGTATTTTGACATTCATTGTTTCAAATAAAATGCTTAAAAATTGAAATCACATATACACCATGGTAAAAGTAAATAGATTTTACAGTAAATGTTAGTTAATATGATGATTTGTTTAATATTATCAGTAACCTCCAGTTCTGTACAGATGTATTTAAATTGAAATTGCCTAATATTTTGAAATTTTAAGCCAATTAGTTCATTTTTGATGTGTGATTCTGATAGATGTTTGTGGAGTGTCTCATTATATGAGGTAGAGGAAGAATAAGAAACATCATAATGAAATTCTACTGATAATTATTGAGGAAGAAAGGTATTGCTTCACTCAGAATGACTGCCTAAGATTTCAAATCTTGGATGGCCATCAACAACAACCTAGAAACTTCAACTGCATTACAAGTGTAAGCATCGCTTCTATCTCTGTCGGGGGGGAGATAAAAAGAACATTGGTTAAAGCAAACTTTTGTTCATTAAAAGACATCGAACATTTCAAAATGCTGAACAATTGAAAACGACAGTATTGTACCAGTAATGGTCTGTTTGATGCACGGATGATTGAAAGTGTCAAGCATACCGTTTATCAACTCCCCAACAGAGAAAAGAAATTGTGCTTTATGAGACCGAGTCCGCTGGGCACCAAAGGACATTTTGGTTACCCCAAAGCCAAGGGTCAAAGGGGGGAGGGATGTCAACCTCCCCTAAAACCAAGGTTTCCTGCTTGGGAAAGAGAGAAGCAGGAGTACTCCCAGCTGAATTTCTAAGAGAGCAGGTTGATCTAAAGTAATCCCCTCTTTGGATGATAGGTTGCATCTGCATACTTTTTAATATTTCTTCAATTTTTTTTTTTTTTAAATAAATCAACATTGTTAAGTTTAATCCTCTATGGCTGGTTATTTCATCTCCATACCTGCTCCTTATACGAGACCCATGCAAAATCATAGCCAAAATGATTAGGGTGTGACAGACATCGGAAATAGAAACATTGCAACCACTCAACAAACTAACAAAAAGATTACAAAAATTGTGAATATGTATTAATGTCAGTTTTAGATGATAATAAACCTAAAAATGTTATCCTGGATGAGAAAACTCCAACCAGCGCAGAGGATGAGGAAGGCATTTTGAATTTTGGCAAGTACAAATAAAAGATGAAACTGGTAGGTTCTATAAACATGATGAATATAAATGTTTTGTTAATGAGTTACTCCATAAGCAGACCAAACAGGGTTGCAAAAAACCCACCCACCCACCCCAAAAAACCCGGGTGGGTTTTTCTGGGGTAAAACCCAGTTTAAAAACCCAATAAAACCCACTCTAAAGCGGATTTTATTGGGTTTTTTAAAAATGGATGATATTTTTATTTATTTTCAGAAACTGTTATCTTAGTTTTTTACCCTCTTTCAATTTTAAAGAATTATTCTGTGGAATTATATATACAGTCTATCAAAATTCAGAAAAATATTTGCAAATGTAGGGTAAATCCAACATAATTTAGAAAATTCTCAATTCTTTTGTGAAGAAAGGGATAATGTGAAAATCCCCACTTTCTCTTCTTTCATTGTGAAAAACAGGTTATGTTGACTGTTGAGAAATGACCTTACCTTGTTCCTGGGACTTACTCTTTTTTTTTGGCTACACACTGATTGCCTATTACCTTTGACAAAAATTTTATGCAATAAAGTTTCAAAAATGTTTTTTTTAAATGGAGAAAGAATAGAGATAAAAAGTAATCCTTTGTTAAAGTAACATTCAAATATGTGGTATATGTCATATATAACATTTTGTGTGTGATGTCAGAGTAAACTTTTTTATAGTCTTTACACTGATTTATTTGTATTAATTAAACTATAATTTCTTGAATACTAAGTTAATTAATAAAAATATAATCAGTTTTAGCAATTTAATCTTTTCTTAAATAAGGTACTTCCCCTGCTCTCTTCTCTTAAAACCAGACCCCCAGTAAAACCCAGAAAACCCCAAAAAACCCCACCCAGGTTTTTCTTAAAAAACCCAGTTATTTTGCAACTTAGACCAAACAATCAAAAATTGAGGATTTCTTCATTCACAAATATTTTTGTAGCAATATTTTGTTGTTTATCAGTTATAATTTTTTATTTCATGTATGTCATTTCATTATGTTATGTAAATGTTTTCTGATGAAATTATCCCCTCTTTACTATAACTATGTGCTATCTTTATTCTAATTTACTGTATTTTTCATTTATCAACTCTTCATAATTATCAATATCAAGACAGTCCCATGACTTGACTTTAATTGGTATTTACTATATCCAGTATTTTATGTTCCTTTTTGTGAAAAAATTATTTTACTATATTGTCTATTACTAGACTATTAGATGTATTCTTTTATTACAGGTATTATTCTGCCTTAGTAATAGTATTTTTATGATGATAGTCATAAGTATTATTAAATTTATCTGACCAGTTTGAAGTTTATCGACTGTAAAAGTATATTCAGTTAATATATATATATATATATATATATATATATATATATATATATATATATATACACACACACACTGTGGAAAATCACTTATACAAAGACCAAAGGGAATGGAGAATTCTACATATAAGTAAAATACTTTGTACATGTAAACAGTTATCATTCCTGCCTATTTAAAAATGAAGACAATACTGTGTTTTTGTTATGGCTTTTTAATAAATATATATAGTTTAAAAGTAAGAAATTTAAATAAATATTCTTTAAATATAACAACAAAATTAGTTTTGTTTACATTAAAATCAGCAGGTTTCTGTAGATTTATTAAAAACATAAATACATATAACAAATGCATTTAACATTTTAACACTATTTAATGTTAATAAAACAATAGAAAGCACAAATTAAGAATTCTTCTTTCTGTTTCAAGAGTAATAGAAAGAAAATTTCTGTAAGATAAAAGAGGAGAACTGTAGGGATATATTGATAGTCTCAGTACTTAAGTATATGGGATCATATTAAGTATATGATATAACTAATCTTTAATTTGCTTCATCTGGTCTTTAAAAAATCAGTAATTTTCATTTTTTCATGCCTATATTAGCTATATGATATTGGATATACTTTCAAGGAAAACATTTAACTCGTATTTATTAAAACTCAATTTAACCATTCAAACTTTAAAATGTAGATGGCACATCTGTATACCACAAAATCTGCCAAAGGTATGATATTAAGCACTCAAATGCAGGATTACATAATTATAATAAGAAATTAGCATTACCTATAATTCCTGGGTGAAGTTCTCAAATAAAAGCTTTTTAAAAATAAGTGGAAATAGGTTTGAAAGTCCAATATGAGACACTATACTGTTGCAAGAACCACAGCAAAGTATGGAAATAAGCTAACAATTTTGTTCCTAGAAAACAGGAATTATTATACTCTCTGTATCAGATTTTTTTTTTTTTTTTAACTATGAAGTTAAGATTAAAATTTGGGAAAATAAATGCATCACTTTTTAGGAAAATTTTTAATATATTACTTATGTATACATTATCAATCATCTTGTTTTAAATTGAAAGCTACATTAAGATATTCATTATTTCATTCATTTGAAGTAACATATTGCATTATTCTCATATTACCATATTTACCATTTTTTTTACTCTTTTCATATAATAAATAGGCAAATATAAGATCTGTATATAAACCAAAGTGAAAAAAAACAATTTCTAGAACTTCCAAATATGTTGCCAATAGACGAAAAATATCTCCAAGCAGGTAAAGCGGATGAAGTATTTTCCAATCAAGTTGCTTTAAATAAAAATGCTAGACAGTCACTTCTCAAACCTTTTTTGCCACAGCATCCAATTTAAATACCGTACAGGTAGAGGATGAGCACCTGAAGATTAATACAAGGATATATCTTAGCATGCTTCAAAAGTGGTGGGGAAAAACAACTTGCAATTTAAATTTTAATTAACTTCACGTGTCTTAGTTAATTTTACTATTTATACTAACTTATCTAGATTATTGCTGCAGAGCATGGTTTGATAATGGCTAGACCATATGTAATCAATGGTATTTTTACTTAGATGCTAACGGCAAGTTTCAATTCTGGCAACCTTTTTAAAGAGATAACTTTTTCTTAAATTTAAGAAGTATAAGCTTAGAAGAAAAAAAAAAGGTGATGTGTTTTGCAATTTATTGATTGCTTCCTCATTACATAGAATTATGCTTATTAGAAGATTAGCTGATCTGCTAGTGTTATAGTACAGTTGTTTTAGTTCAATCATAACACAGATAAGAGTCATTTTAAATTTATTTTTCAATTTTTATGTTGTTTCATTACAAAATTTTTATAAGCTTTATTTACTTTTTGCTGTTATGCAATTTCTTTTTTGTTCTTTACTATTTTTTTATGTCGTTTCATTAGTTTTTGCTAATTTGATGACTTTTTGTCACCTACCGAAAAAAATTTCACCAAAAACACATGTATTACATTTGTTCCATGGACCCATATATAAGCCGACCTTCCACTTTAGGTCTTTAACACTTAGCGTACGGGCAACGTATTTTTACATTTTTGCAGTTTGTCACTGGAACGCAGATTACATAAAAATACGTATTTAATAGATTTGTGGTGGATACCTGCTAACCACCACAAATCTACTAAATACGTATAATTATTATGTATGTGTGACATTATATGCATGTTGTTTGAGTTGCTATGCAACACTTTGCATTTTTTTCCACAAGTTATGATTGCCGAGTTACTTGATCTTTTGTTATTTCATCTTCAATATAATTCCTAGATCCAGAATGTACAAATCGTGTTTTGTCAATTTGAAGCTTGGTTTTTTATTGTTGAATACAAAATTGATAAAATGAGCCGTTGTGACAAAGGTAGGGATGAAGAAATATGCGCTGACAGATTATGGGACTTTAATTTTTAAAATCGTTATTTTTGTGATTTCGTAAAATTATTGTTTTTTTATTGTTAAATAATCATACAGTATCTATAAAATTGTAAAATAAAAAAAAGTTTCTTTCATAAAAACAAAGTAGTTTTCGATTTACTGCGATTTTTCTGAATAACTAAACTTTCACGCAATTCACGAAAAAACACCTGCTGCACACGTAAGTTGGTAATGAAGTATACCCACATGCCAAGTGTTAAGAAGCCTCAAAACTTCTCGGCTTATACATGGAAACATACAGTAATTATTAACAAGTAAATAATAAAGGACTTTAAATATAGGAATAGTCTATCACCTGATTATTTTTACTTTACGTTGCATAGAAACTGGCTTTGAATCCTGTGGGAGGCATAATAGAATAGGGAAAAAAAGTCTAATCAATGTGACTAAAGTAATTTATTTTCATTTTTTAAGATTTTTTTGCTTACTTTAATAAATACATCTGATCATATTGTCATTATCTTTGACATTTCAGGTGCTGCAGGACTACTAATTTCTACAAATCGTATATTAACTAAAGCACTCTTAGAAGATGAGAAAGTGAACACTATTCTTTTCTTTTGCATTTCGATTGGTATAGTTGTTCTATGCTTTGTGATTCATTTCATTCTTCAACGTACAGAATTTGTAAATTTTTACATAAATCTGTGTTCTAACCCTGGAGAAACAGATGATTTCCAAAAACACATAATTTTAGAACCAACTGAAGATGTTAGTTTGGTATGTAGTTTTAAGTTTGTAAAGTTTCTGTTTTACTACATTAACCTAATATTTTGTAATTTCAGTATCAGTCGTAAAATATATCTAATGTAATATTAAAATATTATTTACCTTTAAGAAGACAGTAATAGTAATTAGGGTTTTGAATGGAATTTAATAGAGATTTAAATGTTATTCTAAATATCATTCAGTATTAGTTCATTAAAATATTGCATATTATGACACACAGTATTCCTTAGCATTTTTCTGTAACTATATAACTTTTCTCTTTAAGTATATAGTACAGAAAATTAAAAATGATATTTATTTCTTTAACAATGACTTTTTTTTCTTTTTTCAATGCTAATATACTTCATCTTTATATTTATCACCTTAATTGTTTATTTAGTTTTATTGTGTACATCTTTTTAAGTTCTTATAATTATCAAATAAGTCTTAAACTTTTCTAAAAATTTGCCATTGTATTTTTTTTCTTACTTGAGTTTACTCCCCTAAGTTACATTTTTATTTATGTATTTTCTTAGAACTTGTAATTTTGGGTACTTTCCAGTTTGTTCCTTTTTTTTTAATTTCTAGTTTGAAAGTATGTTTTAGATACATTATACATATTTTGTTTTCTGTAAAACTACTTAATATAGATTTAAATGTTTATATGTACATGCTTTTTGATTAGTGTTACATGTTTTGAAAGAGTTTTTACTGAAAGTGCTGCTCATCATAATGTTATTTGGCATCAAAGTGGCCTGTGAATCCATTTGAGTTGACTAGGTCTCATTAAATAGATAGATAAAACAAGTAAAACTACTAAGTAAACCTAAGAATGTTATAAATTTTTTTTAAATATTCAAGTTCTCCATTTTTCTTTTTATAATTCATTTTATAAGAAAAACCTTCTGAAGTAAGTTAATAGTTTTCTAGTTTTTAAAAGAGAATTTAGGGAATTTTCATTCACTGAAATAGATAAAACATGACAGCCTGTTTAGATATGTTTGACAAAATAGAACTGAAAAAAAATTCTAATAGGATTGTATAGGATTTGATCAGTTAAACTTATATTTTCTGGTAAAGTTACAAAGTTTCTTGGTAAGATAAAGGTATGTAAGCTGAAAACCATAAATGTGAATTACTTCTATAAAATCATAACATTTATTGTACAGTGAAACCTCTCTGAGCGACCACCCCTCCGTACCGAGAATATTTGGCCGCTTAGAGGGGTTGGCCGCTCTGAAGGGTTTTATTTACTATTATAAGATAATTACTATAATGCGTAATATAAACAAGTCTGACATATATTCCTTATGTAAATGAAATTTAAAACTTATCTAAAGAGAAAATAGTACTTTATTTTATGCTTCTTTACATTTTTTTAAAAAGGCTACAATTTGTTTCTGTTTGTTCTGTAGTCTTCGTACTCCTTTAAAATCAAATTCTTTTCTTTAATGACTTTGTTGATTTCCTTTCTTCCGCAGTTAAATAATTCAGCTAACTTTCTTGCTGATTTGCCATTCTCATATTCAAGCAGAACTTTAGTGCTGTGCTCGACATTTAGAAAAATGCATTTCGACATCATTGCAACTCTGATCACTGACCAACTAATGAAATGAAACTGGTGTGAATGACATTTTTGCTGACAGAGGTGCAATTCTTCCTTAACTTTACCGATTGGAATTCCAAACAAAGGCCGAATGGTTAGGGTGCTGGCCTTCGGAACCGGAGTTCGTGGGTTCGAGTCCCACTATGGCATGGATGTTTGTAGCCGTTCGGAATCGGCTTTAAGCAGTAGGTCCCGGTCTCATTAGCCCTCGTGTTGCAAAAAAGTAGACTGTAGCGCTCCAAACCAAACCAAACCAAAACCAAACAAAGGCCCTAGGACACCTTCAATGTTTGATTGTCCAGTTCCTCCCTCAGTTTCTATAGATGGTGCAATAGGGATTCCCTATCTAAAGGGTGTGGGAAGAATACAAAAGAGATAACAGGTTTAACCTTTCTTAGAAAGGGGAGGACTGTGGGAATGGACTTCTTAAGTTATTCCTTTGTCTTATATCCGACCATAAACCTGACGAGTTTTTTCGGTCAAAATTAAAACATGGAGTGGGTAGAATTTCCTGAAAAATGAAAGGGGCAATCCCACTTGTGGCCATTTAGAGGGGGTCGGGTGGCAGCTGATATAGGTTATTTTATCATTAGCTCTATGAGTCGAAAAATCTGTGCCATGAAAAATTACCCTTCAGAAGGGTGGCCGCTATACTGGGGTGGCCACTCGGAGAAGTTTCACTGTAATCAGAAACATCACTGATTGCATATAAAATTTTATATGAAATTTATTTTATTTATCATTAACATAGGTTGATATGTTAGATCCCAATGAAACAAAGTGTGGCAAATATGGTGTTTTGTCATTACGATCACCTCCATCATCCCCAAGAGCTGATTCTGTTCTTCAGTCTGATGAGAAGATGGATCAAGTCTTGAATGATGTTTGTGATGACAATGATACTTGGAAAACATCCTGTGAGTCAGTTAACACTGCTCTTCCAGTTAGTTCTGGAACTAAATACAGAGTCCAAGAAGTTGTTGTACGCATGAGGGGTACAGCATATACAAAGCATATACAATGGTGGAGTGGTATAAAAAGTAAGTTGTCATTGCTCTTTAGTGTATCACCTTCAAAGTGTAAAATTTTCAGTGTATTTCAAATGATTATAAATGCTCTATGTTCCTGAATTTAAGCCCATCCATGTATAAGCTAAGTATATATTTTTTCTTCAAAAACTTACCTAAAATTCAAAAGTTATATATGCGTTAATATGAAAAAGAAAATTCTCTAAAATTTAAATATGTTGCCAAACACATAAAAGGAGTGAAACATTTTCTAATTAAATTGTTATTAAGTGAAACATTAGAAAATCGTTATCAAACTTTTGTAATGATGACATCCCCTTTCACAATCATAGATGTAGAGGATCAATCATACTTCAAGACAAATACAGGGACAATTATTAGTTATTAATAATATTTTTACTGATTAATCACAAATAACAACAGTTTCAACTCTGGTAACTGTATCTGAAGCTAAGGTTTAAGCTCTATAAAAAATTTAAAAGTGCTATTTTCACTCTCTTCCAGCTTATGTAGAAGTATGTTTTTTTTAATGAGATTAACCAATTTATTATCTAGTATTGCTATTTTAGCAAGATTATAGTGCAGGTGAAAGTCCTTATAAATTTGTTTTTATGTTTTTTCTCATTTTAAAACTCTTGTAAATTTTATTTATTTATTTAATTTTGTCACAAGATTTTTTTTTATTATTATTTTCTACTTTATTCAATGTTTTGTTTATTTTTGATAATTAGGCAAACGTTTGGTTGCCATTTTCAAAAAATATCACTAAAATGGACTTACGCTACACCTGTTCTGCAGATCTGTCTATAAGTCAATCCCCCCCCCCCCTTTACCTCTATAAAAACTTCGAAACATCCTTGGCTTATGCACAGAAATATTCAGTATATTACTTTGAAAATACATTTTAAAATTAAAGTTATAGATCTGTCAATATTTTAAACTTTTATATATCCCTCTATATTTACTCTAAATAACATATAGCCTTGTAACTGTATTTTTTTAACTTCATAATTGAATTCCTCATAAAGTTATTACAATTAATAAAATTCAAGAATTTTTTATAATATAGTGATATATTAATTATATATTATGTTTATATCTAAGAAAATGTGTATCATTATTATGTAAATATTTCTACTACTTCATGCCAGTCTCAATAACATCTAACTAAATACATTAATATTTCACACATAAATATAATTTATGTTATTTAAAGGTTTAGTTTCTATATAAAACATTTTTAAATACTCAAAAAAGTAGTAGATATTGATAAAGATTTTAATTATGGAGGATTCTACAGACAGATCAAGATAGATGAAACTGACTGAGAGGGCCTTAGCTTTGAACTGACTATAGAAGAAGAAGAAACCTTAATTTAATAATTTCAATATCTTATTTATTTTGCTAAATAGATATGAAATTTAAAATTTAAGTTATATTGTGTTTTTCTAGAAAAAAAACTTAATAGAAAAAAAGTAACTGATATATTTTATTATATGTAATGTATTCATAAAGATTTTATTAATTGTAATTAATTTTAATATAATTTTTCTGTCAAACAAAAATTACAGTTAACTTTTATTAATAACAATTACTTATTTCACTGAAAGTCAACAACCAACCAATTGACATTTTGCAAAAAATTTCACTGATGACAGTTTTTTAAAGTTATTAAATATGAATTTATATTAGGTAGATAAAATACTTAATGAAAGCTTTATATATTTTCCAGGAGGAGTTGCAAACAGATGGGAAGTGTCTCGTCTCATTTGGCCTTATATGCTAAGTATTGGACTAGCATATTTTGTTACGTTGTGTCTCTTCCCAGGCATTGAGAGTGAGATTGTTAGCTGTTTTCTCGGTTCATGGATGCCAGTCATACTCATGGCTATATTTAATTTCTTTGATTTTCTTGGCAAGGTATGACATTTACTCACCTCATGGATTAAAAATATGCTGTACAATTAGTACAAAAAAAGTGTTATATTTCTGAGAGCTGTAGTAGCTCAGTTCAAAGGCATTAATTTGAAAACTGGAGGGTTGTGGTTTCAAGGCTTGAGGTGGCCAAAAACCTACCATGTTCATTAATGGTGGCTGGGAGCATGCAAAATAGGTTTGTTTTAACAATATCCTCCAAGCTTAAACTAAGCCTCTTGAGGTGGCAGGCCAAGCCAGGTTTCTGCTTAGTTTTTGCTTATTATGTATTACAAGGACTCAGTAGGGACAATGTTGTTTACATCTGTAGCTTTCCTTAAGTTACACATGCTTCCTATGTGGTGCTAAATGAGTAACAGCTTCAAGATATCTGTCTGTAATGCCACCTGCATTACAGGCAAATATCTTTATGCCAAAAGTCTGCATTTGTATGTTGCATTTGATAAATTAGTTCACACACACACATACACACACATACATGCCTGATCTGATGAATTAAAATTTCTGATGAATTGAAATGTGTGTGTGTCAGGTCTAAAAAAGGGATAGTTGGAAATTATGTGAGTTATAAGCGATTTTAAAAAGGGAACTCTTTTATAATAATAAAATAAATGAAAAAGACCCATGCTCGTGTAAGCTTTTGGGATCATCCAGTCAAGCGGAAAGATTTTGGAAGAATTTGATGAGTTTACAAACAAATAACAGTCAGTTAGCACGTGGACATGGAACTGTAAATATACTCTACGCTTGTCTTCGGTGAATAAATGAAAGTGGCTCAAGTTTTGCTTAAATGAAACGCTGATTTAATAAACTTACTATTATCAAGAAAGACTGTTTTCCATTCGCTTTAACACTGGATCATTACATATATATATACATATATATATTATATAAGTGTTGTGTGGGTATATATTATATATATATATGTGGTGAAAAACAATAAAGCCTGATTATGAAGTTTCGTGGATGATTTTGTGCACACAACGGTTTCTTGAAGTATACACGAGATGTCTCATTATATGCCATGCTGGTAGAAAACAATAAAGCCAGATTATAAGTTTCTGGATTATTTTTGCCACAACGGTTCTTGAAGTATATGCCACACTGAGATGTCTCAAGTATATGCCAAGATAGCTGCAGCAAACAAACTTTCAAAACCACTGATGAATTGGTATCTCTAAAAAACTAAAAGAAACAACAGTTAAGTGGTCTGTATTTCATTGAAAACTTTTCTTTGCCATTAAATTATAATAAATTAGAGTAGTTTATTCCTGAAATTTCTATTTATACAAAACTTAATTTTATTGAAATTAAAAATTTTATTATATTTTTTCATTGAATTTTTAATGCTAAAGGTATAGAAATTAAAAACCAAGTGTTATTTTTAAATTGTTTCCTATATCATGCTTTCCTATATCATACTTGAGCATATTTGAAAAGTTACTACTTGTCTCCATCAGTCATTTTATGTAATATTTCCCTTTAATTATATTTATTTATTCAATTGGTTAAATTCATGAAATTTTTTGGTAACATCATATTTTACTGATAATTTGTTTAAATTTTAAAAGGTCCATTTTTCTGTAAATATTAAATATTAATTTTATTATAATAAAATTAATAATTTAGAATTAAAAAAAATCACTAAATTTTTGTTATAGTATATGCAGATACTATCAGGGGTTATAAAATATAAATTTCAGCATATTAAATTGGAGTTATGATATTTTATGAATTTTTAAATTAAATTTAGCTTAACAGAAAAAAACTGTGCATGCCCAGGGAACCATTTCTTTTTTCTATTTTTTTTTTTCCCAGGAGTCTGGAACAGGTTAAAGTAGCGATATATCAATAATATTAATATTAATTTGGGGCTATATTGAGATATTGAATTTCTGATATTGTCCAGCCCTAGTGACTTACATTATGATTTATATAAGGGATGGACAAACTTTTTCGGCCACAAGCCAAAAATCGAAAGAAAATAAATTTTTCTAAAATTTTAAAAACAATATACAAGTACCTAACAGTTTAAATACGTTAATGAGATGAATGAAATTGCGATTTCATTTTTAAAAATTCCTTAAACTGAGGTTCGAAGTGAGATGTACTGATTTCAAGGAACAATGCTAAATGCTCATCTGTCAGTCTACTTCTGAAATTATTCTTTCTAAGGTTCAAAGTTGAAAACACAGATGTAAGAAGCAAATATACCGCTGATCTTCTGGGTGTGAGATAATAAATATGGGATATAATATTTAAGCAAAGTAGAAAAGGAGATGGATATATAATTTATAAATATATATTTCTTTTAATTTGCAGTCCGGCAACTTAATCGGACCGGCAACTTAAAATTCTACCCGCAGGCCATAGTTTGCCCATCCCTGATTTATATTATAATTTATATTAAGGTGATATAAAACAACCAGCCCGTCTGAAAATATTAACTCTTTGTATCAAAATGCTATAAATACAAAATTGTCTTCATAAAGTGTGAAAGTTCCTCTGTATTAATAATACATGATTACTTTTGATACTAGTGGGCAATTTCTTATTCTTTCCATGATTTGTTTTTAGGTCCTTGCCTCTGTATCTCATGACTGGACAAAGAAGCAACTTCTTCTGCTCTCTTCTAGTCGCATAATTTTAGTGCCTCTTTTAGCAATATGTGCAGCTCCACGTGGATCTCCACTTTTGCCTGGAGAAGGTTGGGCTATGTTTTTTTCCTTACTTTTGGGAATCACAAATGGCATAGCTGGATCTGTACCTATGATAATTGCACCCTCTGTGGTACCAGATGAACAGAAAGAGCTTACTGGTAAGGGTTTATTACATAAAATTTCAAATTATTTCATGTGGTTTAAAGTATCCATCTATGTTAAAAACTTCATTTTTTGCCAAAAATCATAATTTTTTTTTCTATTGTAAAATATCAATTTTTAGGCTTCGAAATCTCTTTTTGTTTTGTCTCTACGGCATTTTAAAGAAAAGTTACAGCTGTTTAAAGTTGTGAATTTAAAGCCTTTTAAAGAGCATTTTTTGGACAAAACTTTTTAAATTTTCATGAAGATTAGATTAAACATTTTTCTAGTATTTTTAATAATTAGCAACTTGGCAATTAGAAAGTTTTGAAGCAAGAAAGTGTAGGGAGTTTTAAACATGTGTTTTAATTTTTTAATAGTTAAAATTGTTTTCATAAACTTCAAATGCATTTTTTTTTCAGAACAGTATTTTTAATAAAATGTTGAAACTTGAAATGTGATTTCTCAAAAAGTTCTTAAAATATTTTGTTGAAAATTATTATGAATAATGCTTTTGATAGTATTTACTAGTAAATGACCTGAAAGCTTTAAATTTGGATAATTTTTAATGATGTTACACTCATAGTTAGATATAAAGGTAATAATTAATTCATTAAAAATTCAATGTGTATGATTTTGAAGGACCAAAATTTTTTACCAAATATAAATTAAGCAAAGATTTTAGGTGATTCTCTAGTCCAGTGTATAAGAAATGTGTAGCATCAAAAAATATTGAAATAATTTAATTAATAAATTAGACCTTTTGAAAAAAGCCAATTTTTTTACTAAATTTTCTTCATTTATTAGAAATTTTATAAAAACTTCTCCAGGAATAAACTTTTTAAGTGCAATTCTTTGTGATAATATAAAAAATAAATCTAAAAATGTAAAAACATGAACTAGTTTCTACGTTTAAAGAAAAAAGTTCTCCGAACATAGACAGATACCTTAAAGCAATATTAACCTTCCAGCATATGCACCTAGCAAATTTACATGAGCATGTACATGTACTATATTTTATGGCAGCTATTATTTTACCATTTTTGTCTTGAAATATGACAGAAATGAATGATTATTGATAATAAATTTATTAAGAAATAAAATTAACCTTATTGTTGCAGAATACAAATTTTGTCACATTCATATGAAAGTAAACATTTTTTAAATACTTATTTTAGGTAGAAAGTCAATGATATATTTCACTATAGGAAGTTTAAAATTTATTATTTAACAACTGTATTTTAATATCCAAGATAATTTAGTATTCATTAAAGGCAAGTAAAAGAGGAACATACATTTACCTTGGTTGGAAAAAATATAGGTTTAGCATTACTCCTACAGGAAGATTTGCATCTATAAAACAAGTCAAGGAAATATATGACTGATTACAAAAACTAATTTAAACTAACATTAATTTTGATGTTTTAATTTATTTCTAATAAATAGAAATGAAAACTTCTTCACTCAAATTGCTATCGCTCTCAAATCCAAATGTTTCCTTTTTCTTCATCAGATAATTCTTGAAGAAAGTGGGAAAAGGCAGTATGTGGCATATATTTTTTACCATGAAAATTATATAAAATTAGAGATTCGACTTTATATAAATTAGTACATGCCAATTAATAAAACAAAATTACAAAGTAATGGAGAAAAAATATTTTTTGGAATTTTCATCCATGACCATGCATATGTTGTAAATTTTGTTAACAAGCTACCATGTAGGACATAAGCTTGACACCATACAACAAAAGACAAGATTTTTACTTCAGTACTAGTAGAATTCTCATAAGTTTAGCTGTTTTTATAGTTATAACTTGACTACTTATAGGTAAATATTTTATTTATTGTATTCTTTAAATTTATATTCATAATAACCTGTTTCAGAATGGAGAACTCAGATATCTCAATAATTAAAGATTTATTGGAAAATCCATATTCTCTGCACACCCTGCATGAAAACCTATAGCACGGCACTGCCTTTAGATGTCCTAGCTGTGATATGGGAATAAAGTACAATAAAAAACTGAATTTGTTATAAAATTTGCCCATATGTGCATATTGGAAGGTTTAAAATAATCATTACCGAATTGCTAGTTTATTGATTTATTGTTGTAAAATCAATAACCCATAAGTCCCAGGAGTTTAGAGTTCAATAGCAGTTTTCTAATTTATAATTAAAATTATGACAAAACATAAAAAATTTAAATAAATATCCTTTCTCTAAAACAGTGTTTCTTGACCACTTTTAACTGATGGCACTCTAAAAGTGTCTGAAGTTAGGTGCAACACATCTAAATAAACTTCAAACAAAAATGCAGGAAAAGTACACTTAAAAAGATTTTTTAAGAAACCATTTAAGTAATTATGAAGCCGAACTACAACCGATTGGTTATTGTGCTGGCAATCGGTACCAGAGTTCATGGGTTCAAATCCCACTGTGGCATGGATGTTCATGGTCATTTGGAATCAGCTTTAAGCTGTAGGTCCCGGTCTCATTAGCCCTTGTGTTGCAAAAAAGTAGACCGTAGCACTCCAACCAAACCAAACCTAAGTAATTACGAATACCATTTTAAAGTAACAAAACTAATATGCAGGGCAGTTATTATGCTGATAATAACATGCTGTTATTTAGAAGTCCACTTCAGCAAAAAATAAATAAATAAAATAAAGTAAAAATAAAAAAAAAAACAGAATTGGATCTTATTATGTAATTTATCCAGAATCATTCAAAGTGTATTTACTCAAAATCCTACTTTTATTGCAGAAAGAGCCCCTTCCTCATGGAAAATTTCTTATGTTCCTGATTATTAGGATATATTTTTACTATACTAATATACTATTTTTACTATACTACACTATATAAACACACACACATATATTTGTATATATGTAATGATATTTTTATCTCTTTGGGTTCTGATTCTGTTTTTCTGGTAATTATTTTATTGCAACCCTAGTGAATGCTCCCTAGTAGATTCCTTCCAGTTGCATAGCTAAAAAGAGTTCTGACACTTAAGTTACGTCATTCACGCGTCTTGTAGCGATCGCTAATTGGCTGCCACTGACAATTATACATCAAGTGTTTTGACAGTTTAATTAGCAATTTTGATAGTTTTCGTACAACATAGAAATTATGAATAAACTGTGATAGTTTGAGATTCTATTTGTTTTTATTTCATTGTCCTTCTTTTTGCAAGTTTCATAACTGCAGAGCTGTAATATGAGCTTGGAACTTCACTCCCAAGATAAAATCTATAAAAATCTTCATTTTATATATATATATATATATTATATATATATATATATATTGCTTTCATACACCTTTTAAATTATAGTGTCCTTTTTTATTTTAGAGATTAACTTAATCTGATTTGTTATTGCAACTACAATTTTAATTAAGTTATTTCCTTTTAAGATAAAAGTGAAGTATATTATTTAAAATCAGGGCAATCACAGGTATTGATGTGACAAATATAACTGTACATTATATTAAAAAGGACGTGCGATGCTTTAAGAAATTTCAGTTGTATATAAAGCAAAATTTGTCAATGTTAACTGAATCATAGAGGTGAAAGGTCCATCGACAGATATTTCTTTGTAGTTTTAGTAATTCAAAAACCATGCAAAATATAGTTTTAGTTTTTGACTAACTGCTTTATTCATTCATTACAGCTGTTGCATACATTAAGTATTATTTCAAAGCCATAATATTATCTCCTTTTCTCTAGGTAACATTATGACTCTGTCCTACAGCATGGGATTAACCACTGGCTCTGGCGTGGCATATCTCATTAACTATTTCTTGGGCCCTCCTCTGCTGCATCCCTGTTCAGAAATTATTATGCCAGATATCATTATGGGGTATGATAATATCACATCAACACCTCTCAATGCCACATCTTTTACCTCGGATTTTATTTGGAATATTACTATACCTCTGGGATTAAATAGTACTGCTCTGTAGTTAAGTTCTCAAAGTCTGTGTATGTATTCATCTACATATGATTTTTACATTTGGATTGTGAAATCTTTTAAGGGAAAGACACCTTAGACAGTCATTTCTTTTCTCTCTATTTCTTTTGTATGGGCAAAACTTCAGTACCTTAAATTATAGCAATTATTTTAAACAGAATTATATTTATTAGTTATTTTAAAATGTGATGTAATATTGAAAGTTAACCTTTTTAGAGAAACATCAATAAATGCATCACAAAAAATGATAAAATCATTTCAAAATATTTAAGTCATATATATATATATATATATATATATATATATATATATATATATATATATATATATATATAATATATGTGTATGATGGTGGTTAGGAGCTTTATATATTTATTAAGGTTTCTTTATATACGTATTCCTTTTTGTATAGGTAAAATTTCAATTCATATTACAGTAATTTTTTAAACAATATTATATTTATTATTAAGTAAAATGTGTTTTAATATATAAAGGTAATCTTTTAAGAGAAAACATCAATGAGTGCATAATTATAAAAATAATAAAATTATCTAATTTTATGTTTTTTTTTTAAATTTTATATATATATATATATATATATATATATATATATATATATATGTGTGTGTGTGTGTGTGTGTGTGTGTGTGTTTTAAATATATATATATATACTAAATTTTAACTCATTAAATTACAACAGTTTTTTTAACATAATTATTCTATTTATTATTAATTATAAAATGTGATATAATATTAAAAGGTATCTTTTGAAAAGAACATCAATAAATACAAAATGCGAAATAATGATAAAATTGTTTTCAAAATTTTTAAATGTTGTGTATATATATATTTATATATGGTCAAAATTAGTCATGCAAGGATAATCTGTGTTTAGCAATCCTTCATCTCTGATAGTTCCTTATCTACCTTTAAAAAAGTAATAATTCATGTCTCAGGATCTGTGTTCATATTTAGCATAGTATTGCAAATTTGGTGTTATGAGTTTTAAAATATTACATACAGATACTTTTATGTTTTACTATTCATCTTTTTGTTAATTCAATAAATGTATAGGAAAATGTCTTTTATCTGAAGGTAACATGATTTTTTAATCCCAAAATTAGTTTGATAATTTTTAAGCTACAATATTAAATATTTCTAAGCTACAATATAATATGCATAATGCATATATAATGCATTATTTTTTAATATTTCTCATTTAGCATTGCAATAAGAAATACATATAATTTACAATGTACATTTTACTTAAAAGTTTACTTTAATGCATAATTTTAACAGACAAATATTTAAAATTGCAAGGTTTTAATTTACAATCAAATATTATATAATAAAACCTGCCATAAAAAACAAAAGATTAAATTTCTTCAAATACAAGTTATGTATATTCATCTACATAATGCCCCCTCAAAAATGTTTATTACAATATAGATAATTTCCAGACTTTCTAGTCTCAAATTACAGATGTGAATACTTCTTTTAAGCTCTTATCTCACCTAAGGGTCTCCTAGATTATTCACAAATGTTCGGAACAATTCATATTTCTTCAAATATAAATTTAGCAAGTTATGTATATTTATACAGTTTGCAAGATCTTGAGAAATCTTAAAATATAACCCTTGAAGAAACCTATCATCTGTTCAGAATGCTCATTCATTGGATTTGGAAGGATTCCTGTACACAGATGCTTCAGTCATATTTCTGTTGAATTTTATCAAACATAAAATTCATTAGAGATATAACTGAATGATGAGTTGATAAAATTCTGAAGAATTTTATCGAGCATATATAAAATAAAACTAAAAATTTATTAATCTTATATTAAAATATTTCTGTTGAAGTATCATTAGCATGGAGCTTTTAAAAGTTATCAGTATCTCCCTTTTATTTTATTTAGAAAAAATTACTGTGATACGGGGTTTAGGGAATGAATTGATTCTAAATAAAAATAGTCACAAAAAGTTTAATTCATATACATAATACTGTTTTATGTAACAATTTAAATATATCCATTGATTACTGTTTATAAAAATCAAAATTATTTCTAACAGAGGTTGTAAAACTTATATAATGCAAATTTTTAGAATGTAACAATGTTTTTTAATGTTATGATTGGTTCGTGTTGAATTTTAGTTTGTAAATATAAAGAAATATTAAAATTAGGGGTATAGAATAATGGAAGTTTATGGAATCTTTAATGACAATATAAACACTGTATAAATGGATATAAAGAGCAGATTGCAAAAATTCTCAAAATTAAAGCAAATAAAATGTTAACACATTGTATGTGGGACACGTACTAGTATGTTTTCTGACGATTGATACTTGAATGTTGGACAGGTACTAGTATAGGTTAGTGTAACAACATGGTATGGTTGTGGGTACTAAAATAATGGTATATACAGTAAAATGAAGCCAAATGTTCTTGTGTATTACATAGATTCTGGAAAAATTTAGACAAATAAAAACTAGTTTTTACATCAGTCGATGCTAAACCACAGAATGGGAATTTTGATTAAAATCAATTTAGATTTAAAATTAACTTTTTATTTATCCTTGTGGAAATGATATTATATATATATGTATATTTATATAGTATATATATACATTTGTATTTATATATATATTTGTTTATATATTTCCATATAAAATATGAAAAGTTGGTTAAAAAATTAAATAATTTTCGATCTATTGAGATTCAACTGAATAACTAAATTTACATGCAAAATGCCTACTCCTGGTACAATTCAGCTGCAAAATGTACCTGCACACAATGTGTTAAAACTGCAAAATTTATTAAGTAGAAATCCTAAAAGGTAAAATTATGTCTATAAGTCTTATGGTCCATGTGACATGCAAAGTTCTTTACATTGGTGATCTATCATTTAACATATGCTGCATTTAAAACTTGACCAACTTTTAAAAAGTTTTTAAGACTTCTATTAAATAATATATTCAGCTCCTATTTTCAGGATTAATAAAAAATTTTAAATTATTTATTTACTTTATAGTAATTTTCACAGTTTTGGGGAGTGGAGATTTTTCAGTTTAAGTTAAGAGATTTTTTGTTTAAAATTCTGTATATCCATTAACTATGATTGGCAAATCATAGATTATTTTCAGAGATAAAAAATGAATTGCCATAATTTAAATCTATATAAAGTTCTTGAAAATTGATGAGTGCAATGAAAATGAATTTTTTTCTATTGTTGAATGACTGTTTAAGGTTACATTTGTGGTTTTCAATATTAGTTTTGCATCCTGTCATAAAATGTGACAAATTTCTTTATATCTTAAACATTTAATTTAGCGAGTTTTCTAGAGAGTAACTTTTTACTCTAAATTACAGAATTTTTAAAATTTATGTAGAGATCTAAATATTATAATCAATTATAGATTAACTTGTATCATTTTTATATTGAATAATGTGGGGGAAGAATCAGCTTCTTTGATTTACTGATCTAAAAACTTCAGCTGTTTGCTACATATTTTTTATTGAATAATGTTTTAGACTACAAAAATGAAAGTTTCATATGAAATTTTAGACTTTTTTATATATCTTATTTAAAATCCAACTTTCTGTGCCAACTTACCCAAAAGTACAATTTTCAAAATTAAATTTTTTAAAACTCCATCTAACATATGATAAATTTTGCACTTAAATTATTTGAAAATGTTGCTTAATTATTATTCTAGTATTTTATTATTTTTTCTGATAGAATCATTTTGTTGTTCATATATATATACAAACTAAATTACTAGTGCATATAAATCAATCAATACTTTTTGTGCAATAAATTTAAAACTAAAAAATAAATTTAATAAAAATAAATTTAAATAAATTTAAAGCTAAATAAAAAAAAATACTGTCTTAATATTAAATTTACAAAATAGTTTAAATGTAAATGTTGTGTAAAACTTAGACAAATTTAATTAAATTATTTTATCTAATTTCATAATCACTGTATGACTTTGTCCAATACAAATTGACCAATATCTTAACTAATTTCATGTAGGTCTAAAGTAGGGTAATGTAAAATGTGTACTAAATATAAAATTTAAATAAAAATAATTTTATTTACTAAAAATTCAAAAATTACAAATTTAAGCTTAGTGCTTTTCCTGAAGCATTACCATTAAATGCCCTCTGTAACATTTTAAAGCTTATTTAAAAGTGTCAAAACATCCAAAACTAAAGAAATATCAAAACTGTTTTGCTTATTTTGTATTTGTACTGAAATTATACACTATCACCTAAACAATAGAAACAAAAATATTAATAAAATGTATTTTTTATTATTCATTGCTTTCTTAAATTCCAAGATAAATTATTCACATAAGTATTAACAGCTGCAAAATACCTATATTTGAAAGAAAATTCTTTTAAATTTTGCTCACATTTTTTTCTATAAATTTTCTCTTGTTGTAATTATTTATAACGTAAAAATATATTTACTCAATATTTCTAAATTATAAGCAAATATTAACAGACTATTAACTGTG
Organism: Pardosa pseudoannulata; assembly: GCA_032207245.1. Taxonomy (NCBI): domain Eukaryota; kingdom Metazoa; phylum Arthropoda; class Arachnida; order Araneae; family Lycosidae; genus Pardosa; species Pardosa pseudoannulata. The sequence goes on from CM063498.1 coordinate 190,284,782, forward strand.
AATTTTCTTCTAATATTTTTACTGATAATGAATGAATATTAACAATTAATTGAAATTTGTCCATATTCTTTTTAAGTTTATATTAAAGTCTCTTATACTGGCACAAGATCTTGTATTTATATTAAAGTATGCATAAATCTCATATGCATGCAGAAAATGTAAATAATAATATACAAAATGTTAATGAAATTACTTTAATATGTATACTTTCTCTTCATTCTATCTTCTTTAACATCTGAATGGTGTAATGAAGTGCAAGCAAAATTATTTTATGTTTGTTTATTTTTTCTGAGTGATACTTTTTTATTTCACAAATGAAAACAATATTTTTTGTCACTTAAAATTTTCACTTTGCTTTCAGTGGGATAAAATAATTAAAGATTGATAACTATTGATAATTATTGATAACTTATTATTGTTCTGTAGGAAATGTTTTAAAAGTATTAAATCTGGATGAAGGGGTTATTTGTATGTAGCACTTATAATTTTTGATTTAAGACATTATTTAAAAATGTTAATGTAGTCTGATTTTTCTTGCATAATGCTTTCTAAATAATGTGAATATGACCTGTGGTAGGCATTTCAGTAAGGCAAAACATTTTGAAAGTTTAAAAGCAAATAATGGTAAAGGACTTAAGCAGCCCACACACTGGCAGTTAAACTGCATGGACCAGTTGCACAATTTAACTGATACTGTGTGGAACTTGACTGAGAGTGTGTGGAAATGAAATTTTTTCTTCAGTTTTTCCTTAATCTTGTCAGTTTTATTAAATGTGTATAGAAGATAAAATTAAAACATTAGTACCTTGAAGTACCAAAGGTATTGGTACATTAAAATTCTTACTAAAAGCACCAAGTGTTTTCAAATCACTTTTTTTCCACAGAACATTTGCATTTCACCTTAAGTTTAATAACTTTTAGTTAATCTATAAATTTTTCATATGCAACCTTAAGTCTGATTTGAATAAGAAATAGCTTGTGTGTCCCAAAACTCATTAAACTGGTAAGTTTTAATAAACACAAGAAAAGCTTTTTTTTAATCCAGAATACCAGCTATGTCAAAACCTGGTAGCGAACTGAGTAAATTGTATGTTTATACAGGACATCAACAGGAAAAACTGCACAATGTAACTGACAATATTTGGGCTGCTTTTAAAATAAAAGGATAAAAGCTTCGATTCAGTTTTTCTAATCTCAAATTTGTAGAATAACTCTGGCCCACTGAGCTCTAAATTTTTGCTTTTGTAGCTTGTTTATCGCATTGATAGGCTTTTGTGTCTGATTGGTATATGTCTGTCTTTTATTCAATAACTTGAGTAAAATGTTCATTCAGATGTTTTATGAATGAAGCTGTTTGTATGTATTTGTGTGTATATATACATAAATGTATAAGTATTGTTTTTGTCCCTTTTGTTTTATTTTTTGTGTTAATGATCTGTAAGTGGAACTGAATCAAATCTACAATTCTTTTATCTTTGTGTTTGGAAGTCTAAAACTTCATAAAATGTATATTTATTTTTAAAGTTTATTTTATTTTGTGATACTTGATACTTACAATGAAGATAAAGCAGGAATTTTTCTTAAAGCTTGTTTGAGTTTTAAAACTATTTTATGTATGTGAAAACTAATTTTTAAATACCTCTGTTTGGTATATTGATATTTTAAAATTTTTGTTGTTGCGGGTTTTAGTATGTTCTGTTTAAAATAAAATATTCTCTAAATTGCATTTATTTAGCAAGTCGGGAAATGAGGAAATTTTCTCCCTTTTTATTAAAATATTTATAATGGTTATGAAATCTTCTGTTAAATATAATTTTATTATGAAGAATTTTTTTTTAACTAATTGACATTTAAGGAGTAAGTTTAGTTTCTTTATTATATCTTTTTCAAAATAATCTTTCAATTTTTTTTCACAAAGGTGTACAATATCTCAATACTTGTGCTTCCACTTATATCTGTCCAGTCATAGTAAACCAACATAATAAAACAGTTTTGTGATATTAATATTGATAAATGTTTTAATTACTGATTCTCTATACTTTTACTTCTTAACTGTATAACTGCTCTTATCTCCTAAAATTTATAAAGAAAAATATATAAAAAATACATATACAATTTCTTACATATATATAACTATATAATAATTGTTATTCAAATCTTTCATCTTGAATATTCTGAAAAGTAATTATACAGAATCTCATCTCATTAAAATTAATGGATATGTAGATTATTTTTACTCTTTCTTTAAGTTTTAAAATACTATGAAGCTTTTAACTTTGTTTTTTGAATGCTGAATGTCTTGTTATAATTTCTATTTTAAAAAAATATTTAATTTTATTTTGCTGTGATCTATGGGAAAATGATTTTTTCTAGTCAAACAAAAGTAGAAATATTTAAAAGAATTTTTTTTTATCATATATCATAAAATCAGTGGTTCCCAAACTTTTTAAGGTGATGGCATCCTTAATGTGTCTAACTTTCTTGGTGCATAAGTCAAATAATTAGCTTAATGCAGTTGATGCAGTTAGCTTAGTTTAAACTTACAATAAATTAAGCACATTTTAAATTCATAAGCTATTTATCAAGCATACTTAACAAATTAATTACTGTAGTTTAATTTATATTATTAATTATTATTATTAATTATTAATTGATAATTAATAATAATAATTAATAATTATTATTATAATTATTATTAATTATTAATAATTATATAATTATATTATTATATTATAATTATTATTATTAATAATTATTAATTATTAATATAATAATTATTATAATATTATTATTATTATTATTATTATTATTATTATTATAATTAATTATTAATAATTAATTATTAATTATTATTTATATTATTAATTTATATTATTAATTTATTTAATTTATATATTTTAGTATTAATTACTGTTTAATTACTGTAGTTTTGGGTAGGTAAACTGCAGCTTACACATGTTTAAAAGTTGAAATTTAATATCTGTATCATATCATCTGAGATGTACCTGAAGAATTTGATTTTTCCTTTTACTTGTCCTAAAATATCATGTAACTAAACGTTTTCATGTACCCCTATGATACAATTTATTTATTTGTGTTTTTCATTTTTTCATGGTGTGAGGAAGTCTGTTAGTTTTTTTACTAGTCACTGTTGCTTCTGGCATCTTAGAATGATCGGGAGGAATCCTGATAGAAGTCCACACTGTATTAATGCGATATAATGGGACATGCAGTATTGTGCTGTTCTTCCCCATAAAGACTGTTGCATGCATATACAAGGAGCATCCAGAAAGTAAGTTTCCATATTTAAAAGGAAAAAAGAACTCACACTTTTAAGGACATATTTATTGGCAACAAGTACAGCAATGTTTCAGCTATTTTTCAACATATTCACCAACAGAATTGAAACACTTGTTGTATTGTGGGATCTACTTTTGTATACCTCTGTTGTAGAACTCTGCCATCTGTGAATTGAATCATCCTGCCTGTCCCAGAACACTGTGCACTCCCCTTTCCGTACCGACAGCGTCTCTTTGCATTTGTCATGACCCAAGATCCACTATGATGTCAATGCATTGACTGCTCCTTGGTTTCCGGGGTAAATTGTGAAATCTAAGTTTCATTGCCAGTGACGATCCTGTCGAGGAACTCCTTATTGTAATACCGTAGCAGAAATGTCAGTGCTGCTCCTAAGCGTTGAATTTTGTGTTCAGGTGTCAGTTTTTGCTCACAGAGCTGTCGATTAATTTCAATTGGCGCATTGCTTTGTGCATTCAAGATCACAGACAAGCCTTGCAGGCGGCGGGAGAAGGAATTAGAGTTTCCATTTCGGACCACTGCTACACTGCTACTGGCACAAATCAAGGCTTGTCCAGCTGGCTTATGATTAATACATCATAGATCTGTTATGCATGCACAATTGACATGGCTAATTACGTTTACTTTAAAGGGGGAAACATCGGGAAACTTACTTTCTGGAATTGCCTCGTATATGTAAGGATTGTTTTACTAATTTTGAGATATGGGTTGAAATGGGGAAAAACTCTTCCATGGAAAATTTCTCACTATGTCCTTGTTACTCTACTATAGAAAAATTATATAGTTATATATCACAATGGATTACAAACATAAATTTATAGATTTTTATTTTTCCTCTGGAACCATTAGTGGGAAAAGTTGTCTAATATTGAAATATTTTTTTTGCAGTGCCCCTGTAGCACAACTATGGCTACAGCCATAGCTGTACTACAGGACAGTGACTCCAAGGCATTATGGTGCATAGTTTGGGAATCACTATTATAGGGATTATATTACATATGATTTTGTACCATATTTTTACAAATGTTTCATGGTTTGAAAAAGTTTCTTTAGTGTTTAATGATGTTTTTAATTATTTTTATGTGAATGCTATTATTAAAGAAATATATTTTATGCTATAGCTTTCGTTTAATTTAGTTGTATCTCCTGCTAGTTTCAGTACATTTAGTGAATGTTATCAACTTAAGTGAGGGGAATTTAATTTTATTCTGGTTTTAATTCTGTCCTAACTTTGGCCATTAAAAAGCCTTTATAAAATTTGATGTAAAAGTTATTTAAATTTTAAGGATTATTTCATAAGACTGTTATTATGTTTATTTTTTAAATAAAATATTAACTATTTTTAGGTAAGTTTTTGGTTGTTAACTGAAAATATCTTCTGATGATGATTTATCTCAAAAAGGCTGTAATTTTATATTTAGTATTTTACAAATGTTATAAGTTGTTTTCTGTTATTTATTAAACTCATTTTATAATTGTTATTTTGAACACATTCCATTTACTTAATTTTTATTTGGATAGCTGTAATTTTTATGTATTGTTTATTAACTTATATCTCGTACCAATATTGTATCCTTGTCATCTGTTTGTAATTTTTATACATATTACATTAATTGATGAATGAAAAATATATAAAATACTAAAATTCCATGTATGCAAAAATTAATTTTTGGGAAATAGTTGGTCATTTCTATATTAATTAAAAACTTTTACAGAGATTTAGTAAAGTTTATATTGTGTCTGTTAATTATAATTAATATTCTGTTAATTAATGATTTTTTAAATGATTGCTTCCTTTTTAAGTCATTAATGCTTCATTGAACTTCTTTTACGTTATATTTTTATGTTACTATATGCTTTATAGCTTTACAAAAATTTTAAATTCTTACAAAGGTTTTGGAAATTGTTTATAAATTTAATTTGAAATACTGTTCATTTCATTCAAGTATATTATGACCATACACATACAAAACTTAATTCTTTTTGTGATATTTTTCCTGAATTATCTACCAGGCATGTAGCGAATAGTGATTTGGCCAAATACCTAATATTTGACCAAGTTGTAAGCCAAATACTAAATATTTGGTTTGATTACTTTTTTTGATAAAATTTCACTTTTGGTTGTAATTTTGTAATTTAAATAAATTTCAAAGTTTTTAAGTAAAAGTGAAATAAATATTAAAAAATTCATTTTTTAAAACTTTGGATTATTAAAAAAAATATCAACTTGATGTGTTTTGTGTAGTATTTTAACTATTTCATGCCAATAATAAGGCAATACAGCTTTTACAAATCTAAATAATTAATAATAGCATGTTCTTGTAGCTGTAGTTATACTAATTATAGCTTGTTTCTGTTAAGTATCAGAAAAAATTCATTAAATGAGTAATTGATGTTTTATTTTTATAATTAATAATTATGGAATCATATATTTGTATTGCATATTATTGATATTATCCAAGCAAATTTATTCATCTTGTAGCAATTTTAATTGGTGATTTAAATAGTTTCAAGCTTTTAATTACACTTTAATATAAAATATATACCTGTCAACTTTTATGGATTAACCATAAAATTTATGGTTTTGGGGGTTTTAATTTTATAGACTTACAGATAGACCAAGAAATTTTACAGTTTTGGGTACCATAAAAATGAAATGAATGATTTTTTTTTTTTAAATTAAGTACAATTGATTTTTCACTTTAGTAATTTGTGAAAATTGTAAAATCTCTATATTGCAGCAAAAATTTGCATAACTGATAAAAAAGATGTATAAATATCCTTCTTCGGCACAATTATACATTTAGTATGGCTCTAACAACCAGTGAATATGATATTATATTTTGATTATTTATACCAGTAGTTAATTGTGAATGATTTTATAAAATAAAGGACTGGTCAAATGAAAATAAATTAAATTTACTTATTAAAATGTTAACAAGTATTATCACAGATAATATGAATAATCAATATAGGACCTCTCTGTGTTCTGTGGTCTTTTCTGTGTAGATATTTAGTTTAAAATAAGTTAAGGTTGTGTTTTTTTAGAATCAAGTTAATTGAAAAAACTGTTTTATTGTATGTAATGAATCCGTAAAGATTTTATTAATTAGGATTCTCCTGGGATAGGAAAAAATGCAATTAACTTTTATTAATTACATTTTGTTATACCACTAAACAACAACTATCCAACCAACCAATGTTTTAACCAAAAAGTTTGACTTATGTCAATTTTTAAAAGTTGACAAATTCTGCTCTTTATTATTTCAGGCATATTCAGTATGCCAACTGGTGCAGTGGGCAGGGTCATAGACAAACAAGGAGCAGTCAATCATGACTGCCCCTTTATATGTTATAAGGAGCTGCTGATGCTTCAAGGAATAGCCTGAGGAAGACAGTTGGTCTTCTTACTCAGGGTTCCCACGGTCCTTAAAAGTCCTTAAGAACTCCTTAAATTTAGCTTTCATTTTTAAGAGCCTTTAAAACTACTTAATTTTTGTCAAAGGTCTTTAAAAACTCCTTAATTTTAAATTAGAACGTGATCAATTTCTCCATCTACGTGATCTGCAGCTATCACGTGATTTCCTATCAGTTTTCGTATTTGACAGTTTTTTTCTTAGTTAATTATTTTACAAATAAATAATCTTTTGCATACTAAAAAAGTTAAAGTATAAAGTCAGCTGCCCTTTCCTAATAACAGTCCTGCATATTTTAATTAAACAAAGCATGGAGGATGGTGGGTGTAGAAATTTCAGTTACTTACTAGAAGTTTAATTTTCCTAACACTGGATGTAATATGAAAGTCTAAAACTTTTATTTGCCCCAGGCAACGTCGGATATAATCAGCTAGTACATATATATATATATATATATATATATATAAAGTCATTTTTAAACTCTCAGAAAGTTCTGTTTATGATATTGCATTTTATTCCCAATTTATTTTTAGTTTGACCTCACAAAAAACTTTAGATGTACATTTTTCAAAATTAATTTTTGACAAATAGATTTATCTTATATTAGTTTTTAGGCATTTTTAAATACTTAATTCTGAAATATTGTAGGGCATTTATTAAACATGCCTTGTCTAGTTCATAATCATTAAAATATGTTCCTTCAGCAAATAGGGTTTATGTCGTTATGCCTTGTCCTTAAAAAAAATTACTTTGGTTTCTTAGAAAGTCCTTAATTTTTGTTCTGGAAAAAGAGTGAGAACCCTGTTACTGGTCACTGTGCTCTCAGAAGGCATATTAATATGATGGGGATCAGTCCTACTGTTTTGAGGGGGAGACGGCTTCCCATATTTTGTGTGATTGCAAGCTTGTCTTGGCTCTTAAGTTTGAGCATCTTGTGTCTCACCTTCTTAAGCCTTGGGAACTGCAGGATATTCTTGTCAGCTGTCTGCTGAGGTTTGTTTCAGCTACTACCTTTTTGTGTGTGGTTGTGTTTTCTTGGGTTTGGATATAATCTGGTCACAGTACCCTGCTCTTGAGAAACTCCTCAGGAGCTGTCACCAAAGGATAGCTGAAAGGTTACGGTGCTGGCCTTTGGTACCGGAGTTCATAGGTTCAAATCCCACTGTGGCATGAATGTTCGTAGCCGTTCGGAATCGGCTTTAAACTGTAGGTCCCAGTCTCATTACCCCTTGTGTTGCAAAAAGCAGACCATAGCACTCTAAACCAAACCTCAGGAGCTGTTGTAAAGGTGAATTCATTCATTCATTCTTAAAAGTTGGCAGGTATAAAAATGTTCAAATACTTGTTTAAATATATCATAAAATGATAAATTTGAAACAAGGAAATATTTTTATTTATGTAATATTTTTAAATACATTTTGTATTATGTAACTTAAATTGAGTAAATGTTAGATTTTCTGTTAATTTATGGAGTGAAATGTAACTCTGCAATATTCATTAAATATATTTAAAAGCACTGTCTAAAAAATATCTTAAATTATGAATTTATTTGGCCATAGGTATTCAGGCATCTGTTACACATATCCGTTCAGTTTTCAGCCAGGCTGAATATTAGGCTAAAGGGCCAAATGTTTGTTACATCCCTACTATCAACAGAGTCCCAAAAAAAAAGTTTCTGTTGTAGATATAGGTAAATTATTATTATCAACTGTAATATATATATCTACTTAACTTTTGTGATCTGTGTTACTAGAGATGTCTAAACTGTCATTCTTAGATAGTTCTATATTTTATTCTTTGATCCCAGTGTTGTTGCCTGGAACAAAATTGTAATTTATTTTATTTTTAATAATGTGATAATGATCATTTTAGGTGTATATAGGTGCATTATACTGGCATTGCATCTGTAGATAACTTTCTTTGATTGTTAAATTAACTTATAAAATATTTAATTCATATAACATTCTAAGTATCTTCTATTTGTACAATTTATTAAATCATTTATAATTTTATGTATAAAAATTCTCTTAAATTAAGATTAAAACTTTGTAATATCTTGATAGAGATTTCAAAGTAACTGGTTAATATTTTGAACTAATTAAATCAATATTTTTTTAGAAAAATAGGGTCTGAAATGTTTGTTATCTGTTGCCAAATGTATTTTTTTTGCATTTTTTTTAATGTTTTACTCTTTTTTCATATTATTAAAGGCATTTATGAATAATGTTATTAAAGCAGTGTTTTGTTATTTGAATATCGTATATTTCTGCCAAGTTAATTGAAAAAATAAATGTTGCATTTAAATTTTGAATTGTTATTCTGAGTTACCTATTTAAATGATCTCTTATATATAAATATATATGTACATTTGTTTTTAACAAATCATAACAACTAAGTATATATATGTGTGTGCTTTTGTGCAATATTAAAAAGAACAAATATTTAAATAAATCTTATCCCTTTGAGATTCTGATGTCAGTTTTATATGTGCAATGTAATATTTGTTGGCAAATAAATGAATTTGAGAATACAAGTTGGTTGATAATATTTTTCAAAAATAGTACACAAAATATGCATATTTTTTATTTTCATCTTCAAAAAATATATAGAGGTATTATCTTCAAAACATATGAGGGTTCATAACCAGAATGATGCAAGTTCATTTTTTTTCTTTTGTAAAAGAACTTGCTTAATAGCATAGATAAATTATTTCATGTATATGCATATGTATGTATATTAGAAAATACTTTAATTAAGTATTTTCTAAAATTATTTTAAATTTCTATGACTTGTTAGCTAGAAACTATAGAAGTCAATCTCTAAAATTTTAAAATGGACTTGTTCACTTTGGTTTTGAACCTGCCATATATACAAAGATGAAAAAATGGTCAATTAAGTCATTTTCAGAATTTAGTCTGTAAAGTCAATATTGATATAAAATATATGTATATTGGGGGGGGGCATGTACTTGTGCTTTATTTCAGTATTTTAAGTTTGCTTTATTAATATAAACTTATTTCAAACTTACAACTTGCATTGCAGGTTTTTGTGGTTTGGTTTGTATCTGTGCTTTATTTCAATATCTTAAGTTTGCTTTATTAATATAAAGTTATTTTAAACTTACAACTTGCATTGCAGGTTTTTGTGGTTTGGTTTGTATAGATGTGCTTTATTTGAATATTTTAAGTTTGTCTTATTAATATAAAATTATTTTAAACTTACAACTTGCATTGCAAGCTTTTGTGGTTTGGTGTGTATAGATGTGCTTTATTTCAATATTTTAAGTTTGCATTATTAATATAAACTTATTTTAAACTTACAATTTGCATTGCAGGTTTTTGTGGTTTGGTTTGTATAGATCTGCTTTATTTGAATATTTTAAGTTTGCTTTATTAATATAAAATTATTTTAAACTTACAACTTGCATTGCAAGCTTTTGTGGTTTGGAGTGTATCTGTGCTTTATTTCAATATCTTAAGTTTGCTTTATTAATATAAAATTATTTTAAACATACAATTTGCATTGCAGGTTTTTGTGGTTTGGTTTGTATAGATGTGCTTTATTTGAATATTTTAAGTTTGTCTTATTAATATAAAATTATTTTAAACTTACAACTTGCATTGCAAGCTTTTGTGGTTTGGAGTGTATCTATGCTTTATTTCAATATTTTAAGTTTGCATTATTAATATAAACTTATTTTAAACTTACAATTTGCATTGCAGGTTTTTGTGGTTTGGTTTGTATAGATCTGCTTTATTTGAATATTTTAAGTTTGCTTTATTAATATAAAATTATTTTAAACTTACAACTTGCATTGCAAGCTTTTGTGGTTTGGAGTGTATCTGTGCTTTATTTGAATATTTTAAGTTTGTCTTATTAATATAAAATTATTTTAAACATACAATTTGCATTGCAGGTTTTTATGGTTTGGTTTGTATAGATGTGCTTTATTTGAATATTTTAAGTTTGTCTTATTAATATAAAATTATTTTAAACTTACAATTTGCATTGCAGGTTTTTGTGGTTTGGAGTGTATCTGTGCTTTATTTGAATATTTTAAGTTTGCTTTATTAATATAAAATTATTTTAAACTTACAACTTGCATTGCAAGCTTTTGTGGTTTGGAGTGTATCTATGCTTTATTTCAATATTTTAAGTTTGCATTATTAATATAAACTTATTTTAAACTTACAACTTGCATTGCAAGCTTTTGTGGTTTGGAGTGTATCTGTGCTTTATTTGAATATTTTAAGTTTGTCTTATTAATATAAAATTATTTTAAACTTACAATTTGCATTGCAGGTTTTTGTGGTTTGGTTTGTATAGATCTGCTTTATTTGAATATTTTAAGTTTGCTTTATTAATATAAAATTATTTTAAACTTACAATTTGCATTGCAGGTTTTTGTGGTTTGGTTTGTATAGATGTGCTTTATTTGAATATTTTAAGTTTGTCTTATTAATATAAAATTATTTTAAGCTTACAACTTGCATTGCAAGCTTTTGTGGTTTGGTTTGTATAATGCTTTATTTCAATATGTTTTAAGTTTGCTTTATTAATATAAAATTATTTTAAACTTACAATTTGCATTGCAGGTTTGTGGTGGTTTGGAGTGTATCTGCTTTATTTGAATATTTTAAGTTTGCTTTATTAATATAAAATTATTTTAAACTTACAACTTGCATTGCAAGCTTTTGTGGTTTGGAGTGTATCTGTGCTTTATTTCAATATCTTAAGTTTGCTTTATTAATATAAAATTATTTTAAACAGACAATTTGCATTGCAGGTTTTTGTGGTTTGGGTTAAGTAGATATTATTCTACAAAAAAATTTTTTATTTATTTATGTTTATATGCAATATATTATCACTTAATATCAATATTTATTTAAAGTTTTTATATAAATTTTTAAACTTACATATAGCATTGCAGGTTTTGTGTATATTTTTCTATCTGTTTTATTTGAATATAAAGTCTCGTTATTATACGAGCTCAATTTACAAGCAAGTGAGAATATTTGGTTGGATCAATATTAAGTCTATAGAACAGAAGTGGCTTTTAACAAGCAACACCTGGTTTTAGTGAGCAATATTTTTCTGACTTGTAATCTTTTTTCTCATCTTTCTAGCCTTTCTGTTTTATCTTTTTTTTTTCTTCTCCATGGTTTAATATTTTTGTAGGAAAAATTCCTCCAGCATTCCAATGTCAATAGGGAGGGTTCACAAATCCGGTGCAATAGGTGGGGCTTAATGTAGAACAATAACACAGGAAAGAGACATTGAACAAGTTCAGAGTAAACTAACAAACTACAATTTTAAATATGTAGATTAATGAAAAAATAAATGTTTTCTAAGAATCTTTTCCTTTATTTTTCTTTCCATTTATTGTTTCTTTCCATTAAGACTGTAGTGCAACTAGAAATTTTTCACTGGTTTGGGGGGGGGTTAGTTGTCATTAAATTAAGAAATGTATTTAGTTAAATTAATGTAATTAAAGTAAGTAGGTATTAATTAAATTTTAAATAAACTCAATTATTTGACCTTCCAAGCCCCCCCCCCTTCTGGTTGCATGCCTACCTTAAGGACTTGTTTATTACGAGCGCTCGTATTTAATGAGTAAATGTTACAGTCCCTTTACACTCATTTTAAATGAGTTCGACTGTATATTTAAAATGCCCTCCACCCTTCCAAATATATTTCAGTATCATCAGTCCTGACCACATTATATCTTAGAACTTGAATATAATCAAATTGATTGAAAAGTAAACTTACAACTTACATTATTACAGAATAACAAAAAGAAAAGGAGTCTTTTGCAGTTGTATGAACTTTGTAGAAGTACTGGGAGTACTTATTTGTCAATTACTATACTAAAATTAATCAGTACTTTTGAAAATCTGTCGGGGTTGTTTTTTTTCCTTCTTCTAAATTTGGTCAGTAAAATCAGTATTTTCAAGCCTGTGACTAGTTTTCACCCCTGTATATAGAGAAATGGAAAACTTCCTTTTATAAGAATCATCCATCTTTACAAACTTTTCATGGAAGCCTTGTTTAAATATCATTTTAATATGTATTTGATTTCAAGGTAAGACAATTTTTTTTGCATAATACAGATTCAGTTTTAGATCTGTCAGTAAAAGATACATGATCTATCTCACGCTGTAAAGAACTTGTTGTGGTAAACAGCTAGTGAAAGTTATTGAATCAGTTTCTCCAAAGCTATGGTATAAATGTTGAATAAAAATGAAACGTGATAATTGTGCATTATTAAATATCATAACAAAATGATATATGGAGGGACGCTTCACAAAACATTGATTTAAAGTTCTTCCTGAGTATTTTGAGATAACCTGAATAGTTTGTAACAAACTAAAATCTAAAGTATATTTGATCTCTTAATTTTTATTTCTCTCCCCTTTTTTATATGGCAGTGTATTTGGCAGCTATAGGGGAATTGAGTTGTAATATTGATTCCTGAGTTTGTCCATTAATTGTTTGCAAGTTTCTATGCATCACTTAAGGACCCATTGTTTGCTGCAAAATTATATCACTATTGATTGCCTTTTTTTTTCTTTGTAAAGTTGCTTCTCAAATGAGGGATTAAAAAGAGGTTACTTCATCGACATAATCAAATTTTGATGTTGCACAGCTGTCAACAATAAGTATTTGCACAATTTCCTGAATCAGTCAGAATGGTGTCATTTTCTTTCTTTCTTTCTGGAGTTTCTCAGATAGAATTCCATAATTCCTAAAATGAAACAGAAACTTTATTTAATTAGTTGTAAATATAGTAATTTTACATTAATTTATAACTACCTTTTGGAATTGCTATTATCAAGAACATATTTATGGGGGGTTCCAGAGGGTCTGAGAGCTGTCCGAACTATTTTCAGTGTATGCATTACAATATTTTCAATATTATTAAAATTTGTGTACATTACTAGTTTTTACTGTTAGAATTGAAAGATAGTTTTCAACCATAAAAAGAGTAAATGTGTTTCTTTGCATAAGAATTGGTTACCGGAGACTGACAAATTTAACATTAATTTTGGTGCATAAATACAAATATGTTCAAAGATTTGTGGTTTGTATAAACTGGTCTTAAAAGCTAGAGAAATTAATTTGCTACTATAAAACAGTAGTTTATTACTTGCTGATTATGTCATACTTTTTAAATTTTGTTGTCATACAAGGTATGTAATTGTGTAAAAGAAAAATGAAAGGATATGTCATAATTCCTTTCTCAGTATTTTCTTTATTTTAATAGTTATTCATTGAATTATTTTAGTGTAAATAATTCTTTAACAAGAGTATACCACGGGATTGAACTGCAAATTTTCTAGAATGGTATCTTTTCCTTTTAAAAAACACCAAGAAAAATACATTTAATTTTAGATTATTTGCGAGAAATGTTAGTATTCTCTTTTTTAAACGCAACTGAGAGTATTTAACAGACATAAATTGAGAAAAAAGGGGGGGAGATAGCATTCTAGAGAATGTTCTACCTGCCATCTTAGAGAAGTAAGGTGCCGAACGATGGCCGACATGGTCAGGGTGCTACCTTCGGAACCGGAGTTCGCGGGTGTTCAGATTCCCACAGTGCGCATGGATGTTCGTAGCCGTTCGGAATCGGCATTATAAAGCAGTAGGTCCCGGTCTCATTAGCCCTCGTGTTTGCAAAAAGTAGACCGTAGCGCTCCAAACCAAACTAGAGAAGTAGGTACAGATTCACCTTAATTTGGTTGTGTACCCAGGGCCTGATTTCCGACAGGTAAAGATGTAAAAAACCTGGAATTTAGAAGAGGTGGGAATAAACCCAGAATTTTGGAAACTTTGGGAAGAAATCATTTTAACAATGTTTACATTTATTTTTCAACAGTGGCTATTTAAGGACTAGCATATTTCTAAGAGATTTTTTTTTTTTACTTTTGGCAAAATATATATATATATATATATATATATATATATATATATATATATATATATATATATATATATATATATATTGAAGAAATAATATCAATGAGCATTTAAATGAATTTATAGTACTACTTATGTAATTAATTACCCTGTTAACCTTATCAAACACATAACTGGTTGCTTTAATTTTAATTGCTAATATAATAATTATATACATTATTTTTTATCCTTATTTAATATGTAAATTGCTTTATGCTAAACTTTTCCCCTCCTTTTATAATATAAAAATAAATATCTTTAAATTTAAAATAACAGTTAATTATTTTTTAATGCATATATCATTAAAAGGTGTAATCAAATGACAATGTTGCATCTTGTGTCCAATTTCTACACACACACATTTTATATATATATATATATATATATATATATATATATATATATATATATATATATATATATATATATATATATATATATATATATATATAAAGAGAGAGAGAGAGAGATGTTGTCCAAGAAAAATAATGATTTATGGGTTTTGTAACACTACAGATTATTGCCTAATATTTATGTAATAATAAAAGTATTGGATATTTCTCAAAGGAAAAATATACTCATACTTTCATGCTAAACATGACACCTTGCCAAATATAGTTAGTTAATCCCAATTATTCAATTTTTTTATGGTTTGGCTTCCTTACACTCTTATTCATGACAGTTGCCAGTTAACTATTAATATGAAATCATTTATGAAATGTAAAAAAAAAATTGTCCTGTGCTATTAGGATAAAAATAAACAAAATACTTCAAAATTCCCATGTTTTGGAAATTTTCAAAATTCCCTTCCCAAAAAACCCGGGTTAAATCGGGCTTTTTCCACTGCTCACAACTCTACCGACAGGGCAAGCGCCCGGGCCCCCAGTCAAAAGGGGGCCCCCAAATTAACTGCCATTTCAAGTTAAAAATAGGATGCGTATGTCTAAAATTCACTTTAAATTATCGGCAATGTCTACTTTTAGTTTTTGACTTATTCAGTATCACTAGAGAGCTTGTTCACAAATGTAAGTGCTGGCAAAAAATGGAGAACACGCAGCTACATTCTGTTTTAGGCAGGAAAATTCCTCGGGTAAGGACTTGCAAAATTCTAATATACTCTTTACCTTCCAGGATTTTTTTTAAATTTTAATTATTTCTTAATTTTTTATTTTATTTTAAACTAATCTTTTTTGACTAATTACATTTTTGAGTCAACTTTAAAGGTTCTGCGGGCCGTAGTTTAAGCATCACTTACATTTAACAGTCACCCCGTAGCCACCACCTGTGTACAGCAGAGTGAGGAGGGCCCGGATGAATAGGTTTGCCCTGGGCCCCCATTTCTGTAAGTCGTGCCCTGTGTGTACAAGCCTTGTTGGATTTCTCTAGTTCCATGTTAACCTATATGGGGAAACGTGTTCTACTTCTACGTTGTTTGCATTTGAAAAATACTTTAAACTAATTTCCTTAAGTGATAAAGCAGAAAATTCTCGGGGATTATGCGAAACCAGATTTTTAAAAGGAGCGAGAAAAATATATTTAATTTTTAATTATTTGGGAAAACTGCAATCATAGTCTCCTTTGAACACAAATAATGATATTTTACCTATGTCATTATGAAAAAGAATCGCACATAACGCTAGAGAATTTTCCGCTCTATCCCGTAATAATATTTTTTTTTTAAATCTTCAAATGCATACAATTTTCCCGTGTATATTTCTTTGCTATGCATTCTAAAAAGGCTGGACTAATGGTGAAATTTAGCAAAGTAATCCACACAATGACACGAATAATAACATACACAAATAATAACATTTTGCCAACGTCAATTTTTAAGAAAAGTCGCACACATCCTAGAAGAATTTACTGCTGTTTTTCGTAGTAAAATTTACTTTTAACAAAATCTTCAATTGGGAACCATTTTCCTTAAGTATGTTAGTTTGCAATGCATTTCAAAATGGCTGAACTGGTAATTCAAGTAGACCCTGAGAATGTGTTAGGTAAAATCGATTCAAGGTTATTGGGAAAATACAACTCTTTCCCTCTTAGGTCTTTTGATCATACCATAAGATACCATCGGATAAAATTTGATTCTGTAGTGCTCAATGAGAAAGGTGTATGAATATCAACCTCGGCAATGCGCTATTAGCTTTCGCCATTTAGTTACAGTTTCTTTATTAAGGCCCGACCAACGCGAAGTTATTTCTTTTCTAAAAATCCCATTTGAACCATTAAGGTTGAGTTGAGTACCCTATTTGCTCCTCCCTGGCGCCGACGCTATTCTATAGCAAAAGGGGGAAGGCGCCGTATGTCTATATTCTTTGTCTGTAGAAATGAGGGGGAATTTTCGCACAGGTAATAATAGGGGATATAACGAACCCGATCTTTGAGGAGAGCAGACATATAAAAAAAGTAAATAAAATTTCTCAAAAGTTCAGAGTAGAGATCATCATTAACATAGAGATTTTTCAGAAACTGGTTTTTACAAAGGAAAATATTTGGGACCTGACAAGAAAGGTTCATATTCGAAATGAAGCCTTTAGAGAAGCAGTTCAAAAATTTCTTTTTTTTTCGTTGGTATGTGTGTGTCTAAGTAGGTTACTGTCTGGAGAGGGCTAGTATCCAAGCTATACGTTTAGGAAAAAACTCTCAAACTTTTTTTTAAACTATTGCTTACCTAATGCAATGTAAGTGCGTCTGGGCAGCAACTGAGAAAAGTACTCCACGTCAGGATTTTTCGTTAAAGGTCGACAAGAGATCAAGAACATCTGTGGATGAAGGCCTTTTCACAGGATCAATACTCGTACATTTCCGAACTATATGTCTAAGCTAGAAGAATAAAAATAATTCTGACTAAAGACAATTCTTTTTTGGTTGAAAGAAAAGGAAATAGCATCAAACAGAAAGTTTTAAATTTAAGAAAAATTCTGAATAACTTGTAAAGATTATTAGCACAGAGAGGCCTCTCTTCTGATAAAGTTCTTGTATCAGAGTGACAGAGTGTGTGTAAATACAAAAAAAGGAAAAATCATAGAGCAAGTGGAATGTAAAGATACAATCAAAATGAGAAATTTTAATAATAAATACACCAAAAATTAGCTGTTTAATGTAATTATATAAATTTATGCTTTCAACAAGAGTTAAGTCAAATGGCCAAGATTTCTTTTATGGGTTGGGTTTAGACCAGGGATGGACAAACTTTTTCGGCCGCGGGCCCAAAATGGAAAGAAAATAAATTTGACCGGCCAAGATAAATTTTTCTAAAATTTTAAAAACAATATACAAGTACCTAACGGTTTAAATACATTAATGAGATGAATGAAATTGCGATTTAATTTTTAAAAGTTCCTTATACTGAGGTTCGAAGTGAGATGTACTGATTTTAAGGAACGATGCTAAATGCTCATCTGTCAGTCTACTTCTGAAATTATTCTTTCTAAGGCTCAAGGTTGAAAACACTTGTTCACATATAAGAAGCCAATATACCGCTGATCTTCTGAGAGTGAGATAATAAATTTTGGGACATAATATTTAAGCAAAGTAGAAAAGGAGATGGATATATAATGTTTAAATATATGTTTCTTTTAATTTGCCTCGGACCGGCAACTTAAAATTTTATCCGCGGGCCGAATAAAACCTTCCGACGGGCCGGAGTTGGCCTGCGGGCCGTAGATTGCCCATCCCTGGTTTAGACGAAAGCACATCAATCATAAATTTATTGTATGTAAAGCATCATTTTGTCGCAATGTAGTATAATAAAAGTGTGTACTATATTATAATTTCACAAAAAGATTATGGAAATGTCAAAATATAATACAAATGCGTAAGCCAAAGTGTTATCTTTATGTCAAAAATTAAGCATTAATGCACTTTTTCAGTCTATTTATTCATAACTGGGATCCGTGGTAACTCAATCAACAAAGGCAACAATCTTTAACCTGAGGGTAGGGAGATCGAGGGTTAAGCCGGCCTAAGATCCGCCATTTTCATTATGGCGGCTGGGGCATCTAAAACTGATTTGTGGCCGCAGTGTCCTTCAAGTTCCCAAACTATACCTCTGGAGGTAATAGGCCAAGACTGGGGGTCTTTTGCTCGGTCCCTGTTTCTAAATTAGGAGGAGCAACTGTTAGATATCCAACCACTCGAAGCAACCATCTTTTCATGAGAAGTTATGCGACTTCTAAATAGACACGATACCTACCATGAGTGGGGTTTGAACCCCCAGACACCTACTTCGTGTACACCACTGGTTAAATTAATTCATCTTCGTAGCTGAGAAAATATGAAGTTGTTTTTTACATAATCTCTTTTATATTTATTGATCAAATCTGAAAATAATGGAAAAATATGTAAAATATATTATAACTAATCACTGTATTGTCCAAGCTCGTTAATTGCTACTCTTCAACGCCTCTTGGTGGTGGTAATAGTATACTTTTATAATTGAGTTGAATTGATATTAGAAACACTTCGTATTGATTTAAACATATCCAAATGAAATTTATACAAATAAATTAAACTTACTGCTTCTAATATATGCTCTTCATCTTCACCTTTATCAGATCTTTTGTAGTCGTACGTTTCATGACGTCTTCTGAAAAAACTGCCATCTGTGATTCTTTCCACTGTACTCTTTTTCGATGCACCGGATGTAACTGTAAGTTTAAGAAGGATAGTGAAAACCAGAAAGTGAAAAATTCGAAAATTATCAATTCTTATCTTTGCTTTTTTTACATTTTCGAGCTTAAATAAATGTTTAAAACTAGGTAGAGAAGCATATTTATGTTTGTAAGGAGAAACAAAGAAAGCAACCAAGTGTAAAATGATATTTTTGTACTAAGAGTGTATGTACAAATTTTTTTTCGTGAATCGCCATGAAGATTGGAGTGGAGTGTCGATGCGATATCAGACAATCTCATCCTTTTATTCTTCTCTTCGGACTTGTGACAACTTTATTGTTTTCCTTTAGCTTTTGATCTTTAAGTCCCATCAGGATAACTTGCTTTGTGACTTGTCTAAGGTCTTGTATCATCATCATCATCTTTTCATGCCAAGAGGAATATAAGGCTTCACTTCAGCTTTCCATCCCCTCTCCCACCTGTCTCCTGCAGCTCTCTTTGCCTCAGCCCATCTTGACCATACCGCCTCTTCTTTCTCTTTCTCCATCATTCGCCGCCATGTTAAACGAGAACGACTACGCCGTCGACTGATTTGCGGTAGCTCAGTCGGCAAAAGCAACGATCTCGTAGCCGAGAGGTTGCGGGTTCGGAACCCGAACCCGCATTGTGCAGTCACACTTATTCGTTTTGTTTTTAATCTAGCCGAATAGATAGCGTGGGACGCTATCTTGTGGACTGCAGGTGGCTGGGGCGCGAAAATAACTCCCGAAAGTTATGTGACTGTATAATATTAAATTATTAACTCGTTTGATTTTATGACTTCTGTAACATCAAAGGGGGATTAAAATTCGTCTTCTTGGCCCACAGGTGGTTCACATCTGTGTGTTTGCTGGAGTTGTTTGTTTCCCACACTTAAGGTCCTTGTAGGGTTTTTCCCTTAATACTTTTTTTTTCGGGGGACTTATTCCTAGATCTGTTATTCCTATATTACGCTTACAGTATAATTCCCTTCCTATATTACAATACTGATATTCCAGATATGACATAAATATGTATATACATACACACAGTACTGGAGCTAATTAATGTTCAATGCCTGCACGCACTCAGGCCGCCAAATTTCTACGGTGATCGATGGAATATCTACTAGGTATATGCATTGATAAAAGGTTGTCAAATATTATCTTGCACATAAAAAAATAGGGAACTGTGAAATACTACCTTTCACGTAGGTGGTAAATAGCTGAGAACTGTCCCTATATATATATAAATATATCATGTTCGTGTGAGAGAGAAATAATATGCACCCAATTAAGGGGACTTGACTAAAGGTTGATCTGTATCGTACTGATATCCGAATAATTTCCTCTTGTATTTGAGCCATAAAAAGTAAAACGATAGACGGAAAGCGTTATTCAACTGTAGTTCTCTCTCCGACTTGTCTTAACGTCCTATCCCGAAAGAATATTGTATGCAAATAAGAGCATACAGTCAATGTCCACCCTCTTTTACTTTGTTTAAAAATGTCTTCGCGCCTCCAAAAATAGTTATATGGTTCACTCACCTGATAACTTCTCGTAATCATGATGTTTCTTTCGACCACTGAAAATAAAATAAAAAACAATTAGCTGTATTATTCTGATATTATTTCTAAAAAATATCAATCCGAATAATTTCTGTTCCCCAAAATTTTCAACTGTCTCCACTTTCTTATTTCTTCCCCCTCTTTACTTAAAAAATTTTTCGGCCTCCAAAATAGTTTTATATGGTTCAACCTGATATTCAGCTATGTTTCTTAGCCACAAATAGAGACTAACACCAGATAAGTAAAGTTGGAGGACAAAGTTAGGTAAAAGTGGAGAGAAATTTAAATCACTCTCCCATTGTATTATGTAGAATCCTCTTTCTATCACGTTTTATTTTATCTTTGTTCTTTTACATAAGCTTTAGCACTTTCTAACTTTCTACTCGTAATTGAAAAAAACTTTAAGCACCATTCGATATTTTATTCAATGTTATAACCAAGAAAAGAATCTCGTAATTCAAACAATTTTATAAACAAACTCAACATTAGAAACGAATTCACCTTTTTCAGACCTTAAGTAGGGTTTCTGATCCACAGGCATATTAAAGGAATTCAGTGCATTTTTTCCTTCCGATGCCTACTGAACTATTTTGGATGACAATGTGTTTCCTACGTTGTGGCAGTTTTACGGGTTGGACCCATATTACTTTCAGGTAGACAATGCCAGTTGTCATGTTTCGAGGTTAACCAAGGCTTGGTATCGTGCCAATGGAGTTCATCGAATGGACTGGACTGCCCAGAGCTCAGACCTGTACCCTATCGAGAACCTCTGGGAAGAGTTGGATCGCCGAATTAAGGGGTGCACTATCAGTGCAAAAAATCGGTGAAGGTACTTGTATGTTTACTCCAAGTCGAGTGGAGCCGGACGATGTCCGATTGGTTAGGGTGCTGGCCTTGGGTACCGAATTTCGTGGGTTCGAGTCCCACAGTGGCATGGATGTTCGTAGCCGTTCAGAATCGGCTTTAAGCTGTAGGTCCCGGTCTCATTAGCCCTCGTGTTGCAAAAAGTAGACCGTAGTACTCCAAACCAAACCAAACCAAGCTGAGTGGAATACCACCAAGACAATACCACTAGCTGTAAAACAAAGACTTATGGAAAGTATGGCCTGGAGGGTTCACGCTGTAACTGCCTCTCGTGGAGGCTCTACCAACTATTGATTTTGAATAAAGTTAGTTTTTCTTTTCTATCACAAGTGTCCAAATACTTATTGGTAGACAGTGTATTTTAGATTCTAAAAATTACAACAATATTGAATCTTTAAATGCATCTCCTGTAAGAACCATAATATTCGAGTTATGATGCTGTTGCAGCAAATAGATCCAAATGACATTATTACCTCGGGATTCGCACCAGCATTGGTAGAGCTCCGTCTGAGGATTCTGTTGAGGTAGATCGGGATGAAAGTTTAGGAACTCCTAGAAAATTCATAGGCATGTTTTTAGGTGTAATTTCATTGTATACGTGTTCAACTGTTGGATCGGGGTTTTCTGAATTCTGTAAAGAGAAAAACTAGTTTTATTTTACATATTTTGTTCATATTTCATTTTAAAATACATAATTACAGTTAGTTTTTAAATACGCGACTCTCATTCAAGCGATTTTCTCAGTTATGTTTTTTTTAGTACCTGCAAAGCTCTGTGGAAAATAATGTTAAATTTCTCTTAGTTATACCATTTTCAGTTATAAGCCTTTCTCACTAGTACGACCATTTTTTTAGGGTAGAGTTAAGAAATGTGGTTTCTTCTCCTTTAAGCTACGATAATTTGGCCAATTGAACTAAATAAATTTTTAAAGGCCAACCACTCTATGGGTGACTCTATGCAGCAATACTTCCCTAATACGTAACACGAAAATTTAACGAAACATTTGTGAATGAAAAATCTATTTTTCTTTCCTCCTTGTTTTCCTTTGGAAGAGTATGAAAAACTTAACATTGGAGTTTTCAAAATCCCCAGTTCAAACAGTCAAACAATTTCAGTAATCTGATGTTGTTTGAAAAAATAGAATAGCCATCCTTTATCCTAAAAGATTCTGTGCTGTTACCATACAGCGCAGTGATCATACAGACGCTACAATAAGGCGATTTCACGCAGCAGGGCACATTTAAACTTATTACAATTCTGGCTTTAGTTTCAAACGGAAACGTAGTTTATTGTTTGCCTATTGGCTGTTGCAAACCTGAATATGAATGGGAAGGACATTATAGTAGTTCGTGACGTTGTGACAAATTGCTCTATACAACCAAACTTTAAAGAAATATAAGACATTAAAAAATAAACCCATTTATCCGATTTATGTTTTTCCCCAAGTCATTAAAAATATTCTTGCTTTCACACCACCTTCTGTAAGAATTATCTGCGTTTTAATATTATTCAGTATTTATGTTTATGTATAATCTGTGATAAATAATAGACCATTAATTTCTCCTTAAGTAATTTATTTATTCAGGGGCACCGTAACTCTGTATGTAGTAGGAAAAGGGTTCCGAGGGACATACAGTTTGAGAACCATTTGTATATGAAATACACTTGAGTATCTTTAATTCGAGTCTTGATTGTTCCTGTTTCCCATAAAACCGAGTTACTCCCCCCAAAAAAGAAAATAAATAAAAAAAATTATTTGGGGCTAATAAATTGGCTATGAAAACACCG
>CM063498.1:190308424-190390924 GCA_032207245.1 Pardosa pseudoannulata
ATTATTCTTGTTTCTCATAAAGCTGAATTACTCCCTTCCCCAAATAAAAAAAAAATTTATTTCCGATAAAATGACTATGAAAAACACATGAAATAAATTACTGCATCTGTTTTTTATTGTTGTTTGACCGGTCTTGCATTCACTGCGCACGCCGAAGATATCAACATAAATCCTCCCTCCCAAAGAAAAAAGATTTGGATTCTTGTCAGGGTGTCCGTATGGGGTTGGGGAAGGTGCTGTTCCAATTTGAAGAGAAAGTTGTTCATCCAAATTCAGCCACTGACTTTTTTCCTGTACACCAAACGTATCTTCCTACATTCTAAAAATATTTTAATTGTGCAAATGTGAAAGCACAGATAATATTTCTGTGGTGGAAGAATAGTAAAATAATGATGAACACCTAAATTTTACTAATGTAGCTATAGTTGATATGATTAATGAAGTAAAGCAGGGTGACAATGAGAAGAGGGCTTAACAAATGAGTCATAGCGAGGGTTTTGCTGCGCTAGAGGCTGCATGAGGTGCGTAGTAGAACAACAGCCTGAGGAGACTCCAGCAGACCATGTGATGCTCAGAAGATGGCGTGGTATTGCCGGACATAAAAAGAACAATGTATATAAACAAAAACAATTGACTATTATTTTAAGATGTAGTTAACTTATCTTCAGTAATTAATATTATGTATTTATATTTTCTTATTGAAATATACTTTTAAATTTAAAAATTGTGTTTCTATTTCTATTTTATTATATTAATCATTTTCAATAATTCGAGTTAGGTTCTGTCAAGTTAGGTCCGATACTGAACTGTATAAGCTCCTTACCCTTTTGCTGACTGTAGAGGGTTCGTTTTCGGATGCTGTTTCGTTATCTTCTTCAACAAACTGGATATCTTCGTCAGGTCTCACCATGAGAGGTATTGTCACCTTCTTATCATCCATGGCGGAGCGGCTTTAAGAAGCCGCGCCTGCAAACGAAGTCATAGTAGTAAAACTACGGATCTAAGAAAATATTAGTATGTATGACAATTCGCAGTATTTAGAAGTAGAATAATAATCAGTGGATAAACCTATTGCAATGAAGTGATGTAGCCAGATTTTCTTTTCGGAGAGGATCCTAAGTCTTGATCCAAAGCACAGTAACGATTAAACGTTTAGACGTAGCATTTTTAAATTTTGTAGATTAGGTTTGGGTAATATGGAATAAGCAAGTTATTTTGCCAGTTAAACATTTTGCGAGTAAGTGTTTAAATATTCATGAAAAATATTTGAGTACATGTTATTGATGTAAACTTATATTACGGTTATAACAAAAGTTAAAATATTCAGGTTGCTCAGATCTTTCGTTTCTATTTTATTTTGCTTTGAGTGATTGTTGTTTTCATTATGTCGGGGGGGGGATAATACGGATAAATGGCATCTCATATTGCCCTCTATTTATATTAAGTATTCTATAATACTCATCACATTGTTTCTGTTGGATTAAAACGGCTTCACTGCAGTTTAGGGTGCCCCCAGATTTGGGTTCCTTATCTGTATTTATGATCGCCAAGTATGCAAGTTTTCTCACATATGGGAACCCGAGGTTAGGTTTTTCAGGCTTCAATTGTATAAAATTTTTTGTAAACAGTTTTAAGTATTTGATACTCATAGTTTATGTTTTTTGATTCATTTTCATTGCTTTCATA
This sequence comes from Pardosa pseudoannulata, assembly GCA_032207245.1. Taxonomy (NCBI): domain Eukaryota; kingdom Metazoa; phylum Arthropoda; class Arachnida; order Araneae; family Lycosidae; genus Pardosa; species Pardosa pseudoannulata. The sequence goes on from CM063498.1 coordinate 190,310,111, forward strand.
AAATACGTATCCATATTTTCTCTTAAATTTCTGTATGATTTAGAAAATTTTAAAAATTGTTCTCCATGCGTTTACAAATTTAAAAATTTGATATAATCTTTGTATAAATTTAATTTATACTGTGTTTTTTTACTATTTTAATTCTTATAGTTTATCCTTTTTATTGCATTTGTATTGCTCTTATGGATGTTTATCGACATTTTACATCTTCCCAATTGATTCGTTTTTCCACCATATGCTTACGATTTTGGGGACATTTGTGAATCTGCTGTAAAATCGACAAAGATATTTTGTAATTGGATCCTGAAAGTCTGCATTTCACAAGTTTGAAGAATTGACAATGTTTAATTGTCAAATCGAGGCTTTGCTAAACTCAAAATCAATGACTCCTATGTCCCCTGAATTGTCAGATATCAGGGCATTTTCTAACTGGGACCGAAATTTTAAGTCTTCCTGAATCGTCTTCAGAATCCCCACTGACATTAAGTGAGAGATGGCGATTCGTTCAAAAGATGATATAGCAATTTTGGAACCGTTGGTCTTGTGACCATCTTAACCAATTCCAACAAAGGCGAGATCATGTAGTTCTACTAGTCGTGAACTCCAGACTGGAGATTTTATAGTTATTCATCAGCATTCAGCCCCCCTCATCAATGGTTTTTGGGACTAGTATTCCAAATATTCTTAGGAGAAAATGGTCATATTTGAATCATCAACATTAAAACTTCGTCAGGGAAATAAGGAGACCTATGTCAAAAATAACTTTGCTACTGCCCATTCCGGAGGGTGTTCACTCTTGAGTTTAGTAATTAGCCAGCCGCTAGATGGCACTCATAATGACACCAATAATTTACTCATGGCATACATTAGTAAATTTAGTAAGTTAATGTCACGTTTACTCTTTTAATTCTGATGCATGAAAGAACCTCCGCTCTCGTGAAATAAATCGCATGTTCTTATGTAAGTGTTAAGTGTTTTTCACTGGATCATACATCTTTCGAATTATGAATTTTAGTGCTAAATCATTCCAATAATAGCTTAAAACAGGGGGGAAACGTTAAGTCTGTTATTTTTTGAATTTCTTGCTATTGATCTGCATTTTTGTTTTTGTAACCAGCACTTGCTATCTTTGGTTTTTTAAATCTATGTTAACCTTATACAGTTAGTAAATATGTCTTAGGCAGTACTAAAGCATATAATACATTAGTAGTGCTTTCAAAGTTTTATAGTCATTAATAAATGCATACTACATTAATAAATGCATTAGTAATTACTTAAAATAAGATTTATTTATTGTTTTTTAGAACTTTTTAGTTCCCTAGTACCGTTGTTAATTTTTTTTCCCATTTTATTTTGGCAAATTTGCATTTCTCGATTTTTTTACTCCTTGCCAGAGGACTGAATAATGGGCTTACTCTGAACGTTGCGAGTCGGTGAGCATATTCGTTGTGACGTCATTTTGACGTTAGCTTGCACTCATTGTGTGAGCAAGCGATCGATGAAGCTGTCGTCAAAGTGACATCACAACAAACGTGTGAACCGATTCGCAACGTCCAGAGTAAGACCCTAACAGAGTTCATTCGGCAGTGAAGTTGAAAAGAATTTATAGAAAACTCGTTCTGTTCATTACTTGAACGTATTTTGTGCCTAATAACGAAACAATTGAAACGAGATCAATCGAGTCATCGGAAAAGCAGTTCGTGTCGTGAACAATGGAGAGAACGGCTAGGGTAAACACAAGCCAGGAGTAGGGATCAAAAGATTTAGAATCAAGTTTCAAAGTACGCAAGAAAAACTTACGTGTAAGGGAATGATGAGAGAACGGTACAAAGGTCGAGTGTTACGGTGACGATTTAAAGAAAGAACCGGCGCTATTTTTTATTTATATTATCGGTATTATTCCTTTTTACCTTTTGGCGTAAACAACAGTGATTAGTTAATCTAAGAAACGGTCAGTGTTTTTTAAATTCTCAGTGTTTCTTCTGTTGGCTCTCTATTTTCAAATACGGTTTGACATGAGAAGCTGAAGAACTATTTATAAATAGGAAGGAACAAATTATAAAATGCCGTCAACAATTTTTTAAAAATATCTCGTTTTCTGATAACTTATTCCGATATGAATGAGTAAAAAAAAATTCTTTGCTATTTCTGTTTTGTGATACATCCAAGGTGGAAAGGTAAGAATGTATTTATTGAACAATACACTTTATATTATAAAGTGTATTGTTTGATATAAAGTTTATAAACTTTGGAAACTAGAATTTGAAATGTTGAAGTATTATCTCATAAGTTATGATAAAAAATAAATTATTAAGTTTATATATTGGCATGCAATTTTACAGTAAGAAATTAAGTAATTTTTAACAAAGAGTAGTTCAGTAAATAAATGTTTTGAACAAGAATAAATGCAACTCACAACTGAAATGAATACCTTTTGACGCTCGCTATTTGGATACAAAACGGAAGATAATCACTGAAGTGTAATCTATATGTATAGAGAGGAGTATTTGTGTTCCATGTGGCAATAAACACGATTGTGCTCCGATGAGCGGAAATTTATTGATACTGTACAAAATTTCTCAAAACCATTATTTTAAAATTCTAATTAATTCTTGTTTATTTTAACTATTTTTAAAGGCGTTTTTTTTCCAATAGAGAAATTTTAAGCAACATTACGAATTACTTTAATATCCTTCCCATTCATTTTCATGTTTACAACAGCCAATAGGCAAACAATAAGCTCCATTCTATTTCTGTTTGTCCAGAATCGTCATAAGTTGAGATGTTTTTTTCCTGCACGAAATCGCCGAACGATGGCCGAATGGTTAGGGTGCTGGCCTTCGGAACCGGAGTTCGTGGGTTCGAATCCCACAATGGCATGGATGTTCGTAGCCGTTCGGAATCGGCTTTAAGCAGTAGGTCCCGGTCTCATTAGTCCTCGTGTTGCAAAAAGTAGACCGTAGCGCTCCAAACCAAACCAAACCTGCACGAAATCACCTTAATTGTTTTCAAGCATAGAACAATTCTATGTAACTTCACGAACCATTAAAATGCCCTTCCCATTCATTTTCATGTTTACAACAACCAATAGGAAAGCTATAAACTGCCCTTCCGTTCGAAACTAAAGCCTGAATTGTCATAAGCTGCTTGAAATCACCCTATTGTTTTCAAAATCAGCTGCAGGGGATAAATATGTCGTAATTTAGCTTAAATAAAAAAATCAGCAAACATGGTTTCAAAATTAGAAAAGGATGCATATTACTTCCATTGTTTCAACATTATTTTGATGTTTTATGGCACTGTAACGTCATTTCCTGAAATACGTCAGTTATTATTCATTTTTAAATCCTGGTGCTACCTTATTGCCGTTCAGGTATGTCACAGGCGACTTCTGCGTCATAATGACGTCAGAAGTTTCTAGAGATGGGAATTATGTAACATAAATTCCTGTTTCTCGCGACTTTGGACGTCATTATGACGTCTGTGACGTATCTCGGCTTCAATATGGTAATGCACTCCGTTTTTCTTCATATTAAGATACTCCACGATTAATTATGCATTATCCACTCATTAAGCCACTAAATGAGCCGAGCGCGTGCATGCGTCCATAGAGTCTACTGCACACTTTAGTAGCGCATCTGGCTGTCTGATGTTTGGAAAAAAAAACCACTTCCAAAGCCATCCTCGGCCAAGGCTATTTTATCGCCTGCCATCGTTATAATATCACCACCTCGATAAGCTACACACCCTTCACATAGTGGTAATGGCTTACAATGGACACAGTGTACAATGGACTTGATAGCAAAGCAATCAATGCTCTCTGGCGTTTTGTATATTAACTTAGTGTGGTTGATGTCCATATCAAACGTTCGGCTTTTTAAGGAGCCGAGCTTGCCATTGTTTTCAAACTTCGTTCTTGGGATTTACTATATACTTCTTATAGTAGAAGTAATAGTTTTAGTATGTCTAGCAATATTTTGATCAAAATATAGTCCACTCTCGTTAATTTACGATTTAGTTTTTGAGCACTTTCGTTTCTGGTTTTAAGCATCGGCGCCTACACTGTTTAATGCTAAATTAACAGTCTAGTTTTGAATTCAAGCTCGTTAGACGGCAGGTTCTTGAGTTGTATCCATTTAATTAAACAGATAAAGAATAACTGAACATAAATACAGAAAACACCCTTTCTTGAAAAACTAAAACCAGCCACTAATTTGTCAAAAGGTCAATGAAATACCAGTTAAAACGTTGTTGTTGTTTTTTTAGCATAGTATCAACTTAGTTTTGTCTAAGTTGTTCTGTTTCACGGTCACTAGCGAACATCAGGAAAATCATTGAATCAGTGCTAAGATATCTTTTATCATTCGCCGAAAAGGTAGAAGCAGCACGAAATTATCAATGGAATACAGAAACGGCTAAATCTTTCAACATTGCTCTTCGGGGAAAAGTATTATCAATATTGTCTTTGCTTTTATTTTTATACAGCAAAACAAGAGGTTTACAGATATGTTTTACAGATATTTCATAAACCTTTATGGAAACGCTAAAGCAGGCACATAGTGGCCTGTTAAAAATACACTTTTAACAGACCAGCAGATCTGTAAAGAAATACCACGTGATAAAACGGCAAATTCTCTAAAAAGCTATGTTTACCGGTAAAATATCGAGAAAAATATACTTAATTTTCAAATATATGTGAGAAATTTTGGCATACTCTTTTATAAAAAGCAAATAAGACATCAAGTACTGACAGATCATTTTCAACCATGAAAATAGTAAAAACATTTTTTCGTAGCGTGATCACAAGAGGTTGATCGCAAAAGGAAGAGAAACCTTTTCTTCTTAGACTGTGGTAGTCTAAAAATCAGGACTTGGCTCACAGCCCGATTCAGCAGAAGTCAGCAGAACATAGTCGCTTAGCGACTCACACCAAAACTCTTAGCGATTCTGGTTACAAAAACCCAAAAAGCCCCAAGAGCTGGTTCGCTACCGTTTTTAAAGCTTCCGAAGTAACGTCGGGTAACATGAAAATATATCACATGGACCCAAAAGAGAGCCTCCAAGATCAATTTAGGTTTAATGAAATAAGATTGGTGTCTAAAATTTGTATAAAAAATGGCTCTACTGATTTCACAATGAAAGAAATATGTCAAACTAAAATTTACTCAATTTTACGAGAACCTCATAGGCTGGGGAGACTAGGTGGGTTTTCGATATGCCTCGATATTAATTTGTATCGGCCAGCCATCGTGGGTGCCACCCCATTATATTATAGTGTCGCAAGCCTAGACTTCATGTCTCCACGTCATTAGTACACCGGCCACATCTGCTTCAGAAGAAAAGGTGAAAGCAACTGATCTCCCCGCCGGATACGAGTGGATCGGAACAGCCAATCTCGGTGCAACAGTTTCAAGAGGAAAATTGCTTCGTTTACTAGCGCCATCTATTCACCAATATATTAACTAAAACTATCCAAGTAATTTTGTAGGATATTGGACAGTTTTTGTATTATTTTATTTACATTTTTGACAATATTTTAAGTTAGTTTTCTATATCCACCTTTTCATTTTTGTTACTTGAATTTTAAATTTTTTATTTTCATTATTATTAGTTTTTGAAGTTTTAAGTTTATAAAATTAATTGTTGCTAAAAAATGAGCTTGAGAAGTGCTAATATTTCTAATATTTTATTATATTTTAATGACATTATTATATTTTAATATTTATATTTCTTATTCTTATTATTTTTATTTTTGTATTTTAATATTTTATAATATTTTACTTTATTTCTAATATTCATTTCTAATATTTTATTTACATTTTTGACAATTTTTAAAATTAATTTTTATTTTTAACTGTCAATTTTTTTATTATCTTTTTTATTTTTTATTATTTTAAGTTTTTAAAATCAATTTTTGATATTATAAACTTTATACATCAAGCTGTCTATAATGGGCAGTAAGCAGCCTAATTTTTAAAGATAAAGAAATTGTTCTGATAAAATGTTATTCATTATAGTAATTTAGAAACTTACATTTTTTCATCAAAGAATATTCATAAGTTTAAATTTTACTATTCCTCTTAAAATTATACTGTAATATTGTATAATTATTTCACTTAGTAAAAAGTAAAAAAGAATTCTTCTTGATGATAGAAAATTATAAGCTTCTAAATTACTATATTGAATGATATTTCAATAAATAGTTTTTTCATGCTTAAATCAGGCTATTTACTGTATATTACAATAAACCGAGAACAAACATTATTGTCGAATAATGCAATGTGATTGCATATTTTTACCAGTTACTGTTAATGATTTTAAAAAGTAAAAGCCCATGCAAATAAAAGCAAATAAATCTTATTTATTAGAGCTGCAATATGTGTGATCAAAATTTGTATTGATTGATATAATTTCTGTTGCCTTCACCTTCCTTCCATTGTTTAACATGGTGTATTAAGAATTCTCGGCACGAACTCAAGATTACTTAAATAGGTTTAGTTAATATATTAATTAGTGAATAGATGGCGCCAATGAACCAAGTAATTTTCCCCTGAAACTGTAGCACCCAAATTGGCTGTCCCGATCCACTAGTCGCCGGATAACATATTGGCCATTGCATTTTGAGACATGAGTCTGTAACTAGTATAAACAAGCATATAAATAATTAGATGTTTATATTGTATGTAATGTAGAGGACAGGCAAGGGGTAATTAACTATACTTTATATACAAGATTTTAAATGTTAGATTAATATGAATCACATATGATATACAAGAGTACAAAGCATTATATAAGATGTGGTGACAGGACATGTCTGTACATCGTATGTTATGTACAGGCAAAGAGTTAATAAGCAGTGTTTCCCTTTGGAAAATACTTAAAAAAGAGTTTGCAGAAATTAAGCTGGAATTCTAGCTATCCTTTAAAATTAATACTATTCTAGGAAACATTGCAAAGGAAAAGAAAAAGTTGACATCCGCTGTTGGGTATTTTTATACCTCATAGAGCTATTGAGGAACGAATTAGTGAAACTATAATCGCTTATCACTGAACGATAACCAATTAGGCGGCAGCGAGAGAGCAATACATTCGAAAAAGGCTGATAAATCAAAGGCTTATAAATAGCGATAGTTGACTGATAAAGCCCATGTACGAATTACAAACACCATTCATCAGAACAAACATACTCGTTTGGGTCTGTACTTGATATCTTGGATTTCTCTCGCTTTTAATGTTAACTCCATTTGATATGTATTCCTTCTAATCATGTTAAAATAATTACAATCTTTTAAGTATTAAGTAATTCATCCGGTAATGTACTAAAATGTGTTTTCGGATAATACATTTTTTCTTGCTTTTTCACCACATTTATTTGATTTAATTCTTTTCATCAATTTTAGTTTGACACATTTCTTTCATTTTGAAATTAGTATGGAGCCATTTTTTATAAAATTTTTGGACGCCAATCTTATTTCATTAAACCTAAATTGAGCTTGGTGGCTCTCTTTTGGCGCCATTTGATATATTTTCCTTTTAATTAAGGGCTTCTATGTACTTTACTTTCTTTTACGTTTTTACATTCTCATTACATTATTGTTTAAATAACTTAATTCATCCGGTGGCATATTTTCAGGTACTACACTTTTTACCTTTTGACCATATTTACTTGTTTTATTTTCTTTTATCAATTTTAATTTGGTATATTCCTTTCATTTTTAATTCAATTGCGCCATTCTTTTCCAATTTAAATCCAATTTTTAATCTTAACCTATAGGAGGAATAAAATTCCCTCTGGTTGGCTCCAATTTTAAGGGTTCTTAATAAAAAAAAACTATATCAAGCAATAAAACAACAAATTCTTAGAAATTTTACAGTTTTATCACGTGGTAAGTTTTCTTTTAATGCCAGTCGGCCAGAAGGAATTTTATTTTTAAAATTCATTTATTTATTTTTAAACAATTTTTTAAAATTTATTTATTTATTTTGTGTATGATCACTTCCTCAAAATATAAGGCAATTTGTCGCAACGTCACAAACAACTACAATGCCCTTCCCATTAATTTTCATGTTTACAACAGCCAATAGACAAACAATATACTGCCCTTCCGTTTGAAACTAAAGCCAGAATTGTCATAATTTGAGAATTTGTCCTGCTGCGTGAAATCGCCTTATAGTTGTTTTTCCAATTAAAGGAAAGAAATAATTTATTTCATTGAGGGGGAAATTAGACTAAATATACCAATATAAGAAAAATACTGATTTTAATTTTTTCGTGAAAAATCTCAAGGAAGATACAAATGTTCCCCGGTACATCTGCTGGAAAAGAGAAATTCATCTCAATGTCTCTTCAAACTTTTTCTATAAATAAATGTAGAGATTTTGTACAAAACCCCGAAGACGATTCCTTAACACTAGATTACCCAAAGGAATCATTTTGACTGCTTTTTTAATTTCAATTTGAAAAACAATTATGTATATAATGACACAATTTCTTAGAATTTTGGGACTTGTACAACATATTAATAAACGCATTTATATGTTGTACATAAAGTCACAAAATTCTAAGAAATTGTGTCATTTTATACACAATTGTTTTTCTAAATGAAATTAAAAAGCAGTCAGAATGGCTTCCTTGGGCAATCTAGTGTTAAGAAATATACTGTAAGAATGCATCCTGTAATTTGATGGATCAATAATACCAGCATATACAATAATAAGCAAATTTATTGTCAAAAGCCCTCATTACGACTCGAGAAAATAAGGTTTAGGGGTTTTCAATCCTACAATCAGGGGCATCAACCCCGAGTCTCTCTGTTTCCCCCCTCTTTAACCCCTGATCTTAACTGACCACTGGGGATGCAATTCACACTCAAGCAAGATGTTTAACTAATTAAAACTAAAGTGTTTAAGCAGCTAATTTAGGAAATTCTAAACAAAAAAGGGATGCACACTATCGGAGACTTTTTTTTTAAAGATTTTGCTAGAGATTTGCCTTAGATTGTGTGTGTTAGATGATCTCACAGTTTATCCTGTCCCTTTAATGAAGTGGGTATCTATCCAACCAACGCTCTGGCAATAAATATTTTTCGTACCTGAAACGGTGTCTTGCTTTACTACACCAATGGTCCATGACTGCAACCCCCCTCTACCATCGTACACTCGTTTTACGATATATATATATATATATATATATATATATATATATATATATATATATACACACACACACAGAGAGAGGGATATATATATATATATATATATATATATATATATATATATATGTATATACATACATACACATGTATAAGAAATATATGTATGTATCTACAGCACCGAGGGTAGTAGGTATACATTTCGGGCATACACGCGGCCTGCCAAATTTCTAGGGCGGCTAAAATGTCTACTAGGTACATGAATTGATAGGGGAACTATATTATATTGCATGCAAGAATTGTAGGCGGCCAACTACTAACCTGCACACAAGAGGCTAATATCCCAGAACCGACCCTGAGTATACACACACAGATATATATATATATATATATATATATATATATATATATACACGCACACACAACTGATGGATTTGTTGTTCGTTACTTAAAAGGTGACGAGATGTTGCTTTAAAACAATATTTAAATATACAGTTAATTATGGACACACATATCAATCCATATAAAACTGTATTATTTTCAAGTAATGTATTTCAAGGCATTTGAGAAATTTTGCATCTGCAAGTGCTTCCGGGAAGGATTTATTGAAATTTAATAGTACTAAATTCTATAACCATATTCTAATATCTATGAACAATATCCCAGGGATATCGGTATTTTTAAAATTGGAACATTTCAGAGTAGAATAAACTGTCAGAGTTATTATATTAAGAAAATCTCTCTTTAAAATTTTTAATGATATCGTATTTACCAATCATAAACATTATAATTTCATTCGATAGATTGCTAATGGCTTACCTTTATATTTTCCTGTGAGCAATAAAATCATTCTTGTTGTTAAAGTATCAATTTAGCACAAAGAGAACAGAAATCGGAGAAATCGGTTCTATTTTTTTACAATCATTTTGGCAATGTTTTTCTCCTCTAGTCATCGACAAGCAATCTGTGGGAGGTTCAAAATTCCTCTCAGTTTGCAGTTTCTTCCGACAACTGTTTATTTTTTCTATTTTTACAAATAATTGCACCCGAAAAAATTACATTTTTCATCGTTCCTTTTTATTCACCATATCTCGTAGTAAATCCACTTGTCGAGCTGCTAAAAAACAGGACATCCGTCGATACAGCAGATCGAGAACTGCTAAAAGTGCTGCAATATTATCTGAGATAGATAGAGAGAGATAATGTTTTAACAACAGAGAGAAAGAAAAGCATATTTCTAGATTGATAGCAATTCACACTAATTTTCCTTTTATGCGATTAGATTTGAACTCGTATTACCGGAGATAAGACCTTGCAGAAGTGCCAAGACACTTTCGTCAAACGAAAAATAATCATTTATCAATGTTTTACACCATGGGGATGACGTATCTATGGCAATAAGAATTTTAATTGAAAAAACGGATACCATAAAAAAAGATGCCAAAATGTCTCCAGAAGAATGAAAATCTTTAAAGAAATTAAATCTCGCTTATTGTTTCTCTGTCTCCAACCATATGTGTTTGAACTGTTACTGATCTACAGAGTAAAAGCTGGGTTTTTTTTGTTTTTTAAGACTCATTCTGCTATTCAGAAATTAATATTTTTAAAAATTTTTAATATGGCTTTTAACAAGCCATGCGAAGCATTTTAACTTTCTTGTATGCGTAGTTCAATCAAACCTTGTTAATTATCATTAGTACTCACTAAATTCCTAATACCCGACCAAATTGAATGAAAATTAATGTTAAAATGTTTCTTGAAGACGAATTTGGTTGATAAAAGTTATTGGTCAAAACGTTAAAAAGATCGTTGTTTCCCCAATCGAATTGGATAAAGCAGGAAATTCCCTAGGGGGCTATCTTTTCCTTTTATTGAATTGGTGACTGCTAAATGTTCTTATTTGCATTTGAAAAACAGTATACCAAAATTTCTCCCAAATATTATAGAATTAAACCTATTTTTCTTTGTTTTTCTTCAAAAAAAAAAATAATAATAATAATAATTTGCTGTTCTATCACGTAGCATAATTTTTTGTTAAATATTTCTTTAAAAGCTAGCTAGCCATAGGGAATTTAATTTTTTCTTATAGGTTTACATCGAGAGAGAAAAATCTAAAATGGCAGGTATAGTCCACTTTAAAAGGCCTCCTACCTTGTAAAACAGATGTTTCCAACTAGGAGCCTGTGGGCTGCATGGTCAATTTGCGGTTTATGAAAATTTATGAGAAAAAACATATTTCATAACATCTTAAATTTCTTTGGTGAAATTCATTAAAATTGAGTACAGAACTTGTGTTTTCTGAGAATAATTAGCATTAGTTGCATTTGGCATTAACATTAGTTGAGCTGATAGTGGACATCCGTTTATTAATGACCCTTCATAATACTTCCACTAAACTATCCTTTTTAGAATTTTAGTTTGATTAAACTATTAATTTTAGTTAGACATTGAGTAAATTTTTCGTGCCATTTACCAATATTAATTCAAATTAACTGACATCTTAATTAACAGACACTTGACTAAAAAAATTCTTTAAAAAATTCCTGTAAAAAATCTTCAAAATTATGTTATGTTTAATTTCACTCTTTTATGCAACTGTAAAATAATTAATGTTATAAGAATTTTAATTCTTTTCCATGACCTTTAAAAAAGTTATTTTTCTATTCCAATTATTAGAAAATGAATAACACATTCATTTAAAATAAATTTTCATTAGAAACTACTTTAAAGAAATTTAAAGAAATAAGAAAATTATATTTGATGATTAATCCTTGAACGAACTAATGGAAAAGTGTTTAAGTTTTTTTACCTCCTCATTCAAAGAAAATAAATGTATCTGCAAATAAAGATATTACCCATGTGATATAAATATTAAGTACCTTTTCAAGCAATAACAGGTTTAGCAATGGAATACGATTGATGCCTAAAAATTGTATTTAAGAAAATGGCACAACTGAATTCAAAGTGATAAGAATATACCAAATTAAATTAGATAAAACGAAATAATTCAAGTAAATATGGTAAAAAATTATTATGGTATCTCAATTTGTTTTATTATATTCTACTTGATGAATTAAGTTATTTAAACGATTACGTAATAAAAATGTGAAAAAATAAAAACATGTAACTAAAAGGAAAATAGATCTAATGAGGAATTTGCACATGTGGGGGAATCGAACAACTTAGTATTTTTCTGGTAATTCCAGACTCGTAGACTCCAAAAATGTTCTCAAAAATGTAAAAAACTGGGTCCATCATTTTAAAAATGAATTTTAAAGTTAAAAGCGAAAATCCCGTAACATCAAAACGCTCCGTGATTGGTTTTGACATCACAGTTCATGATATCCAATATTTTCTTATTACTTGTATAAGCGCGCACTATTTTCCGATTTTATTTTTGCAAGTTCTTAAGACAAGAGACAATTCCAAGAGACAGTCTCCAAGCCCAATTTAAGATAATGAAATAAGATTGGCATCCAAAAATTCGTTAAAAAATGGCATAACTGAATACAAAACGAAAGAAATATACCAAACTAAAATTGGTGAAACGAAATAAATCATATAAACATGGTCAAAACCCAAGAAAATTTGTATTATCTGAAAACACATATCCTAAAGGATATGCTACCAGATGCATTAACTTAAAAGATTTTAATTATTTTAACACGTGATTAGATGGAAGATATATCAAATGGCGCTAAAATATATCAAAAAGGAAGCTATACCAAATCCTAAGTTGAGTCCCAAAGCCCAATTTAAAGTGGATTAAATAAGATTGGCATTTAAATATTGAATTTAAAAAAATGTTTCAACTGAAAAAAAATTATATGTTTGCTATCTTTTACGACGATTATATTCCAAATTCAAATTGACGAAACGAAATAAGTATGGTCAAAAGCCAATAAAAAAGGTATAATATAAAGACACATTTTATTATATTTTCTACCAGACCAAGATTTAATTACTACTATTACAAGATTTTAATTATTTTATCGTGTAATAGGGGAGTATATCGAATGATGCTAAAATTAAAAAGCGTTAAAAGCATTCTGTATTCACACGCCCTTTTCCTCCAAACAATTTGATCTGCCTAAACCATCGCAGTGTTGACCTTACGAAGGTTTTTACCACCATTCAAATACCATCAAGATCGCTCTAGCCATTTATAAAAACATAGCGAACATAGACATGCCTAGACATACAAAAGAGTATATGTATAAATTTATAGAAAAAGTCGATTCATTTTATTTTATAAATCTAGCACATAGCCCGTCATATGACAGAAAATTTTTAATTTTCCAGAATTGTAAAGTACCCTCTGAGGCAGGTAAAAAAAATGATTTGTTTTTTGGCTGAGAATTATCTGGTACACGCTCAATAATTTGTTTATCTTCATACTCGTCTAAGTCTCTCGATACTGTGAATGCAGTTTGGAATAACGTTAAATTCATTTAGAAAGATAATTCAAAGTTTTCTTAGCTACGTAGAAATTATCATTAAGTTCTTTCTATTTTTTTTCACAGTAATTAATGGAAGTAAAGGAATGAAACTATCATTTCTACTACACCCTGGAGGTAGATAGAATTTGTTGTTAATACCTGTGATAAAATTTTCATTGCAACAAAAATAATCGATGATTAAATTTAAAATTATCACATATGTACCTAATCTATTATTTAAGCCAAATATGAAAGAAAATTATTTACGTAGTCTAAGTTCAGTGATAAAACGTATGAAAATAATGCAGCTTTAAATAATCGCATTAAATGCTAGAAAAGGGGGAAGAGGTGGATTTCGAACGTTGCTAACCCTAACTCATCAAGAATCCAATATGGATGCCTCTTTCCATTTTAGGTACAACCGCTTTATAAATTCGAGGACAGACGGGCAGATAATTTAGGTTATTATTATACAGGGGATTATAAAATTTTTTATTTGGTTTTTTAATATTTGTATAAAAGACAGGTGACAAGTCTTTTTGTTAGTGCTGTCGCTTTTGCTTATTTTGTGTTACGTACCAAACTGATTTATTGCACCTTGTTTAATTTTTTTTTGGTATTATTATTTGTGTCTTGCCTTTGCATACTCTGAGCTTCATGTCGCCCTTTTTGCTATGTATTTTTGAATTCGTTTAACCACCGGTCATAGTCAAGATTCCAGTCTAATTATCCTTTTTAGTTAGACAAGACGTTGGGTACTCATAATTATTAAGAGAACGTACTCACTGTTTACCTCCTTGCTTCTTTTGAAGTTGGAGTGTATTAAATTACTGATTGGTTTCTTTTGTATTGATGCCGTGACGACTTCAATGTTCTCGAGTGAAGAGGTAGAGTGAAAAAGGATCACAGTCACGATAAAATTGGAAATCACTTTTATTGAGAATATATGGCTATATACAAGGGAATTCTGATCTCCCAAAACAAGTCGAAATGCAAAGGATTGTTGCCTGCATACCATCACCACGACGATCACAGTCGAAAGAAAGATTAAATAATCTCACAAGTGGGGAGGCTCTTCCAGGGTGCAATGCAAACCCAATCTATCCCCCGTTCGGTGTCCGAGACACTGCCGTTCCTTATATGAGCAGACTGTACGAGTCTCCCGAACTTAATCACTAAAAAGCTGGCTCCGGTCAAAAGTCGCGGAAGCCTCCACGAGGTCAAAGCACCTCCGTAAAAAAAATGTCGAAAAGCCCCGAGTCGCAAATTCTAGGCTTTTTATACCTGGGGGTCAGTAATGGTTTCGCCAACCGTTTTTTGGTCAGTTAAGATCCCAGTTACTTGAGAACTCCAGCTAAGGTTACAGTTAGTTTTTTTTTAGCTGAATCCTCATTTGTTGGCTGTCCCAATTGCGGCTTCTCCACGCAATCCTCCGGGGGTCATTACAGGCAACCGATCAGGGCATAACACCTAATGAACTGAACTGTCACCCTCCCAGACACTCTATCGTCGAGCTGTTGTAGCCGGTCGGAACAGGAGGCTTCAAATCAGCTGACTTCGGTCGTTAATTCTGGACAAAATGGGATCTTCACAATGCCCTAAATTTATATTTTGATCTTTTTTTACTTTGGGAGATTAAAGTGAAAACTTCCCACTTCACTAGGTATTCCGTAAAAGCCAATTACCTTGACCTGGACCTAAAAGTCAATTTAGTTACCAAAACACGACAGTACGAGTTTACATCGACAGAAGAGGTGACAACTACGGCAATACGATAGAACCTCTAACTATCGTTCCCTCATTGATCGTTCGATTCATCTAGTTCGAAATTGATTCCTATAGAGCCAATGTAATTTTTTTCCGCATTCATCGTTCCCAGATTCTTCGCTTCCTTTCCTCTATCTTCTCAAAAATTACAGGGCCCGTTCCTTCGTCTTCCCGAAAGTATCAATTTTGTGAAATTTGGAAAAACCGAAGAAATGAGGGTTTTCTTTTTCTATGTGTGTGTGGCGATTAGAGTGCTTCAAAGTCGCGTGGACGCCAAAGCGATTTCTCGCTCATCACGAACTATTCTATTAAAGGTTAATAACCTAACAACAGTGGGGTCACAACAGTGGGAGACCTATTCACACAGACCACAAGAAAGAGAAAGATGGAGACGAAAACGTGCCTTAACCCCTTCCCTTACAAATTTTTTTGAAAAAAAAATTGCAAAAAGTTATCACATTTTTTATTTTATGTTTAATTACAAAGAAATAAAACAAAACAAAATATCTAGGTTTTAGGTTGAATTTTTAATTTTTTTACAGGTGTAAAAGCATTTAGTTTTAATATTAGTTTACTATCCCGAGTTACCTCGGGCAAATGGTAAAACGTTAAATATCTGTCTTTGTATGGTAGTTTTTGAAACAAGGAAAAAACACAAAGTAATATTTGGAACATTGGTATCTGGTCTCTTTTCTTATCGGCTTGCCTCTGAAATCTGTGTTTCGGGAACACAAAGTACACTGTCTCATTGGATTTGATTTTTTTCCAGCAGCAGAAATAACACCTGTAAAATGCCTTGAGGTTAACCTGAGTGGTAAAGGACTAATACTGGGTCTTCCAGATGTGGCAGAAAACTCGCCACGATGATTTTCTGAAATAAGTTTTCTAATTAGTGGAAAACACGTGACCAGTTCCGCCAAAAGGACTACGAAACCAACAAAACTTGGCAAACTACCTATTTAAGCTGAATATTTCTTTTAACTTCCTCCAGAACGAGTAAAACCGTGATAAAACAAATCGTACAGACAAATTCTGATTCGCCCGAGTTTTCTCGGGATAATAATTAACTGCAAGATATATGAACCCGAGATAACTCGGGATAATCAGACAAGCGGTTAAAGTGGTTAGTACATTTATCTGCCTTATTGAATTCCTCTCGCTCAGTGTTAACCCGTAGAAAAAATAAAATTCCCTCTGTCCAGCTCGCATTTTAAAAAATCGTGAAAAAAAATATACAACATGGTAGAACAGCAAATTCTCTACGATGCTATCATTCTCTTTCATAAAAAAACATCTTTTTAAATTGTTTGTGAGAAATTCTGGTATATTTACTTTCGAATGCAAATAAGATTTAACAGATATGAATTTTTAAAAAAATAATAAATAAATAAAAGGAAAAGACAGCATCCTAGAGAGTTTGATGTTCTATCACGTGGTACAATTTTTTTAAAAGTACTCTAAGGGCCGATCTCACCAAAGTCGTTTAACGGCTAACTACGATTAGCCACTATTAACCTGGCGCCAACCAATGGGGGAACGCAATCCTCCGTTTAAACCGAGATTAATCGCGGTTAGCGTTAAACGACTTTGGTGGGATCAGCCCTAAAAACATGATCTAGCCAGCCAAAATTTTATTTTTTTCGTAGGTTAACACTGAATGAGGGATATCCAATATGGTAATTACAGATTCATCTTAACAACACCTCTTAAGCGAACAAGCCGTTGCCTATATAACGTATAGTTACGTAAGCCTGAAATGAATTACGTTTTTACCATATTCTTACATGCATCATACGACGCAAATTAGCGTTAATCTGTCTGTTTTGAATCAATATTTGCGGAAATAGAAACTTGTTTGGCGATACGATTTCACCAGCGGCGAAAGTTTGAAATACTTTGTAGTGTGAGGCATTTTACGAATAAGTCGATTTCACGCAAGAGGGGACATTTCAACTTATGACAATTCTGGCTTTAGTTTCAAATGGAAGGGCAGTTTATTGTTTGTCTATTTACTGTTGTAAACAGGAAAATGAATGGGAAGGGCATTAAAGTAGTTCGTGGCGTTGCAACAAATTGCTCTATTTGGTTTGATGGTTGAAAAAATTTTTATGGTATAATTGTCTGTTAACATTTTCAATAAAGTGTTGCATAAATTAGCCAAAATCAGAGGTAATTACTACAAAGTTGAACGGAAATTGTTAATTTTGGATTACAGATTATTTTCTGGTAAAGATGTTCTATAAAAGTAAATATTTTTTTTAACATCCTGATTTAAATTTGTACTAACGTAGCCTGTAAGCCGAGCTAGTTGAATACTGGTCTGAAAATTTCTCTATATGTAAAAATTTATTTACAAGCTTATTAGGATACAATATAAGTTCATACAAATATTGCACAAATATTTAACAACTTAAAACTATATATCCGGGAACATATAAGATAGGAAGCGGGTCTCAGCATCTCAACTGCCACACCACTAAGAAGCATTCCCTGAAAACTTACAAGAATTTAAATAAAAACCACATATCCAGGATGATATAAAATAGGCAATGATTCTCAGTTCTTCGGCTGTCAAATCACACACACAAGAAAAAAACCCTGAAAAATTACATTTAACAAACACAAATAAAAACTACATATCTAAGAGGATATAAACTAGGCAGTGAACTTTAAATGTGCTGAATCAGGTATAGAACACATGACGTGCACATCAACTAGAGAAATACAATGGAACTATTATGAATAATTTGTAGGGAGTCAAGACCAGAGGATGAATCAAGAAATTTATTTCTTTTAAGATACACTGAAAACCCCTTCGGCATATGCCTTTTTCATATTTAAGTTTCCCACTTGAGCCTTAGGAAGTGAGTCTCATGTTTTCCAACCGATGATATAAAGCTAAGCTCTCTGGTGCCACGTAACTATGTCTATGTCTACATAGAGATATTGTTTTTCGATACGCACCATGGTTTGCAGCTAAAAAAATAACAAATTGAGGAACGATTACATCAAAGTATATTTGGAGTATTAATTTCTAATAGGTTTTTTTTTTAAATATTCAAGAGTTATAATCAAACATTTATTCATGTAAAGAGAATAACCTAAATGGCAAACACAGAATTTATAAATTAGAAAAACATTTACAATGTATATACTCATTCGAAAATCTAAAAGAACACGTTCAATCAATGCGCAATTTCTGTCTTCACAGATAGAACAAAATATATCAGAAACCACATATAAACTGAAGATATCAGAGCAGAAAGAACGTTAAAGTATTCACCATGTAAATATGTTAAAGCCATACTTAAATCTGAATAGCTGAAACAATAACTGATTTGTCGGTGTCTGGAATAGGAATCTGAACTATACTCAGCCTTGGATTATATTTTAAAGTTGTTAAATCATCATCATCTTGAAATTCGGCTATAGTTGCGTAATCAAATGGAGATGATGTCTATTCTGAAAAGAGCGTCTGAAACAACATTTTTTTTCACCTTTGACAAAGTGAATATTCGTTGAAAATTGATCAATGAAACTCAATTATTTTTCTTGTCTGGGAGAGGCTTTGCCTAAATTTTGTTGAAAAGCGAAGGTGGTAGGTTTGTAGTCCGTATAGATGTTGAAAAACCTTTCCTCTAACCTGTACCTAAAATGCTTTATTACAGTGTAGATGGACAAGAGCTCACTATCCCATGCGATGTACTTTCTCTGAATGTCAATTAAAGAACGGGAGAAGAAACTTAATGGAAGCATCTCTCCCTTGTCGATTTGATAAACGACGGCACCGATAGCCATATCAGAAGCATCGCACGTGACATATATACCAGCTACAGTTGACGGATGAACTAACATATAGTAGTATGACTAAGTGCAGTTTTGAGGTTGTTGAATGCATTTCTAGAATTCTCGGCCACGTTAGCGGTATTTTACTACTTTTGCATCTTCCGCTAAGTAGTGAGGTTAGAGGTTGTTGAAGGCTGGCGCACTTTGGGATGAAGCGATGATAAAAATTGATCATTCCTGAGAATCTACGCAAGCTGGAGGTTAATGTGGGTTCAGATATGTTTTGTAAGGCATCAACTTTCTTTGGAAAAGGTCTTATTTCTTGAAATCGCCCTATTAAGTATCTCCTTGGGAATATACAACACTCTTGTAATCATATTCACATGTTTTGTAGAAGTAGAGATAGTAATTTTTGTTTCTAGTAGGTTAAATTCAAGCAAAGCTTTCGGCTTTATTTTCTGAAATAACACGAACGACAGATTAACATCCAAGGTACAATAAGGCAATTTGTCGCAATGTCACGAACTACTATAATGCCCTTCCCATTCATTTTTATGTTTACAACAGCCAATAGACAAACAATAAACTGCACTTCCGTTTCAAACTAAAGCCACAATTGTCATAATTTGAGAATTTTCCCTACTGCGTGAAATCGCCTTATTCACCCAGATCGTAAAAAACACCAAGAATTCAATTATTAAACGCGCACTACTAAAGATAGCCTCAACTGACACCAGCAATTTGAATTTCAAACAATTTCTAAGAAAAGGACAATAGTGCAATGTGAGTTTTAAGCTATATTATTTAAACTTTAGAGTGAACACACGGCACAAATAAATCGTATAAAATATAAATTATATAAATCCGTATAACTGTAAAAACTAACAAATATAAACGTGCGTGCGCAGATACTGCTAGGCGACCGAACTAAATTGAAACACTAGTCACTTCACGTATCGATTCACCAGGCAGGATTTCGATAGACGCTATTCTTCTTCAGTCGCCCATATTCTACTCGTTCAGCGAGTATGCCGGTTTATTTATTCGTATTTACTTCCACTGCTCTGTTTATAATTTGATAGTCATTTCGTTATCAAGCGATTCTTGAATTTTGCCAGTGAATAAAGTATTTCTAGGACATGGTTTATCTCTCGAATATTTTTTAACCAGTGTTTACTGTTATCCAAGAAGAAATATCAGTAAGTAAAATTTTTGTTGCTGTTATTTATGTGTTTTACCTATTGATCTCCAAACACTTTTCCGTAATTTGAAATATAGATATCATAGAATTAGAACTAATTAAAATTTCAACTAATTAAGATTTACTGATACATTAGATTTAATTAAGATTACTAATTAAGATTTTATTCTAGCTATTTGTTTTATTTTTCTAGTTAAGAACATATTTATTTATCAGGATAAAATTAGTTCGGTACTGCTGTTGTCCTACATAATAAATAGTAGTAAAAGTTCGCAATATTTATTAAAATAATACTAACGTCAAAGGAGAAAGTTTAAAGTAAATGTTACACAACTATATGTTCTAGTTTCTAAAGCAGTTTGGATACATTAATGCTTCTGAACATTAGCAATAAAATAATATTGGTTTTTCTCTATTGAAAGTAACTTTCTTTACTAAAAATAACTTTTGTTTCTTTTTCCTTGTTGTATGTAATAATTTTTTCAATGTGCTGTATTTGTCTGAATACCTTTCAAATCAAAATTATAATAACAATAGTAACAGAAGTTTGTAAATATATATATATATATTTATTTATTTATTTATTTATTTAGTAACCTCAGAGTGGGGTACAATGAAACAAACAATTGGAAATTATGGATTAGAAATTGGAAAAAAAGCAATGGAGTATGTTTTCAAAACAAACTCTTCTTGCTACATACTCTAAAGATGATGATGATGATCTAGATTGTTTTCCAGTTTCAGTTGATCAATAAAGTACTGAGAATGAGAATATCCACAAATAACATGCGTGGCACAAAATTTATGTATATTATATGAATGGAATAGTTATACACATGTGGTTGCTTTTAACCTTTTATAAATAAACCTCTTTTCTCTGTTTATATTAAAATTACATATATTACTGACACAGCTATAAAAATACAGATTTCAGAACAGTTAAAGAATTGCTTTACTGTTTAGCTTTGGAACCAGAAGGAATAGGTATGGTATAACCCCATCTAGGCACTCTTTGCTGTTAGAATCAAAATATTAGAGGGGGGGGGAGGGTGTAAAAAGTTAAAAACTACAAAGAATTGATATGAAAAATTAATAGATTGGCATTAGATTTTAATTTGTTTTAATTTATGTTATGACTTTATATATAAATGAATGTATATATGTATAATGTTAGCCAGGTAAATTTGTAGTAAGTTTTAAATTAGAATGTTTGCAGTTATGCAAAAGTTATTTTGGGATTTACAACTAAATGCTGAGACCCTCTTTTACCCAAACATGTACTATAACCATCAGAGTGAATTATTGCTGCCAGTTCAGTAACTTCATTCCTTAGTCTTATTTTCATCTGCCACTAAAAACATTTTCCCCAAACTCTTATCAATGCATCTAAAAACAATGTACTGTTCATCTACTTTGTGTCCCTTATTATCCTTCTGTGTCTAAAGTTTAAATTCCTCAAAAACTGACCAGTTTTTAAAAAAATAATTATTAAATAAATGCTATCAGATATTAGTACTTCTCCTAGACATTCTAAGGAGGGTGCTGGGTACAGATGCATTATAGCCGCCGGGTTTTTTTCTTGCCAAACTTGGCGATTATTGGGGCGATGACTAGGTTGCTGTATATGCCCTAACTTTGATAGGGGAATATGGAAGCTATTGGTGCACGTGATTTTTGACGTCATTACCCGGCTATCTATGCAAATTTTCTGTTCTAAATATTCTTTTCATTCCAGACTTGGATTAGTAGGTTGTCTTGTAGGTAGGTAAGTTATTTTTGGTATTTAGTTATGGCGGATGTTCTTATTTCTGTTTTAACTATTTGTAGCATTGTGAAGAAATATCAGGAAATTCTTAGACCTGAGGTTGGATTTGCACTTCATTCAAAACGGCACGTTTGTGGGGATGATGGAATTCCGAATTTGAGTTTTTTTTATGTATTTGGTTAGTGGGATTTAGTTAATTTAGTTATGACAAGTGAAGTTATTTTGGTTTTGAAATTGTTAAAAAGTATCAAAATATTCTAAACCAAACAAGATGCTTTGGTTTGGAACATTTTGTTTTTGCTCTTATCATTTTGTAGGATTTAGTTAATTTAGTTATGAAAGTGAAGTTGTTTCGGTTTTGAAATTGTTAAAAAATATCAAAATATTCTAAATCATACAAGATGTTTGGGTTTGGAACATTTTGTTTTTGTTCTTATCATTTTCTGGGATTTAGTTATGACGGGTAAGTTATTTCGGTTTTCAAATTGTTAAAAAGTATCAAAATATTCTAAACCAAACAAGATGCTTTGGTTTGGAACATTTTGTTTTTGTTCTTATCATTTTCTGGGACAGGTGCAGTTATTTCAGTTTTGAAATAGTTAAAATGTATCAGGATATTCTAAGTTAATTGGTTTGGAACATTTTTATTTTGTTCTTTGCACAAGGGGGGTTGAGGGGGGGACCCCCCCTCACATGTTAGATTCTTCATAATATTAGTGCTTATTAAAATGATATATATTGTGTTTACTCTGTTGACACATATCATAAATATTACTAATCTGTTATTTATTTTTAAAAAACGTAAAGAATTATGATTATTATGCTAATTTTATTTTAATAATACTTTAAATTGTTAATCTGTTGTTTCCTTTTAAAGTTTAGCCGAACGATGGCCGAATGGCTAGGGTGCTGGCCTTCGGAACCGGAGTTCGTGGGTTCGAATCCCATTATGGCATGGATGTTCGTAGCCGTTCGGAATCGGCTTTAAGCAGTAGGTCCCGGTCTCATTAGCCCTTGTGTGCAAAACAGTAGACCGTAGCGCTCCAAACCAAACCAAACCAACCAACCTTTTAAAGTTTAGTTTTGTTAATGTTGTGTTTCAAATATGCCACGTGACCGCCGCCATGTTTTTATCTGGTGATCTTTCAGAAAACAGGCACCGCCGCCATGTTTTTCTACTTGGCGACTTTTCAAATCATGCGTTTTTCTGTTGGTCGCCAAAAAAAAAAAAAACATGGCGGACGGGACAGGCGACTATAATGCATCTGTTCCGGGTGCTGTCCCTTGCCCCCCTTTTTTCAGCCTTCAATGTGCCCTGCCCTTCTTTTTTTTTTTTGCTGCCTTTAATGTGCCCTACCTGTTAGACCCTATGGTTAAATCTTATCTCTTGCAGTTTCTTGTCCCCAGAGCGTCATATTTCTATTTTGTTTAAATACAGTTTTTGTTTGCTTAGCCGAGTGGGTGGCTTGTTCGTTTGGCTATCGTGGAGGTAGTATTACTTTTGTCTCAGGGCTGGTTCGTTGTTTTTAAGTTGATTTAAGTTTTGTTGACCATTAAGTAAGCTAATTGTTTCATTTTCTTATACTTATGTTTGCTAAATTTAATGTCTGAGTTTATGTCTTATGTTAGTAATAATTAAATTGAGTTGTATACTTTTAGACCGTGGTTGTTTTGTTATCTCGAGTCATTTTTATTTTCAATTACATTTGAGTTATCATATAAGAGTTACTACCTTCCGGGAAGTAACATACCCCTTTCTGATTTGTGTGAATTTACCTACGATATCTGATTAGATTGCGAAAAGCCATGCTTTTTTTCACTGCATAAAAATACAAAAGCATGCTTCGCTGCTGTTGAGCAATCCATTTGGCCAATTTTCCCCTTTATCACTTAGGTCAAATTCCTTCCTTAAACAAAAGAATGGAAAAATGACTTCACATAGCCGACCCTTCCCTATGCTCCATTTTCTGATTCTTTCTTAATTTCCCAGTTCACTCTGTCAAGTTAAAATTTTAACACATATTTAATAAAGTAAAATGAACTTCAAACAATCTTAAAATAATAGTTATATTTTTTAAACCTATAGTAATCAAGAAAATTAAAAAAAAAATCTTTTCAATTAAAAAATGCCAGTTTTGTTCCAATAGAGTACCTTCATACCCAGGAGCAACCTGCCCTTTTTTTGGTCTGGGGGAAACACTAGATATCTGATGCTTAATATGCAAGCACCAAAAGAGATTTTTGTTTAAACTAAAATAATTTAGACGGTACTTATGTACTATCGCAACCATGCCAATGTTCCAGATAACATACCAAACTAACAACCTGAAAGACACGCAATCCGCAACCATAAGTGTAGTGTTTTTGGGGCCTTAATATAAGATGCAGATGTTCACGAAAACATATTTATTCACAAATCACGTTATATATACATTTTAAGCTTGAAGTTGTTCTAATGTTCTAAACCCAAAACAGAATTCTCCTGTTTTTCCCTATCTATCTGGTGTTGCCAGATTCCAATTAATTCAGAGTTCTTTTATTCTGGCTGTTGCCAGATACATTACAATAAGCTTCGCCTTTCTAAACTTTGTTGCTATGGCAAGCACAAATAGTATAGTTCAAATTTGCAAAGAATATAGAGTTCTGCTAAATGGAGGAATAAAAAATAACGAGGAACATTGTGGCATCATCTTGAATCATACTTATCTGAATTCGTTTGTCTATAGGATCGCCGAATGATGGCCGATTGGTTAGGGTGCTGGCCTTCGGTACCGGAGTTTGTGGGTTCGAATCCCACTGGGGCATGGATGTTTGTAGCTGTTCAGAATCGGCTTTAAGCTGTAGGTCCCGGTCTCATTAGCCCTCGTGTTGCAAAAAAGTAGACCGTAGCACTCCAAACCAAATTGTCTATAGGATCAAGAAAAAGATTGTTTTTATTCCAATTTAAAATCTATCTTAACATTTTCTACCAAACCATAATTGAGAATGTGTCAAATAATACATTTATCCGAGTAAGAATTATTTTTCTAAATTTTTTAGAATTGTTCATTTATTTATTATTATTTAGAGTTTTATTATTATTTATTGAAACTAGCTAGGCATGGTCTGACAGCATATAGCACTTATTATTTTACCGAAAGATTAAAAATTAATAATAAAAACTGGTGTTCCAAACTGGTGGTAAGCTAAGCCTGGGATCTTCTGCTTGGTCCCTGCTAAAAAGGCAATATGATAAATCATATATCTAATTCTAATACACTGTGTTTAAAACAGAGAATTGCTCTTAGAGAAATGAATTTAAACTTTTTCACATTACGCATATTTTCACAAAAGGATTGCCACCCCCCCCCCCCAAAAAAAAAGAAAAAAAAAAAAAGAATCTTCATGAAATGGTAGGTGTGTAACAGTCAGAATGTATTACTCTCTCTCCATCTTAATCCAGTGATTAGTAACTTCAATGTCTCTGTAGTCCTAGCTCCACCTACAACTAAAAACAAATATTTGAAACATTCAAAGCATCTGAAAACAATCACTGTCTACTACAATACTTATACTTTTATTATACTTCTCTTTCCCAAGTTTTAATTCAACTGCTGTATCTATACCAACACAGCTAATTAAAAAAATTATTAATAAAAAAGCAGTGCAATTAGATGTATGCTGGAAAAAAAAACTGTCTGTGAGTCTGTTTAAGCATATTTTGCTACTAGTTTTCTTTTTTAAAAAACCATAATTTGTTTGGTATCATTAAATTTTTTTTCTCTAGATGGCTAAAAAGAGGCAACAAGACTTTGTTAAAACCCAGCTGAAGCCTGGCCGTAGCCTTTCAAGAAGAAAAAATGTTGCTCCTGCAGTTAAAGCAAAAAAACTTATTATGCCCAAGAGGAGTACTGGCTCTCCAAAAACAATACAAAATATTTTGGTAATTTCATAGTTTATAATTCATTAATGAAGATGATTTTTATCATGGTAGATTTATCGAGATTATTACTTATTGTTTTGTTCTAATAATTTTTATTACTTTTTTTCTATTTATAATTGCTTGCATTTTTGTGAATGTTTATTTTATTGCATAAAAGTTGCTTTCAAACTTGATTTTAGTAAATGTGAATTTACAGTTCAGTTTAGCTTCCCAGAGAATTAATATTGTTATTTTTAATAACCATTTTTGTTTTTAAATTTATCCATTTGAAATAAGATAATGTTATAAGGGAAAGAAAATTTAAGATTAAAACCAAATGACTTTTTATTCCTTACTGATTTTTAATGTACAATATAACTTTTTATCTGTCCAATTTCCAAATTTAACAGGAAAAATATTTTCCAGTCAAATTGTTTTAAAGTAAAATGCTAAACCAACGCTTCACAAACTTTTTTTGTTGCGGCATCTAGTTTAAGTACTGCAGAGGTAGAAGATCAGTTGTATTTTGAGATAAACAAATCTCTTATCACATTGGCAATGAAAAATAACTTACATAGAGATTTTTTAATAATTTCATGCTTTCTTTATTAATTTCACAATTATATACCAACATATCTAGATAACTGCTGCAGCACTTAGTTTTAGAAACATGGTACTAGACTGTATGGCCAATAATATTTTTACTTAGATACCAATCATAATAGTTTCAACTCTGGTAACCTTATATGAAGGTAGCCCACTTTCATAAATTTGTAAAACATAAACTAAATTTAAAAAAAAGTTATTATTATCGGCAATTTAGTCAATTGTTTCCACCTTTAGTAGAATTGCATTTAGCTGATCTGCTTCAGATATAATACTACTAGTTTGGTGCATTTATAACAAATATAAAAAACATTGTAAAATTATTTTTAAATTTCTGTGTCTAATTTTTTATTTCCGAATTTTGCAAATTTTATTTATTTTTCGTCATTATGCATTTTTTTTTCATTATATTCTGTTAAAGAATTTTGTTAATTTTTGCTAATTTGGTAATTTTTTGTTGCCAATGGAAAAAAAAGTTGCCAAGATGCACATATACTACATCTGTTCCATGAATCCATATATAAGCCTTATGTCCACTTCTGACCTATAAAAAGTTCCAACAAATTTTGACTTACACAAGGGAATATATGGCAATTCTTAAGCATTTATCTTTGATAAGAAGTTGTTAAAGTATTATATATTAAATCTCTCTCACTCTCTCCCTCTCTCTCTCTCTCTCTCTCTCTATATATATATATATATATATATATATATATATATATATATTTATATATATATATATATTTATATATATATCAGGGTTGACATGATTTAAATCAGTTGATTTTTTTGAAAAAATCATTGATTTAAATAATTTTTTTTTCACTTCTTTTAAAACCTATAGTCCAAAGACAGGAGAATTGGGAAATCAGTCAGCACAGTAATACCAATAAGTAAATAAGTGTAAGTAGATAGCATGTGTTTTCCAAGAATTTAGGGTTTGTTATCAGAAAGTATGTAGTAGGGGTAGTACAATGACTTATTATGATTGGTGGAATTCATTTTATGTAATGGGAGGTAAAGAGAGTATTACAAAACTTGATATCCAGTTTGTCTACGAAATAACAATAGCCGTGGCTTCATCTGCTGAAATGGGAAGACAGTTTTCTTCTTTTGGTATTGTTCATTCTAGCCTTTGTAACTAATTAGGAGTGGATAAAGCATCAAAGCTAGTGTTTTTATTGAAACAGTTAAATCCATAATTAGGTTCTTAAAAAATATTGAAATAATTGTGATTTGTTTTTTTAAATAAATCGTTTGCATTAAAAGAATATTTAATTTGTTCTTTTAATTTACATCTTATTTAGTTTGCACTATCCAATTACAAAATAATAGAATGTATTTAGATTAAAATTTATATATTTAAGTTTAGGTAATCAGTGGGCAGAATATACTAGATAGATAAGATGTTACATCTTATAACAAACTATTCTATGTATATTTCAAAAAACATAAAAACAACAATTGAAATTAGTATTCAGAAAAAAAAAATCTGATTTAAATCAAATAAATCTGATTTTTTTCCATATATATAGTAATATATATATATATGTATATATATGTATATATATATGTATATATATATATATATATATATATATATATATATGTATATATTTGTCTATATATAAATAAACTAGTATATTTAAGCCTAGAATTTTTAGTTTGTGTCTTCAGTATGTGAAGATTGTAAAATTTTTACAGTTGGTATGTTGGCTGCTAACATACACTTATGTGCATGTAATATTGGAAAAAAATGCATTCTTGATTTTAATCAAGGATTTAAAAAAAGAAAAAACTGATTTAAATAAGGGTTTATAATTATGATTTTTTAAATCAAGATGATATAAATCAACCAACTCTATTTTGCCAATCATTAAAAATTTATATCCTTTTGATTATTTTTTTTTTTATTTTAATAGGAGGCCTTAAATTCACAAAAAGCTGGATCTTCTTCGCACAAAGTAACATTCCTGCAACAACTAGAAAATCTGATAGATAGTGATCAAGTGGCTGTTTCTATTGCTGAAATTTTTGAAACTGTATCAAAATTTATTTTAGAATTAGATACAGACCTAAGGAATGCTGCTGTAAAAGTTTTTAAAAAAATTTTTGAAAAAGAAGATTCTGAGATACTGAAGACAAAAATTTTGAGTTTATCTTCTCTTTTAGTTACTGTTCTCGAGTGTGGTATGACTAGTACTAACGTTAGAGTGAAAGCAAGCACATTACTTCTCTTGGACATCATTCTAGAGAATTATCCTGATTTAATCTGCAATTCATCAGTCATTCTTAGAAGTTTTCACCACCTCATATTTGTCCAAATTCGCAAGTCTTACCAACACTCTGCCAAATCTAGTAGTGTGTCACCCATGCTCCATGATGGTCAAATTAACAATGAAAATTATAAAATACAAGTATTTGATACTCTAAAACTGTTTTTGAAGAAAATGTTAAAAAATTTTAAAAAGGATGTTGAAGAAGACCATGATGACCAGGAAGTATATTGGAAATGTGATGAACCACTATATTTGGAGATCTATGCTGGTGGTGGATTAAAGCCTGTTGATATTGAAAAATCCACTGTTGAGTACATTAATTCTCAGGTGTTTAATTTTGATGATTCTTCAATAATGTATGATTTCATTATTCCAGTCATTGCAGTAATTCGTCAGACTTTTCATGAAGAGATTCCTGGTCATATAAAGTCTAATGGTAAAATTATTTTATTATATATATTTTTTTACAATTGTTTCAATAGAAAATTAAGTAACCTTTAGTAAGCTATCATTGTTTAGAAACTATATTAGCATAAAATTTTCTTTATAGTTTAATTTGTTTATTATTATTATTTTTACATTAAATGTGATTTAGATATATTTTAACAAAAAACTAGTTTACTATAATGTTTATATCATTTCAATATTTTTAATGTTCTTAGTAAGATTTATTTTAATCACTTTCTTCCATTCCTATCTTGTACACGAGAGGGTCATTGCAGACTCACCCATGCCCATCTCTTGCTGGGTGAAGATCCTCCACAATAAGCACACTAATTGTAAAACACTTTTTACAGTCGCACACATTTTGTGATCGTGTTGTTGTCTCAAATCAATGTATATAAAATTTTTTAAAAATTTATTGCCGAATCTTGATACAATCATCTGTGAAACGCCACAACATCCAGGCTTGTTTCCCTTTCTTCAGTGTACAGGTTTTTATTATGAAATCTGAATTCTGTGATTTTTATTTTGTACATTAATCTTTATTTTCAATTTTTAATTATTAATTTTCAATTTAACAATTTTTTGACTTTCAATTTCTCAATTTTCAATTTTGTTTTTTAATATTCTTATAATATAATGATCTCTCTTGTATATATTTGTTATTTTACTATATCCGTTTGTTTGATTTTTATGTGCTTTTAACATTTAATTTATTGTTTCTTCTATTTCATCCTGAAAATTCCTTTCTCCTGTGTTTTTTGCTTTTTTTATCTCTTACTTTGTTTTTTATTTTCATCTTGTTTGGTGCAGTTTGTCCTTTCAGGAATTAGCGCCACTAAATTCCAACCAGCCAACCTATATTGTACCTAGTATTCTGGTCGATGACACATTAAAAATAACTGTAGTTAATTGTAGTACACTTTAAAACATAATATGAAATCAAACTGAGAAAAAAAATGAATTTGAAGAGATCACAAAGATTTGAAATCTTACTTCCTCACTTTTATAACAGAATATACAGCCCCATCTTGAATTATAAAAGACTAAGTAAAAAATGAATTTGAAAAAAATTTAAGAAACCATTGAAATAATTACAAATACAATTTCAAAGTATCAGAGCAAATGTGTTGTGCAATTGTAATGCTAATAACATTTATGTATAATGGGCTTTTGCATAGTAATTACCTTTATAAAAAAGAGAGAAACTGGGTTATGTAATTAACCCAGGAAAATTCAAATGTATGTATGTGTGTGTATACACATGTATGCTTATATATAATATATATGTGTCATGAAGTTTTTTTGTCTCATCACAAAAGGAGTTTCGAGCTGATAAGTCAGCTTTGCTGTTCCAGAACCATTGACGAGCAAAAACAAAATGGAATGCTTTGATTAAAAAAAAAGTTTATTTATGCAGCAGCTTTCACAAACAAAGTGTTATTAAAGCATCATATGAGTGTAATTATTTATACACACAAACACACATGTATGTCCAAACTTTATCCTTTAAAATTATTTATTTTTGTGTTGAATAACTTGTAAGAGTTTTCATTTAAAGGGAATTTCATTTGTATTTTACATTAAAAAAGATAAAATTAAACTTTTTTATGTAATTTTCATTGTGTAGATAATCTTCAAAATAAAACCATTCAGAATGTGAATGTATTGCTGCAAGTTCTTTGCCAAATAACAGAATTAATTCAGTTAGTGCCATGTGAGGAAGTGGTAAGTACTTTTTCTGTTTGTATTTAAATTTTAAAATTGTATTGCTTTTATCTGAAAATTTTGAAGTTTTAATTTACTAAGTTGTTAAATGAGATTTATCTGATATGAAATGCTTTAAATAGCCAGTGAAATGTTGTATGTATTATATTTGCTTCAGAGTAATCTTGCTTCCCTAACAGCAACAAGCTCATTTCACTTTATTTTCTAAGTGGGAAATAGTTCAAAATAAATTATGAAACTGTCTAATTTAGAGACAACTACAACACTTGTAATTAAAAAAAATGCAACATATATTACAGGGTTCCCATGGTCCTTAAAAGTCCTTAAGAACTCCTTAATTTTAGCTTTCATTTTTAAGGGCCCTTAAAACTACTTAATTTTTGTTAAAGATCCTTAAAAGCTCTTTAATTTTTAAATTAGAATGTGATCAATTTCTCCATTGATGATATCCACAGTCTCATGTGATTTCCTATCAGTTTTCTTTTATGACAAATAAATAATCTTTCATTGTAGATATTTCAGTTACTTCTGGAAGTTTAATTTTTCTTGCATTGAATGTAATAGAAAAGTCTAAAACTAATTTTATATATATATATATATATATATATATATATATATAACTCTTATATAAATATATATATCAGTCATTTTTAAACCCTCAGAAAGTGCTGTTTATAATATTGTTTTTATTCACAGTTTATTTTTAGTTTGATCACTCAAAAAACTTTAGATGTTCATTTTTCAAAATTAATTTTTGTCAAATAGATTTATCTTATATTAATTATTAGGAGCTTAATTTTGAAATATTGTAGGGTATTTATTGAACATGCCTTGTTTGGTTCATAATCATTAAAATATGCTCATTAGGAGATAGGTTTTATGTCGTATAAGTAGATCCTTCTAAAAAGTTACTTTGGTCCTTAGGAAGTTCTTAAAAAGTCCATAATTTTTGTTCTGGAAAAAAGGCGGGAACCCTGTATTATATAAAAGAACTTGTGTAGTAAAATAATGATTAAAACATTTGTGTTGTATCTTGGTGTTATTCATAATGACATTTTTAAATAAAATTAACTTAGTATTAACTTATGGTAGTAAAGTAAATTGATTAGTATTCAATAAATTAAATAGTGAATTCCAGTGGTCAAATTTGATTGATTAGGGTGGTTAAAACCACTGGTTTAAATCCCCAGAGTTAAATTGTTAAAATTCTGATAATTATAATTGAATGTTATATTATTGCTATGTATAATGAAATCCCACGAAATACAGAGAACTGTTAACAGACCCTTCACAAAATATCTTATATTTTGAAGAGTCCCTTTAGAAGATTTTCATTTTAAAAATGGATCTTTCTAAAGTTGAACTTTTTATTCATAAATTTGTATATTTTCACCAAAACAAGTCCCTTGCTGAAAAAAAACAGGCCTTTTTTTTTTTTAGATTGGAATGTCTTTACAGACTTCTTATAAAGATTACATTGCATACACATACATTTATACACATACATTTAAGTATGCAGTTATTCATTGTTTTAATTCTTTTATTTTTTAGGACCATGAAATCAGATCCTTTGTGCTTGAGGATATATATAAACGTAATTTGTTTCCATTTCATTCTAGTGGAGTTTTTAGCTCAAATCAGGTACATATAATTGGTTTCAAGTTTTGTTAATATTTTTATTAACATTTATAGTTAAATATTTTTATTTTTCACAATATTTTTTACATCTTTAATTTTAGTTTATTCTGTTTGCCATAATTTCTTCAAAATGTATTTTAATCAA
Organism: Pardosa pseudoannulata; assembly: GCA_032207245.1. NCBI lineage: Eukaryota > Metazoa > Arthropoda > Arachnida > Araneae > Lycosidae > Pardosa > Pardosa pseudoannulata. The sequence continues at coordinate 190,342,962 of CM063498.1, forward strand.
AATCTTTAAAAACTTTAGTTTATAACAAGTTATGGTTATCAAGTATCAAGTTGCTTAGCATATATATATATATATATATATATATATATATATTAACCCATTAATACCTGTAACATACCTGTTTAAGAACAGAGAAAAATATCTTGGAGAATTTTTATATTTTCTTGAACTAGTTTTCCTTTTTCAACAAAGGTAGATAAAAATCGTGAACAATCTACTAAATTTTTTTAGCATCTTCTATTTATAATTTTATTATTTCGATTGATATTTTATTATTTTTCGAACCACACAACAGTTTATGCTTTCAGTAGATACAGCAATTAAAGTCATAATAAATAGCCATATCTATTTTAAAATTCCCTTTACAGTACTGTGTTCTCATATGATACTGAATAAATATATCTGTAAAGATACATGACAACAAAAAGGCACCTGGAGACAAACTGGTGTGCCGACCAGGGCAATAGGTCACCCATTGATTACTCAATGTATAGGGAGACATGATGGCCATTACTTTTGTGTTAATAATTTCCATTTATATTTGGGCTTTTGAGTATCAATGACAGTGGGGATTGTTATGAGAAACATAATTGGTGTATCTAAAGCAGCTGCCAGAGCATTTGACTGCCTGATTAGAATTGATCAATAGGAAGAGGACAGCCAAGTGGTAAAGAGATTGCCTAACTGGCTGATGTAAGAACAATAGGGCCAATTTGCTACCCCATCAGTCAGGAAATTCTTTGTGGAGAAGAAAAAACAAAGGATACAGACCTAGAGATTTGTGAAAGAGTACTATTTTCTTTTTGGCTTAACTGAGGCAATATATTTAATATTATTTCAATAGATAGTTTTAGTTTGGAAGCAGTTATGTCTCAAGTTTTTTTTTTTTTTTGAATATTTAAATAAATTAATTTTTTTGTTAAAAAAATCAGCTTCACATATAAAAACCTGCTTAGTCACACGTGTCATCTTTCAAAGAGAGTGACAGAATGATTTGTTAACACTGCTCAGACAAATATTTCAACTGATCAAAGAATGATTTCCAGATTTATTATCATGAAATCTTTCTTTTTTTTATGCATGGGCATCTAATAATGTGGACTTACATCTGATCATTAATTAATACAATAATTTTCATATTTGTTGTAATCTCAGGAGTCTATAATCCCTTAGGTTTTAGATCATCTTCAATATATATTAGCCAAAAATGATTTTGGCATTAATGGGTTAAATAAAATTTAGTCTGTCCTAGTTTGCTTTTCAAATAATCATACGAGATGCATCCAGAAAGTAAGTTTCCCCCCTTTAAACATAATTAGCCATGTCAATTGTGTGTGCGTAACAGATCTATGGTGTATTATTCTTATGCCAGCTGGACAAGTCTTGATTTGTGCCATTAGCGGGGTAGCAGTGGTCTGAAATGGAAACTCTAATTCTTTCTCCTACCTCCTGCAAGGTTCGGTCGGTGATCTTGAATGCACAAAGCATTGTGCCAATTGAAATTCATCATTGGCTCTGTCAGGTCTATAAGCCGAAACTGACATCCGTACACAAAATTCAATGCTTATGACAAGCAATGACATTTCTGCTACGGTATCTCAATGACGGCGACGAGTTCCTCGACAGGATCAGCACGAGCAAGGAGACTTTGATTTCGCACTTTACCCCGGCAATCAAGCAGCAGTCAATGCATTAGCATTATAGTGGATCTTCGGTCAGGACCAAATTTAAACAGACACTGTCTGTGTGGAAAGGGATGTGTACAGTGTTCTGGGACAGGAAGGCTTGTTCCATTCCCAGGTGGCAGAGTTCTACGACAGAGGTATATAAAAGTTGATCCTACAATACAAGTGTCTCAATTCTGGTGGTGGCTATATTGAAATATAGCTGAAACATTGCTGTACTTGTCGCCAATAAATATGTTCGTGAAAGTGTGAGCTCTTTTTTTTCTTCTTTTAAATAGGGATATAGTCTGGTATGTAATACTTACTTTCTGGATGCGCCTCATATTATTTCAAAGTTTAAGGCACATTGTTTCTTTTATCTTGTAAAAATATCTTCAATGGACTTATGTTATCATTTTTAAATTTAGCGATCTGAAGCAACAGAATTGAATTTGGCAGTGTGTTTTCTACACAGCAGATTTATACTTCATACTAAGTATTGTAAAGATCAATATACTGAAGATGTTATAAAAAGTATCAAGAATGTGTTTAAGTGTCCACCTGACATACAAAGAAACTCTGTACCCATGATTGTCAAAATTTTGAAAGAATATTATAGTTTGATTCAGATGAAACCAAGCAGTAAGTTTTATTTTAATTATTTATCCTAAAAAAGAAAAGTCATGTTTTTTATGAATTGTTCTTTTATTATGGCTGCAAACATAAATAAAAAATAATAGACCTGTAGGGTGTTCTTAGATCTGGAGAATCTAGAAATATGAGGGAATTTACAGGGACATATGTATTTTGTGGAAACCCTGGAATTCTGGGGGAGTCAGTGCTCAAGAGAGCATACTTGTCATATTAAAAATCAAAAATTGAGTGCCTTCTTTAACTAAAAAAGTAACTGGTGTTAATAAAAATTTATTTTTGGCCTTCTCTTGTCCAAAATGCCCTCTGTTAACATTTGGAGCTGATAAAATATTTAATAAAGGAAAAAAACATTTTCTGCTCTTTTTTTTTCCTCTTTTAAGAGCATTTTACTTTTTAAGCTGAAATGATATCATAAATCCATCTTTAACATTATTTTTCTTGTATTTTTAAAACCAGTGTTATATTCAACGTGTGGATAAATTTGTACTATTTTATGATTTAAAAAGTAAGCCAATTTCTTTCTTTTTTTGATCGTTTAATTACTCTTAATTTGTTTTGAAATAATTGAGTTAAATAACACTGAAAAGAGTATAGTCTGGTATGTAATACTGTAAAAGTATTTAATTCTTGTAGCCATTTTCTATACTATATGTAATTTTCTTTTGTTTTATTTTTACCTGAAATCTGCTTGCATTACTTAAATATAAAACTTGTTTGGTGTTTTAAGCTTAACAAGGGAGGGTCGGGACAATATAGACATAATAAAGAACAATAACAATACTGCCATCAAGTACTTGAAATTCTATTAAAAAAAAAAACAAAAAAACTGAAATTATCATAGAATTTGAAAGTGTCCCCCCCCCTGCTGCTCTATAATAATAGTCATTGACTTCTTTCAGTTCTGAATAATGAATAATTTTGAACGATACTGGTTTACCTCATATCCTTGGAGGAATATGAATTTAAAATTTATGAATTACCCTTCATAATGCATTAATTTAAAACAAAGTTTATACTTTAATTTTCCTGTCTTACACATCAAAGAATTTGTGGCTGGGTTGACATGATTTAAATCGGTTGATTTCAAACATGATTTAAATCAGTTGATCTTTTTGTAAAAATTATTGATTTAAATCTTTTTTTTTTTTTTTTTTTTTTTATTTCTTTTATAACCTATATTCCAAAGACAGGAGAATTGGGAATCAGCCAGCACAGAAATACCAATAAGTAAATAAGTGTATATAGATAGCATGTGTTTTCCAAGAATCTAGGGGTTGTTATCAGAAACTTTTATATTAAATTTTATATTTATTTGTGTGTTTATTAGTATCTTGCTTTATTAGTGTTTATCTAAATATATATGTTTATCATATACTTTGGTTTCACAATTATTCAAAAAATTGTTATGCTATTTTTCAAAAGTAATACATTTTGTACTCATTTTATTTGTATAAAAAATAATCATGTAAATTATATGGAATAAGTTTTAAATTAATTCGAACTTTTTATATTTTATGGTACTTTTAACTATATGATTTTAGATTATGGTATTTTTAACCAACTTTTAATTTGTTAACTTTTATTAAGAAGTATATTTTGTTAGTTAAAAAGTTAACATTTGTATATAGAACTAGTCCTTTTACATAATAGCAATATTGATTCATGCTATATAAGTATCATTATTTTTAAAAGATTTAATATAAAATGATTTTTTATTAAAAAAATATTTTCGCTAGTATTTTTTAATATACTATTATATTATTGATTACTTATAAATATTTTGTTTCTCTTCTTTTTTAAAAGGATATTTATCTTTGATTAAAGTGTCTTACTTTTTGTGTCTTTCTTGTGCCTTGTATACTTGCACATTTGTTCTTTTCACTGCATTTATAGTTAAACATTTGTTTATTTATTTTTATGTTTCTATCTAGTTTCAGAGTTTATAATTGATACACTTGGTTCTATGTCACAATTGCTTAAAGCTGCAGCTTTACGTAGCCAAGTTAAAATTAAAATTGAAAATGCAAATGCTTGTAAAGACGTATTAATATCCCTTTTTACAAGACTGAGTTTGTATCCAGCTTATGATTTTCTAATAGAGTAAGTTGAATGTTTGTATTTTGAAAGTTTTTAATATCATTAAAATTAAAGTATGTACAGTCTGTATCAGTTATATGGTCAGCTCAGCAGTCTAGAAAAATCAGACCCTATAAGCAGGGTGACCATATATGCGGAACAATACAACCCTATTGAATTATGGCAGGATTATATTCACCTATCAGAATGTAGTACTCATAAATGAATAATTATACTTTAAGAACATTTTAAAAATTAATTCGAGATGTAAAAACTACATGCAATACTTTTTTGGGGAAAATTTATTAGCTTACCTTACTAATCAATGTACAGTACACGTACATATATACATTCATGTTCAATGTATTTAAAAATAATCAGATATACAAGTTTGCTTCCTTTTGTTGGCTATTAACACAACTTTTTTCTAAGTTCCTAATAGCTCTTAAATAATCTGTTGCTTTAAATTAGTAAAATAACACCTGAAGTCATGTATGATAGAGATAATTTCAACCCATAAACAGGCAGGTGTCCACTTGTTATCAGGGGGGACGAGAGCTGAGAGAGATGGAAAACTTTCGATGATGAGTGAACACAAACATGAAAGGGGGAAAGGAAGGAATATAAATGCTTGAATTCAGGTCCTCTCCAATTTCGCATTGACTTCTTTTTTATTTTTTATTTATTTATTTAATTTTTAAAGGAAATTTCTTAAAAACATGAAACTGACCATATAACTGGTAACAAGAAAAAGGAAATGACTGCATAAGCGATGCACTTTTAACACTGTTCCCTATTAAGTTAGATGAGACTTTAGAAAATTGACCATATATCCGGTACTGACTTTATAAACATTGATATCTTAAATGTCTGTAAGATTGTCCCTTTTTATCACGTTTGTTAGAAATTTTTTTTTTTTACTATTTTTTTTTTATTTGTTTTATTGATATATATTTTTAAAACAGGCATTAGACTAATTTAGTTTAATTTATATAATTCATCTAGAGGTATTTAAAAATTTTGTTCATCCATGATAGAGCAGTGAGACCATGATAAAAACTTGGGTTTTTATGGGGTTTCCTAGGTATTTAGGTTTTTTTGGCATTTGTTAATACTTACTAATATTCTACAAATTTCTTGTATATTTTATGTTTAACATATAAAAAAAAATATAAGTAACCTTCATTTTCAAAAGTTTTTAGATAAAAATAGCTGAATTTACTTTGAGTTTTATATCTTTAAGCCAAGAATGTACCTCTATGTTACTGAAAAGTGTGTTAGAAATAATGCATATAAATAAAACAGGCAAGTTCGTCCAATATTTTTTTTGCATTAGTTAGATTAATGCTCTATCAAAGATCAGGAGAAAATAGACTCCAAGGTAGTGAAATGTGGTTAGAAATAGGAATACAGTTGCTTCAAATAGATATGAAGGAGGATGTTTCTGTTATGAACATTTATGAGCTGTCTTTACTACATTAAGAAGCAGGCCCAGTGTTAGAACAAGAATACTGAACCAAAGTGAAGTAGTTTATAGAAGTTAGTTCTCTGCCTAAATTATAATGAATTTTTCGTTGGTTGTTTGCTGTTTTATGGTACCAGGGGCAGATTGTGCTAAGATACAGTGTAAAATAATGAATTATTGAATATAAAAATAATAGTATACCATATATTTATTGTAAATTTCTTTTAGCTCAATGAACTTTGTGTTTCTTTACAGGCTATGATTTTATATGTATACATATTTTAGGTTATGCCTCTTTATATAAAAGATTTATTAACAGTAAAAATGCCTAGAGCAGGTTTTAAAATAAATAAAAGTACTTAGTTAAATTATAATCAATTACTCCAAAAATGAAATGTTTTAGAAACAGTGATAAAATCTTGCAATTTAAATTTTTGTAATATAAGAAATTTTTAAATAATCACAAATCTTGCTTAGAAACCCAGCGGGTTTTCTGGGTTTGACCCAATTCACGCACCTTGTGTCAGAGAGGCAGTTCTGACATAAATTAATAATACAGGGTGAGTCAAAATTATTTTTATAATATAAGAGAAGTGATAGCACCCATCCTTAGGTGCAATAAGTACTGTGGAACATTGGGTGTCATTCTATTCGGAAAGACTTCAAAAAGTAAAATTAGAATTATTGCTTGTCTGGATGGGTACTATCATTTCTCTTATTTTTTAAAAACAACTTAGACTTCTGTATGTTAGATATTAAAGAATTAAAGGGTAGTTTTAAAGTAGTGCTTAAGCTTTTTATCTTTAGGTATTTTAGAAGTATTTTTTTCTAAACTTATTAGTTAACTTCAAGTATCTTCTGTCACGTAAGAAGTATTTTTACATGATGGTGATCTTTAGTATGAGTTAGGTTTCATAAATAGCCATTAATATGGTGACTGTTTTCCATGTGTGTGTTATTGTAGTTTACTGTGTTTTGTGTATAACTAAGAGAGACAATTCAAAAGGGTGCTTATAAGTGACAGGTCTCTAGCATTATTTTCTTGTCCCTCATGATAAAACCTTATGGAATTTGTATGTAATTGAGATAAGCTAGAATTGAAATGTACACAACAAATAAGAGATGACTTTATATGAGATCTGAGTTTTAGAATAATTCATCTAGAAGTTTTTTAGATATTTAGCAAGTTGTCTAAAATTGAAAATGTCCAGTCATTTTTTGTGCTGTAGTATATATATTTTTGCTACTCTTGATAGTGGCCAGAACTACGTTGATTTTTTTTAAATCATTGATTTAAATATTTTTTTAATTCTTTTATAATATATTGCAGGAGAATTGGGAATCAGCACAGAAATAAATAAGTAAAAAGTGTAAATAGAGCAATGTGTTTTATTTTTAGTTGTTATCAGAAAGTATATAGTAAGGGTAAAAATTATTATGACTAGTGGAAATTCATTTTATAATGATAAAGATATTACAAATTGGCTTCAGGATCTACCAAATAACATAGCAGGGGCTTTATCTGCTAGATCTTTTCTTCTATTTTAATTTTCATTCTCTCTACCAATTACATAGCATAGAAACTATGTTTTTATTGAAAATTAAAAACTAATTCGTAGCTTAAAAAATATTGAAATAATTATGCAATTTTTTGTGTTTTTAAATAGTTTGCATTAAATTAATATTTAATTTGATTTTTAAATTTACATCTATTTAGTTTGCATTATCCAATTACAAAATAAAAATGGATTTAGATTAAAATTTTATATTTTTAATTTTAAGTAATTTGTAGAATTTACTTTAGATAGATGTTACTTATAACAAATATTTTTGTTATTTCAAAAAATATAAAAACACTACAATAATTAAAAGTAAAATTCAGAAAAAAATCAAATAAATCTGATTGAAATGGAAAAAATCTGATTTAAATCAAATAAATCTGATTTTTTTGATTTTTTTAAAAAAATCATGATTTTTTTCAAACCCTGGTGGAAAGTGTCCAGTCATTTTTTGTGCTGTAGTGTATATATTTTTGCTACTCTTGATAGTGGCCAGAACTACGTTTTTGACAGCTTTTATTAATTATCTGTAAAATTTATGATTTGGGGTATAATATTTACAGTTTCTGGCACTGGGTAAATTATATGAAATTTAGCAATGGAATTTTTATTTTTAGTGCTGTGTGAAAGTTTAAAAATTATTTCATTTTAGTTCACAATGATAAAAAGATGTATAAATTTTCTGGGAAAATACCATTAGGTTTGCATTCAGCATTGTTTCCTGATTTTATCTCTCTCCTTTTATTTAATTTTTCTTTTTCTCTACAGCAATCACACAGCTCCACATACTTTTGGAGCAAATTTATAAATAATATACTATTATCTTTGAAAATTTTCAATTGTATTTTTGAATGTTTAAATATATTAAATTCATGTATGACTTTGTATAAATATCGAGTGACATCACAGGACTAGAGTTATATAAATTTTATCAGAATTTGTTAATATGATTTATTAAAAAAATTGGAATAGTTAATTTTAGATATTTAGTTTGAAAGTTAAGTAATTTTGTGTTTTTCTAGAATCAAATTTATTTTTAAAAATTACCCAATATATTTTATTAATCTAATAAAGTGTATATATTTTATTAATCATTTTAATTTTTACTTACAATTTTCTGTGAAAAGGAATTATAATTAATTTTTGTTCATTATAATTTACTTGTTCAACTAAAAATAAATCGATTACGTTTTACTGATGCCAAAGTTTAAAAGTTAGTATTAATATAATGCTTTCCTTGTGTCATTATGTGTAGCTAATTCTTTTACAAACATTTTTATACAGTATTTTAAGTTTCATAGTGGTTAAGTTTCATACATTTTGGTCATCAGTGGTTAAGTTTCATACATTTTGGTTTTCATTCTAAAGTTTAATATGGGCAATTTTATTTCATACCGTTTCTATAAAATGTGTAATGTTTTAGTTTTCTATTTCTATTAAATGTGTTAATTTTCTAAAGGTTTTCTCCCCTTTCTTTTGTAGTTCAGTTGCTATGCAAATTGGTTTTCTTGGCTTCTAGATCAACTGACTGAAATTCCAAAAAGTCATATAGTAAATAAAAATCTGTTGAGGGTAACCAAGATAATTGCAATCGCAAATACTCATCTTTCTTGAGTGCATTAGCTAAAATAGATGAGAGCATCTTTAAAGGTAAGTTAATGGTGTTTTAATGCATTCATTTCAATTCTTATGCTAAAATAGATGATACTGTATTTTTAGATCAGTTGTTTTTTTAAGTGATTCCTATGGATCCAGTGGTCTGCATTAATGCTTAGGGAGTGTATAGTACATAAAAAATTAATTTCAGTGTGCATGGGCATTGTTTTGGAGTCCACAAAAATTTAATCTAAAGTAAAATTATTGTGATCCATTTTCATTTTTTTTTTAGTTAAAATAGCAATATTTAAATTGGCAGCCAATTTTCGCTGCTCTCTTAAAACAAAATGGATTACTGGCTTATTGTCTTTTTCTGACCTCAGCCTAAGAATTTGAGATACTCATTAATTATCTTTTGTGTGTTGGACTCTTTTGCAAGTAAATCTACAAATTCAGATTATCATTTTTATCAAGATAACGATGAAAAATGCTAACTTTAAAATAAGGTATCACTTACCTTATTCTTATCTTAGGGGTGCCACGTTTGAATCCATGTCGGTAAAAGTATCCATTAAAAGACAATAATGATTCACTTGCAACGTTTTAAAAACATATAATTTAATATGTATTAACGATTACAAACATTACACACAAATTAACACGCATATATTACAAAAAGCTAAAGACCTCCGAAGCGATCATTTTCTTTCTCTACAACTCGAGACCTCAGTGTCTACTGACATTCCTGGTGGCACTGCCATCGAAGTGTTGCAGTAAAGGCAACGTTATAATTAACAGATAATCCATACTGATACAAGAGCAATTTATTGAATTTTTCACAATTGAAGACTGTTTGACAAGGTTATACAAATTCTAGTTACAAAAACAGATACTCTCTCTCTCTCAATTTTCTGTACTCCATGTGGCACATGAGACTGTCAGCATATCTCTCCATTCTGAGTCTAGGGCAACAGTGTCTTTAACCTAGATGGCATACAAAATATTTTCATTAATAATTTTTTATAATTTATATACAAAAAGTGTATTTGAGGTCAACTTCTTTTTTTTATCAAGAGTCAAGTTAGGGATGCATAAATGTGATGGAGGTATTTATAAGAAATATATGTGCGTTATTCACTGTCATCTTCATTTTTGTATCATTGTTGTGGTTTTACAATTAAATTGTTTGTATATTTAAGTATTTAATATTTTATTTTGCAAGTAGATTTTTAAGAATTTTTCTAAGGCATCTAGCCTGGAAAATAGTTTGACAAAAAGGGATACTGAGTTTATATATTTTGTTATGGTTCTATTTGTTGATTATTTGTTATAATCTTCTCATATAGTAGAACATGAATTTAAATTATAATTTGTATCCTGAAAAATAAATTATTGATGTAATTGAGTCAAATTAGTGCTTGTGAATTAAAACCTAGAGCAAATAATAACTTAACAAGTTTACTCATTTCTTTGTAGTATTGAAAAATGTTTTTATAGTTTAAAACATAAAGTAATTATTTTCAGTAGAAATTATACTCAAACTTATTGAATACCAGAGGTTTAAAAAAATCTTTGTCGAAAAAAGCCAAGCAGAGCAATAGTGCTCCTTTTTATTTATGTCTAAAAAAGCAGTGTGATTATGTTCGTCATTACCTCATTTTATTGTATTTTAATGTATTATAATTCATAATAGATAACAACAGCAGACAAATGTATTTTCTTGATATGTGTCTGTATATATATTATATATATATATTTTGAAAATTTATTTTTTACAAAAAAAAAAAAGTATGTATTGTTCAAATGTTCTGACATGAAATCAGAAAAGTGGAAATCCAAAAGAGGCATGGGGAGACTGAAATGTTAAAAAATTAAAATGTTTTATTTATATTTCTGTTTTCATTACTATTTAAAAAAAATGAAAGCTGAGATTGTAATATTTGATGTAGTTGTATTGAATTATTTCATTTAGGTCATCAGGTTTTTGATTATTAAACTAGTGTTTTAGATGAATTTTTGCTGTTGATCAGATTTGGTTAATTACAATTTTTGTGAGAGAAGAAAAAATACAATCCTGTAAAGAAAATTTCTTCAACTTATAACTTTATCATTCAACAAAATTTTCAACTGAATTAATTTAAATGTTCTAGGTTTTTAACAATGGTATTATTTGAATTAAAATCTTTTGATAAATTAATAATTCTGCCTTATGTTTGAATAGCATGTATAATATTTTTTGTTATGTCTTAATATTAAAAATTCCAAAAAAGGAAATTACAAGTTATTAGTAAATCTTCCAGAAGTCTTTTTCTTTCTTATGCCTATCAATTTTCTGTTTTTTTTTTCAAATAACTATCGTGTGTTGCTTTCATTATTATCTTACTTTCAAAAATAGTCTGGATAGCTTCCAACTCTTGTAATATTTATTATGCATTAATGTATGATAATGCAAACTGAAACTTTATTTTTACAATGTACAATATGGAAAAATGTTTGCTTGAAAATATATTCGTGATTCTCTAAGATCCATTTTTCCTATGCTATTTGCTTACATACTTTTTATAATGTATTAGACAATAACAGAATTTTTTCTTGATATCCTTTTACACATATTTTGAAAATTATTTTAAAATCAAAATCACACACTAAAAGATAAATTTTGTTTATGATATCACAAACTTGTTAAAGATTTATGAATTCTTAAAATTTACAGTTTTTGGTGTAATTTTATGAACTTATGGATGATAACCTAAAACTCATGTTTGGGGTATATAATTTTGTGTTATTTAGCATCATTTGAGAAATATTAACCAGTGTTTTGTTATATAGAATGATCAGATTTGGTTAATTACAATTTTTGTGAATAGAAAAAATACAATTAACTGTTATTAATTCCAATCAATGTACCTCCAAACATAAATAACAAAATGTCAACAGAAAAGTTTTACTGATATAATTTTAAAAAATTTAAAATATGATGTAGTTTTTATTTTTATGTACTTTCCTGAAAATAACAATACTATGGTATCGTATGATATAATGTATTTATGATAAAACTAGAAACAGTTTTATACCAAAAATAATTTTATTTACAAGGTTAAATTTAAAATCTTCCAGAAGTCTTTTTCTTTCTACGGCTATCAATTTTCTGTTTTTCTTAGAAACTATATGAATCTTAGGAGACTTTTAAAACGTTTTCATTATGTGTTTACTTACTTCTGTATTTATTACCTTAGATCTCTTGGAATATGACATTGTTAAGAATACTTATCTTTTATATATAATTGTTGCAAAATATCAAGGAAGATTTTTCAGTATCATTTAAAATAGTATCATAATCCTTTCCTTACAAACTTGCATTATTTTTTTTATGACAAATTGCATTTAATTTTTTTATTGTGCATTTATTTATCATAATTCTATTATTTGTTGTTATACATGTTGGGATTAATAAAAATCTCAGTTTACATTTAAAAACCAATTTGTGTCTCCATGTTGCTGTCATATATATATATATGTGTAATATCTAACATATAAATATTTGGGTTTCTTATAGCAAATAATCTTGTATTTATTAGCTATTTGCTACTTTTTTGTGGCTACTTTTTAAGTTACTTGCAGAACAATGTCACCAAATCAGCAAAAGTAAACAAAATGGACAAAATTTGTAAAAATTTTGAAATGAATAAAAAAAATATATAGAAAAATAAATTTTAAATGACTCTTGCATGCGTTAAATCCTGCCAATAGCAATACTATGTCTATAGAAGTTTAGCTTAGAGTGATAAATTACTAAAAATAGCACTTTTTAAATTTTTTAGTTTATACTGCTTAAATTTTGAAAAAGTGATATTCGGATACAGTTACCAGATTTGAATCTATTGCCATTGGCTGCATGATCTTGCTTGTGTTCTAGAAAATTTTTAGAGTAGATGCAACATTGTCTTCTCTAGAACTAATCATCCCCATTTATTCTATATATTCTGCTATCAAAAAACCAGGTGGTCATTATTCTTATTCTTACATTCGTTAACAGAACCAACATTATCATAACTTTAATCATAGTTGTTGCTACCAATATTTTCAGTATCATTTAAAATAGTATCATAATTACTAGTTAAACTTGCATTGTTTTTTATGAAAAATTGTATTTTATTTTTTTATTTACTAATTTTTTGTTTTGAGTGTTGGATTATGGAATAAAAATCTCAGTTTACATTTAAAAACCAATTTGTTGTTATGCCATTCTTGTTGTCAAAGTGTGTAGTATCTAACATATAGGAATTCTATTTTATTGTAAAAATATAAATAATCTATATGCCCAAAAAATAATTTTAGAACTAGAAAAGCAGTAAAAAATATACTAAAAAGTAAAAATTTTGTTCCAGTTTTTTGCGAAGCTGGTTCTAAATAGATGGCTATACTAGTTAAAAATCTCTACAAATAAGATACCAAGTATGCTGAACAGATTTTTGCTTTTACCAAACTGATTTTATTTTTTATTCCCAATCTAATTTTTTATAATTGAAAATTGTATTGTCACTGGAATTGAACCTATGTGCAAAATTCCAGATTTCTAGCTAAGTCAATAAGGTATTTAACCCTTTCGTGGGCCGTGGGAAGATTACTTCCCACACATACAATCTTACAAAATACACCTGTTTGAAGCCAAAGCCCATTATAATATATTGGTCTTGTTATTGAAACGACAGGAAGACTGATTCCTGCTTCAGTTTTGCACTGTCATCGATTGTTTGATCGATTGAATAAAATTATCAGTTCTGTTTTGAAAGTTTGGAAACATGGAGTGAGAAATAAATGGCCCATGAAAGGGTTAAAAATTTATTTCAAAATATCAACTGATGCACAAGTGAAGTCAAGTAAAAGTGGTTAATATTACATTCAGGATGATCATGTGATTATTTGCAGCCTAATGACATGTATTTATATGTGTGTTTCAGATTTACTGAAAAACATCACAGTTTTGATGAAAAGTTTGATGAAAGTGCCTTTAGAGAAGGACGGACCAATTTTATTCAGTTTCTTTTGAATGTTGCTATTGGTAAGTTAAGCAAATCAGATTTTATGTGTTAAAAAACAGCTATATTTTACAACTATTGTTTCTTCCAACATAAAGCTATTACACTATTGTTGACTTCATAAATTGATTTAGATAAGGAATTGCTAAACATTTTTGGACATGAGCCAAATTTCCTAATTATTTTTAAAAAAGAGCAGATTGGCCAACTGCTCTTAATGAGGAGAAAAAGAAATTGCTATATATTTATTTCTATGAAATAGGTGTACAACCTAATTTATGTATTAGTATTCAGTTTTGTTTTGTCCACATAATGTAACACAATGAGTATAAATAATACATAATCAGTGTATTTTTATAATTCATTTACTGAGCCACATTATTAATAGTACAAGTAGGCTCAGTTTTCAATGGTCTTGACAATTAAATTTTTCAAATACAAGCTTTTAAAGTTAAAGTACTAAACAAAAGTGTTTATGCATAGTTCAATGCAAAAATATCTTTTTGGCTTTTAAACATTTTAAACTAGATTTCCTTACAAATTATCGCTTATTTGTAAGGATAAGTAAGAAACTGTATTTTGACAGTATTGTATTTTGTACTTCATATTGGGTTCAGAAAATCTTTAAGGATAAGTAAGAAACTGTATTTTGACAGTACTGTATTTTGTACTTCATATTGGGTTCAGAAAATCTTTTCAGTGTTATAATAAAATCAATCAGTTCAGAAATCAATAACATTTTTACTACTTTTTTTAATTATTAATAGCTGAGTATTTTAATCGAAATTAAGGTGCGTAACTAATATAAGATTTTTTTCAACCTCATGAAATACTATCTTATTTGTCAGAATATTCCTCTGAAGCTGATAAACTTATAACATATGCATTTTTTGCGCTTGAGGATTAATTCTGATATGCAGTATTACCAATTTTTTCTTAAATGGTAACTAAAACAAAATATTAATTTAACTCATATGACTAACATAACATTCAATTATATATAAATGAATACATTTATATTAATGTGGATATGTATAGTTCACTTTACCTTGCATGGATTTCTTACATACATTTAATTTTAAAATATTTACTTTTCTCTTAACCTTCCAGCATATGTGCATAGCAATTTTACATGAACTTGCTTTGTATTTTTATGACAGTTATTTTATTATTTTTGGCATGCAAAACAATAGAAATGTACGGATAAAGATGTTAAATTTATTTGTTCCTATTTTATATAACATTCATTCCTATTTTATATAACAACCAAAAGTATGGCATCATTATATTTTTTTGCATTGAAACCTATATAAAAATTAAAGGTTTGACATTATACAAATTAAAATAATTCACATAAATTAACACAAAGTTATATAACACTTGAGAAGTAAGTGTTTTCTCAATTTTCAACCGCTGTTAAGTGTGTCATATTAACAAACAAGTTGCCACATAACACAAAATCCCAGTTGAAATTTTAGATTGTCACATTATCTCTGGATTGCATATTCCATGATGTGGGGAAGGGTAGAAAGAATGAATAGATATAGCATTTTTCTTAAAGATTCAGGTATAACAAGCAAACAATATGGTTCCTCAAAGTTTGATTTAATAAAGTTCAACTGTAAAGGTGAATTTATTATTTTTTTTAATTAGGCACATTGAAGAAACATCTGACTTTTGAATGTTTTTAAATATCTATTTATTTATTTATTTTACTATGAAACTTGGGTACTTGTTTATATTTGTTGTATATGCTATTTAATACCTCTTGTAATTAATCATAATCGTATTGTTTAACTTTGTTAATGCATCTGGCAACATGTGTTATTCAAGCAATTTCTGTAATGCCTTGTATGTGTGTTGTGTAACTGATATCCTTCTAATAATAAATTGTTATGTCCTTAATATAACCTGCTGGTAGTTTTTTATCAAGGTAAAAACCATGCTCTGCTACACAATATTGATAAAAAGTTATTTAGATTCCTTGCATATTTCATATTTAAGTACTTGATTTTGTATTAAGTAAATCTAAACACATTGATTTTTAATAGTTATTTAACTTCCTTTTTTACCCTCTTTTTTGTATTTTCCTCCTTTTTTTTCCAAATTTTTTACTTCTGTGTCTGCTGGAAGGTTAAAGATTAAAGACACAGAAAATTTAAAAATAGGTTTTTTTTGCATCTGATGTTTAATTTTCCATGGAATGACTCTATACTCAAATAATCTGGGTTTTTTGAATGAGAAAGAAAATTGTAGATATTATGATTTTTTGAGTGGTTTTATATAGAATTCTTTGAAAAATGAATGCAAGATTTAAATATAACAAAACAGTTTTATTCATTTTAATGTAACATGTTTTATTATTTGAAGACAAATAGTAACATGTTGTCAATCAAAGCGTTTAAAATAAAGTTAGGATATCTAACTGTTTTGTAGTAATATTTTTATTTATTTTGAAATTTAGAAGTGTTTTTAATTTAATAATAGCTTTTATATAGTACAAATGTACTATAAAAATTCTTATGTTTGATATTTTGTACGTTTGTAAAAATTTTAATAATGTACCTCTCTCCTCTAGACTCTCTTAATCTGACTGTAGATAAATGGTTTGATTATGATGATAACAAATATGTAAAAGCTCTGGAGCCATTTAAAGATATTACTAATTATAATATTTTCCCTTCTCTTCAATGGAAAGAACACTCAAAACTATTCGAAGTAAGTGTTTGCTTTCAAAAAATGTTTTTATGTTAATTTTTATTAGGTTGTATGATTGCCATTAAAATAGTGACTTACTGACAATTATATTATTAGTTTTTTAATCTGGGGACAAACTTCATATTCTACTCTAGTGATTCTTAACCTTAAAATCACATTCTAGAATACACATGAGGTGGGGAGTCCATTTATTTTTTCATGGTAAATTTATTGGTGGGTATAAAATAAAGTAATACACATAAGAAAAATGTTTAATAATATCTTTTTAGGTGTCAGAGATGAAAAATTGCTGGTCATTTAGTGAATTTAGACAGTATTGGATGAAAATATAGTGTTTTTTTTTTGGAGGGGGGGGCATGTGTTTGTGTTTTATTTGAATATTTTAATTTTGCTTTAGTATTCTAAAATTTTTAAATAAGCGTAAGATGGAGAGCAAATGAAAAAAATGTATGGAAAAGCTAGTATTTTCTCGTGGATGTGCAGGTTTCTAAGGTTTGTTGAAGTATGTGCTGATCAAATATCTCCCTTGTTATGAAATTTTGGCTGTTTATTACTTAACCCTTTCGCGACAAGAAGCGCAAATGCACGCTTTTCTCTGAGGCCTGCAGTCATTTTCGCGAGTGAGTATCCTGGGCTGGAGGGTTTTTTGCTATTAAGCCTAAATTCATGAAATTAACGAAGTAGCAACACGTTATTCACTAATGCTGCATAAAGTATTTAAACGGAATGTGATTTATATTATATGTTTATAGATACTTTATTTACTTAAGCTGTTTCTTATTTAAATATATATGTTACACCTTTTTTTCATTCTTTACTTACTATTTAATGGCTTTTAACATTACAAAACTGAATACTATTTTATTTAAAATTACCTTTGTGTATGAAAATTTAAAAAAAAAGGGATCTATGCACAATTCTAAGTTAGTCTTTCACTCTTAGTAACTCATTTGCAGTTTTGGAGGATTTTTCCGGGAATGGGAAAAAACGAAGCATTGTCATCATCTTTGTCAGAACTGCCCTCCTCATCATTAGAATCACTAGATCCATTATGAACAGAAAGAACAATCCGAATATATTATAGTGCCACTATTACTACTATCCTAATCTGTTTCAGAATCAAAATCTGAAATATTTTGAGTCATTTCAGCTATTTCAAGCTCAGTTAAATACTTTCGACTCTTCGAAAATCTAACAATAAAAAGAGAAAAAAAGATCAAGTCTGTCAGATCTAATTCTCCACTAAAAACTGGACTGCAAACCAAAATACACAACACTTTAGCAAATATAAATCTCCCTTGCTTACATAAACAAACACCATGTGCGCATTTAAAGAGCCGTCATAAACATGTCATTCGAAAACATTCCTTTCCCCTGATGTTTATATAATCAAAAACCACGTGTATGTGTATCATACTACTCTCATATTGAGTACAAGGTCAAATCTACCATATGGACATACAATGCCATCTTGTGTCAAAAGTTATAGTTTTTAAAAAGTTCCAGAACATTGGCACAAATATGTGACGGTCGGGGGTGAACAAGAAAACGCTCTGGCACGGCAGTGTGTCGGGCGGGAAGTGAATACATTTCTTGCTGGCACGTATATGTGACAGTAGGCACGAAAGGGTTAAGTTGCTATACAATACGTTAGCTTTCATATAATAATTTTCAAGGTTTATCATTACATGTATATACAATTTTGAGGTAGTTTTATCGCATATAATATTTAATATGTATTTTGTTTCTGTCTGAGTGTGTAAGAGGGGAGGGGAAGTTTTTTGAAATGTCCTCCATCCTTCAAATGCATTTTAGCATGATCAGTCTTGACCACTTAACATCTTAAAAGTTTACTTATGAGCAAATTGAATCAAAAGTAAACTTAAAACTTGCATTATTATATAATAACAGAAAAATAAGGTTATACTTGTACAAAGATTGTTATTTGTCAATTATTATACTAAAGTTGGTCTGTACGTTTAAAAATCTGTCAGTACTTTTGTATGATAATTGATTTAACATAAGTTGAAAAATTACGGATAAAAATTCGAGACTAAAAAAAAAATAATCAAAAGTAAAATTAATATAATTTTTTTTTTAAATAAATCATTTTTATTTAACAACAACAACAACAACAAAAAAAAAAAAGCTTTGAAAATTACATTAAACATACCATATAACGGGTCATATGACCCATAAGGTATATGTAAAAAATGCGATGGGAAATTAATTAAAAATTCTTATTCTTTGTGTTTATAATACATAAAAGTTGACTTTTATGTTTAAAAAAAAAAATGATACATTTGTTATTTACTTAACATGTATTATAATGGTATTCATTGTGTGGTGTCATACATTGTAGGTGTCTTGAAAATTTAAAAAAGTATTGATGTATTAAATATATGTTTCATTTTAATTGTAGATATCAACTAATGTATTAATATATATTTTTATTCTAGGTATGCCAACAGTCATTGAGTCTGCTGCCTCAGACACTTGTCAGCAAGATTGCTCTATTAATGTTTAAGGAAGTTTTGGCAAGTATATTTTAAATTATCTCTCTCGCTGTTACTTGTTATTAAATAACTTTGTATCATAATCAAATATGAAAATTCTTTCTTGCTAACCTGCTTTACTTGATCAATTTAGGTAATTATCCAAATTGAAAGCTGAATAATGTATATTCACAGATGTAGCTTAGTTACAAAATTAGCTCATCTTTTATTTTTTTAACTGTTTAGCCAATAGGGATGCTAAAAAATCCTCTGAATACTAGAACTCAACACTCCTGCTGACCTTTCCCACCATTATGTGTATGCATTTGCTATTTTTTTTTTTTTTTAATTGGAAACAATTCCAAGTGAATTAGTTAATCATCACTGTACCTTCTTGGATATTTCTGAAGTCTATAACTAAACTGTTTGAGATGTAATCTTCGTATTTCCTTCAACTTGGGTCACATAATTACATAGCTGCCAACAATTTTGAAAATCCTTAAGATTTCACACACCTAAACACATGAGCTAAAAATCTATGCTGAAAATACATTCTCCAGTTTATATAAGGTTAAAAGACATTGCTTTAGCAAATCCTTATTAAAGAAACCTGCTTAAGAATTAATTATACGTAAATATAAATTAGTTATATTATTACACACTTATCCCTCTTTTTCTCTAGAAAGATGGAGATCAATGAAGAAGTTTATACGCATGTGATTCTTATCTCATGTTTCCACAAGCTAATAAATAACTTTGTATCATAATCAATAGAATTAAATGAAACATTTAAATTTAAAAAAGGCATTTAAGAAAAATCTGTATGTATAAACAAGATCTAGAAGAGCATTGCTCAAAAAAGGTTCTATTTATTCATTAAAAAAGTAATAAAAGTATAAGAAGGCTATGATTTAAATGATTGTGGTTGATTTTTCCTGTGCCTTATAAACTAGTCAAGAGTCTATTAAAAACTACCAATGTTTTAGCCATTAATTTATCTTTTAGATTTTTTATAAAGGATGCAACTTCTAAATTCAATTCTTGTCTTGCATACACTACTGAATATCCTCTCACATTCTACATTGCTATGCAGTAGTGTTAGAATACACAACATAACTTTTGAAATTCTGCAGTTTGAAGAGAATTACCTACTGCATTGCAAATGTAGAAAGTTCATATGTTTTCAACTTCTACTCATCACAGATTGATTTCAGAAAATTTCATTTTTTTTCCCCTGTGTAATTTTTAAAAAACATTACTCAAAATTGT
Organism: Pardosa pseudoannulata; assembly: GCA_032207245.1. NCBI lineage: Eukaryota > Metazoa > Arthropoda > Arachnida > Araneae > Lycosidae > Pardosa > Pardosa pseudoannulata. Next base: position 190,363,497 of record CM063498.1, read on the forward strand.
ACGGTTTTCATAATCAGACATACAACTTTAAAATTAACCCAAACCTGTATGTTTGGCTAAACCGTACAAGTTAGCAGATATGTAATTAGTATTTAGCCCACTATATTTATTCCAATTTAATTGTTTAGAGAACTTAGAAAAGGGGGTATTTATTAAATATGTCTGTTTAGCCTAAGTTTTAAATATCATTTGCTGGATTTGTACTTCTTTAACTTTTTTAATCCTTCTTTTTCCATAGGAGGAAGGTAAAAATTTACCAATACACTGCACCATTGCCATATTGAAGTTAAGTACTTGTGAAATAATAAATGACAGATACTATCACTTTAAGTTGAACGATTTGATATTTTCATGTCTCTTTACTACAAGCGTATTGACTCAGATCGTAACTGATGATGAATGGTATATGTACAATATTGTTCAACTCATGGACAGCATGAAATTGAATAGAAGGGTAGCTATTGAAGCATTACTACGACAGTTAGAAAATGGTAAGCCTTTAAGTTTATATTATTAAACCCATATGAACTTCACTTGTTTTCCAGGTGAAAAGTACTTATTTTACCTATTTTATTTTTAAGCGACTGAAATCAGTGACCTTGGTTTTTACCATATTATGAGGATATGCAAGTATTTCCTTGATAAAGGATTCTTTCAACCAGATGATGGTGAGAAAGTGATGAACATTTTAGAAAGTTTTACGGTAAGATATCTTTTTGTTTCAAATTTTAAAATTTATTTTCTATGGTGTTCAAGTACAGAATAATCATTCCAAAAAATAAATATCTCGATTTAATCTCATTATATGACAGGTATACCTTTAAAAAGTAGCCATGTTAAAAATTTTTCCTTAGCAGCATAGTCAGGGAAATAATGTTATATATTAATAATAAACAAATCTGAAATTTAGGTTTACCTTCATTAACATTTTGAACTTTAAAATTCTTAATAGTAGATCTTAGAGTGCAGGAATTCTACGAGATATCCCCATCAAGGGGAATTTCATGCTCTTAGGGTTATCTTAATTTTTTTCTTTATAGAAGTTATCCCCCCCCCTTTTTTTATCATTTTAGTTTGTATATAAAGTGTATCTTTTTTTAAAATTGACTTATTTTGATTCATTTGTTGTCTTTTTAAGAATCTACATATACTTTCATTTTAGTAAACTAATTATGTGTGATAGAAAAGTACAAATGTTTTAAGCATGAAAGAAATATATCAGCAGATGCCTAGTCTATGTAATAATACTATTATTAATTAATATCTATTAAATATTTGTTTACATTGCATTACCCCCCTTATTTTATCCCATTCTCAGTACTTAGAAAAGAAAGAATGAAATTATAGATCCAATCAAATCATATTTCGTAGCCTGTTACTATGCACTTTGATCTATCTGGATTTCTGAGGAAAAAATTAAGATCTCAGAAGATCCAGCTTTTTTTTTTTTCCCTTAAGGGTTATATTAGTTAACACTTTCCAAACCAGTGCCGCTATAATGCAGCAGATTCTGAATGCTGTTTACAATCCATTGCTGTGTTTTAGCTTCACCATCAAATCAAGGCTAAAGACCACTGCCGCGTTTCCATGGCACTGAAAAGAAACATTTTTTATTTGAATTTTTAGATTCTGCTACATGGCATTTAAGGTCCTTTGGAAACTGTTATGTGAAAGTTCAGGGCATTGTCCTTCCTGTACCTGCTAGGTATCAAAATAAGTGTAGGGAACATGTTTTTGCTGAATATAAACAGTCTGGATAGAAATTCTCTTGTCTGATCTGGTAGTATGGGGATAGAAATTTATGACTTTGTTTTGCAGGATTTTGTTTGAATAGGAGTGTTCTTAGGATTAGGGTACATTTTGAATTTATTTTGCAATTGTACAATATCGAAAAGGCGATTTTTATAGAATGAAGGATAAACGTGTATGGTAAATAAACCCGATAGTGATCTTGATTTTATTGAAAGTGAAGATTCATTGACCAATGAATCGCAAGAATACCCAGATCATCCAATTCAGTCAACATCAGCTGTGACTTGTCTTTGTGGTCAACTACAATATGCGATTTATCACCATATATTATACACAGGAATCAATTATAATATTATTAGCTCTTCTGCAGATAAATTTCTTTAGTGCTTTTTTTTATGAGGTAGTTGAGTTAATGGCTAAAAAGATGAATTTTTTTAGGAAGACATTTTTCTTCTTATTCTATAAACTAAAAGGAAATTAACATCACAGATGAATTGCATGCTTTCAAACTATAAAAGGTAAAAGAAAATGCTCAGAAAGTGTGTATGAGTGTAAAAAAATGCAATGTAGGCCACTGTGTTTATCCATGCTTCCAAATTTATCACATGCAATCACCCTCTAATTTTCTTTGTTCAACGTAAGTAAATATGTAAGAATTTATGAAACTCATTTTTCAATATTAAGAATATAACTTGTAATACCTTGATTTTAATTAAATTTTTTATCAAATATGTCTTTAGTAAAGGTAGGTTTATTTTCTTTTTAACAAATAAATAAATAATATATACATTATCTTATACAGGGTGTCCCAAAAGGTCGTTTACAAACTTAACATGGTGGTCTGTCGTATCATGATGAACAAGATTTACATAGGAACTTGTGTCTGAAAATGCAAACTGCGGCCGCTAGAGTGCTGTGATCACGAGTGTGGGGCAGGAGAAAAAAAAAATATCGACAGCAGTGTTGATATGAATTTTACTACAGATGAGGATTACATCACAGCAAATGCTCAAAATTGTGTCCCTTCACCGCATGGATTCATGAACCTGTTCAATTTGGCCAGAAGTGTCACAGACACATGCTGCGGGATCCTGGCGATAAGATCCATGTCCAATGTTAGGGTGTCTCGTGCACCATGGACTTCATGTATCCCCACAGGTAGAAATCCAGGGGAGTCAGGTCGGGGGATAGCGGCGGTCCGCCTCTTCCGATCCAGTGATTTTCCTGCAATTATTGCCCACAGTTTGCATTTTCGGACACAAGTTCCTATGTAAATCTTGTTCATTGTGATATGACAGGCTAGCATGTTAAGTTTGTATATAACCTTTTGGGACACCCTGTACATATCTATTCATACATAATTAGGATGACTTACGCTTGTAACTTTCAAGAATTAAAATAATTAGGGTTAAACTATTTTTAATGATTTTTTTTTTAAGTTAAGCTTAACTGCTACAAAGTCCAGGTCTTTTAAGGAAACTATTAGAATGGAAGTGTCTAGTCTTCTGGGGAAGAAAAACGTTGCCCTCATGCAGTCCTGAAAGGGTTAAGAGCTTATACCACTTTCAGATATTTTTATAGCTATTTTAAATCCAGGAAATTATTTTACGAATATTGTTATATATTATTTGATTACTTGTTCTATCACTGTCATTTACTAAGACTAATCAAAAATTGAGGTATATCAAAACATTTTCACAAATTTATAATTTGATGTGCATAATATTCATAGAAATTCTTGTTTTTACAGGAAAAATGTTCAGAGAAAAATGTGAAGCAACAGCCACTGTTTCTTCAACTTTATAATGTCTTTTATTACTATGCTTAATTATTTTTATACTTTCATTGAAGATATAAAGACAGTAAAAATCTCATACTATTCATCTTGAAAATGAAGATTATCATTCATAATGTTGTAAACTTTTGTGTTTTACTGTAATGCATTTTAAGGTTGTAATAAAATTACATTAAAAGGCAAAGAGCAATTAATATTTTTAGACTTTTATACAATACTTAGAGATCTACAACAACATCCAAACATTACACAGTTATGGTAACAAATTTATACAAAGTAAAATGCATACACAATTGAGAATTTCAACTAAAAGTATAAAGCATTCAGACTTGTTGCTAATAAGACTAATTCAGTGTTCAGCACATAAATTACATATTCCTATACAACAGGAAATGAAAGTGATATTCAAACTTAAACTCTGCATGCATCTGTTGCATATTTCAGAATATAAAAGTGTGGAGAAAGTTACTTAAATAGTCCTTTTAAAGGTTCCAAAAATATATTTACATTACTTAGTCTTAAATATAATAAAACAATATTTAAAATGATAGAACTGCAAGCTACTCTCAAACCTTGGCAATATATAACTTCTATTGCTGAAAGTCAAGTATATTTATTTTATATAAGATTTATCAGTTCTTATATTAAAGCTTTTTACGTGTTCTATTATACATCAATCACATACAGAATTGCAATTTGTGAATATCACCAATAAAGAAATTTATAAGATTGTTTCTGTATCTGCCATATTGGATTTCTCTTCTGTTAAATGAAAACATTTACACAATGAAAAGTATACCAAAATTAGTCATAAATAACACATTTTTCTTCCTCCTTTTTTTAAAAATAATAATAAAGTTTTCTATAGAATTTGCTGTTCTATCCTGTTAATTATTTTTAAAGAAGAATAATCCAACATGGCAAATACAAACCCACTATTATGCACTTTTTGGATTGGGGAGGGGGGGGGGTTGAAACCTATCTTGAAAGTTTAATATTACATAAATATTAATTGTTCTTAATCTATGAAATTAATTATTATTTAGTTTGGGTAAATTCATTAAAACATTTTATTTTTTATTGGGTTTAATAATAGTTTATATCCTTATGGGCAAATTTTAAAATTTAGGGACAGGATATAAAAATTGCATTCTCTTAACATGCTTAAAAAGCAATGATAATCTTGAATAAAGAACTAAGTCAATTATAATTAACTAGCTAGATGCCATTTGTGACACAAATATAGAATGAAAAACAAATTGATTTCTAAAAGAAATCAAAGTTACAGTTCTCACTCAAAAACAAGCTGGAGGGTGATAAAAAAGGGATTAACAGAATGAACTTGTTTAACAGACCATATCTAAAACTAAGATCAGAAAAATTCAACATGTATTTCTTAGGATGCAAATACTTGAAATGCAGTCATAGAAACAAGACTTAAATTAGTATTTGCTACAGGTATTCAATAAACAGAGCTAATCAATCTTTTGGCTACCTGTTTTAGTTTATACTGAATATTTAATTTCAAATGTCAACCTTGAAAATTATTTCCCTGAAACAAGAAAACTTATTAAAGTGCCCTTCAATTTGGTAAACATAGTCTTGGTATATCTTTATAATACATTTATTACCGTACAAGGTTTGCTCTTAAAAAAAAAAAAAAAAGTTCTAGAGTGAAATTAATTGATGCATAAAATTAAAAAAAAATAAATAAACAGCTATAAAAATATATAAATTTGGTTACACAATTTAGTCCGAAAAATTTTGATTACAATAAGTTGTTAATCTGCCTTTAGACAATTTTTAACCAGTAGTGTATGTACACAACTGTTCTCTTCTCCCATCTCAATTTTCATCTCCTAGGCTAGATAAAACACAGCTCAGAGGATGAGAACAAATGATTGATGACTTTAGTAACACACACAAAAAAATAATAAAATAAAATGAAAATTGGTCTGTGGTGCATGCCCCCTCCCCCCTACCTTCCCAAAGGTAGTTTTTACTTGTAGTTTTATACACAGCCTTCCCCACATTACTTAGCAATCACTTTTAACAACCACAGAACATACTAACCCTTTGTATGTTCTGTTGTCGCAATATTTGCTACAAAGGGTTAATCAAGATTATTTCATTGACTAACTGCAAAACTTTATCCTAGTCATTTACTTGCAATCTTTTATGCTTAAAATTAGAATTTAGAAAACAATTTAAAATATATTAGCTCACAAAATATATTAACAAGTTAACAAAATAATATTCTTTACAAAGGAAAACCAAACAGTTTTTTAATAGAGCTAAATTTTAGAATATACAGATTTTCTTAGATACATTATGAATGAAAAGCTAATAAAACAAAGAGAAATGCAGAGTGGGTATTTTCATACCAAAAATCATAAAATTCTTTAAAAATTATAAATTACACACTGCTGTAAATGAAAAATGTATACATACAAAGGACATAAGCAAGAAATCACTTCAACAATAACCAAGTTTTACCGTATCACTCATATCTAGACTTTCCAAGTGGCACTAACACAAGTCATCCATTTACAAATCCACTTTTCTAAAGTAAAGATAAAATATGCAACTATCTAATGCCAGTGACATTCATTTTGAACATTTCATGAATTTATGCCTTTTTCAAAAGACTTGATTAAAATTTATATGCATAATATATGACAAACTTCTAAATAAACCTCTTATTAAATTTTCAATATAATGAAAACAGCACAAAAGAAAATCATCTAGTAAATATACAATAGGTTTAATGAGTAACTTGTAAGATAACTTGCAACAAGTTACAAGTAACTTGTAATATTATTCCAAACCAAGGTTTTAGAATGCACATTGTATTCTGATCAAAAAGTTAAAATTTATGCAACATAATGATATTGATTAGTATTATCTTTATCACGCTGCAAATAATCTCTATCTATAAGACTTTCAACACGTTTCTTCAACTCAGTAGGTTTTACAGGGAATTTAAGTTGATCATATAATTCTGTTATCAGAAGATTATGAGATAATGACTTCCTCATTTTCATAATTCGGACAATAGCTGCATCAATTTGATATTGGCGATCCTGGAATACTCTTTCTTGAGTTATAGATTGCTCCTCTTGTGTTTCCTTCATTTGTATCTGATTAATCTTAATTCTGTAATATTTATTTTTAAAATCAGCATTGTAGGTAAATTTATCTTCATCTTCTACATCTTTACTTCTGGGACTTTTTTGTAGCACTCTAGCTTTACCACACGCTAAAGACTGAAGAGTTCTTCGTAATTCACCATCTTCAATTCCTGTAGCCTGTTTAATTTCTTCAAAACTATAAGCATCTTTATCATTAAACAATAGCAAAACTAAAGCTTGAAACAGAGAAACTTGAAGCTCTTTATTACCTGCTGAAAAATTAGCTTTTAAAACGCAATGACCTAAACTTGGCTGCCAAAGCAATTTACGTCCACTATGTTTCCCTAGATAGAACTTTTTGAATACTTCTTGATATTTCAACATTTGAGGAGGCATATGGACTTCAACAGGTGGATATGTTGGCCAATATCCCATAGTTAACACACTAACAGATAAATCCATATTACGTGGGATTTTTACATGCATCAAATGGTTTTTAAATGCTCCCATGAGTTCTTTGGATATTTCCATATCTTTAAACATACCTTCCAGTTTACTAGTAAATGCAGCTCCACATTCTTGCTTCAATTTGGATAGCATAGATTTCTCTGCATCAACAGATGCACTTTTACCCAATAACAACCTTTTGGCTAAATCCTTCTTATAAAATGCTTCAAAGACATCTTTACCATGAATATACCTGAATAACACCATTATTTTATCCAACAATAACTCCAACTCTTCTTCAGTAGCTTCTTTATTCCCAGCACGTAACTTCAAATCTAGATACTTAGCTATTAATTCTGCTGGCTTATTTGGTCTCTGGTTAACAAAACTTTCAAATGCTTCTTTTAAGGTATTTAAAAATTTTGAATTTTTTTGAAAACATTGATTTACAATAGAATCCATCTGATCTTTAAATTCAAGAAGTTCTTGAACCATAGTTTTATCTTTTTCCTGATTGCATACAATAACTCGACCATGCTTCTTTATGTAGAGATTAAAATGCGAGCATAACTGAGGAAGTCCATCTTTAGCTCTGCTAAAAAGATCAAACATAAGTTTTAAATCATTAATTCGATTTTGATCTAGCATAGTATCCAGTCCTTTCTGTAGTATTGCATTTAAATGTTCACCAAGTAATTGCTTTTCAACACACTGAATAAGTGTCTTTTTAGTTGACTGATCCAAGTAATGGAGCAACCTATCCCATTCTTCATTCAAACGTCTATCAACATGCTGTAAATATAAAGGAATTTCCATTTCTTGCATTAAACGCTGTCCTTCAGCTGCATACATTTCTTCAGTCTCTTGTAAAAACTTGATTTCAAATACATCTTGGTATATCTGTAAGTCTAACAACATCCGTAAAAGATTTTTTACCAAGCTTTTATCAACAGTCTGACTATTTCTCTCTTTTTCAATCATCATGAGTAAACCATCCACAATCCTATTCTGTATAACAGGGTGAGAGACGATGTGAATACGAAACAAGTCTAAACCCATGTCCCAGAGAGATGATATTCCCGGAGTTTGCAAAATATAAGTTCGATCTAGGAATAAAAATATGCTTCTAATCATTATCATTTGCCTGCAATGATCTTGCCAAAAATCATGCATCAGTTTTAAAAAAGATATACTGTCTATGGAGTCTGGTAAAAATTGGTCAACATTGTTCTTTATATGTGTTTCACACAATCCTCTAAGACCATCATGCAGGAAAGCTGCCATTCCACTAGAACATAAATTTTCTACAGCTTGATACAGTTCTTCAAAAGAAGTATTGATAGATTTTGAAGTTTGAATTGCTATAACAGCGTCTTTAAGTTTCTCCCATGTTTGTTGTTTATAATTTTCAGGTAATTTAGGTTTTTCAAAGTTTTTAATTACAAGTTTTTTCGTTGCACCAGGTTTTGCTAAGAGGGGAGATGAATATCCATATCCTTCTGCCAGTCCAAATCTCTTTGAATTAATAATATCGGCCATCATTTCAGGTTCTAAATCTGTAACATTAGTTAATGACCACTCTGATTGTATCTGAAAAGAAATTATTTTAATACTGAATAAAAAAAGAATGCATGTTAATGACAATATTCAAATACACACTAAGAGGAAAAGGTCAAAATTAATAAATACTTTGAGGCCGCTAATCCTCATTTCTTTATATTTTAATGAATTCTAGAACAGGAAAATTATCTAGCAATATTAATATTAGATGGCAATTTTTCTTTAAATGTTTATTTCATAAACTGTGGGTAATAAAACTGAATTTTATAACTAACCGAGAAGATATCAAAATATTTTCTTATTAAACTGAATCATATTGCAAGAGTAATTTGCACAGTTTGTACATATTAAACTTTCACTATTCATGAGCTAAAACAATGCTTCAGTAATTTTCAGTTAATAAAAGGAAAGAGACAAAAATAAATTAACAATATTTCTTTATATTACAACTTATAATTTTAATAAGACCCATTTTCTCTCTCTTTTTTTAAAATATTATTTACACTTATGGGCAATTTCACAGAAATGGGAAACTGATGACCAATTTTTCAAAATATTTTTTCATTAATGAAAAAGGTATCATGAGTTGAAATATCAGAATATAATAAAAATTATTACAAAATTCAAGCTCTGAGGAGTAATTAACCTTTGAAAATAAGATTTTTTAGACATGTTTCAGTTTAATTTTTTTTAAATGTTATTTTGGAATTGGTAGTTTGAAATGTAATTACAGTATATTTTAATATCTGATCAATTTAGATGTTTGCCGTGACATTTCAAAAAGGTTTAATTAAAAAAAAAAAAAATCAGATTTGCATTATACATATATATTATAATGCTTTTTTATAGCAGGCATTTTGACAAAATTACGTCCGACACCAAGATGCAAAAAAGTTTATGCTGCATAAAATTGGTTGGGGTATTTTAGAAATTATTTTCACTGTAAATCAGGACTTCATTCACTCTTAAAAATGTACAATCCAAATAAATTTAAAATAATTAATTTCTTGTTATTTTATGGTGTCGGACATAAAAAACATTTTATGTCCAACACCAAAATTTTGAAACCAATACCTTATTTAAAATGTACAATATATCAAATTAAATAATAATAATAATAAAATAAAGCAATATCTTTGTTTATATTGCTTTTAGTCATTAAAACAATATGTTTAATAATTGTAATTGTTACTATAAAACGTTTCTTTTAAAATATTGAAAATAGAAACTTGGATTCATGAAAGATGGTACAATTTATAGTTTAATATTTTACTATAAATACTGAGCAATACAAAAATTTTCTGCTTCACACATACATCAAAAGGGAACAAGCTATGGCTTTGAACAAATGAAATTGGCAGCTAACATACAAAACGTTGTAATACAGTTAGATTTCTCAGAAAATGCTGCTATACTGCAGCAAAATAAAAATTCAATCAGCACAATGGGCACACTCCCAAGAAACGATATTTTCAGCCCATGCATGGATTTCCCAAGATATCATCCAAAGCTATGTAATAATTTCAGATACTTTGGATCGCACGAAACTCATTGTGTACAAGTTTGTGAGTTACATTTTGGAATATTTAAAAGCTGAACAACCAAATCTTAAACAAATACAAATATTTTCTGATGGGCCTAGTTCCCAATTTAAACAAAGATATTTATTTCCAAATTTATATTTATTTGAATTGAATCATAATGTAAAATTAACCTGGAACTTCTTTGCCACGTCCCATGGAAAAGAGGTTGTAGATGGCATCGGTGGCACCATTAAAAGAACAGTGACAATATATAAAAGTCAGAAAAGTATTTATAAGCAGAGCAGAAAAATATGCATCTATTGCCTCTATATTATTATCAAATGTGCATTTTAAATTCATATTGTCTTAAAAAATATTGTGTAACTCTGAAAACTTATGCCAATGCTGGGAAAAAATTTGCCAGTTCCAAGCATTCACTCTGTCCACTATGTAAAAGCCATTTCATCTCATAAAATTATTATTTCAGTCACTTCTGCAACACAAATACAAAAAGCAGTTACTTTATTAAATGAAGATCTGTCTGATAGTGATGACTCAGATTCATATATATCCAATACTATACAATCTGATGTTATAAATCATATGCAGGGTTGGAAAAAAAAATCATGATTTAAAAAATTTTTTTTTTTAAATCATGATTAAAAAAAAAAAATCAGATTTAACTGATTTAAATCAGATTTTTTTTATTTAAATCAAATTTCTCTAATTTTTTTCTGAATACTAATTTTTATTGTTGTTTTTATGTTTGTTTTTTGCAATATACATAGAATAGTTTGTTATAAGAGGTAACATATTATTTATCTAGTATATTCTACACACTGTTTACCTAAAATTAAATATATAAATTTCAATCTAAATACATTCCATTATTTTGTAATTGGATAGTGCAAACTAAATAAGATGTCAATTTAAAGAACAAATTAAATATTCTTTGAGTGTAAACTATTTATCAATAAATCACAATTATTTCAATATTTTTAAGCACCGAATTATGGATTTAACTGTTTCCATAAAAACACTAGCTTTGATGCTTTATCCACTCCTAATTGGTTATGAAGGCTAGATGAACAATACCAAAAGAAGTAAACTGTCTTTCCATTACATCAGATAAACCCACGGCTGTTATTGGATAGACAAACTGGATTTCAAGTTCTGTAATACTCTCTTTACCTCCCATTATATAAAATGAATTCCACCAGTCCTAATCAATCATTGTACTACCCCTACTCTATACTTTCTGAAAACAACCCCTAAATTCTTGGAAAGCACATGCTATCTATTGACTCTTATTTACTTATTGGTATTACTGTGCTGACTGAGTCCCAATTCTTTTGTCTTTGGAATATAGGTTTTGAAAGATATGAAAAAAATGATTTATATCAATGATTTAAAAAAAAAAAAAAAAAAAAAAAAAAAAAAAAAAAAAAAAAAACAACTGATTTAAATCATGCCAACCCTGACCATATGACTGGATAGTTAACTATGAATCTGCACGTTTTCCAGGACACATCACACAAATAGTTGAAAAAGAAATTGAAGTTTCAGTGATGCATAGGGCAGATGGTCATTTTAGATGGCCAACAGCTGAGGACAAAATTTTTTACATAAAAAAGAATATTTTAAAGAAAATTTCTCCACCTGTTCCAATTGGAAATAGAGGGCAATTTTCCTTTACAGAAAATATCCGAACTGTTACATCATAAACATATTTGCTAATATGTTCCCAATTTTGCTTATTATATAATTCCAGATTTGTTATAAAAATAAAAGTAATTATCAGTTTAAATTGTGTTTAAATGAACTGTTATTTACGTCCAACACCAAGATTAAATCAATATTTTGCAACTTAATACCATTGAAATAAAATATATATCAATGAATTATTTAACTTTCATCAATGCTCTTCACCATAAAAGTAGTTAAAATATTGCAAGTAAAGCCAAGCCAATGACCTGAATCTTAGATTTTAATTTTGCAAGTTTGAGTTTTCAGTTTCAGCTCTTACGTCCGACACCATACGTTATTTATTTATTTTTTTAAAGTCAAAACTTTTGCCAGAAAATCTTTTTATATTTCATAATTCTATAAACATAGATGTTTGTGATAGAAACTTTGTGACATTCAGGGTTGTAAAAAAAAAGGCTTCATCTATTCAAAAGACATCAGATAAAGATGTTTTCCTTGTATGTGAATATGAATCATTTATTCGAAACAAATTTAAAAGACCCAAAATAAGCAGTTTGAAAATTTGTGAAAATAATTAAAAAAGAAATTGAAGTTTCAGTGATGCATATGGCAGAAGGTCATTTTAAATGGCCAAAAGCTGAGGACAAAATTTTTTACATAAAAAAGAACATTTTAAAGAAAATTGCTCCACCTGTTCCTACTGGAAATAGGGGACAACTACATCATAAACATATTTGTTAATATGTTCCTAATTTTGCTTATTATATAATTCCAGATTTGTTATAAAAATAACAGTAATTATCTGATCTTATTTACATAAGTACTGTGAAAATTAACCTCATCTTGGGGGTGGGGGAGGGTTATGATTTTTCTTACAGAAATTTTGTATGTATTATTCTCCAAAAAGTAGAACAATTTTGTGTTTTCTATTTCAAACTTTTAATACTTTTACTACTGTGTGGACACACAATAGAATGATAAAAATTTATTTGGCTGCAGCTTTGTCTACATGGAACTTCTAGAATATCCACAAAATAGAATAGGCAGAACAGGTTTTTAAAATGAAAGTTGACAGTATCAAAGAACAGTGACTAAAATTTGGTGACTAACTGTGTGGATTTCTATAAGAATAAATAAATATAGAAATGGACATTCATCTTATATATATATATATATATATATATATATATATATATATATATATATATATATATATACATACATATATATACATACATACATATATATATATACATATATATATATATATATATATATATATATATATATATATATATATATATATATATATATATATATATATATATATACAGATGAATATAAAATAAATGTTTATTTGCCCATGACTCAGTCTACATGAAATTCATACTTTACTTGTTTTTTAAAGCTCATAGTATAATAAATAATTACTGTCAAATGTGTGCCAACAATAAACAAAAAATTACATAACTGATCAGTGATAAATAAAATATAAACTTTTCATTTAAAGAGGATACTACAAACAAATTTAATTGATCACAATGTTGTAGTAAAACAAAAATCAATTAAAATCATCTATTAGAGCTCACTGGGGTAATGTCATTGACTTTTTGATAGGGATGAAACGATAGTGATTTTGTCAGATACTGGATATTTGTAGTTCCTCTGTACGCTGGATATGGATATCCATACTAAACAGTATTAAATATTTAATAAAAAATCACAACATTTAATAACTTTAAAAATTCTTTTTAAAATATTACAATGTAACTTATATAAACTGCTTAAATATATGTTAATTAAAATCCCTGTATTAAAAGAAAGTTGTATTTCCTCTAGCTATTTTATTTAAGATATTAATAAACTTTAAAAATATGGTTACCAATAAGTCATTGAGAACATAGAAGTGTCAAGATCAAGGAACAAATGTATATACAGTGGAATATCCATCCATCACTTTCTAAGGGTACTGACATTGAAAATGATGAATGTGAGAAATAGATGAAGATTTTTAGAAATATGTTCCTATTTCCTATTACAGAAATAAAGTCTATACTAAGTTTCCCATCATTTTAGTTTAATATTCTACATGCATAAAATGAAAGTTGGTGCAAATAGATGATTCACTATTTCACATCATTTATAAGCCTACTCATAATTAAAAACAGTATTCTATTATGGCTTTATAACTTCAATATTGCCACAGTAATAAATTAAATCTATCCCTACCACAATTCACTCAGCATGTGAGAGTTAAGAGATAAAAACAACTAACACCTGTTAACACATTATGCATAAATCAAGTTTCTTAAAAATTTGATAACTCTAGTCTAAAGTACTGATTTTCTTGAATTGGCAAATTAAAAATTTTGCCAAACAAATAATGTTATTGTTAAGGGGCAATTGTTATGAACTTTTTTATGGTGTTATCTACAATAATTTTATATTCTAATTTTTAATATTAATGAATATTTTATAATAAATGACAAGCTTATTAACAACACATATGTAAACACACAACATTATATTCCCTTATCTCTATATGGCAACATCTCAGCGAAACGAAAACAATACTTTTATGGGTTTACAATTGGAGTCTGATTATTTTACTTTATAAGAAACAACACCGAATGCTACAATAATATGCAGTTTAATTATTAGAATATACATTTAACCTTATACGCAGCTAAGAATAATGGATAACATCACCTAAGAATATTAAATGTCAACATATTAACACCTTATAGCATATAATATACACTAATATGTTTCAATAACATACGATTTCAAATTATTTTTAGAGTACATATGATCAACAACCCTACAGATTGAAAATAACAAAAATTTTTATAAAATTTCAAAACATATTACTTCTTTGAAACTTGATAAACATATATCCTACACTGTTTTCAATATACTAAGGTTTAAAATCTCACCTGAGGTGATAAGAAATTAACATCCATTTGATAAAACAATGGTTTATTTATCAGGTACTTGTCATTTTCGTGCAGACAACTTAAGTTCAAAACATGGCAAAATATACTCTAAACTTCACTGTGGTTTATAAACATAACTATAATTATTATTTTAGGCTTTGTTTATTCACTCGAATTCCACTACACGCTCTTCTCCATTTCTATTTAGTTTGACGGTTAGACATTAATTTCGCGGTTAAAATGGCGTATTGTTTGGAGAACAAAGAAGTTTCACAGATACAAATAACAAATCTGCTTTTCAATAAAACAGTGTAAACAATTAAAAAAACAGCAACAACTATTTTACAGTAGATATAAAACAACGTAACAGAAATTGTGGGAAGTAACAGAAAGGTAGAGTTATAGAGAATTTTCTATTGACCTTGAATACAGTCTCTGTCTCTTTAAATAAAATAATAGAGACATCTATCTGGTTACTACAAATTTCAATATAGAGAGCAAAATATTCCTTTCCTTTCCAAATAAGTATGAGAAAACTCTAAAGTCAACACTGTAAAAATTTATTACGTCTTTACTAATTAAACAATATAAAGATCTGCTATACTGCCTGTGCAAAGTGTAGCACAGAAACCAAAGTAATGTAAACTCTAGAAAAGTTAGGTTTAAAAATACTTAACCCTGTACAAGAGCCTATTTGGTTTAGTTAACGTGTTCTTTCTTTGTGTGTGTATTCTTATACTTAAATCAGAATGCAAAATGTTACCTGATCTGCCTAATGGACTAAAAATTCATCAACTTTTTTCTTCGCGATACCCAATTTTTTAAAATTTCAGTTTAAAGTTTTGAAAGCAGGAATTCAGTTTTTTGATACATCAATTCTCAAACTTTTTTTCCCAGTGTTACCTAGTTTGAGAATAGCGTAGGTAGAGATTCGGGCTCACCTCGAGATACATGCAAGAACAATTCTAAGTATGTCTCGATAAGGCAATTTGTCGCAATGTCACGAACTACTATAATGCCCTTCCCATTCATTTTCATGTTTACAACAGCCAGTAGACAAATAATAAACTGCCCTTCCATTTGAAACTAAAGCCAGAATTGTCATAATTTGAGAATTTGTCCTACTGCGTGAAATCGCCTTATTATGGTGCAGTAGAGATCAAGGCCGTAGGCAGGGGGAGGGATTTGGAGGACTGGTCCCTCCCCCCGAAATTTTGAAAGACCATTTTGTAGATAGACAATGTCCCACGTTTGTGTGTGTGTGTGTTCTATCTGCCTAGCTGTTCATGAACATAAACAGTTATTCTCTTTAAAAAAACTGCTCAGACCATAAAAGTCTTCCCAGGAGTCTGGCTGGAAATGCAGCACTGTATTCCGGGAATACAGTGCTTACTGTATTCCGAAAATACAGTGCTTACCCTTTCATCAATTGAAGTATCATTCACAAATAAAGATGTCTTTCTCCCTTGGTCCCCCTCCGAAAATAATTTCTGGCTACTCCCCTGGTAGAGATGAAAGATAAATTAAGTTTAAACTTTTGTACCTTCATGCCTTCTTTGATAGTTTTTCAATTTTAGACTTTTCTTAATAATTTCCCGAGGGACAAAATTTGAGAACCATGATAATATATACTGGCTAGCTGAAATATCAGGCACTGTCCAGATTATTCATAGCTGCTTTATAAAAACAGAGCACTTAATTTTATTATTAGAATAGAATTTATTCGCATTCTTAATTATATATTATGACTGTAATATTATTTTGGATTTCATAATTAATATTGTTTGCAACAGAACTACGACTGTCATTTATAAACTACATACCCACATCTATCTTTAATTTTATTATATCCAGATGGGCTGAGGAATTTTTATTACTTGATATGAGTGCGGCTTATATATATTGCTAAATTATAAAACATATTTTTATAATAGAATTTTTTTTATCACATTTTTGTCAAAAAACAAGAGAAAGGATTTAGTTTCGCTTTAACTGCAAAAAGTATTAAATTGTCTTTCCCAATTCCTGAACTTCGTTTTTTTTTTTTTTTTTTTTTTTTTTTTTTTTTTTTTTTTTTTTTTTAACAATTTTAACAATTTATCTTAGAAAAAATAAAACTCTAGATGCAGTTTATTCATTTGCATAGCTTTGGAATGTATTTTTGTACCTTAGTACTAGTATAAATTTTGATATTTTTGTTTCATTTCTGTATAACAATATGCATGTTTATGCATTATATTGTACTTTTTGTAATTATTAAGTAAATTGAATTATATTGTTTAATATTAATGTTTAATTCCAGAAAAAATTTGATTTGCTACTCACAATAATTTTAACAAGATTATTTCCCTGTTTAGAGAGGTCGGTTTTGCTCAAAGTACCCTCAGAGTTAATGAATAAAGTTTAAGTTACGGTATTCATATCGGATGAAGTTAAGTTTGAGAACAAATTGAATAAGGAGGATTTTTTGTTGATATTGAGTTGAATTTAATGGATTTAAGCAAGACTTCTATTTAATCTCTAAATTTCATTGGAACAAATTTTGGCGGCCTTAAAACTCAAAGTAAAAGTGAAAGGCTTTAAAAGGGAAGTTTTAAATTTAGCGGCAGGTAGAGATTGCTGAAACTTACCAAGTACTGCAGAGACTGGTTTAAAATATTTTACTATGAATAGCAAGGATTATTCTAATGATACAGAATTTGTTAGTTCGCGCAGTTGTAGATCGAGTTTTCGGAAAAGAAAACGGGATAAAAATCTGGAGGAGAAAAAAAGGCACAACAATATCTGAAATTAAAAAGAAAGTTGATAAATTCGATTTTGAAAGAATTCAAACTGAAAATATAGGGGAGCAAGGTCGTAGGAAAAGGGGGATTTGGAGGATTGTTCCCTCTCTGAAATTCTGAAAGAATGTTGAATAGAAAGACAATGTCCCACATTCGTGTGTGCTCTATTTGCCTAGCTATGCCTGAACATAGACAGCCATGTTCTTAGAAAAAACCATAAAAGTTCTATCTTAGTAAGACCCAGTAAGTATCCCAGTAAGACCATAAAAGTCTTGCTGGGTTTATAGCTGGAATTATAATGCTTTTTCTACACCTCTCCCTCCCACCCTGGCCTTCGTTCTCAAAAGTTTCGCCCCCCCATGTGGTCATTCGTCCCAAGAAACGAAATCCGCTCATTTTCAGTAATCTATTATATAGCGTTTCCCTTGTCTAGGGCGCTTCATGATGAGTTTCTGAAGACAGATTCTTATTTACAGAATAGCTTCAACTAAATTAATTTAGACTATTTATTGTATATAACTAAATCAGAACGAAATTTAAAAGACGAAAGCCAATCACTAAAGAGTTCAATGCTTTACTAATATAAATGTAATGATAGATTTCACGAAAAAGTTTTTTTTAAATATGTTTTCATAATATAGATACTTAAGGGGAGAAAATATAAAGAAAAACTTATTCTCCGCTATTTTTTTCTTTTGTATGGAAAATGGAGATATATTTAGTTTGATATAGTTTGGGTATAAATTAAAATAATCTAATATAATCTACATGATAACAAGTTATCACTGGAAAGCAAATACATGATTTAATTTTAAACCGGAGATAGAGGAAGAATTTGGAAATAGTTAAATTACCTGATGAGTCAAAGGGATTCACATGAGGAAAATATATCTTTCTTTTCATCAACACACAAGAAACAAAATATAAATTTACATATATATACCTTGCATAAAATAAATTAATTAAAAATAAAGTACTTTAATTTTATTTCATGAATTGAAATGAAAAAAGTTTATTTTACCTATTTAATGTAAAGCAAAGAATAAGTACATGTATAAATTCTTCTTGCATTTGGAAAATTTCTGTTGCTATAAGAATGGAAGGACTAAACAATTATCCTTGGCTGGTTTGGAGCACTACAGTATATTATATAGCTTCTCAACGATGGCAGTACTACCCCCTCCCCCAGAAGCCGATGAAGCCTTCGAGGAGGGGGGAGGTTGGTAGCTGGTTCAAATGAAAATGAGGGTATTATGGCAGTCAAGGGGAGCCGTCAATAGACATAATATACATAAAAACATCAATAAATCAATCGAATAATAATGTATTTACAATAATAAATGCAATATTCTTTCAACTGTAAATTTCGTAAATTTTACCATGGTCTTCCATTTGATTATTCCTGGGGTAGAGAACAGATTTTTATAGCATTTCCTTCGCCGTGTTTGGTTGAAAGGGGGCTCAACGCGGTATGCAGTAGCTAATCGACTGTCTGAGAAAAGGTACATTACTGAACTTGGAGATTTAAGAATGATGTTAATGAAATGGTAACATAAAGAAATTATTAAAACTCCACCATCCTCACCCATCTCGGCAGCCATCAACCAAACTCAACCATGGCGGTATCATCTCATTATTTTTCTCTTACTGATTTTATGCTTATTTTAAAATTTTATAATAAACATTTTTTTCCTACATTTTATGGCCATTTTAATTAAATTCTGAAGCCCATGACATAGGTCCGAGGTTCTTTCCGAGGGCTTGACTCAGACTTTCATCCCTTCAGTGGGTAGATAATTTGAGGACCAAGCTTAATTGGGAGCTAAACACTGGGGGTTCCTCGTAGGGCTGACCACCTATACAGGACATATGCTTAGCACCCCAGGTCCCTTGGTTTCGAAAACGGAGAGTTACACAGTTAGCTATGGCTCCCAATTGGGGCCTGCAGTGCCGAGGAATTTAATTTAAATTTTACTTTGTGATTCTTAATATATAGGTAGATAAACAAAATAAAAATAGATATCATGCCACAATGATTCAATATTTTGTATAATTAACATTTATGGAAAAAAAAGGGCATGCGAATATTTTTTTCTTGTAAAGGCGGCGGTGGTCCAGAAAAGGCTGAGAATCACTGGTCTATCATTTTGCTCCATGACTGTTAGTAAGGCCAGGACATACTGTAACGATCCGTTACATGACCCTAGCGAAAGAAGAGCAGAAGGCGACCTTTCGAAGCGGACAATTACGGTTAGCAGCAGGTAGAAGCGTGTGGTCCTAACAATACACGTTTGTGTACTAGGTTCCGTCAACAAACCCACGACTTACGCTTAAATGGACGTAATTGAAAACTGTCCGTGTGCTGGAGCCAGCGCTTCTGAGCCTTTGTAAGGACTATTTGAGTGAAAAGACTCGGGTAATGATTATTAATAGAGCGACGCTATAGTGCACATCTGTTCCCTGTTACCGGTACCGCAAAAGGAATTTAAGTTGTTTTGGCTGGTTGATTTAAAGACGACCTTTCGGCCACACCTGGAAACGGATCAGCTAATCCAGGCGGTTAGTTGACCGCAAGATTGCATCACCCTGGGTCTAGAAGGTTCCGGAAGAATCATGTGAAGGGAACCGGGACCTCTATAAAAGAAGATTGGCTGAGCTATATTTTATCAATAGAAGAAAGTATTTAATTTTTAAAATTTGTAAGAATGACCATTCTTCCGAAGTGTTATAAAAAAGCTACTATCATATTGCTAAATAATTATTGCAAATTAAATTATAACAAAATTTTTTATGCACCACATTCAAAAGCAAAGGAAAAGAAACTGATTAATTCGAAAAATCCTGAAGGTTAATGTTATTTAATACCAGGCAACAATTGTTATATATATGAGGCAACTGTTTTTGTACTGTTCCAATTTAATGTAAAATTCTCTGTCTTCAAATGATTTTGAATAAATATATGGATAAGAAACATTATTTTGTTTTGTTTTACATTTGAAACAATAATACAACTCCTTATATATATATATATATATATATATATATATATATATATATATATATATATATGGGAGATTTATTCCCACGGTGGAAAAAGATGCAAAAGCTCAACTAAAATGAACTTATTTAATTAAAATATTTACACATTATATACAAAATTGGTGTCTAGGGAGAATTAAAATAAAACTGGACTCAGTGTCTATCTGGCACAACATCAGCGCCCGTCTTGGCGGTCAAAAAGTGGTTAGCGAGAAGTGCCGTCTGCACACGTTGCTGTCTAACTCACGTCTATCAAAAGTAAACAAAAGAGATTGTTTCTCTGTTGTAGTTTCCGCAGGGTTGAGAAGTACAACTTCTACATTTAAATCCTTTTACTGTTTGGAGAGTTATACATGTAAAAATGCGCCAAATGTAAAAAGTTACCTATGAAGTCCTATACTAATCAGCCTCAAGATATACCAAATAATGCACTTTTCTTAAAATATTTGATTTGTTTCAAAAAGAAATAACAATGTTATTTTAACGTGTACTGTTATGAAGCATAGAACAAAAGATACAGCTTTTATATAGAACCACTTGGAGACTTTTTTTTTATATTTGGCGCACTTTTACATTTGTATCCAGAAATTATAAGGGATGTGAATCGAGAAAAATTTAAAATTTCCGTGTAAATTTATCTATAATTTATAGATCTACAAAGTTCAAGCTATTTTCTTTATTGTATTATTTCTTTAAAACTTATATTTTGAAAAATTTAGTTATTATGTAATTCATACGAGGGTATGTTCGTCTAGGCGACAGAAATGCCACCAATACATTCATGACTGTAATATAACATAGTATAATTCTGGACGTATATGTCGCCAAATGTAAAAAGTCGCCAACAGGGTCCTATACTAAATCTGGTCGGAACAAATTTATTTCAAAGAACATACATAGACAGAAAATGAAGCTGAACCTTTCAATTTCATTAAACGCAATATCAGGGTGGTTTTTCAAACTCTGAAAGCTAAACTTATATCAGAGGATAAGTAAAAAACTGTACGCTTACATATAAATTCTGGTTCACACAAATCTTTGTAGTAGCACAGACTCAATGATTTGTTTTTCGTTTAAAAATCGTTTGCAGTTTGTAACAAGTTTATCGTTTGCAAGTTTTGGTTTTGCTGTTACGTTTTTATAAAAAATTGTGATGGAATAAAAAAAAAATTAGGTTTAGAATTTAAATGAGAAATTTCCCAGCAATTTTGCAATTGTTGGGAAATTTTGCAATAGAAATTCAAGAATGCTACTATATTGCAGTCGAGATATATCACAAGTGACATATGCGTCATAATGATTTCAAAAGTCGTCATTATGACGTGGCAGAGAGGGGAATTTAGGGTACCAAATTCCCATCTCTAGCAACTTCTGACGTCATTATGACGCGAAAATCGATGACTTATCTCGACTTCTATATTGTAGCAATCTTAATATAATACCGCAGTATGTAAAAATATCTGTCATGTTTACAAGAGTTCATGGATAAAGAGGTTTTACTCTATGGGTCCATGGATCAAACAGCTAGAAGATAATGGCATCGCTTTGACTGATATTACAGATCATTGCAAAGCTATCCATATTCTTATCGGTTAGTTGTATTTAGTTTTATGGCACTGAGTCCTCGTGAGACATATTATGCTAATATATTCTTACTGGAGCTGACATCTTGTAAGGAAAATATCAAACGGTAGAAATATGTTGTCATCGGGAAGTATCATCAAATGAAAAGAAAAATTGGTAAGGAAAGTTAGTGTTTAAAGTCTAGGTAGATTGGATTTATTTGGAATCAAAGATCTTATTAAGACACAAATCCAAATTTAAAGGTGATTTTGGAACAAAAAAAGCATTATTTTCGAAACTGCAACAGTTAATAATAATAATGGTCAATATGAAATTATATTTGACATGCTGAAAATTTTAGCATATATTTAAACCTCTAAGCTATTTTTTGAAACTGTGCAGGAATATTTGTGTTATAAATACGTTCATAGATTGCAGTAAAGATGTTTATACTGCTGTAATATTTTTAAGCATTGAGAAGATTAATCAAAGTGAAATGTTTCACATTGCAGCAATGCGTCTGTATTAGGGATGGACTCGGAGAGAAAAATATCTCCTGAAAAGAAAAGTGTCAAAAGGAATATTGCAAACCAGAAGCTACTGAACAACTCTACCGTAAAGCGAAATATATCTTTGTTCCTATGAATCATGTCTACGTGACGTTTAGCTTGTTGACGTTGTCTGTTGTAGGATGCAATCGATCACTATTCGTTTTGTCGTCCACCGGTTGATCGCGATCTTGTTGTTCTTTCTTGATGTACACGATTTTGGTGTTCTGTAATTATTGCGGGTGAAAGTTTACAATGTTCTGCATCCGGGACAGAGGTTTTAATTGGTCTATGGAGATCCTCTTGAGATTCCTACGGATGTCCTACTCGAAGTATTTCGCAAATATCCTGATGGTGATTCCATTTCCTTTAGTGTCAGATCCGAAAAGTAAATTCATTAGCGAACAGCTTCCAAAAATCTTTCAAAGTACCTTCCAAAAATTCCTCCATTTTATTCAAAGAGATTTTGGGATAAAACTGCTCGGTTTGGTCCAGAAATTGCCCTGAACAAAATGTAAGGCTCCTCTTTTGTTAGGATATCTTTGACTAGATCCTGCCTTATATCCAGAAAGATGGCCGAATGTTTAGGGCTCTGATCTTCGATACTGGAGTTCATGGTTTGAATCTCACTGGGGCATGGATGTTCACAGTCAAAAAGAGGATATCTCCAATTTTCATAGAGGAATCCAGCACAATGTTTAAACTTCACAGTACAACTGACTGACCTCCGTATTCGTTTGCTTCCCCGCCCGCTCAGCTGCGCTGAACTTTGCAATTCTCAAGTGCATTCTACTCAGTCAGGTCTTCATAATCTAAAAGTGTAAAAACACAATGCCATTTTGATAAAATTAGAAACCATAGTAACTTGTTATTTTAGCAAAGAAATATAGGAACCATTTTCAGGGATCTCTGTTCTTCTCACTATACAAATTCTTACTGGAGTCATCGAGAGAATTTTTCACAACAGCAAACGAAAAGCAACATGGTTCGCCTTTTAACATTTTAAATATGCATAAGGTTTTTTTTTTCTTCTTTTTTTTTAAAGAATCAGAAAATGCCATTTCATTTCCTGTCTTAGGATAAAATGCGGCAATGCTAATTTGCTTTGAAGTTAAATTGTTCGTGACACTAAATTCAGCCGTAGCACATTATTTTTAGATCAAATTCATCTGAGAATGAGGTACAAGTTTCCTTAATGCTTCTGTCTTTTTTGTTTATTTTTACTGTGCTAAATCAATGCAATGAAATGCTAACTATCGTACTATTAAAGAACAAAAATGTAATTATACTACAAATTAACTCTAATTGCTAGAAATCTTCAAAACATCCTTGATAAATGGAAATCAACAAGTCCTTCACTGCTCGTTTAGCTTCTATTCTTTTTTTTGCTGATTGTATAAATTTCGTTCGCCAAATTAGCTTAAAAAAAGTACACTTGTTTAGAGTATCAGAAAAAATGGATAAATTGTATTTGAAAGATAGCTTCGCAACCGACCAAGTAATTGCTTATTTCACAGCAACAGAATTTCTCGTTCGAGAAAATGTTACAAATACCGACTGAAAACAACCGGTTATCTTTACTGGTATTGTGTAATTATTCTCGTTCCCCATCGTTTCTGATATGTATGGTTTTTTTTTTCATTAAAATGGATGTAAAAAGCATTTAAGATAGATCTCAACACACCATGCCTATCTGCAAACAGAAGAAAAAGGGAATTTCCAACTACAAAAGTAGTTTCGAAAGATGTAATCAAAGGGTTTTGACTTGTCTTAAAGGATTTAGTAAATGGTGCTTTCAAATGGAAAATTTCTTGGGATTAAAAAAAGCAAGAACGGTTTGTACACAAAGTCATTTCAAAATTTTTAAATTAATGGTTTGTCGGGAAGGATGTTAACATCAATATTTTTTTGCAATTCTCTAAGAATGGAAATTTCCATAAATAATTATTGAAGAGCGCCTCCCGAAACGTTTTGAAGTAAAGATAAGCGTTAAAAACTATCTTTTAACAGCTTGAGAAACAAGGAAATTAATAAAAAACGGTTTTATGAAATAAAATAAAAGACAAAAAATCTTGGTTATGAAATGAACAATTAGCTTGAGTTTTTACCGAGGAAAACAATTTCATATTTTGACCTGAATTTTGACATTTTTAAAGCCATTTTGTCATGATGCTTAAATTTTCAAATTACTTGCATTAACTAAATTGATGCCACATATCTAATATATATTTTGTAGAAGGTTTTTAGAAAAGGAATCTCTATCTTTTTATTTAGCAAAAGCTAAAATTAAATTTAATAATTGTAACACAAAAAGTTCCAATTTTTCTGTTAGAAAAATTAACCTAGATATTTAAATTCAAAGTCTGAGAAAATTTAAAGATATTTTCTTTGTTTCGGGAAGTGGATTGGTTAAAAGGTTAATTACAATAATTCGATGTTGATATCAGGTTGCAACATCCCTATTAAGGTGAAAGAAGGGAGGGGGATAAAAGTAAGAAAACTTTTACTGGTAAATACAGTGTTTATATCCATCTTGTTATGGGATACAACCTCGTTCGTTATCACGAAACCCAATCCCTCTCTTTTCGGAGTAAACGGGACGTTGCAATATGATTTCAATTTCGAAACACTGCAATCATCAAGCCCCTACCCTCAAAAAGAGAAAATGTCTTTAAGTCTTCGCAAAATTAGAATTTAAATACATGGCTTTAGCAAGTAGCAAGTTCCGGTCGTTCTTGTGTGAATCGCGAGAACAGACTACTGGAATAATTCCGTATTCGTGACAATATTACATGCATCTCTTATACTGGGTTTTCTCTACGACTAAATGTCACCACTTATTGAAATGGGATTTTAACAAACCATTACGCGCCGTTTCACTGCTTCCGTAAAACTGAATTCGAAAACGCAAGCTTTTCATGCAGGAACGAACGTGCCGAGAAGTTGTTCACCGAAGCGAAATGCATTCTTTTTTACGTTTGTCAAGATTTGATGATTTAGATTTCCTACCATCCTTTCAGATCGTATGATAAATCCATCATTTAGTTTCATTCGCCCTCTTCTGACTGGTACCGGAAATTTTTAATTCTGTTTGTTTGGTTTCTTTCTTCATTCCCTCGAGAAAATGACCCCGA
Organism: Pardosa pseudoannulata; assembly: GCA_032207245.1. Classification (NCBI taxonomy): domain Eukaryota; kingdom Metazoa; phylum Arthropoda; class Arachnida; order Araneae; family Lycosidae; genus Pardosa; species Pardosa pseudoannulata. Next base: position 190,389,415 of record CM063498.1, read on the forward strand.
TTCGTAGATAAGTTTCTTTCTCTGCGTATGAGAACAGTTTTATTTGAATAATCTTCATACCTAATAGCCATCACACATACTTTCCATATATATATATATGTATATGTATGCATCAGTGGCGAACTAAGGCTAAAGCGGTCCCTAGGCAACATTGCAATTCCGGGCCTATTTTTCAGTCATGAAACATACTTTGCGTTTGGTAGTTTGTTTAAAACATATAGTATGTAGTTCTATTTAATTATCGGATTCCAAGAAAAAAAAGGAAGAAATATACATGTACAAAAATTAAATAAACATAATTTATTAAAACAAACAAACATAAACATAATTTATTCACACTTCGCTTGAGGGCAACGTATTTTTTACGTTTTTTGCAGTCTGTCACTGGAGCGCAGGTCCCGTTAAAATACGTATTTAATAGATTTGTGGTGGATACTCGCTACCACCACAAATGTACTAAATACGTATAATTATACGTATGTGTGACATTACATGCGTGTTGTTTGCGTTGCTATGCAACGCTTTGCATTTTTTCTTTCCACAAGTTATGATTGTCGAGTTACCCGGTCTTTTGTTGCTTTATTTCGTCTTCAATCGAATTCCTAGCTCCAGAACAAGTCGTGTTTTGTCAATTTGAAGCCTGGTTTTTTATTGTTGAATACAAAATTGATAAAATGAGCCATTGTGACAAAGATAGTGATGAAGATTATCGGACTTTAATTTTAAAAATCGTTTATTTTTGTGATTTCGTAAAAATATTGTTTTTTTTTTTGTTAAATAATCATACAGTATATATTAAAGTGTAAAATAAAAAAAAGTTTCGTTCATAAAAACAAAGTAGTTTTCGATTGACTGCGATTTTTCTGAATAACTAAACTTTCGCGCGATTCACGAAAAAACGCCAGCTGCACGCGTAAGTTGGCGATGAAGTATACCCGCATGCCAAGTGTTAAAACAAGCAATAATACTTAAACAAATATACCCAGATTGATTAGTTATATTGACTTTTTTCTCACTTTAAATTCTGCAAACTCGTCAATTAATTTGTCATAATTATAGAATTATTTAATAACTCTTTTTCTATATAAAATAATGATAAACTATTTAATTTTTGTTGGCCTAATGTGGATCTTAAATTTTTTTTTTATTCTAGCCATTAGTGAGAATGATCTTTCACCGCTTGCATTGCTTATTGGAAGGGTTAAATAAATTCTCAGAATTATGTTTAAATTAGGGAATGTTGCAATAATATTATTTTCTTCAATAAATGACCACATGGATACAAGTGAAATAATATTTTCTTTACTTATAAAAGTCTTAAATTGTAATGCTTCATTTTTCAGTTCTGCTAGGTTTAGATATTGTTCATAACATTTTAATTCCTATATTGTAGAGTCACTAACATCACTATCATGAAAAATTGTTTTGAATTTATTGTTAATAGTTTTATATCCCTCAGATCTTTTTTTTAATGTAGCTAATTAGAGAAAAGCATACAACAAAAAAATAT